>OX421866.1:714000-1428000 GCA_949127965.1 Pandemis corylana | reverse complement strand
TTTTCATTATAATGATATCCGTTTAATATGTATTAATATCCACGACCGTCCCGATACCCATAAAAAATATCGAACGAAGACTAATCAATGACGGTTTGTTCCCTACACTAGCGAAATATATACATGTATAATTTAAAGCGCTTTGTATAGGTTACCCTGGTACGGAACAGACAGACGACTGTCTCGTGAATAGCATCTTTGTCTCTTTTTAACTTATTGTTTCAGTGCACTGGAAGAAGAAGCAACGCACTATAATAATTAGTTTTTATTTTAGTCCGGGTTCTATGCTTTAGTTATTGTTCTGAGGTTCCTTTACGTCACTTGGTTCCGATATATGATGCCGATTTCAAGAGTCAGATTTCTTAGCCCAATGACTTGTGTTGAGTGTCAACTTAACTTGTCTGTATGTGCTTATTGTGCTTCGGATGCGTGAATGACGGACAACTGTTGGAGAATTTTTTGTTTATTATTGTTAAAAATTGATTAAATAACGAATATTGGTAAAGCCAATTACTTAGTGAAACTAGAAAATGTCTTGTGCAGTGCCAGGATGTAAATCTAATGCGTCCAGAAAACAAAATGATAATGCGTTTATAAGTTATCATCGTTAAGTGATTTTAATCAGCTTCAGGGTCGCATTAAAATATATTGAGAGTGTGTTCTATAAAATAACACCATTATTGAATCCTGTTTGTCAAAGATATCCCTATTTACATATTATTTTAAAGAAAATATGAAAACAGTATAGGTTATCTTAGTGATGTGCCTGTGATATCGACTAAACTGTCAATCGATATTAAATGTAAATAAATATAGAGATATAATTAAATATGTTTAATTCTTTCAGCTTTCCGACTCCATTATTGTTCCATATTGTTCCCTTTCTTTGGCCATAACTTTACTATTTCACTTTTTTTTGACTTGGCAAGTTTTTACTAATCTATAGGTATGCATAAATGTTCCTTTTATAGGGTTCCGTATCCAAAAGGTAAAAACGGGACTCTATTACTAAGACTTCGCTGTCCGTCTATCAACAGGTTGTTCATGAGCCGTGATAGCTCGACAGTTGAAAGTTTCACAGATGATGTATTTCTGTTGCCGCTATAGCAAAAAATACTATGAATAAAACACATATGAATATAACAATAAAATGAATATTTAAGGGGGGCTCCCATACCACAAACGTTTTTTTTTGCGATATTTGTTCGATATCAATAGCGGCAACAGGTAGACGCTTGAAATATTCAGTTTCATATTCACTTTAAAAATAGATAATTAAATCAAAATAAAATTAATATTTATCGGGTCCCATACAACAAACGTGATTTTTTGCCGTTGTTTTGTTACCAACCAATTCAAATACGAACGGACAAAAATGTGTTTTTGTTGTACGGTGAAACGGAATTCTCGGTGCGCGAGTCCGACTCGCACTTGGCCGATTTTCATAATAGATTTTTTTCATTATAATGATATCCGTTTAATAGGTATTAATATCCACGACCGTCCCGATACCCATAAAAAATATCGATTGAAGACTAATCAATGACGGTTTGTTCCCTACACTAGCGAAATATATACATGTATAATTTAACGCCCTTTGTATAGGTTACCCTGGTACGGAACAGACAGACGACTGTCTCGTGAATAGCATCTTTGTCTCTTTTTAACTTATTGTTTTAGTGCACTGGAATAAGAAGCAACGCACTATAATAATTAGTTTTTATTTTAGTCCGGGTTCTATGCTTTAGTTATTGTTCTGAGACTGGAATAAGAAGCAACGCACTATAATAATTAGTTTTTATTTTAGTCCGGGTTCTATGCTTTAGTTATTGTTCTGAGAAGTAGAAATAGCGTGTAACAAATAATCACATGGGTCTCTGCTGTAATGCCTTATAATGCTTACACCTCGACTGTATTCATAAATTGATAGATACATAACGTTTGCAACTTATATTATTGTAATTTAAAAAATTTCAATATAAAAACTCAATTAGCATTGGCGTGCGTGCCTTCAATCAATGCTCACTTCGGACCATATCCTTGCATCACTGTCGAAATTGGCATGTGTCAATGTCAATGTCAAACTTCGCATGTTCATCAGCAGATTGGACTTATCGCACGTTGTTTACCTGTGTATAACCTATATTATTTCGTGAAATAGGTATAAATGAAGTAAAAATAGTGAATAATTGTAACCATGGTGAAAAGAGTAAGTTTTTCAAAACATTATTGTTTAACTTTATTCTTTGCTTTTTAATTTTTAACGTCGTGTAAGAAAAATACCACGTCTTGAGCAAAAAGTACGTTAAACATCATATTTTAGTTTCTCAAAGGCTATTTTATGTTCTCAGGGGGCTAAGGCCTCTTTATCAGAGGAGGAGGAATCGTCTCAGCTAGTAAACGACAGTGAAATCAAGACTTCAGAACCAGCGAAAAAGCGGTTGAAAACTAAAAGTTTGTACCGCCAACCTACAGCCAATGAGTTGAACAGGCTCCAAGAAACTGAAAACTTGTTCAATTCAAACTTATTCCGCCTTCAAATCGAAGAAATACTCGACGAAGTGAAGTTAAAAGAGAAACATGTAAAAAAAATACAAACTTGGTTTGAACAATTGAAAAAGCACTTACAGTCTATTACTGAGGATGACACCGAGTACGATTTGGCAGAAAAGACACTTCTCAAAAAACTAAAGGTCAAATTACCTGTGAACAACCAATTAGACAAGACAAGATGTGTTTTTAAGTTCCACAAATTCAAAGATGTCCAAATTGTCGGCTCGTACGCTTTAGGTTGTGCTATCAATTCGAAATTGATAATAGACATACAAATAACAGTACCAGCAGAGACTTATACCAAAAACGACTCATTAAACTACAGGTATCATAAGAAACGGGCTGCATATTTGGCATACATTGCATCCCATTTAAAAAAACTTGAAACCGTTGAAGAGCTGAAATACTCTTGGCTAAACGGTTGTCAAACAAAACCGGTGTTAGATTTGAAACCACTTGGAAAACTTGGCAACCATTGCTTAGTCCGCATAAACTTGATTTGTGAAACGGAAGCATATAAACTGCACCGTTTTAGCCCTGGCCGGAATAACTTGAGAGAGGCGTGGTTGCTGTCTAAAGAATGTGCAGAAAATAACTCGGACGTCGGTCCCCCCACACCGTATTACAACAGCAGTGTACTCTCAGACCTTACAGCAGTTATAAATCAAGATTTTTTATCAGAAACCCTAAATAACAGCGAGAATTTGAAGCAGGCCATTGTTTTGTTGAAGATATGGTTGCGGCAGCGCAAGTTGCTTGTGTCTGGGTTTGTTATAAGCCTGCTGGTGGCACATTTGGTTCAGATGAAGAGAATTAACAATATTATGAGCAGTTATCAGATTATACGGAATGTTTGGATATCATTGAGTAAGTTTTATTTAATTTTATTGGCTTAAATTAGCAGCTAACAGTAGGTGTGGTTGGATGATAATAATAATAATATAGTCTTTTTATTCTGATGTGTAATGTAATGCACTATTAGTGCACTATATGGTGATAGTTTTACTATAAATTTCACTTGCTTTTTTTATACTATGTTAAATATTTCTAGCATGCGATGCAAGAACCAGAAATAAAAGGCTTTTTTATTTTTATTTTTATTTTATTTTTATTTTTATTTCATTATTCTGAATTCGCTACAATTTCAGTAAGTATGTTGTTGTTGTTTTTTTTATTATTATTATTAAATTGTCGCATAATTCGGCGTGCCTCATAGCATAGGCCTCCTTCGTGTATTGGAGGGTTTGTGCTATAGTTCCCACGCGCGCCCAGTGCGGATTGGGAACTTAACACACACCATTGAATCTCTTTGCAGATGTGTGCAAGTTTCCTCAAGATGTTTTCCTTCACCGAAAAGCTCATGGCAAATTTCAAATGTAATTTTCGCACATAAATTCCGAAAAAGTAATTAGTATTGCATTTCTTCCAGAAACCTCTCAATGGGACACAACAGGTATATCCCTGAACAAAGACAGCTCCGTCTCAGACTTTCACGCACACTTCCCCGTAGTATTCCTGGACAGGACAGGGTCTTACAACGTCTGTTATCAGATGACCTCCGGGACTTATGCAGCGTTGAAGAGAGAGGCCGGGCTGGCTGTGGACATGCTGGATGATGGGAGTGTGAATGGGTTCATTCCGCTGTTCATGACACCTGTTACACCGTTGTTGCAGTTTGATTATATTTTAAGGTATTTTTCTCAAACATTGTCGTAAATGTCATTGTATTCTAAGTAACAGAACACGAAGGGCCTTGTTGACGGCCGGATTACATTGCAGGCGCGATTTTCTGACCATAAATCGGATTGCTGGGCTGTTTTTCGAAGCCACGATCATCAGCTTGAGAGGCCACAGCTAACAAGCTACCATAAAAGAGTTTAAATAATATGAATTTTTCATTTGATTCCAGATTCAAAAACTTCACGAAACTGAAAGAAGCGGTCATAGACAAAGCTTCCATAGAGTCAAAACTAAACTATGGCATAGACGAGCTGGCCCTTGTGACTGGCAGTTTGCAGCAGCTGCTAGCCAAAGGGCTGGGGGCCAGGGCGGATTTGATTTTGGAACTGGTTGAAGCTGATTTCTCGTGGCCTGTCGGGAAGAGCTATAATAAAGTTAAAGATGGGTAAGTTTCAAAGATACTTCGTCATACAGAACGCGTACTTAGCGTCAGAGCGCTAACCTGACGCTGTGCTGTGTACTAAGTACGCGTTCTGTTTGACGAAGCCTTTCATTTGGTGCAAATGGAAAATCGTCCACTAATACCTACGCACAAATCACGTCTATATCCCTTACGGGGTAGACAGAGCTAAGGTCAGACGCGTTCATCCCTTACAGGCATATAAGCAGTGCTTGTAAGCATACGTAAATGTGCCCGACACGCTTCGTACCAATACGGATTTTGTTGGCAATATGCCTACCCTCTGTCAAAATCCACTGCACGCCCCTGGCTAAGGTATCGTCCACTTGAATTGACCAAAATGAACACCGCCCAAAGTGAATTTTGACAAAATGTAAATGTGCTGCAATATATTTATCACATTAGTTTGTCAACTTAAATGTAAAAAAAACAGCGAAAGATTGGCAATGATTTGTGCTGATGTTTAATAATTTAAAATGTATGTTTTTAGGTATACAGAATCGTTGGCTTTTGGCATTATTTTGAATCCAGAGCGTGCGTTGGACATCGTAGACAAAGGCCCCGCCGCCAACTTACCTGAAGCCGAGGAATTTAGGTGGGTATTATACACACACACACACACATACACAAATCACGTCAATGTCCCTTACGGGGTAGACAGAGCCTGAGGTAATAAGACCTAAAGGCCACGTTTAGCATGATTGTAGGCGTATAGGTGGAAAGGGGAATCAAAATAGTGATGGGTTGCTAGCATCGCCTATAACATGAATCCTAAGACTCGCCCATTCCCTCGTTGAGTACAGTCGAAGGTGTAAACTTCCATGCTGGTCTGGGAGCAAAGAAAAAACATAGAATGCACCAGTTGCTTCTCTTCCCGCGCAGGTAAAAGCCCATCGAGGGAATGGGCGAAAATCATAGGAATCATGTTATAGGCGATGCGGCTAGCAACCCACTATTTTGCTTCCACTTTCCACCTCTACGCCCTCAGTGTCTTGCTAAACGTGGCCTGTAGGTCTTGTTACCTTGGGCTCTGTATGAAGGCGTCAATATCTATACAGTCATCGTGCCTAATATATGTGTCACCAACCTTAGGGGCCATTCAAGTATTACGTAAGCAGATTTTTTACAATTATGTACCCCCCCCCCCCCCCCTACCCCTTGTCAGCAAAAGTAAGCAAACCTCTTACCCCCCTCCCATGCTTACGTAATCATTGGTACCTATATGCATTTTTCTTTTAATGGATTCTGTTTTTTATTGATTCGTGAGCAGCAGTTCGAATCGAAGCTGCTGACGTAATCATCATATCGACCCCCCCACCCCCCATGTCATCAAAAATAAGCAAAGCAAAGAGCCCCCCCCCCCCCCCAAGCGCTTACGTAATACTTGAACGCCCCCTTATTGTTTGTGGTATAAAAGTGTATTTATTTATTTATTTATTTATTTATTTATTTATTTATATAGCCTTTTTATTCCGAATTCGCTACAATTTCATTTTTTGTTGTTGTTGTTGTTGTTGTTGTTGTTTCTTTTTATTATTAAATTGTCGCGTAATTCGGCGTGCCTCATGGTATAGGCCTCCTCCGTGTATTGGAGGGTTTGGGCTATAGTTCCCACGCGCGCCCAGTACGGATTGGGAACTTAGCACACACCATTGAATTTCTTCGCAGATGTGTGCAAGGTTTCCTCACGATGTTTTCCTTCACCGAAAAGCTCATGGCAAATTTCAAATGTAATTTTCGCACATAAATTCCGAAAAACTCAGAGGTGCGCGCCCGGGATTTGAACCCACGACGCTCTGCTTGAGAGGCCACAGGTCAAACCACTAGGCTACCACGGCTTTTTAGTGTCTTTTTAAAGTGTATAGCGGTTTTTGAAGTCTCGGTAACGTACGTATATTTATGGCTTTCGCTAATTTTTAGCAACAACTTCGTTTGGGAACAATTGGGTGTCTTCGCAGGTTCTAGAGTTAACCCCCTTACCTCACCTCACCTGTCAAACGTCATTTTTTGACACTTGAAACTAGAAACATACATACATAACATACATACATAAATAACGTCTTTATCCCTTACGGAGTAGACAGACCCTAATGTATATTTACTTCTTTTACCGCAAATTTAAATATAAAAGCTTTTAAAAAAGTAGGTTCTAAATTCGACTTCGATTTTTTCTGTTTGTCCATTTTTTATTATTATTACTACTAGCTTCTGCCCGCGACTTCGTCTGCGTAGAATTATACATAAAAACCTTCCTCTTGAATCACTCTATTAAAAAAAACCGCATCAAAATCTGTTGTGTAGTTTTGAAGATATAAGCATACAAAGGGACATAGGGACATGGGGACAGAGAAAGCGACTTTGTATTATACTATGTAGTGATTCTGTATATTTATTTTTTATCTCTAGTTAGGTTTTTGCAATATTCATATAAAAAGTAATAAAACAATATTAATACAAAATATAAAAACCTAACCTAGGGTGCCGCCGGCAGCGAGGCGAGGCCTAAGCTTATTATTATTATTACACTAGCAACTTTATCATTAGGGCGTTCTGGGGCGACAAGTCAGAGCTCCGACGGTTCCAAGATGGCTCCATAACGGAGACCTGCGTGTGGGAGGGAGACACACTCGCGGAGAGACGGAGCATCGCGAGGCAGATAGTGGACTACTTGTTCACTCTTAAATACGGTGAGTTTATTGTTGTAGTTTGTGGGTGAAAAACTTAAGTAAATGACCTGTTGTGTACGGAACTGATATGGGACTTGTCATTTTTCAAATTTAAAACGTTAATTTGTCTATTCGCGGTTTCGATTCCCGGCCGTAGCTTTACTTTTCGGATTTTTTTATGAGTTCTAATTTTTATTGTCGTGTCAGGGCCGTGGCCGTAGACAGTACAGGGGTCGGGTCCTATCGAAGGCTCGTCGAACAAAACTCGAGTAGTGGACTGTATTCGTTTATTAAATCGAAGGTTCCAGTTCCAGTAGGCTTCTCCGGTCCGGTCAGGTCGCTGGGGTCGTCGTTTCGATGGTGCTGGTCGGTCCGGTAGGTGCTGCTGGGTCGGTGGTTGGATCCTTGGATGCTTCGGGGTCGTTTTCCTCTTGTTCGCTGGAGAACTGCTGCCGCTGAACTACATCGCTGCTCGGTTTCGGGCTCCTTTATATCCCGCGCTGCGGGGGCGCAAGTAGTGGGGATACGCGAGCTCGCTCGATCGGTTTTTAGCCAACCACAGCGCCGGATTTGGATTAGCCAATCGCGTGGCTTCTCCGTACTTGTCTATGATTGGCTGTCGTTCTGCACTGTGATTGGCTATTATTTCGGCCTTGCCATTGGCCGTTTTAATTTGTGGCATCGAATTTAGCGTTCTTACGCTGTGCTGCGGGTATCGGGATTTCGGATCGGAATGTAGGTATTTTTATTTCTATTTTTAAATTATGGTCGTATCGGTGGCCGGAGTAAGTGGCTGTCCGCAACATGTCGTTTAGAAATTTAATTGAAGTAAAATTCTTGATTTATTTTATAATAATACATAAATGTTTACCTGTTTTTACCTTACGACTAACAATTCATTTACTAATCCGTTTTAATTAATATTTTGCGACTCAATTTTTTCTAGCAGAAGCTTTTTTAATTTATTTTCTTGGTTTAAGTAGGTACGTAATTACAGATTATTAACACTTATTATCATTCTACAAATTAATTACCTACAGGGGCCTTGCCATAGTTGCCATGATGTCTTAATGCGATTCAGTTTAGGTTCGCTCGCTGTCAGATTGAAAATGAAATGAAATGAAATGATTAATGATTATAGTACCTAAGCTTTTTTTTTAACTTGCAACGTAAGTATGTTTGTCTGGGTGGAATCTTGCGATTCAATTTCGGAGCAGATAATCTTCATCCAATTTTGATGAAATTTTGCATACTTATCCAATCTGGTAGTAGAATTCTGTTGGTCCAGCCAGCAGGAGGGAACTCTTCAACGGTTGGTCCGATTGACTTGAAATTCGGTTCACATACGTAGGAGGGATGACAATGCAAGTACAGTCAACAAAAAAGGCTTGTATCAAAAAATAAATTTTTAGAGGTTATTTAGTAATATTGTTTTTTAGGCGTACCCTCCACCGACCTATTCCACGTGTTGGACCAGCTCGCCTCGCTGACTACGCGTAAGCTCTACACTCGCGACACGCGCTGCGAGAGCGAGGAGAGCGCGCTCGCCGCGCTGAGGGCGTGCGACGAGCTAAGGACCGAGCTGAGAGCGCTTACCCAGTTGCCGCTAGATGTCAGCGCTGTCTACGGTAAGTGTGCTATGGACCCGCTATAAGTAGTTTGTACTACTGTGAAATGGGTCTATTCGCGACACGCTGGAACGGAAGGACAGAGCTGAGAGCGCTTACCCAGCTGCCGCTAGATGTCAGCGCTGTTTATGGGCAGTGATATGGACCCCTTATAAGTTGTACAATTGTGAAATGGACCAGTGTTGATTGGAAAGGGAACGAAATGAGGAATGACGCAGTTAATGCTACACCGCCAGGAATAAGAGAGGAGGTAAAAATAGCCGTTAATAATTTGTTACCACCTAAGCCAAAATAAGTATATATATTTTTTTATTTTTAATTACCTTGGAATGTTTGAAAATACTACACAAGGTTAAAAAAAATATCCTGAATGTTTCAACAGGTGGTTGTATTAGTTTGACTGAACCCCTCTACAAGGACTTTTGATTTAAATTCTTGGTTCAAAATTTGATCCCGACCTTGACGCGGGTCACATAAGGAAACATTCTCTAACTATAATTCAAAAGTCCTGAAAAACATTCACAGGGCTATTTAGTCAAACCAAATGCTGAAGTATAAACCTGCGGCGCAGCGATCGC
This sequence comes from Pandemis corylana, assembly GCA_949127965.1. Taxonomy (NCBI): domain Eukaryota; kingdom Metazoa; phylum Arthropoda; class Insecta; order Lepidoptera; family Tortricidae; genus Pandemis; species Pandemis corylana. Next base: position 1,418,435 of record OX421866.1, on the reverse strand, counting down.
CTTACTCGCAATAGAAGGCCTCGCTTGCACTCGGCCTTGTAACTCATACTCATCGCGTACTGTCCCCCCAGGCACGTCCCCGGTGTTCAGCTACAGCGAGCCGTTCCCGGCGCTGCCGGCGGGCGCGCTGAAGCCGTGGCGCCGCGGCCACGCCTGCCTCATCAAGGACGCGCCCGACGCCCGCGCCGCGATACCCGACTACACGCCCGTCTGCGAGGCCGTCGTCGAGCTAGGTAACATGGCCGCCTATATGGAACACGCCTCAGCCTTATTAGATGCCAGCTTCTACCCGCGTAGGATTGGCAACTGATATTGTTGATTGTTGTCCTGCGGTGATTGGGAACGTGCTGGTGTGAAAGAGGATATAGTGACTAGGATAGAAAAAAGTATGCTTAGTTGGTTTGGTCACGTAGAGCGGATGAGTGAAAGTAGACTAACTAAACAGACCTATATGGGGAGTGTGAATGGTTGCATTGGGAGGGGAAGGCCTAGACGGACGTTCCGAGACCAAATAGGATACGTTTTGGAAAAAGGTCAGGTCAGGAGTACCCGAAACCGATGAGCTTGTATGAAGAGATTGACGACTATGGATGAAGCGAAAGAAACATGTCAGGGTCGTAGCAAATGGAACAAAGTAGTCTCTGCCTACCTCTGTGGGGAAAGAGGCATGACGGTATGTATGTATGTCCTGCGGGAACTATGCAATTTACCGGAATAAAAAATAGCTTATGTTTTAATCTAGGGTACCAGCATCTCAGTTACAAATTTGATACAAATACGTCCAATCGTTTTAGCGTGAAATGCGTTTAGGAACAACCATACACACTCACAAACTTTCGCATTAATAATATAAGTAGGATGGACTCCTTATAAGTTAAACTGATGCGAAAAAGAACCTTTACAAATTAACGGGAACAATATGGACCCCTTACACTATGACTGGTATAATATGGACCCCTAAGGCAATAAGTTAATACAATAGGGACCCTTTATAAAGAAGCCCGATACAATATGGACATCTTATAAGTTGAACTGATGCAATATGGACCCTTTTATAACAAATACTTAATATGGACCTGTGGGGACGTGCCTTACAAAAATATGTCTTTACCAACAACAGGTCACAGCGGCAAATGGCCCGGGGAGCTAGAAGCGTTCCGCTGTCTAAAAGCCGCCTTCAACCTTCAAATCGCTGATCGCTTGAACAAGCAGTTCGACTTGCCGACGCAAGCGTACGCTACTCATATAGACGTGCTCAAGAATGGACTTGTGTTCAGGCTGATCATCGCTCACGCTAAGGAGATCACGCTGTTGAGGCGGGAGGTGAGAAAATAAATTAAATTATATTAGGTAAAAGTTAAATAAATGTAGTGAGTTCTTAGAACGACATTCAGATGTCGGGTAGGCACCTGCCATCGGCTGAATAAAGTATAAAACTTATAAGAGTAAGTGAGATAGCAAGACATACCCGAATGTCGTTCTAGGAGCTGACCGATTGTAAATGGAGTTAAGTTAAATAAAGTTCAATGAAATAAAGTTAAACGAACTTCAATTAAATTAAGTTGAATAAATTTAAATTAAATTAAGTTGAATGAAGTTAAATTAAATTATGTCGTATGAAGTTAAATTTAATTTGCTAAGTTGAATGAAGTCACTTTAAATTAAATTATGTCGAATGAAGTTAAATTTAATTTGCTTAGTTGAATGAAGTCACTAAATTAAATTAAGTTTAATGAAGTTAAATAAATTATGTCGTATGAAGTTAAATTAAATTTGCTAAGTTGAATGAAGTCACTTCTTTAAACTAAATTATTAGCTAATTGTAATTATTGAATGTTGTTAAATTAAATTAAGTTGGTTAAAATGCTCTAAGGTTTCGGTTCTGCGTACAATTTTTCTTTCTTTAGACCCTGGGGTCATGGGGTCGCGGCGTAGGTCACTAAACATGCTTTATGTTGTTTTTAGGTGGAAAATGGAGTAGTCAAGTTTAAAGAAACTGAGGAAAGCATAAAGCTGCAGTGCGATACCGTACTGATGCCGCGGCTGCGGGGAGCTCTACACGGGTAGATATATTTATTAAGATACATACACATACACAAATCCCGTCTTTATCCCTTACGGGGTAGACAGAGCCTGAGGTAACAAAACCTAAAGGCCACGTTCATCAAGATAGTGATGGGTTGCTAGCTGCATCGCCTATAACATGATTCCTAAGAATTTCGCTCATGTCCTCGATGGGCTTTTACCATCTGCGCGGGACGAGAAGCAACTGGTATATTCTTTGTTTTTCCTTTGCTCATAGGCCAGCATGGAAGCTTTGTTAAGATAATAATAAGTATAAAGGAGGCTTAGAATTCCATGCTGGTCTGGAAGTAAAGAAAAAACATAGAATATGCCAGTTGCTTCTCTTCCCGCGCAGATGGTAAAAGCCCATCGAGGGAATGGGTGAAAATCTTAGGAATTATGTTATAGGCGATGCGGCTAGCGACCCATCACTTTTGATTCCCCCTTTCCAACTATACGCCCACAATCATGCTAAACCTGGCTTTTAGGTTTTGTAACCTTAGGCTCTGTCTACCCCGTAAGGGATAAAGATGTGGTATATGTATGTGCATTATTGGGTAACTTGTCCATTACTGGTGCCGTCAATAGAGCTTTTTTGCAACGTTTCCCCCAGCCTACACCAGCGGCACGGGTCGTTCGGGCCGTCCTGCTCGCTCCTGAAGCGCTGGGTATCTGCGCACCTGCTCGCGCCGCACTTCCCGGCGCCGGCGGCCGAGCTGCTGTGCGCGCGCGCCTACACGCACACGCGCCCGCACCGCGCACCCACACAGCCGCAGCTCGGCTTCATGCGCACGCTGCGCACGCTCGTGGCGACCGACTGGGAGAATGAGATGCTGATACTGGATTTTAATGGCGATATGAAACGTAAGTTTGTACATTTTTAAAAGAAAAATCTAAAGGTCAAATTATCTCTTGTAAGATCGCTTTGTTGTCCGTTTGTTTATCCTTCTGTTAGTCCGACTGTCCATCCGTTAGTCCGACTGTCCATCCGTTAAGTCGACTGTTCATCCGTTCGTCTGATTGATTATCCTTCCGGTTATCCGTCGGTCTGTGAATTCAAAAAAACTTCGGTAATTATTCTTAAAATAACTCTAAAAGAATATAAGAACCCTAATAGCATCATTTCGTTGTTCATCTGTCCATCCGTCCATCCGTCCGTCTGTTTAAAAAAAAACCGTACCTTACAAAACAATATCCGTCTGTATTCCAATAAATATTTTTTATTCGATATCTCGAAATAATTACTGACACATTCAAATTTAAACTCAATTTTAAGTAAAAAAATATAACTCTCCAATGTGATCACTCCTCAGGTGAAGAAATCGCCGAGTTAGAAGCGAAGTTCGCCGCTCGGGAGCCTTCCTCCAGCTACATGCACATAGTGACGTCGTACGACGGCGAGCTGCCCGGCGTGTGGACCGCCGCCGCGCCCGGGCGGCAAACCGTACTGCGGGCACAGGCGCTGGCGAGAAACACCCTCAGCTACATGGAGCACAACTTGATGAGAGGGATGTTGGATAATGTATTGGTAAGTTATCTTTATTAACCTAGTGTTATACGAACAGCTTGAAAGCATGCGGTTATTGACTACCAAATGCAAATTTGACCTTTAAAGGGAAGACGCTAATCCTGCCGCTAAGTAGCAGTGCAAGCACTGCTGTGTTCCGGTGTGGAGAGTAAGACAGCCGGGGAAATTACGGGCACTAGAGGCATTGCATCTTAGTCCTCTAGGTTGGCAACGCATCTGCTATCCTTCCGGGGTTGCGGGTGTCTATGGGCAGTGGTGATCACTTGCCATCAGGTGACCCACTTGCTCGTTTGCCTTCCTATTCATATAAAAAAAAAAAAGATGAAACTGGTTTCTGTTGTTCTCCTGTCAATCGTTCGAAGGTTAATTGGATACATACATACATATATCACGTCTTTATCCCTTACGAGGTAGACAGAGCCTAAAATAACAAAACCTAAAGGCACACTCGCGCAAGCGCCTGGCGCCGCTTAAACGACTCGGCGGCAACTCTCCCTCAAAAATCAAAATTTTCATTTTGCAAATTGGCCGCCAAGGGCTCTTTAACATGTCTTTTTTGAAACTACCAGCGCATTCGGAAAAACCATCGTTGCCAAGAAGAATGCGCATGAAACTTGGCAGAAAGTCATTTTTCTATACTAATAAGAGGAAAATTTTGATTGTTTGTTTGCATTGAATAGGCTCCGAAACTACTGGATCGATTTCAAAAAATTTTTTGCCGTTAGAAAGCTACGTCATCACTGAGTGACATAGGCTACTTTTTACCGCGGGAAAATACCTTTTCCTACGGGAAAATTAATTTATCGCGGGTGAAGCTGCGGACGGAAGGCTAGTTCTAAATAAAATACAGTCAGAATATTTAAATTCTACTTAAATTAAATACATGTAATAAAAAAAGGTCTTTTTTATTGTATTAAATTTTGCCGCGCTTCGCGCGTTTCTAATGCTGACATTGACAGTTGGTAGGGGGCGCAGCAGAGCGACAAATGGCGGCTTGCTGTTTATATTGTTTTGTGCATTCCTGTGTAATAAAAAATATTAGATAGAAGAAAAAGGATACTATTGAGGAGGCGATATTAGTAAACTTTAATGTCGTCTCTTTGTATTTTCAGGTGAGATAAAGTGTTATTCGTGTTAGTTTAAGTATAATCGTTGTAATATTAGTGTTAAACGTAATAAATAAAACAACTTTGTATTTTCAGAGAAACAATCTATGGTTTATTTTGAAAATCCTCAATAACATATCTTATATACATTTATGAAACCAAGTAGTAAGTTGTCACGTGCACCCCACAGAGCGTGTTCGTGCCGTCGTACGCTGGCTACGACGTGCTACTGCACCTGTCTCGCTCGCTCGTGCCGCATGTGAGCGAGCGCGTCGACGTGCGCGCCGAGGCCCGCGCTGCGCCCGCGCCCGGGGACCTGCTGCCCGTCGCCGGGTTCAATCCCGTAGAAAAATACTTGGAAGAGTTACAGGTACGTTTTGATAATGATGATGTTGTCATCAACAGGTTCATATGCCAAATCTTTCACGATCCGCTCCGTCAAGCTGTGTTGGTTGCCCCTGACGTTGAGGGGATCTCAGTCTGTGGCGCTGTTCAGGGGTGGGCTGAGGAACTTGTGGCTGAGCACTGGCACCTGAGGCGGTGGTTGCCTTTCATATTGTTTTTTAGTTCGAGTATTTATTTATGTTATTTGATATTCGATAGTGTTTATGTAAGTTTATTGGTTAAATTTTATTCTGTTATTTGTATATTATTTCATTATGGTTTTATAATGTACTTTAGTTGTTAATTTATTAAGAATTAATACTAATTATTTGCGCGTAATAATGACTGCTTGCCTTTCTTTGTATACTATTCCTTTCTGTAGCGGGTTAGCTGGTAGAAATCCCTTCTTAGGGATTAGTTCGCCTTTGTACTATTTTCTGTGTACTTCTGTATTTTTTTTTTAATTTTTATGTGCAATAAAGAGTTTACATACATACATGTTGTTGAGTTGGTAGTTAATTAACATTAACAGCGCCTTCTCTCGTCCCTGCCCGGCTAGCACGGCAGCGCGCAAGAGTCGCGTCGCGCGCAAGATAGACTACCCGTCTCTTTCTAGAACAAACAGTAAGAAAAAGACGGGCAATCTATCTCGCGCGCGACGCGACTCTTGCGCGCTGTCATGCTAGACGTGCTGGTGAGCAGTAGATGTTCCACGGGAGTTTGTAATTGTATGTATGTATGTATGTAAACTCTTTATTGCGGGTGGTAGGGCCTTGTGCAAGGTCCGTCCGGATCGCTACCACCATCTTACTCGCTAATCCTGCCGCTAAGTAGCAGAGCCTGCACTGCTGTGTTCCGGTGTGGAGAGTAAGACAGCCGGGGAAATTACGGGCACAAGAGGCATTTCATCTTAGTCCTCTAGGTTGGCAACGCATCTGCAATCCCCGGGGTTGCGGGTGTCTATGGGCAGTGGTGATCACTTACCATCAGCTGACCCACTTGCTCGTTTGCCTTCCTATTCACATAAAAAAAAAAAAAACATGAAAATTTAAAAAACAACAGAAATACAGAGAAAATAGTACAAAGGCGAACTTATCCCTAAGAAGGGATCTCTTTCAGCTAACCTGATACAGAAACGAATAGTTACAACAAAAAAGGCAAGCAGTCATTATTATGCGCAAATAAAGTACTATTCATACATAATTAATCAATTGTGTCGTACACATCATTCAAACGGATGACGCTTGGCGACAAAAATTCGCGTAGTAGCAAGGTCACGTGACAGCTAGTAACAGATAGAAAAAATCGAAGGCTTACCCACCTGCTACGGGTGGTGTAGGGGTATAGCACGCGTCACGGAATGACGATGATCCGGGTTCGATGCCCGGCCATAGCTTTACTTTTCGGATTTTTCTGTGTTCCAATTTCAGTGTCGTTTAGTAATTTGGTAGTTAATACATAAATACATACATACAGTCACGCCTCTTTCCCACAGGGGTAGACAGAGACTACTTTGTTTCACTTGCTACGATCCTGACATACTTCTTTCGCTTCATCCACACTCATCAATCTCTTCATACATGCTCGTCGGTTTCGGGTACTCCTGACCTGGCCTTTTTCCGAAACGTCTCCTATTTGGTCCCGGAGCGTCCGTCTAGGCCTTCCCGTCCCGTAACCATTCACACTCCCCATATAGATCTGTTTAGTTAGTCTACTTTCATCCATCCGCTCTACGAGACCAAACCAACTAAGCATACTTTTGTCTATCCTAGTCACTATATCCTTTAGTAATTAATACACATATATAGTAGTAGTGGTAGTTAATGTTATTTGCTAATTCGTTGCAGAGTGCGTACGGCGAGTTTGCTCTGTTCTTCCACGACACGTACGGCGGGGAAGTGATCGCAGTACTGTGGAAACCCGACGTACACTCCGACAAAGAATTTCAGGTAAGTTAGTAATAAGAATCTATACAACTATTACATCTACATACATAGATGTCCTTATAAGTTTTTTTTAATGTTGGAGAGGCCAGACAAACGAACTAGTGGGTCACCTGATGGTAAATGATCACCACTGTCCATAGACACCCGCAGCGCATTTTATTATCGCATTTTATTATTTTTATTTTCGCATTTTATTGTAAACTAGCGACCCGCCCCGGCTTCGCACGGGTGCAATGAACATATATAAATCTTCCTCTTGAAACGCTCTGTCTATTAAAAAAAACCGCGTCAAAATCCGTTGCGTAGTTTTAAAGATCTAAGCATACATAGGGACAGACAGACAATGCCTAAGTTTGTGGGGATGTTCATGTTCACGTTTTGTACAAGCTTTTTATTAACTTATAACTTATCAGCTGTTTTTCAAAATCATGTAGTTTTTTTTTATAGAAGTCTTTCGGGCTCGCACCTCTGAGTTTTAGGAATTTATTTGAAATTTACAATACAATATAATAACTCTTTATTGAACACCACATATAACAACCAAAACAGAAAAAGGTGTACAGAATATTACAAGGTAACAATAGGCGGCCTTATCGCTACAGAGCGATCTCTACCAGGCAACCATAATGAACCATCAAAACCATACCATTACCATCAAAAGTGAAGGAAAACATCGTGAGTTCCAACCGCACTGGGCCCGCGTGGGAACTAGCCCAAGCCCTCTCGTTCTGAGAGGAGGCCTGAGCCCAGCAGTGGGGCGTATATAGGCTGGAGATGTGTGTGTGTATAAGGCTTGCGTGAGGGTGTTTCTTTGTGTATGAATGGGTATAGCAGATGCAGGGAACAGGGCCAAACATTGACGTACAATAAACAACTAGACTCCCAATCACGCTCAAAAACTGTCCGAAGCAAAAGTCTGAACGACGCGTCTATTGTTCAGAGTTTTGGTTCAGTTGTGTTTCGACCGCGCTTTGATAACAATGTATATGTCTCTTTCGCACCGTAATCTTACTATTGAGAACAAAAGAGACAGGCAGGTTTCCAGCGCGTGGCGTCGCGTCATTACTTCTCACGATCCTACGCCATTGATATTAAACATTACTGCCACGAAATAAGGTGTCAATTTGAACGAATATGTTAATGTTATCTGCTAAGTCGATGTGTTGGCACACACAACACATAGACAAAGCAACTCGGACGTTTCTTGAGGAACCTTTGTTAGCGACTGAGAGTCTAGTTGTTTATTGTAAGTCAATGGGGCCAAATAAATTAAGCTGTCGGCGTGTGTCTTCCAAGGTGTCTATTCAAGAAGTCTTTTTAATAAATACCTACACAGATTCCTAGTTTTAATACCGCGCCACCTAGGCGGATATCTAAGAACTAATTACAAAAGCATGAGACTAATTGACAGCTAACTCCCTCTTACAATGATCTATCGTTATAAGCTTCTTCTTCTTCTTCTTCTTTTCTAATATGGCCCCATCGAACCATGCGATGATTTCGCCAATGTCAAGGTAATAAATACAGTACCTATTCAAAAATCTTGTGACAAAAATGTCGGCAACGTTGTACGGTAGAACATGGTCATAAGACACCCCCCCCCCCCCCCCCCCCTGTCGGGCTCTTAGCCAACGGATAATGATATCCCTCGGAGACCGCCAGGAAATCATTAACCGGTGCCCAGGGTGCACCGGAACAAGCACTGCACTTCCCCTCGGACGGATCCAAAAACGAACCGCAGCTCTTGATCACACGCGGAGGTAACCCGACTCGCACCCCTCGTTATAAGCTATTTAGTTTGTGTAAAATATCCTAGATGGCGCTGTCAGACAGTGACAGAGGGTGTTTATGATTCCTTCCATTCCAGGTGTCAAACGCGAATGCGCTGCGGCCAGTAGGCGGGGACAAGTACAGAGTGGACACGGCAGCCATCGTGGCAGACTTCCAGCTCCTGGGGGCGGGGCTGGTCGCCCGCGTCACTGTTAACTAATATACGGATGTATTATAATTATTGAAGTTTTTTTTATCCTGGAAAACTTGATATCCCTGGGGATACCGGCAGGAGACACTGTCGAAAATGAAAAGGTTTTTTTTTGCAAATTGGCCGCCAAGGGCTCTTTTACATGTCTTTTTTGAAACTACCAGCGCATTCGGAAAGACCATCATTGCCAAGAATGCGCCGCAAGAAACTTGGCAGAAAGTCATTTTTTTTCAAAATTAAATACAGTAAGAATACTTAAATTCCACTTAAATTAAATACATTTATAAAAGGAATGTATAAGGTCCCCGAGCAGAGATGTATAAAGTGTCTACTAGTCAAAACATTTTTTTTTTAAGTTGAGTGGAGGTGTAAAACGCCTCCACCGTCAAATAAATTAATTGGAGATGTCTCCAATGTCGAAGAGAAAAAAAAACAAAATTATGAAATATACATTTCATGTCAAGTAAGTAACCAATGGCTTTTGGATTCCGAAGGCAAGCTTACGTCTGCCGCCCCCAATGTTGGCTCTCACGCACTCATGTCCTGTTTTGAAAGCAGAGCGGTACCGAGGGCATGTATCGCTTCCGTCCCCACAGGCACACTATGGGAACGTTTTAGGAACCTCGACGTCGCTAGCCTGCAACTAAACTGTAAAAGAAAAAAAAATGAAACCGGAAATCCATAAACTTAACAATATACCTACCTATTACTTAGTTTAATACACATACGACATAGCAATATTTATGTCATTGTAAACAATAATAATTATGAAAAATAAAAATATTATTTAAATAAACAATTACAAAGTTAATTAAAATAGGTAGAATATTTATATTGATAAAGCTTATACCGATAATCTTAATAAAGATCTTAATTAATCAAGATCAGCTAACCTAAACAGCAGACGGTAGCAACAGGGCCAGAGACCGTATCTAGACACTACACTACGCATACACACACACACACAAACGCACACACTACAGGATTACTCACAAAAACACTGGATTCTTACGGTAATTTTGCCAAAGATGGCCATGTTTACTATATGCACTAATTGACTATATGTAGACACACTGGCCCCTTTCCACAGCGTATAGAGCAGGCGCGGCAGCAGAGGCGGCCGAAAAATTAAAGGTGAATAAATAAACGTCGAGACTTTAGGTCCGTGGGGTCCCAGCGCGCATATTATGTTAAGTAAGGAAATATCTAAGAGGCTGATCGACTGCAACCGAGACCAAAGAGCTGGCAGCTTCCTCGCACAGCGAATTAGTATTGCAATACAGCGGGGAAATGCTGCCAGAATGTTTGGCTCAATGCCGCGGGGAGTACGTTTTTAGATTTATTTTAGTTTTAGCTTAATTAGGTAATTTATTTTATAACTAGCTTCTGCCCGCGACTTCATCTGCGTAGAATTATACGTAAAAACCTTCCTCTTGAATCACTCTATCTATTAAAAAAAAACCGCATCAAAATTCGTTGTGTAGTTTTGAAGATATAAGCATACAAAGGGACATAGGGACATGGAGACATAGGGACATAAGGACAGAGAAAGAGACTTTGTTTTATACTATGTAGTGATGATACATTAATATTTTACAATTAAGTAATTAGATTTTTATTTATTTGTGAATTGTATCTGTTTATTTATATTTGTACAATAAAGCATTTACTTATTTACTATATTAATTAATTAACCGTTGTTTCCTAGAGTGCATCGGCCTAAGCGTTACCATTCCCCCCGTAAACCCAAGAGCCTCTGATAGAAGGGAACTAACGCTAGAGCTCTCGGGAAGGTTTCCGACGAGCGCGCATATTATGTCGCTACCTTGGGGCTCAATTGTCGTATAAGCCAAAAGTCGACTTTTCAGGAGAGCCAAAAAACTAAAAAGAAAAACAAAAAAAAAATGTAACTCTTTTGTTTTAATAGTTATAAAGAAGCTTCGTAGGATGAAAGTTCTTAAAATTATGAGTAGAACAATATGAATTCATAATATTTAAGATAGAACCCATAACAAAGAAAGTAGATGGCGTATACGCTTCTTAAAACCAAAACAACATGACGCTTATGACCAAAATAATAGTTGCTGTACATGCCACTTAGGACGTAAAAGTCAGCTATTACGATTTATTGAAAAAACCAAAGGTGTTAGCCGCCGGTTTTCTGTTTTTGGTTAAGTACTTTACTGTAAAAATATAAATCATCTATATACACCCTAAACTACTTTACTGCGATAACGATGATATGGTAGGTATAAACCAAATCAGTTTGAGAATCGTATTTAACTTTCAAAGTCCATTCATATTAAAAAGATTGGAGGGTTTGGTAGTAACAAAAAATTCGCATAGAAAAAATATATACCGCTGAAGGGAAAAAATCAATGTCAACGAAAAAAAAAACACAAATATTGTTGTTATTATTAAAAATATTGTTCAAGTACCACATAAAACGATAAAAAATAAAAGTAGCAACAAGAATAGGGCATTTAATACTTCTAATCTCTTTCAATCAAAAACAATCTATTTTATAAAAGTTATGTGTTTAACGCTCTTTTTACTCCAAATTTATTTTTGGTTGGCGTTTATTGCCATGAAATGAAACGCTACTGCAGGCCGTACACCAAACTTTATTCTGTTATTGGAAATAACTCAGGTCGTATTCACCAAAATGGTTTAGTGGTGGCTTATACATCTTAAAAATGAAACGTAATTGCAGGTTGTATAATAAACTTTGTTAAATTTTCAGAAATCGTTAAGGTCGTATACGCCAAGTTTGATAAGCAATGTCCTTTATGCCAATTATAAATCTTGATTTAGGGTCAATAATACGTTTGCATTTTTCACACTCCGAGTAGCTGGCTTTTATAGCTCGTTTTTTTTTAATTTCTTGTTTAGAGTAACAGAAAATTGAGGTTGTATTCGATGTTTTTTCGGGATTTGGAGAATTTTAAATACACAGATCGATAGAGAAAAAAAAACTGAGCAAGACTGCATTTAAATCTCAATTTCGTCAAAATGGCGTTTACGACAATTGAGCCCCAAGGTAGCGATGTTAAGTAAGGAAATATCTAAGAGGCTGATCGACTGCAACCGAGACCAAAGAGCTGGCAGCTTCCTCGCACAGCGAATTAGTATTGCAATACAGCGGGGAAATGCTGCCAGAATGTTTGGCTCAATGCCGCGGGGAGTACGTTTTTAGATTTATTTTAGTTTTAGCTTAATTAGGTAATTTATTTTATAACTAGCTTCTGCCCGCGACTTCATCTGCGTAGAATTATACGTAAAAACCTTCCTCTTGAATCACTCTATCTATTAAAAAAAAACCGCATCAAAATTCGTTGTGTAGTTTTGAAGATATAAGCATACAAAGGGACATAGGGACATGGAGACATAGGGACATAAGGACAGAGAAAGAGACTTTGTTTTATACTATGTAGTGATGATACATTAATATTTTACAATTAAGTAATTAGATTTTTATTTATTTGTGAATTGTATCTGTTTATTTATATTTGTACAATAAAGCATTTACTTATTTACTATATTAATTAATTAACCGTTGTTTCCTAGAGTGCATCGGCCTAAGCGTTACCATTCCCCCCGTAAACCCAAGAGCCTCTGATAGAAGGGAACTAACGCTAGAGCTCTCGGGAAGGTTTCCGACGTGCGCCCGGCAAGCAGCTTCGTGTTTCTTTTGATCTTGAATTTGTGATCAAATTCTTGATATGATCTTACCAATAAACGCAGCCGCACTGAGATAAATAGAGTAGTATCTCGAGAGCTCGATAGTATTATCTGATAGAGACGATATTGTTGTGGGTCACAAGATTTGTCGGTCCAAGTTACGGTGATGGCAGCGCTGAGAATACTTCTCGGTGAGTTCGTATTTTTTAATAATTTTTAGTGTTTTGTGGCTTGGTTCCAAAAAGAAAAAAAAATGCAAATATGCCGCCAAGGCCTCTTTTACGTGTCTTTTTTGAAACTACCAGCGCATTCGGAAATACCATCATTGCCAAGAAGAAAGTCATTGGCTCACATAAAAATTGTTACTTCCATGCTGGTCTGGAAGCAAAGAAATAACATAGAATGTACCAGTCGCTTCTCTTCCCACGCAGATCGTAAAAGTCCGTTGAGGGAACGGGCAGAAATGTTAGGAATCATATCATAAGCGCACAATCATGCTAAATGTGGCCTTTAGGTCTTGTTACCTTGGCTCAGTCTACCCTGTAAAGGATATAGACGTGATTTGTACACCTCTGCTGAGGGTAATAGGAACCAAAAGAGAGAAGAGACTATGGGTTATACTCTAACGCGATTATAACACAAGACTCCGCTTCGCCTCGCGGAGCTCCTATTCCGCTTAGAGTCGTTTTGCGAAGGTTCTTACCACTTTCGAGTGCTACTTTCGCCTGATGCGCTTTCAAATCAGCCCCCTACATACCTACCTACATGCATATATTGGCAGAGTGCAAAGCGGGTGGAGGGGGTAGCCTAAACGATCACAGCGCTCGCTATGGCTAAAATTGTCATTTTTGTCGCTGACTTGAGCTGTCAAATCCATATTGCAGTAAACATTTTCTAATCGTTTTTGAGATAAAAATATGGTCCTGGTAAGATGTGTTGTTGTGAATTGTAATAACACCAAGAAGAATAGCGACTGTAAATTTTACCAATTTCCAAAGACCATGGTGGAAACGAGACCAAAGAAATAAGTGGATATTTGCCGTAAGAAAAAAAAAATAAGTTACCTAACCTCTAAAATTTTCACTGAAAACAACAATTTTAATGTTATTGACAATAATGTTACTGACTACCATTGTCCAAAATTGTGTAATATAGTAAAATAACACAATATTTCATTAATATTTTTCACAATATTTACTTACTTCTTGTTTGACAGCAGTGACAATATTGTCCATAATGGCCGCCTGTCACGTGGCGCTGTCGTCGCGCACGGTCCCAATACTTTTTTTTTTTTTTTTGTTATTATGGCTCTGCTGCAAGGCACTTTGCCAATGTCACGTCCGGTTGTTTTGGATTGGTAGTGACAGGTAGTAACTAATCATTTTGTAGAGAGCGCTTACCCCAAGGGATGGAATGGGAATGGAGCTAGAGGAGTTAGTGGTGGCGTGATTTTTATAAAATAATTTTACGTTTTACATTTTTATATCTTTATCTCATTTTCATCAATAAATTTTGCCAAAAGATGAATTACGTTCTTTTCGAAGTTAGCCAAGAGGGTTCTGACGTTGGTTGGGAGCTCAGTCTTTAATTTTATAAGTTCTTCGTATAAGCTAGACTTATTCATTGGGCAATCAAAAAATATATGATCTATAGATCCAATGTCTTTGCGACATTCACATAACGGGTCGTCTTTTACCTTAATCCGGTGAAGAAATTCCGGAGAACACACATGACCTAGTCTGAGGCGGATTAAGCAACTGGTTACCTTTTTCTTAAATTTAAATTGAAAAAACCAGGGTCGCTTAGGAATATTTTTTTGGATTTTATAGTATAAAAAAATGTTGTTCGATCTCCAATCATTGGACCACGTATCAAATAATTTCAACCTTGCGCAAGGGAGTAGATCGTTACTATAGCATCTATATGTATCGCGGCTACCACTTGATACAGCTTCCCTTGCTGCTTTGTCAGCAGCTTCATTCCCCGTTATACCCTTGTGACTAGGAATCCAGGACAACATGACCTTCAAGTTTATTAAGTGGCACGAATGAAGAGCTTCCTTTATAAGACATACTATTGCTGAATTGGCACAGTTCTTAATGGAGTTGCATGATATAGCTTGGATAGCACTGAGACTATCCGAGAAAATAACCGAGTTGGCAATATTATGATCACCTATAAACTTAATCGCCTTTAAAATTGCTGTACACTCTCCTGTAAAAACACTTGACATATGGGGTAATTGAAACTGATAAGTTGACTGGGAGCCGTCATGGACAAAGGCACATCCAACTGGATCTTCACTATTAAGTTTTGATGCATCCGTAAAAAACAAATCAAAATCCTGCCACTTATTCCTGATTGCCGCTAAGAATTTGTCATTGGCCGCCGATGATTTTCTTTCAATGCCAATCTTTACTACTACCGGTTGAAAAGTAAGAGCCTGGAAGGGAACTTCATAAATAGGTAATTTAGAGAATTTTGCTATGGGGGCATCAATACTATTTAACCTGCTGTAGCTATTTAAAACGTTAGGTTTTATTTTTCTTCGCCAAAAGGCATTTGTTTCAGAATAATTCTGTAGCATTTCTAATTTTGGAAACAGCGGATGATTGTCTAGTTGAGCAATCCGAAAAATATATCTATCTGCCAGATATTGTCGACGAAAATTTAGAGGTGGCTCAGAACATTCTACCTGTAGGGCTTTAATAGGCGACGATTTCATTGCGCCTGTAACTATTCTTAGTGCCTTGGATTGGATTTTATCAAGGCTTTTGAGATTTGCTTTATTGCAGGGTTCTAAAATGAGAGAACCAAAATCTAAATGAGACCTTATCAACGCATTGTATAGCAATTTTTGGGAATACGGATGGGCACCCCACCAAGCACCGGATAAACATCTTAGGATATTAATGTTCTTTTCACATTTGCTTACTACATAGTTAATGTGATCGGCACCTGACAATTTTGAGTCAAAGACCACTCCCAGAAACTTTGCTTTGTCTTGAACAGGAATTTGTTGAGAGCGATATATTATATTTATCGGATTTGTGGAACGTTTCCTTGAAAACACTAGTGCGACACTTTTCGAAGGGGATAAATCTAAGCCATGGGCGTCAAGCCACAAACCTAAAGAATCAAGGGCTCTTGTTATAAATCTGGCAGCCTGGTCAATACATTTGTTCTGTGAGTAGATTGCTATATCATCTGCATACTGGAGTACCTGACAGTGTTGATTTATGGCTTGGTCCAGATCCGCTGTATAGATACTGTATAAAAGTGGGCTTAGCACTGATCCCTGTGGCAGGCCCTTCCACGCTACTCTAGTGCCTCCATGTCCCTTAGGCAACCGTAATGATATCTCTCTACCCGATATGATATTATTTATGAAAAGTACCACTTTCTCCGGAATACTCATCTGTCGCAGTTTGCTACTGAGCACCGAGAGTAGCACATTGTCATAAGCCGCGGATATATCAAGAAAAGCAGCAACCACAGATTGATTCTGGGAAAACGCCAATCTGACGTCCGTCGACAGGAGGGCATGGCTGTCGGTAACACTTCTGCCTTTTCTGAACCCAAACTGAGTTGGCGACAAACCCTCATTTTCCATATACCATTCGAGCCTGTTTTTAAGCAGGTGTTCCGCTACTTTACACATAACTGACGATAAGGCTATAGGTCTATGGGAGTTGTAGTTCTCAGGGTCTTTCCCCGGTTTAAGAATAGGGATAATTATTTGATGCTTCCAAGATTTCGGAATATCACCAGTGTCAAATATTTCGTTGATTAGATTCAGAAAAAAGTTATGACAAAGGCAGCCACTTTTTTTTAGGAAAGAGTAAACAACACCATCCCTGCCGGGGGCTGAATCCGTAAGAGATGAGAATACTGCCTTAAGCTCATCTAGAACAAATTTCCTGCTCAAGACGTGTTCTGATTGACTGAAATGGTACAAAGCAGGGATATCGTTGGAGCATGGAACCGTTGGTGGAGCTAATTTATTTAAAAAATCTTCAGTCCATGTTAGGGTAGATGCACTATTAGGGTGCGGGGCTACGCCCTTGCGGAATTTTCGTATATTCTGCCAAACAATTGTAGAAGAAGTGAAGGGGGACACAGATTCGCAGAATGAGTTCCATCCATATATTTTTTTAGAACTCAAAAGTTTTCTACACTTAGCTCTGGCCTTTTTAAAAGATATGTAGTTTTCAATATTGATATCCGAAGCATATTTCTTTTCTGCTAGATTGCGGTCTTTTACGGCTGCTGAGCATTCTGCGTCCCACCACGGCTGTGAAGGACCACGACGTTTGTTGGATGTTTTAAGAGGAATGGCAAGTTCGGCAGTTTCGTGAATTAATTCTACAAATTTCTCATGCGTATCCTGAAGGTTGGTTATTGGGTTGGATGAAAGATTTTGAACCTTACTATCAAGGGAAGAGGAATAATTAGCCCAGTCAGCTTTCGATAACCTATATTTCTGAAGGGGAGGAAGTGCATCTGGGGGTTTACACCTTTGTGGAAGGGTAATGATTATGGGGAAATGGTCACTATTGTGTGAGTTGGATGAGATATTCCATGCTAATTCAGATGCAAGTTCTGAAGAACAGGCTGAAACATCAACAGCTGACGCATTTTGGTTAGGGCCCGTACGTCTAGTTGGTCTACCATCATTTATACAGCACAAATTTAGTTCATCAAAAATGCCCAGTAACTTTCTGCCATTATTATCAGATATGGCTGATCCCCAGGATGCATCGTGGCAGTTTAGATCTCCCATGAGAAATATGGGTTTGGGGATGTTTTTTAAAATAGAGCTTAGTTCTAATAGGACTACATGAGATGGATGAGGAATATAAATTGAAATGAAAGAGATGTTAAAAATTTTTGCTGCTACAATAAAAAGGTTATTGGAGTGAGCTGGTATTTGTATTTTAAGAAAAGGAACATTACTTTTAATGATTAGAGCGGCCCCGTCCCAGCCATCGGCCCTGTCATCTCGTATAGTTACATAACCAGGTAAATTAAAGATTGAATGAGGCTTTAGCCATGTTTCGGCGATTGCAAATACAATGGGATTATATTTTTGACAAAAATAAGTAAGTTCGGGTTTTTTATTTACGATACTACGTGCATTCCACTGAATGGCCGTATGCATTTTGGAGTTTTTTATTTAAGATGTTACAAAGAATTTCAATTTTAGTAGCAACGTTGGGCGGTAAATTATCTAAACTAAGAAGCATAATGAGCGTACCTAATAATGAGTCTAAAACATTGTTACTCATTTGTCCTTCATTGGAAAAGGACCTCTGAGGATTATTTTCTCTGTTTAATGGCATTTCCAGTTGGTCATCTTCTTCGTCATTATTTGCATAATGTAGCGCACAACCATTAGGGGGTGGAGGTATATTAAAACTATTGACTAATGCCTGATGCGCTTTTCTATCGTATCCCTCGGGGAGACGAGAGCGAGGCTTACGGGTAACAGTTATGGTTTTTTTGTATGACTGTGTTGTTGAGGGTTGGGAATTCCTTGCAACGTCCGCAAAGGAACGCTTGATTGAGGGAAACTTTTGGGAAGCCTCACCATATGAGATTGCATCTTCCGACATAGCCACTTTAATTCTTTGTTGCCGCTCAAACTCTGGACACACTTTGTCAGTGGCAGCGTGTGACCCAGAGCAGTGCAGACACGAAATATTTTCAGACTGGACCAAGCATTCCTTCCCGGCGTGTGGTTGGGCACATTTCGAACAGCGAGGTTGAGACCTGCACTGAGATTGAACGTGGCCATACCGACAGCATTGGTAACATTGAATGACAGGGTAGTTATATGGCTGCGTTTCAAAAGAATTGTGGAATAGATAAATTCGGTTCGGCAGCTTTTGACCGTCAATGGTGAGAGCCACGGTTTCTGTTGGTAACCATTCTACAACATCATTGACTTTTCTCTTAGCGTTAAGTCTTCTTGCTTTGAGCACCCTTCCGAAGCCCTGAGGGGTAAGCATGTTTGCCACTATCTCCTCGTTAGTTAGGTCCTTAGGGACTCCACGGACAACACACATTTTGCTCACATTGTACGTAGGCACAAATATTGAGTAATTAGAGTTTGCTATGCTTTTGTTGTTCATGAACGTGTTAGCGGCAGAAGCAGAAAGAAATTCAATAGCTAATCTATTGCGCCCGACTTTTTTAATACCACCTTGCTTAATTTGCTCAATCCTCTGAGCGAATAAGAATTGACCAAACTTCACCGGATTAAGGAAGACGCCCGAACTAGTGGATGGCTCTTTTTGTGTGACGTGTACTATATACGGTCCTAAGTCTAGATTGGAGTAACATTGCCTAGTAACCGGCGGCGACGAAGACATAGTATCGGTTTTTGAACTTTTTGATGTTTTTTGAGAGTCGTCGTTAGAACTATCCCGTAATCTTTTTTTAGGTTTATTTTTTGCGAACTCAAATTCATCATCAATTTCTACATCATCTGGTAAGCAAGACGGAGTTTGCTGAGACAATGGAGGACTATTAGGAGATTCTAATTGCATATTGTCATCTACCCTCGCATCGGGTTCAGGCTGAGCTCCCAAACCCGAGATGTATGGCGGGCCCGAACTACCCGCCATTACGTCCGTCCCCTGAACATAACTTGAATTAAACAATTTACCGACTTTTTAAATTTTCAATAATATCACTTACGAAAGTCTATTAAAATCAAAACAGTTTAGAGATAGACTAACACCACCACCGCAAATATTAATTGGATAAATCCTACCAGGACAAGAGGATACGTGTTAACCTTCCCGCGCTCCGGATCGAAAAAAACGTCCCAATACTTATGAGAGACTTCATTGGCGTGATGAACGATGTGACAGCTGTCATTAGAACTATCACTAGCTACTCGTGCGTCGTAGTAGTTATGTAGAGGCCTACTAGGTAGCGCTAGGGTCGCTACAATATTATGCATACCTAATTTCCAGTTAATCGGACCACGCTTAGAAGTATGTCAAATGGTTTAAAATTTGACCCACTCAAACATAGTTACTTACACACTCTTCAAGTTAGCAAAAGCATGTGAAACAAGACTACAATCTCACAAAGTTGATAAAGTGCCAGATAAAGTCATCAAAGATAAATCTGCTATGAAGCAATATCCGCTGTCAAACTGCGGATTATATTGCTACTTGGTCAACTAGGTTACTCCGTGAACTGATAGGTCATGGTTTTAGCTTGACCAGGGGGCCCTAAAACCACGAGCATGTTTAAAGAGAGAAATGTGGATGAAGCGAAAGAAGTATGTCAGGGTCGTAGTAAGTGGAGCAAAGTAGTCTCTGCCTACCCCTGTGGGAAAGAGGCATGACGGTAATGTATGTATGTATGTATAAAAAAGAAAACAAAATAATAACAAATATAAAACTAAATAAAATGTCAATATAGGTACGTGATTCACAAAATGATATCACTACATAGTATAAAACAAAGTCGCTTTCTATGTCCCTATGTCCCTATATCCCTATGTATGCTTATATCTTCAAAACTACACAACGGATTTTGATGCGGTTTTTTTTAATAGATAGAATGATTCAAGAGGAAGGTTTTTATGTATAATTCTACGCAGACGAAGTCGCGGGCAGAAGCTAGTTATAAAAATAAAATATTGTTTACCTAGTAGAAGGACAAATAGGTAAATTTTCGAATCACTGTCATTTCTTTTTGATAAATTTTGATTCTTGCGCGCCTCTTGTGGTCCACAGACCACAGGTTAAGGGACACAGTTTAAGAGTATCACAGTTTATGACGTGTTGTGTCACGCGGCAGGCCTGGCGGCGCTGGGTGCGCGCGCGCACGGGCTGGCGCTGCGGCAGGATGACGTCACGCTTTCGCTCGAGCCGCAGCTAACCGGCGGGTTCCACATGGCCCTCATACAAGGTAAGCCTAGGGTTAGACGACCATTACCTACCTGCATTGCACGGTCTCATTGCGGGAAGACGGGCCAAGCATACGGACCCTCCCCTTCTTGGCGCGGTCCTGGCGGGGCCACCGGGGGGGCGTTTGTGGTGAAACCCTAGTGGCATCCCACTGCGTCCCCGTCACACCGGATTGAGGCAACGTCGGAGAGTTTTTAGTTCGGGTATACCCCTTCGAGGGGGAGTCCCACATAACCCTAGGCATCCCCGTGCCTAAGGCATCCATAAAGATTTCCTCTCCGTTAAAAAAAAAGGGTTCGACTACGACTTCTTTGTTATATACATTCAGTCAGACACTCGAGAGTCTGCGAACGCTAATATCATCAATCATCATCATACAATAATAAATCATCTTTTATCTTTATCTTTATATCTGCGCTCGTGACATAAATGGCGACATCTTTACCTTTTCGCCGCCAGGGGCGCTCTCGTGTAAGTGAAAGTTGCACCTGCACAACTTAAATAAAAAAATGGTTATTAATAGAATTGCTTAAAAAAATTGCATCAGCTGCAATGCGACTTCACGGGAAATACATTTATGAGGTTAAAATTATCCGCCTTGCAATTATAAAACGTCACGCTTGCTCTTCAGATGAGCAGGAGCTGTTCAGCGCTCACATCGGCCGCACGCTCGTGTCCACCTCCGTCACCTCCGAGGAGGTGGAAGGTGGCCTGGAGGTCCAGGTGGCGGGCACCACGCTGAGCATCCGAACGGTGTACGACGAGGCCGCAGCCGCCAGAGGCATCAAGATCGTGTGGGACGCCAGCGAGGAAGCCAGGCTCGAAGACTGCTTCGATTTTGGTTAGTTTTGAAGACAAGCGACTAGATTCTCCACGGTCCCTTGTTATCTTTAAGGAAACAAAGTTAGATAAAGTCAAAAATAAACATCTTTAATGCAAGCATTTTTGCCTACTCTAGTTGGCTGTGCTTGCATTCTCATCCATCCTATATAGGTGTACCAAGTTTCAAGACCACAAGATGTGGGTCAAATTCAACTTGCAAGATTTGAACCAAACAAAAACAAACAGGGGCCATACCATGACTTCTTCATGCGATTCAATTCCGAGCCAAAGTTGGATTGATCGCTGTCAGATTCAGATCCATACTAGAAGTGTCAAAAATGACAGCTAAATAATGGGAATTGAATTGCATTAAGACGTCATGGTAAGACCCCACGCCAAGTTTTAATTATAAAAGGTTTTAATTAGATCACCGGGTAGCCTAGTGGTTAGGGAACCTGATGAAGCTTGAAGTCCTGGGTTCGATCCCCGTCAGAACAAGTGTGTCGTATTTTGTGGAAACTGTTTTTTTAACTTGCAAGCTACAGACGATATGAAAATAAAGACGTTAGAAGCGAAACCACAACGAATGCAAAAATAGAAGACTTAAAAATCGGAACATCGAGGAAGCAGGCGCAAATCTTAGGAATCATGCTATCGGCGATGCGGCTAGCTACTTTCATTCCCCTTTCTACTATACTTGTTACCTTAGGCTTTGTCTACCCTATAAGGGATAAAGACGAAATTTATGCATGTCATCATCTCCAGAGTACATACATCCCACTGCTGGGCACATGCCCCCTCTTACAATGAGAGGGCTTGGGCTGTTCCCACGCGGCCGCAGTGCGGATTGGGAACTCCACACACACCATTGAATTGCCTCGCAGGTGTTTTCCTTCACCAAATACATGTATCTCATGGCATGTATGCATGTAAAAAATGTCTTCACCTTGGATAGATTAAATCAAAGCTATTTAATCTAAAACTAAAGCTATTTTATAGAATCACGACCGCATCAAACTTAACTTTCAGGCATAAAACACTGGTACGCCGGTCCTATGCAGCTGCACCAAACCTACCCGATAGAGACAGCTGAGCAGACTTACGCTCCCTACGTCTCCAAAGAATTTGACAACGGGGCCATCGTCGAGCGCTACTGGCTCAACTCCGCCGGCGAATACATCTATGTCAACCCCCAAGTACCCTTATTCGTCGACTACAACAACATAGCTAACAACCACTTATGCTTCGGAGCTCAAATAGCCGCACCCTACTCCAGTAGACGAAACCACACGGAACTGTCTTACGATATCTGGTTTCTATCAGACGTGAAGACGGCCCATAAACACGCGCTAGCCAATTACCTGGGGAAGCCTTCTGGTGTACCTGATTTTAGGATGATCCAGCATCCTATATGGTCTACTTGGGCGCAGTACGCTAGAGATATCGATGAGAATAACCTTCTGGAATTCGCTCATGAGATTCAAGGGTATGGGTTCGAGAATTCGCAGTTGGAAATCGATGATTTGTGGGAGACTTGCTACGGGTCGCTCACTGTGGATGAGGCGAAGTTTCCTAACTTTGGTAGTTGGGTGCAGGAGATCAAGGCATTGGGATACCGGGCTACGATTTGGGTGCATCCCTTTATTAATAACAACTGCGAGCCCTATTATTCCGAAGCTTTGGAGAATGGGTGAGTAGAATTAAGGTTACGACATTAATTAACGTGTTCCACCTCTTTAAAGTTCCTGATGTCTTTGTGTTAGACATCTATGATAAAGTCAATGTCTATTTTGTGGTTATAAATAGAGTGCACCATAGATATCTGACACTTAAGTTATAAGAAATTTTACAAGCAGTCTATTTAAGTATGTATTTATCTACATGATATAAGTATGTTATCCGTTGCCTGGTCAGCCTGGTACACATAGTACAAGCTTTGCTTAGTTTGGGAGTAGAACAATTGGTGTAACTTGTCCCATGATATTTATTTATTTATTTAAATCAAGTTCCTTCTAGCTACTTGGTCCTCACGGAGAGTGACAGCCCTGACACCTGGTGGTGGAACAACAACGGCACCATGGCGGGCTACGTGGACTTCACCAACCCGGCCGCCGCCGAGTGGTGGTACCAGCGCGTCAAAGTTATCGTCGATACTTATGACATCGACAGCTTGAAGTTCGACGCTGGGGAGAGC
This sequence comes from Pandemis corylana, assembly GCA_949127965.1. Taxonomy (NCBI): domain Eukaryota; kingdom Metazoa; phylum Arthropoda; class Insecta; order Lepidoptera; family Tortricidae; genus Pandemis; species Pandemis corylana. The sequence continues at coordinate 1,394,798 of OX421866.1, read as the reverse complement.
AGCTTCTCACCACAGGTACTTGAGTTTCTCTTTCCCAAACCCAGTCCGCGGTGTAGCAGAGCACATCCAGTTAGGTCATGCACCCGTAGCGTCCAATTAGGAGGCAAGAACCACCTAAATTGTACGGTCTCATCGGCTAAGGGAAGACGGACATGATATGTTTCCAGATCCCGGTGCAATCCGGAGACATCGACCTGCATCCCCACCACATCGTGCAGTCGTACGTGCGCACGTGCGCAAGATTCGGTGACATGATCGAGGTGCGCGCCGGTTTCCAGTGAGTGCCTATCATCACTATACCAATCTATCTAATCAGCCAAGTCACCAAACGACTTTCTGCCAAGTTTCTTGCGGCGAATTCTTCGTAGCAAAGATGGTCTTTCCGAATGCGCTGGTGGCCTATTTATTTGCAAAATAAACGTCTTTGATTTTTGCTATACGTATTTTTCCAGGACTCAAGACCTCCCAATCTTCGTTCGGATGGTAGACCGGGATTCCATCTGGGGCCTCAACAACGGTCTCTCCACCATCATCACCACAACCTTCCAAATGAACTTGAACGGTTACACCCTGGTCTTGCCTGACATGATCGGTGGTAACGGGTTCAATCTGGACCATGATACAGCTGCGTTGCCTACCAAAGAGTTGTTCATAAGATGGGTGCAGGCCAATACTTTCCTGCCAGCCATGCAGTTTTCCTTCGTGCCTTGGCGATTTGATAATGAGGTAAGAAATATATACTTTGGTGTGCGTGTGGCGCCCAAAATGGGGCCAAAGCTATTTTAGTTTGAGGCAATTCCACTAAGTAATGCCTGAGACGAGGCCAAAGATTTTTTAGTTGAAGCAATTCCAGTAATTGGCGCCCAATATGGGGCGAAAGTTTCTTAATTTGAGGCAGTTGCATTAAGTGGCGCCCAAAATGGTGCCAAAGCTTCTTATGTTGAGGTGATTGGACTAAGTGGCGCCCAAAATGATCCCAAAGCGTCTTTAGTTGAGGCGAATGCACTAAGTGGCGCCCAAAATGGGGCCAAAGCTTCTTTAGATGATGCAGTAACTGAAAAAACTAAATAAAAGCGTTCAATTAAAATAAACCTACCACCTGCAGCAACGTCATAGAATAATTTTAAAAGACACCTTGAATACCTGCGAAAGGTTGTTTAATATTTTTTGATTACTTTGTATGCTAATTTTTTTTTTTTTTTTTTTTTATTCATAATTCATTTCAAGTTTTACAATAAGGTTTTTACAAATTGAGCCACTATTGAAAACCTCATCGGTTTATGTAATAAGTGGCGTAATTGAAGTGGTAATTACAATACCTATTGTATAAAGATGAATTGAACAATAATATCAAATATATCCAACTGATTCACTTCATAATTGAAGGAAAATCATTGATCAGTGTTGATTATGTAAATTATTCATTGTTGTGCGTTTACTAGATTAATTACAGATGCAATTAAGTTACGGATTCCATTACAAAATGACACAATGAGATAAAAAAGTTGACATAAGTGTCGTTAACAGATATTGGCCAACATCGATTTGTAGGCGTGCTGTGGCGTCCGCTTGACGGGACGAGTCACTTTATGGGAACGTGATAACGATTTATTCCATTTAGCCGTGTTACCGTGATAGAGTAACAGTCATACAGACAGGCAGACAGGATAAACATGATCACAAATTTTCGCATTTGCTAAGTATGTAAGTATGAACTTTTATGCTGGTCTGGGAGCAAAGAAAAAACATAGAATGTACCAGTTGCTTCTCTTCCCGCGCAGATGGTAAAAGCCCATCGAGGGAATGGGCGAAGATAGGAATGATGTTGTAGGCGATGCGGCTAGCAACCCATCACTATTTTGATTCCATTTTCTACCTATACGCTCACAGTCTTGCTAAACGTGGCCTGTAGGTCTTGTTACCTTAGGCTCTGTCTACTCCGTAAGGGATAAAGGCGTGATTTGAGTGTGTGTGTGTGTGTGTGTAAGTATGAGGCCATTTTTCCACGATCACGGCATCACGCGTGAACGGCGTTCCCCCAAGTTTCTTGTGGCGTGTTTTTATTGGCAATGATTGTCGTACAGATCATTCAAACAGATGATGCTTAGCGACAAAAAATCGCATAGTAACAATAAGGTCACGTGACAGTTAGTAACAGGTAGAAAAATTCGGAGACTACCCACCTGCTATGGGTGGTGTAGGGGTATAGCACGCGTCACGGAATGACGAGGACCCGGGTTCGATTCCCGGCCACAGCTTTACTTTTCGGATTTTTCTATGTGTTATAATTTTCACTGACATTTAGAAATTAAATTTCTAACGGTAAAACCGAAAAAGTAAAACATAAAAATCAAGAAATAAAAATTTCTTGATTCATTTGATAGTACCTATCATTTGAAAAACAGCGTCTTCTCTCGTCCTTGGTGAGCAGTAGATGTTCCATGGGAGTTTGTAATTGTGTCGTACAGACACATCATTCAAACAGATGATGCTTAGCGACAAAAATTCGCATAGTAACAATAAGGTCACGTGACAGTTAGTAACAGGTAGAAAAATTCGGAGACTACCCACCTGCTATGGGTGGTGTAGGGGTATAGCACGCGTCACGGAATGACGAGGACCCGGGTTCGATTCCCGGCCATAGCTTTACTTTTCGGATTTTTCTATGTGTTATAATTTTTACCGACATTTAGAAATTAAATGATTGTCTTTCTGAACGCTCTGGTAGCTTAAACAAACTTTTCGAAAATAACCCTTGGTGGCCTATTTGCAAAATAAAGCATAAATTTGATTTATTCGGTTCAAACGCACCCTCGTGTCAAAACAAATGCATCCATTTGTTTTGACATGGACCACCGCAAAGTAACGCCTGAATCCATAGTTTTATACTATTCCTAAGACTTCGGTGTCGGTCTGTTTGTCACCAGGCTGTATCTCAGGAACCGTGATAGATAGACAGTGAGACTTTTTACAGATGATGTATTTCTGTTGCCGCTATAACAATAAATAAAAAAAAACTTGTTTTATGCCTGTCTGTATAAATAAATAACCAATATAGACTGACCTCACACTGCCTGCATTTTGCTTGATAGTAGAGTTGCTAACTCTGGATTTTATATTCTCTTGCTAAATTCATTCGGAGGCCTCGGTGCGAGTCCAACTGGTACTTGGCCGGTTTTTACAGTAGTGTTAACCCGCAGACAGCGGAGATCAGTCTGCGCTACACGCAGCTGCACGCGCAGTACGCGCAGAAGATCCACGACGCGATGGTGCTGTCCACGCAAGATGGCCGCCCGGTCAACGCCCCGCTCTGGTGGATCGCGCCCACGGACCCGGAGGCACTCGTTATATGGGACCGTGAGTTACTAGTGTTGCTACAGCAAATCGGGTAAACTAATTCATTGGTGGAATAATTCATTTTTATTTGCGTTTACTGCTTCCAATTAATGTCTGCATCGATATTCTTTTATAAAAAAAACTATCAAGTAGCCCTAAAATGATCAGTTACCCCGGTGTACCTATAGCATAATATAACCAACCGAGTGCAGGTTTTAATATAATTTTGAAACAATTCAAAACATAAAACAAAATCTGTTGTACGTTCATAGTTTTGTACATCCAGGGGATTAAGATAACTAATGTTACAGGGTATCAAAAGTCATTATGTTCGAGAAAAGGATGGAGCTTGGCGCGACGATCTTGAGTTTATTGTTAGTCAATGGTCCCAGCTAATTAACTTATTTTGTCTAATAACTATCATTTCTCCAAAGACGAGTTAAAGATAATATAGCAAATCCCATTGCGATGCTTTTCTTAAAATAGGTAACGTATCATGCAAATTGCTCTTTTTTACTATTGCGAATCGCGATCACTCTAAAAGCACACGGCTTATTTTTTACCCCCAAGTGTCGACAAGATCAGCCACCTTCGTACGCACCTAGCCATCTACATCTACATTTTTAGGCGCTGATGTAAAAATTCATCGTCTAATTTTACCCGACCTTTCCCAGAGTACCTCCTAGGCGAGGACATCATAGTGGCCCCGGTGCTGACGGAGGGCGCCACCGCGCGCGACGTGTACCTCCCGGCAGGGGAGTGGCTGGCGCGCGGAGACGTCAACGACTCGCACAGCGGGCCCGTCTGGCTGCGGGACTACCCCGCGCCGCTAGACGACCTGCCTTACTTTATACGCAGGTATAGTGTGTGAACTGAACATGTTTGTAAAGAAAGGAAAGAAGCACATCAGGGTTAACCCACTAACAAGGCTGGTCATCACTTCACTCCAAACTGTCAAAAATTGTGTGTAGCTCTAATTATTTCCACGGGGGTGCGAGTCGGGTTACCTCCGCGTGTGGTCAAGAGCTGCGGTTCGTTTTTGGATCCGTCCGAGAAGAGCAGTGGTTGGTCCGGTGCACCCTAGGCAACGGTTAATGATTTCCTGGCAGATTCTGAGGGATATCATTATCCGTTGGCTAAGAGCCCGACAGGTTTTTTAACCGTGTTCTACCGTACGTTGCCGACATTTTTGTCACAACATTTTTGAATACTGTATTTATTGCTTTGACATTGGCGAAATCATCGCATCGATCGATGGGGCCATATTAAAAAAGAAGAAGAATTATTTTCACGGTAATCTTCCCTTCTGTATTCGTTTCTTGCTTCTTCTCATTATAATATCCTTAACTGTGTTAACATCTGTGACATCGATTTTGTTTTTGTAAAAAAATTGTGGGGTTTTTGGTTTAATATGGCAGCATTTTCCAGGGGAGAACCAGACGCGGCCAGCACTCCTTACATCGCTGCTACCCTGGTGGCCGTGGCGGCGTTTCTTAGTCTTATTGTCGTTTAGAATGAAGATTTACCATATGTTTTAGTTTTTTAAATCTGTCTCCAGTAAAAAAAAACATAGTTCTAATTAGGTCACTTTAAAGTGCTTAAATGTATGGAACTGTAAATGTTGAACGTTTAACGACTTTTGCTGAAAGTAGCTCTAAGGTCAATGACTTGTTAATTATACTTGAAATCTTTAATGTATTTTGTTTTTGCCTTGTGTACCTACCTACCCTAAAAAAAAGAGAAACATTTATTCGAACAAATTGACACAAATGCCAAAAAAACTTAAATAAAAAACTTTTTAAAATATAATATAAAAAACACAAAATCAGTAATGTATGTTTACCTACCGCTTAAGACGTCATTATAAAGAAATCGTACTATGTAGTTTTATTTAAATTCGGATTATAATTAATCAAATCCTAGAATGAAAAAAATACTGTATGCTCCACGGGATTGGAAAATTCGGAAATGTGTTCCAAACATCCATTCCAATTCGACTTTTTTGTTCGTCGTTTTTTTATATGTACGGAATGTGACGAACAGGAAAAAGTAATCCATAGTAATATCTGGGACACATTTTTTCTTGTATGAGAATTGATAGGGTAAACAATTCAGAGTAAAAAAAAACAAAAATAGTTAAATTCTGGAAAAAGTTATCATTTACACTTTATCATAGTCATAGAGCACTAAAAGAGGATTATTCGAAATAAAAGAAATGTATAAAATATGTTTGCTGCAAAGGGGTCGCATGTATAATTACTAGAACCTTCTTTGGCGTGCAAGTATGCACTACAACGGGTTTTTTTAAATTTCCCACGGGACAAAAGCCGGGATATAAATTAAACTTAATAATTGAAGGCACGGGTGGATGAAGGTTACAGTCAGCGTCACATAGTATGAAACTTCCAAGGTGACCTAGTAGTTAGAAAATATTAGTTCTTCCATGTTGGTCTGGAAGTAAAGAAACAACATAGAATTTACCAGTTGCTTCTCTTCCCGCGCACGTAAAAGCCCATCGAGGGAATGGACGAGTCTTAGGAATCATGTTATTGGTGCGGCTAGCAACCCATCACTACTTTGATTTCTCTTTCCACCTATAGGTACGCCCTTAATCATGCTAAACGCGGCCTTAAGGTTTTGTTACCTTAGGTTTTGTCTACTCCGTAAGGGATAAAGACGTGATATGACATGACATGGTATGTATGTATGGTTATTATTTCTATGGTGTACCGAATTATTTGGCCGGTTTAGATGCTTTCATCCTACTTAGGTCCGTCCGGATCGCTACCACCATCTTACTCGCTAATCCTGCCGCTAAGTAGCAGTGCTTGCACTGCTGTGTTCCGGTGCGGAGAGTAAGACAGCCGGGGAAATTACGGGCACAAGAGGCATTTCATCTTAGTCCTCTAGGTTGGCAACGCATCTGCAGTCCCTCCGGGGTTGTGGGTGTCTATGGGCAGTGGTGATCACTTACCATCAGGTGACCCACTTGCTCGTTTGCCTTCCTATTCATATATAACAAAAAACTTATTATAAATGCGAACATATTTACAAGAAGTTGATATATAAAAAACAGAAGAAAAAAAAACTTTAAACTACCTTAATAAATGCGAAAGTTTGTGAGTGAGGATTTGAGGATATGAGTGAGTGTGTGTTTGTTCCAACTTCATGCTGAGCTGAAACTACTGTATGGATCTGGATCAAATTTGGAACAAAGGTAGCTGATACCCTATATTAAAACATTGGCTACTTTTTATCCCGTAAAATCGCATAGTTCCCGCGGGATTGCGATAAACATGTCAGAGGTCGTTGCCTAGAGTGTCTACCTAAATAAAATTATTGCAGAACATACTATCAACATCAGTTCTTAAATCTATACACGCGGGCGAAGCCGCGGGCAAGAGCTAGTCATTTAATAATATTCCTATAACAACATAACGGCTCTTTATTCATGTAATACTCATTATTTTAACGATTCCATTGTAATGTGTCAAGCAAAAACCACGGATTAGGATACACACCAACCACACAGACCTGTGTACTATACTTAGAGTGACGAGGTAAAGTTATTGTGTAGGTACTTATGTTAACTCTTTCTTCTTACTGTACCTATTGTATTTTGAAAAAATTACTTTTTGCCACAAACAAACACACGACGACGACAAAGATCTGGAACCAACTTCCTGCTGCAACATTCCCTGAGCGGTACAATTTAGGGATTTTTAAAAAGGGAGCCTTCCTGTTCTTGAAAGGGCCGGCGACGCACCTGTGATTCCCCAAGTCTTGCAGGTGTCCCTGGGCGATGGTGATTTGATTACTTTCCATCAGGTGACACGTCTGCTCGTTTGCCCCACCTTATATAAAAAAATAAAATAAAAAAAAGAGTTTCTTGCGGCGCATATTCTTCTTGGCAATTATGGTCTTTCCGAATGCGCTGGTAGTTTAAAAAAAGACATGTAAAAGAGCCCTTGGCGGCTAATTTGCAAAACTAAAATTTTTATTTATATTCCCGTGGGATAGCAATAAGCGAATTCAGCGCTGCGCAGAGGAGTCGTGGGCAACTAGTTCCACCTTACTTTCCATGCAGTGGCGTAACTATAACGTCTGGGGCCCGTGGCGAATTCGTCAGATGGGGCTCCTTCCTCAATATAAAGAAGTGCATCAGCGTCCCTTCTGTGCTCTAAACCAAGCCAGTTCGGGGCCCCGTAGAGCTAGAGGCCCCTGGCATTTTGCCACCCCTGCCACCCTATAGTTACGCCACTGTTTCCATGTCAAAGCCTATTGTGTGCGTTTTAGGACAGGCAAGGTGCTATGTAAGTGGCCGTCTTAAGTCAGGCACTAACTTAACTTCACAGAGCCATGCAGCTGGTGTGCACCCGTCTAATGACTTCATACTGGGCAGCCGAGGAAAAGTGTTTCCGCTAGAATGATGGATTGAGGCGTTTATCTCCACTGCTCAGCATCAGAATACCATTAAATAGTATTAATGGCTTCCTGCCGTTTTGTTTTTGACAGATAATAGATTAATGAACAACAGTTATATGTGTCACAAGGGAGCAAAATGATGTGTTTACGGCGAGGGCGCTACATTGAATCCAGAATGTAGCGAAGGATTCTACAATAGAATCCAGAGCGTAATGAAGCCCAAGATGAAAATAATTTTGCTCCCGAGTGGCTCATACTATTCACACCGAACATTAAAAAACTTGAAAAAAGAATTTTAAATATCATTAAAAAGCTACCCAGCATAGAAAATGGCATCGTTTTACAATTATCAACTTCAAAATATTGCATTTGCAAAAAAACACTTAGAAAAGCCTCGAGCAGAAAAGTTGCACTTTGATCTCTCTCGACTGGGAGCAAAGCTTACTTTTCTGAATGATGCTGTGAAAATAACATTGCTGCTCCGCTACTCACGTGCAAGAGAGCCAAGCCTAAGCGAAATATATTACGTTTTTAAATGTAAGCCCACCCTCCCCACATAAAGCATACATACATAAATCATGTCTTTATCCTTATCCCTTACGTAGTAGACAGAGCCTAAGGTAACACGACCTAAAGGCTTAGGGATAAGTTTTTTCTTGTGTACATACATACATTCACAAATCACGTCTTTATCCCTTACGGGGTAGACAAAGCCTAAGGTAACAGGTCACAGGCCACGTTTAGCATGATTGTGGGCGTATAGGTGGAAAGGGGAATAACAACAGTGATGGGTTGCTAGCCACATCGCCTCTAGCATGATTCCAAAGTTTTCCCTCGATGTGCTATTAACATCAGCGTGGGAAAAAGCAGGTGGTACATTCTATTTTTTTTCTCCCAACCAGCATGTTTATTGATTTACCTTCCAGTGGCGTAACTATAGGGTGGCAGGAGTGGCAAAATGCCACGGGCCCCTAGCTCTAGGGGGCCTCAAACTGGCTTGGCTTAGAGCACAGAAGGGACGCTGATGCTCTTCTTTATGCTTTATTTTTAAACAGATGACGCTTAGCGACGAAAATTCGCATAGTAACAAAAGGTCACGTGACAGTTAGTAACGGGTAGAAAAATTCGGAGACTACCCACCTGCTATGGGTGGTGTAGGGGTATAGCACGCGTCACGGAATGACGAGGATCCGGGATCGATTCCCGGCCATAGCTTACTTTTCGGATTTTTCTATGTGTTCTAATTTTCACTGACATTTAGAAATTTGCACTTCTTTATATTGAGGAAGGAGCCCCATCTGACGAATTCGCCACGGGCCCAGGCGTTATAGTTACGCCACTGTTAGCTTCATTAAAAAACGACTGCGACGCTTCCTTGAACATACTGCAAACATATCATTATAAGAGTGACAAATGTCCAGCGGAACAGCCATCATCCGCTCCAAACGCACGCAGTTTTTGCAGCCATTGTTGTAACGCCGGGCTAAGTGGAGCTGACGTAGACTAAGTGTTCCATTTAGACTTAAGGCGCAAGCCACATCGAAGCAACGTAGGAAAAGTAAAGATCAATTTCTAATTGTGTAGATGTGTGGTGTTGAGTAATTTGTAATTGTGTTGTACAGACACATCATTCAAACAGATGACGCTTAGCGACAAAAAATCGCATAGTAACAAAGGTCACGTGACATCTAGTAGCAGGTAGAAAAATTCGAAGACTACCCACCTGCTATGGGTGGTGTAGGGGTATAGCACGCGTCACGGAATGACGAGGATCCGGGTTCGATTCCCGGCCATAGCTTTACTTTTCTATTTTTCTGTGTTCTAATTTTCACTGACATTTAGAGATCAATTTCTGTAAGGAGGCACGACGAGGATCGTGGTTGGTGGCGTGGGCAGCGAGAGAGATAAAAACAAACTACGAGATACTTGAATTGTATATTTTCGATTAAATACACGTTAAGGATAAAAAGGGCTCAACATGCAGTAGATATATAAGTATGTCCTACTACAACTCCGTTACAACTCCGTAAAAAACTCCGGGGACGGAGGCGGAGGTACCATTTCTTGCGGATCTTCCGCAGTAGCGGAGGCGGAGCTGTTACAAACCTGATATCCTCAAGAGTACAGGACCTTAACAAAGTTGCTACAATTAAATTGGTGTTATAATGATGTCGTTAATATAACAATAATGGGGGTATATAACTCGAGGACAGCGCCCGCTCGCCAGTGGAGTGAGGCGCGCCCTTCAGGATGGTCGTTGCGCTGTGTGGTAAGTTAATAGACTAAGATGTGTGCGTTTTACATACATAAATACATACATATATCACGTCTTTATCCCTTACGGGGTTTTTAACTCTATTAAAATGCCTAAGTTGCGCTCCCTCTCGCACAGGGCGCGCTCTCTCTCTGATAAAACATGGCGGAACAAAACACTCGCCCTAAGCTCAATTGTTGTAAAACTTTTAATGAATAACTAGCTTCTGCCCGCGACTTCGTTTGCGTAGAATTATACATATAAACCTTCCTTTTGAATCACTCTATCTATAAAAAGCCGCATGAAAATCCGTTGCGTAGTTTGAAGATATAAGCATACATAGGGACGGACGGATGTAGTGATGATGAAAGAATGCACCGTTAGTAACTTGGCAGAAAAAGGTATCATTCATTAAGCATCAGACCTAACATGATTACATTTTGAAGAAATAGTAGTAACATACACACATATACATATAGTAATACATATAGTAACAGTAACATATAACAATTGTCACCAATTGAGCTATACCAAGAAACAGACGCCGACGGAGAATTCCAGTCCTCGGCTGTCCAAATGTAAATACTGAAGAAAACGCATTTTCTGCAGGGCCGACAACGCACTGGCATCGCGTAAAGCGCTGCGGGTGTCTATAGACAGTGGTGATCATTTACCATCAGGTGACCCACTAGTTCGTTTGTCTGGCCTCTCTAACATAAAAAAAAAACGCTTTGCACCAATTTTAGGGATCGTCATCATGAATTCATGAATATCCAGGAGACGTCTACTTGTGGATCCCTACAAATTAATAACTTATTTGCTGTTTTCGCGATATAGTGAAGTTAAGTCATTTTGCAATGAGAAGAGGTTACTACTACGGAGAGATCTCTTAACACAATCCAGGCATACATCTGCTCGAAGAGAGATTTTTCTATTATGGATTTCCATCGCAATAACTCCCAACTTCCATGTCCATTACTCAAACTTCACTATAGCGCGGAGATAGCAAAGTAAAGTTATTCATTTGTGGAGACTTTTACTGTATTATTTATTGAAAAAAAAAACAAAATACAAATAGCAAAAACTAATATTAAATTAAAGATAAAAAAAACTCCCAAATCGCCGCCAATAGAAAGTGCTCAGAAGGCTGGCAGCATTGCCACGTTGTATGGTACTTAATGCTTATTCTGTCTAGCAATCACGAATCATAAGACAAAGCCGTGACAGACAGATAAACAGACTGACAGTGGAGTGTTAGTAATAGGGTACTGTTTTTACCCTATGTCCAACCAACCTATGTGCATCCAACGCAGAGCTGCTCGATTTGTCGATAACCAGGAACTTTCTGGTAGGCTCGATTCTCTGGCTGTGCGGAGGGATGTAGCATCCCTCTGCATACTGTACCGTATCTATCATGGGGAGTGCTCCGATGAACTCTTCGGATTGCTGCCTGCGGCTAAATTCCACTACCGTACTTCGCGGAACCGTCTGTCCTTCCATCCTCAACATCTTGATGGTTGGCAGTCAAGCACCGTGCGTTTTAAACGCAATTTCTTTCCTCGAACGGTAAAGATCTGGAACCAACTTCCTGCTGCAGCATTCCCTGAGCGGTACAATTTAGGGATCTTTAAAAAGCGAGCCTTCCTGTTCCTCAAAGGGCCGGCAACGCACTTGTGATTCCTCAGGTCTTGCAGGTGTCCCTGAGCGATGGTGATTGCTTTCCATCAGGTGACCCGTCTGCTCGTTTGCCCCCTCTCATATAAAAAAAAAAAATGTGTAGAGAACCCTAAAAAATTCGTCGTAGCGTAGGTTTGACTCATTGCCTCCCAAACATAAGGTCGTGTGTTCGTGGGAAAAAGATCAAGCTCTCTCGTTTTGAGAAGGAACCTGTGGCCAGCAGGACTAGTATATATTTGAGATATTTGACCCATACCACTTTTCAAAATGTATGTATTTTACGTACCCCAGGATTCCCCGCAGATCATTTATTTACGACGAACGTTTTTTCTCATTCCATTATCTCCGAACGTCTGCTCCATTGTATTCATGATCACAACAATCTCAGCTAATTGCCCGCCGTATACAACTTGGCAGACTTTACAAAACACCAATTACAATAATAATACATGGTTATAGTATTGATTGGTTCCTTGGAAATCTTTAACAGTTTGTGTCCGGGTTTAGCTTGGCGATATCGGAAAGATAAAGAGGGCACTGTAGAGCCCAGTGTCTTTATGTGCTGGCTGGTGTGGGCGTGTATTTTCTTTTTAGAAAGGGGGAGTGTAATCTGTTATATTTATTATTTATTTGGTCTTATATTAATACTTATCTTTAGGTTTTAACTATGATATATGATGTCACTACTGTAAATGTTTACAATATGTTTTGTACGCCAAAGTTTATAAAATAAAATAAATACATCAGGGAACTCCTGCACTAAAGGTTCTTGTTTAAATATTTCAAACAGTAATAACTTTCTCTTTTCAGTCCTGGCAGCGCTGGTTGCCTGTGTTCAGGCTGTCGACATAACTGTTCTGAACACTCGTGAGCTGCAGGCCAAGCTCGAAGACAACCCTTACGGAGGACTCAATCTGGTGCTGAAGAGAAGTAAATATAACATGTATTTTTTCACGGATTGTAAACTCATTTCGTGTGCTTACCCTCAATTGATTATCCAGGGCTCTCTCCTCCACTCTCTCTCCATAAGAGAAAGGGAGGGAGTATGGCCACCTAAACCACTCCGGCGTTGCCTTCCTAGGTAGCTAGTTAATGTAGTACTACTGACGTAGTACTTTGGATACTTTTAAAATTGCCATGAAATCTGTGTAGTCAGAAATATACGGCATTGATTATAATAATTTCTTCACAATTCCCACCACTGTTTCCCACTTACCACCTGCAGAGGGTCTTTCCGAGGTCATCTCAGTGATCGGCCGCCGCACGGGCACCATCAAAGACGTGGTCCAAGATGGTGACGTGGTGATCCAGTTCGCTAACGACACGACCGTCCGCATCGCTGTGGAGGCAGTGGCCGGAGCCAGGGCTGGACAAGTCATCACAATCACCTGGGAAGCTCCTAAGGGGATACGGCTGGAAGATTGTGTCAACTTAGGTAATATGTCCTGTATGTTTCTTTGAGACCAAATAGGAGACGTTTTGGAAAAAGGTCAGGCCAGGAGTACCCGAAACCGACGAGCATGTATGAAGAGATTGATGACTGTGGATGAAGCGAAAGAAATATGTCAGGATCGTAGCAAGTGGAATAAAGTAGTCTCTGCCTACCCCTGTGGGAAAGAGGCGTGACGGTATGTATGTATGTATTTATGTTTCTTTGTATGTCCCATGGATAGACATTTTACAGGTGGTAGGTCCTTGTGCGTGTGCTACCACCATCTTACTCGATAAGTGCTTGCGTTGCGTCCGGTGTGAGAGTAAGACCGCCTGTGAAATTACTGGAACCCGAGGTACTCTATGCTCCGAGGTTACGGATATTCATGGGGCATGGGCACTTACCACCAGGTAACTCAATTGCTCGTTTGCCTTCGTTTGTAATGTCATCTTATAATTACATTTAGTTCTCGAATGGGTTTAGGTGTTTAGATTTATTCAAATGTAGTTACACAGGTTAGAACATGTCGAATCTTGAATCTGCTTTCTTAGCAATTGCTAAGCTTTAGCTTCATTGTAACCAATGATAAATTGCGTCGATGTCACAATGGTAAAATCTGTATAAAGCGATTGATTTATCGGATCATTTGTAGGTTCTCGACACTGGTACGGTGGTCCTCAGCAGAAGCGACAGTACTGGCCAATCGAGCGACTCACTCTTGTCGATTACGCTTATGTCACAAAAGAAGCCGACAATTGCGGCGTCGCCGAACCCTACTGGCTGAACTCCGAAGGCATCTTCTACTATTTCGACAAGAAAGTCCCCCTGTTTATTGACCAAAACGACCTTGAGAAGAACGCAGCCTGCTTCATAGCTCAAGTTAAACCCCCCTACTCTAGCAAAAGAGACAAAAACGAGCTGATATACGCAGTTGGTATCTTTGATGATGTCAGAAAAGCACACGAATACGCCGTTGAAAAGTATCTAGGGAAACCTTCGGGAGTACCAGATCCTTTAATGATCAAGTATCCCATTTGGTCAACTTGGGCAAGATACAAGAATGACGTGAATCATGATGTGGTTCTCAAGTTTGCTGATGAAATCAACAATAATGGTTTTCCTAATAGCCAGTTGGAGATTGATGATCTTTGGGAGATCTGTTACGGGTCCCAGACCGTGGATGTAGACAGGTTTCCTAATATGAAGAATACTGTGAACGCGTTGAAAGGCAAGGGGTTCCGAGTGACGATTTGGACGCATCCTTTCATCAATAAAGGATGTGAGCCGTGGTACTCGGAAGCTCTTAAAAAGGGGTAAGTCTCACTTAATATTATATTTAAGTACCGCTTATTCTTACTAAAAATTTACATTACTATAAACTATAACATACCTACTACCTACCTATAACTAAGTAACAAAAAGATAATATGGTAATCTATAGACAGAAGAATTAATTTATCTATGTCTTTATAACTAGCCTCAAAACTTGCTTCATCAATTTTGTTTCTTCGCTTATACCTACTATTTCAATTTTATTCAAAAGTCCTAATTCCCACACTCAGGCCTTATATTCCTTTTCAGATACTTAGTATCCTCAGAGTACGGCTCTGTAGAGACGAGCTGGTGGAACGATAACGGCACCACCACCGCCTACATCGACTTCACCAAGCCAGAAGCCCGCAGCTGGTATGTTAGCCGCCTCAAGAACATCCAGAACGCTTACGGATTCGACAGTTACAAGTTCGATGGAGGCGAATCCAGTTGGTCACCCCAGGTGAGGACTTCCCTATTGATATAATCTAAATTATTTTATCTGTGTATCGTTTCGTGAGTCATAGACGGTTCTGGCTGAAAATCAGTGCTGCAGGTGTCTAACACCTCAGCGTAATGCTGAACCAGCGACCGTTTCACTTTTGCGAAGACACACACAACGCTGCTGATCTATTTTTCATGTCTGTGTTTATTTTCTATAAATGTGTGTATATTCTCTTATATTTGTGTCTTGCAAAAAGGAATAAATGTCTTCTTTCTTTCTTTCTTTCTTTAAATTCGTGGCTTATAGCCGCGGATCGGCAATCGCAGCGTAGGAGGTGCAGCAACGAGGTAGACAGATGATCTGGTTAAGGTCGCAGGTTCAAGGTGGATGCAAGCCGCTTCCAATCGAGGCAACTGGAGGTCTATGGGGGAGGCCTATGGCTATGTAGACGTGCTATGACTGATATGATGATGATGGTGATAGTCGTACGCTGCTAATACAAATAATAATTTAGGCAATGCTGAAGTTGTGGGTGGTATCCTTCCACTAAGCAGTAATTATTTACGCTGCTGTGATCCGATGAGGTAATTTAGACAATTGGAAGCGAATTTCGCAACTTCTTTACTGTTTACGGTGGTCGTTTCTTTGTTTCTTATGTGTACGGTTCAACAGTGATTTGCTTACTTTTAAGTTTTGGTAGGATCATGCAAATATATGAAAGGTGTATTACCTTTTTCAATATAACGTGTTATAAAATATGACTTCATTCCGTATTCCCATATCAGTTACATTCTTATAAAATTTTAACTCGTAATTCCCTGCCATAGCTTTACTTTTCGGATTTTTCTGTGTTCTAATTTTCACTGACATTTAGATTTTTTTTTTTCGTAATTTAAGTATTAAACTTTCAAGGGAACTTCTAAAGTTTTGCTGACCTTTAAAACTTTTCATCTGCAGATCCCAATCCTCAAAGGTGACATCCGTGACCAACCTGGCGTGATAACTGCAGACTACCTGCGGGCAGCCGCTCAGTTTGGGCCCATCACCGAAGTCAGGGCTGGCTATAGGTATGTTCAGCATATTCCTACCTACAATTTTTACATGTGAACTAAAACTCAGTTACAGAATTATCCTTCTACGGCTCCTACGATGATTTATTACTACAATATGGAAGGACCATTCACAATAACATTGGCCAAACTAGATTCTAGACTGGCATAGATTATGCTTTCTATCTATATGGCTACAATCATACTAAACGTGGCCTTGTTACCTTAAGCCCTGTCTACCCTCATTACCTATCTGCATTGCATGGTCTCATTATCTAAGGGAAGACAGGCCCAGCATACGTGCCCTCCCCTTTTTGGCGCGGTCCTGGCGGAAGGTGGGGCCACCGGGGGGGCGTTTGTGATGAAACCCTAGTGGCATCCCACTGCGTCTCCATCACACCGGATTGAGGCAACGCCGGAGAGTTTTTAGTTTGGGTATACCCCTTCGGGGCGGAGTCCCACATAACCCTGGGCATCCCCGTGCCTAGGGCATCCATAAAGATTTCCTCTCCGTTAAAAAAAGGCCCCGTCTACACTGTAAAGGATAAAGACGTGATTTATGTATGTATGGATTAGACAGACAAATATTTTCTTGATAATAGTAGGTATGTCAATATAGGACCGTGGATTTCAAACAACCGGATTCACTGCGGATATGCGTGGGTTACGCGATAATATTGATCTTTTAATCCATGCTTTTGGGGCTGTCTATTGTTTAAAAAAAATCTGAGCTCCATCACTTAACAATATTTGCAGAGAGGATAAGCTGAATAAACCTCTATCGCTTTAATTTCGTTTTGGTGGCACAATCACCTGTCCCTCACATTTACCTATACTTAACTTCTAAGGACTCAAGATCTCCCTATCTTCGTGCGTATGATAGACAAGGACACGTACTGGACGTTCGAGAACGGACTCCCGACCCTGATCACCACGCTTCTGCAGATGAATATGAATGGATATCCCCTGGTGCTGCCTGATATGATCGGAGGGAATGGGTAATGTCAATCACTCTATGAAAGTTCACTAAGAAGCAATAAAACAAGAGAAGTCAGTAAAGTACTTTTTTTTATTTTTTTTATTTTAATGTGAATAGGAAGGCAAACGAGCAAGTGGGTCACCTGATGGTAAGTGATCACCACTGCCCATAGACACCCGCAACCCCGGAGGGATTGCAGATGCGTTGCCAACCTAGAGGATTAAGATGAAATGCCTCTTGTGCCCGTAATTTCCCCGGCTGTCTTACTCTCCGCACCGGAACACAGCAGTACAAGCACTGCTACTTAGCGGCAGGATTAGCGAGTAAGATGGTGGTAGCGATCCGGACGGACCTTGCACAAGGCCCTACCACCCGCCTATACATGCCTTAAGATTGTACGCATCTGAGTCGGTTTTCGGCGGAATTCTCCTCGTTAGGTATTTTCTTACTACGATAAAAAAAGGCGAGGCTAAAAGAGAGATCTCTCTTCCGGCACATTTTAAGCCCGGCCAAGAACCAATCGAGGGAATGGGCAGTAAGCTTAGGAATCATGTTATAGTCGATACGGCTGCAACCCATCACTATTTTGATTCCCCTTACCACATCCGCTCACCATCACGCTAAACGTGTTCTTTAGGTCTTGATACTTTAGGCTCTGTCTACCCCGTAAGGGATAAAGACGTGATTCTGTATGTACGTATGTAAGATGACTAATAACTTTGCAGCTACAACGAGGAGCCAACTAAGGAGCTGTTTATCAGATGGCTGCAAGCGAATACCTTCATGCCCAGCATGCAGTTCTCTTACGTGCCGTGGGATTTTGATAAAGAAGTGAGTTCTACCGTTATTGAAAGCACATGCTCGGCTAGCAAAAGAGAGTGCGACAGCTGAGTCACGCATCAGATAAACTACCTGTCCCTTTCTAGAACGAACAGTAAGAAAAAAACGAGTAGTCTATCTACGCAGCTCTCGCACTCACTTGTGCTAGTCACGCTTGTACTTAAAAACACGCAACGTTTTTTTTTACATTGACGATGTTATGTTACTTCCATGCTGGTCTGGGTGCAAAGAAAAAACATAGAATGTACCAGTTGCTTCTCTTCCCGGGCAGATGGTAAAAGACCATCGAGGGAATGGGCGAAAATCATAGGAATCATGTTATAGGCGATGCGGCTAGCAACTCATACTATTTTGATTCCATTTTCCATCTATACCAAGCCCCACAATCTTGCTAAACGTCTTGTCACCTTAGGTTCTGTCAACCCCGTAAGGAATACAGACGTGATTTGTGTGTGTATGTATTGTACGATGTTATCGTTCATCTCTTTTGATCTATTTAAAGTTCTCTTTTATCATTTCAAATTCTTGTTTAGAGTTTTAGGGCCTATTTCACCTCTGTTAAGTTCCAGTTTTCTTAAGTGTCAGTTATCTAAGGATAACGTTGTGTCTGTATCGTAGTTATAAATAGAGACGGAATAACAGAGTGGTGAAACCGGCGTTAAGATTTGTAAAATTGCAACTTGTAGCTTCAAGAAACTAGCCACGTGCCCTTGGAAACAATTAAATAACTAATGATCATTGCAGACGATCGCGTTGAGCAAGAAGTTCGTGCAGCTGCACGCGAAGTACTCCGACCAGATAATGGCGGCGTGCCAGCGGTCGGTGAGAGATGGCTCACCTGTCAACCCTCCGATCTGGTGGATAGCACCCACCGACACCGCTGCGCACGACGTTTGGGACGGTAAGTCCTGGCATTGATGACAGATCCAAGGTGTTCCATTAAAATTACCGTTAGACAACCCGAAGAACCACCTAAGAATACCACCCTAGCCTCAGCTTACCCTCAGGTAAAAGGAACTATAGAAGAAGAAATGTTAAAGCGGCGAGTGAAAAATGGAAGTGAATAAATTGTGTAGAAGAACCTGGTGGGAATCGAGTAATCGGGGCGACACGCCATTGAAAGATTGAAAGATAGCAACAGCCTGCTAGTCTAGGGTAGGATGGGTTGGGAGGGCAGGGAATCTGGAACCCGCACTCAACGGTGCCGTTGCCATCTGCCCCATCCCGGGGCGGCCAGTGGGCGTCGCGGTGACACCATAGTGCTCCCGTAACGCTCACAGTCCTTGGCCAGGAGGGAACGTGTCGGTTTTTAGACGGTAGGCCTCTCCCCTCCTTCCATTAGGGAAGGCAGCGGCGTGCTGGAGAGCCCGTTATACTCCCGTTGCTGCCCCGAGCGCGGGAATGCTTATGGTGCATTCTCCACACGTTAAAAAAAAAAGGGTAGGATGGGTCACTAGCATAATCTATGAGTAGAGTAAGCGGAAGCGTAGTCTGTGGTAGGATCTTCTGAGCAAAATACCTTTGGGCATAGAGACTTCACTAGCGCCGCTTGTGTCCAGCTCGGGGCTGTCCCTTATCACTTTATTTATGTCTTCTTAGATCTTTAATTGGTAGCTCAGGGTCACCACATCGCATTTGCTTTTCTGCTAAAAGTCAAGGTGACTAATTTAATGATATATTTTTATTTTCCATCGAAACAAACTGATCATCTCAAAATTCTTCCTCCAGAATACCTCCTCGGCGAGACCATCCTTGTAGCTCCTGTGGTGGAGCGAGGGTCCCGCGAGCGCGACGTCTACCTCCCAGCTGGAGGATGGCTGGAGCAGGGCGACCCCTCCCGTCGAGTGGAGGGGGGCGATTGGATACGGAACTATCCCGCGCCGCTGGATACCTTGCCGTTCTTTGTTAAGGTTTAAGTTTCGCCATATGTAGGATACTTCCTAAGATTTAAGGTGCTCTAGGTCCGAGGGTTATTTGAGCTTGAACTGAATCTACGTGTATCCATATTGGTTCTCTCTTACGACGGACTATCATCTCAAGCCACTTGACTAACTGACCCAATCTCACTTACACTATGTACAGTCCATGAGCTCTTAGAATGACATTTGGCTTTGTCTTGCTGTCTCACTCAGTCTTATGGGTTTGATACCTGAATCGGCCGATGGTACCCGAAACCCGAATGGCACTCTAATTGATCAAGGACTGTACATGATCAGAAAAGATCAGTTATTAGTTATACCAAAACTTATCTAATGAACCATTACGAATTTTAATCTAGGATGTTCAATTTTGTGTTCTTTGGCACTCTTGGGTAAGCCTAATTTTTGGCCGAGCCGAAGGCGAAGGATGTAAACATGAAATCAGTCTGGGGCTTCATAATTTTTTGTCACCGCCGTTGTGTATACGAATTTCTTATATCCATAAAATGCATTGTATATGCGGGTGCCAAAAAAAAATTTTACATCTTACAACTATTAGTTGTTAGTATAATTAAGCAGACAACGCTTTGTATTATAGTAATTGTGAATTATTTAGTAAATTAAATCATAGTTTTAAGAAACATGTTTTATTCAATTAAATTACAGGTTATTTTAAAATGTAGGGATGTTTAAACTTGTATTGGCGTAGATCAAATTATTATCAAATCGGACTATTTTATGAAATAACTTATAACACGTAACTTGGAGCCAATAAAGACCTATATTTACATAATAAACACATCTTAAGTTAAATACAAATAAATACAAAACTGCACTATTATTAGCACCATTTGTATCTCCTAGCTCTAAATCACGTATAAAAATGTCTTTAAAATTGTCTGCGTACGAAATCATGACCAGGTGCGGGTCGTTCTAAAAATTCGAGTGGCTAAACGCAAGTGATGCCCTACATGTCAGCATGTCACGACGACAATTATGTCAGAAACGTCAAGTAAATTCTAAGGGCATTTTTATGTAATTAAGCACAGAAGTCGCAGGAATTATGGTGAAAATCGTGGTTTTAACCGCACAAAATAGGGTAGTTTGCAAATTAAATTGATCTCTGACTCTGAGTAAACTCAATAAGCGATTGATTAATTATTAAAAACAACCATAATAACCGCCAGAGCTACCAGGAGACCGGCAACGTGAGGCGTGTTCGCAGAATCTGGTTCGCTGGTTCCTTTACGAATGAAGTACGGCAACTCTTCAATGGGTGCCGAATAGTTACGGAGCCAAATTGGTCCCGTATAGGCTTCCGTCGAAAGGCCTTTGGCTAACCATTCGCCTTCTGGTAGGTATATGTCGCGGGTCGTCGCGTTTTCCACTAAAACTGGCGCCACAATTATGTCCTCACCTAGGAGGTACTCTGAAAGCAAACGTAAAATGTGTCAATTGATTTGGTGTTTTGATTAATTCAGAAAAATGGACGGACGTTGAGTGTTCAGGCGCGACAGAGGACTTTGTTCCATACCATGCAGTGATTGTGCTTGATGTGGCTAATTTTCTCAGTATAATACTACTGGATACCGATAATGGCAGAAATGCTAGCAGCACTACACTGAGCGGTTTTAGTTTAGATGTATCGTACTCTAGATGGCGTTACTCACGGTCCCATATAGCGAGCGCTTCGGTGTCGGTAGGGGCAATCCACCACAGCGGCCCGTTGACAGGGCGGCCGTCCACCGTCGACGCGTTCATAGCTGCGTATATTACATCCGCGTATTCAGCGTGCAACTGGGTGTACTTGAGACTGATTTCGGCTGTCTGAGATTAAAAAAATGTCTTAGAAACGCAAACAGGATACTACAGTTAAATAAATATACAGTCTCTCAGATTTTTTCCGGGATATTTGCAAATTTAGTCCCGCCATTAACGCGGTTCGCTTTGAGGAATATGAAAACATTTGCTGGGCTATTTAGTCAAATAAACCCAAGCACTGCTGGAATATTCCTAAACAATTGTAAGAGACCTTGTATTATAAGAAAAGACTGGTTGAGTTCATCAACGTTCAGCCTAAATTCTTGGACCCACAATACGTTCACAATCTTGCTAAACGTGATTTCTGTTCGTGATTTGTGATACAGACGTGATTTCTGTGTATGTATGTAGAAAGCAGAAATTTTGTGCAGAAGTTACCTTTACAATTAAGACAAGCATTATCGATGGATCTAGCTAATTTCCCATCTTAATGTCCACCTTGTCATTTTTGTATTTAAAGTCATGGTTTTGATTTGTGACGCTCAATAAACGATATTTGAATATAATGTATAAGAGCTGGTGGCCCCATGTTGGGCGCCACTATTAATAATGAAGGTTTTCTGACAGACGAAATGTCGCTAATATCGAGGGGTCCGATTGACAATTCTTTCACGTTCGTGATCGACTTAACTTAAACAGTCAATTCTTAACATGACAGATATGTCAAATGAAACCGACATTAGCGCTTTGACTGTCAGATAACCCTTCTTGTTTCTATCTTACCTCATTATCGAAACCCCACGGCACGAAAGAAAATTGCATAGCAGGTAAGAAAGTATTGGCTTGAACCCATCGTATGAACAGTTGTTTGGTAGGCAGGGCGGAATTCGCGTTCGCTAGATTGAACCCGTTACCACCGATCATGTCAGGCAAGACCAAGGTGTAACCGTTCAGATTCATTTGGAACGTTGTGGTGATTATGGTGGAGAGACCGTTGGTCAGACCCCAGGCGGAGTCCCGGTCTACCATGCGGACGAAGATTGGGAGATCTTGAGTCCTGAAGGTAAAAGAATAAAAAAGAAGTGAATAGTAAAGTGCTGCCAAACGCCAGAGGCCAGTCGTCACAAGAGAAGTTATCTGATGAAAGGTTTTTGAAACAGGATAAAAAGAAAGAAGCACGAAGAAATGAAATGTTTAAAACGTCATGTCGCTATCCCATGAAACACTCGATGTGTGTAACGACTAGGAGAAAGCGAGGCATCTATATTGAACTCACCTGAACCCTGTGCGCACTTCGATCATGTCACCGAATCGTGCGCAGGTCCGCACATAGGCCTGTGTGATGTGGTGGGGATGCAAGTCCGCATTACCTGTTTGCACTGGGATCTGCAAGAGAGAAGTACATCTATACATCAAAATCACAGACATTAGAGGAAATTGAGGTTTGAGATGGGCATAAATTGAACTGTCATCACTAGGAATCTAAATTTTACGGTTTGGGACGAATTAAGCTATGAAAGCGGAACCATTGGGCTGTTTGGGCGAAGCGGTAATAACTACTCTTACCACAGATATCGACGACAAACAGACACTGATAAACCCATTTCCACCAGAGTATACTCCTCTCTTTTGAGACCAAAATTTTAATAACCAGTTAGGTGTGTCACCTGTGGTGAGAAGCTGCTCTCTCCAGCGTCAAACTTGAGGCTGTCGATGTCATAAGTATCGACGATATTCTTGACGCGCTGGTACCACCACTCGGCGGCGTCAGGGTTGGTGAAGTCCACGTAGCTCGCCACTGTACCGTTGTTGTTCCACCATGATGTGTCAGGGCTGCCATCTTCGTTGAGGACTAGATAACTAGAAATACGGGGATACTGTATCAGTACATGTTGTAAAACAAAGTTCTCCACGTATTTATGTCTGTTCGCGATAAGCTGAAAAACTACTGCTCGGTTTTTTTCACACGTTTTTCACCTATAGATAACTGTATCTAGCGAGTGATTCACGAGAAAGGTTTAATAGTATTATTTATTAAGGTTTAGTGTAAATTGGTGGAAATCACATCCTTATTTCTTACTAGGTAGACAGAGCCTAATGACCTAAAGACCTATAGACCACGTTTAGCATGTTGAAAACCAATCAGCCAGCTAGCAGTCCATCACTATTTCGATCCCTCTTTCCACCTACGCGCCTACAATCATGGTAACCGTGGCTTTTAGGTCTTGTTACCGATAGGTCTCACGCTCTGTCTGTGTGTCTATAAGGGATAGAGATGTGATTTATGTATGTACGAAACTGTGCTCACCTGTTATTCAAAGCTTCTGAGTACCAGGGCTCACAGTTCTGATTAATAAATGGATGCATCCAAATAGTCGCGCGGTACCCGAGCGCCTTAATATCTTCCACCAGCTTCGTGAAGTTAGAAAACTTATTCTCATTCACAGTCAAGGACCCGTAGCAGGTCTCCCACAAATCATCAATTTCCAACTGAGAATTGGCGAAACCATACCCTTTGATCTCTCTAGCGTATTCTAACAAGTTAGTTTCATCTATGTCTCTCCCAAACTCCGCCCAAGTGGACCAGATGGGGTATTTGACCATTGTGTAGTCCGGTAGACCTGAAGGTTTTCCTAGGTAGTTGGTTAAGGCGTGTTGGTGAGCTGCCTTTACGTCGGATAAGACCCAGAGATCGTACGATAGCTCTGTGTGGTTCCTTTGGGTGGAGTAAGGAGCTGCTATTTCAGCTTTGAAGCAGATGTTGTTGGCGGTGATGTTGTTATAGTCGACGAATAAGGGTACTTGGGGGTTGACGTAGATGTATTCGCCGGCGGAGTTGAGCCAGTAGCGCTCGATGACGGCTCCGTTGTCGCTCTCTTTAGATACGTAGCCCATGTTCAGTACGGTGGAGGTCTCGATGGGGAATACTTGGTTCATTTGCATGGGGCCGCCGTACCAATGCTTGGTACCTAAAAAAAGTTGGTTTCTTCAAGTATTACAAGTTTTGAAATCCTCATCGATCCTTTAAACAAGTTTGCAGATACGTATACTTCAATAGGTCAGTAATCTATTGATGGCAAAACAGAAGAATCAAATAAATGTATAAACAAGAAGGTGAATTTTGGCGCAGACGGAAAAAAGGCCCTGAAATGTTTCTACTTACTGTCATGTCATCAACAAAATAAGATTTTGACAATGCCTGATATATGTAGGTACTTGTCTTTTCATACTATGATACTATGTAAATATAAGCACCCCAATCCATTCCCTATCTAAAAGTAGAAACTATTTCAAATCCACGACACTAAAGTGACCCGAACTGCCCAACCGGAGTCACTGGAGAGAAATGTTACGAGCCCTACAACCCAGCTGAGGATAATAGGAACTAAAGAAGAGACACTTACCAAATTCATAGCAGTCCTGAAGAGTGGTCTCATTGCCAGCGTCCCAGGATATCCTCAGGCCTCTCGCGTTTGCGGCTTCATCAAACAAGGTCTGAACGCTCAGCTCAACCCCCTCTAGGTACAGTGTCACACCCCCCTCTATGTTCTCGGATGACGTCACAGTCGTCGGCAGCGAGTGGCCGATGGTTGACGCGAGCAGCTGAAGGCCGTCTGGGAAACGATCGGTTATTAGAGCGAGATGAGTGGTATGTTGTCTTTGTTGAAGATAACGTGTTGGAAAGGCGAGTTTTCATTCGAAGTTGACCAAGTGTATGACCGTTGTAGGATATTTATTTGTACGTTATACTCATCATGTCAAAAACGGCTTCACAAATTTGGATGAAATTTGGTATGCAGATAGCTGGATCTTTGAGCAAGTTTTTTTTCATTTTTAATGCAAGCTGTTGCCGTTTGTACATTTGTCACCAGAAACAAAAGAAGTACTGGATACCTATTAGAAAAGAAAGAAAAAAAATTACTTGCTAGATTTGACCCAAAAAACATAATACTCGTACATAATATATATTATTGTAACATTTAAATGTACTACCTACTACGAAATAGACAGAGACTAACAATATCTAACACTTAAGATAAATGTAAGCTAACAGAGTGTGGTGAAACAGGTTGTGGTGTTTACCGTGATGAAGCTGCACGAGAAACCCCCCGTCGGCCGTCGTCTCCAGCGTCAGCGTCATGTTCTGGTGATTCACCGTCACGTTGAATGCGCTTGCGCATGTACACAGCGCGCACGCTGCTGGCAGATCAGACGATGGTTTTATAATTATACACAAAATATCAAAGTTTTCAAAAATAAACGTAAATTTTATCGGACGGGATTTGAAGCTGGGCTTCAACATAATCAGACCAGGGAGTCCCGACCAAGTCTCCGAAAAAAAATACAAAAGGGGAATTAAAAACAAATTAAACTACGATTAAATTAAAAACGAATTAAATATATTTTAAGATAAAACAATTAAAAAAGAAGGGGCCCCGTGGCATGGTACCACAGACGCTGGCAGCATTCCCCCTTCGGACTGCGATACTAATATGCTGTCCAAGGAAGCTGCCAGCTCTGTGGTCACCCGTGGCGTCTATTAGCCTCTTCGAAATATCTTTGAAGAGGCTAATAGCGCTAGGAACCCACGGACTAAGGGTTTCAATTAGTTTAACCCGTCGAGCGCCCCGTGTGCACAGGGCGCATAACGTTTTGCGCACACCCGTGCACACAGGACGCTCGACGGGTTAATATTTAAGTATAGGAATAAAGAGAAGGGAAAGTAGTGGAAAGTGGCTTCCTACAAACTGCCTACTGAACACTGTGTCTTGCACGTTACACGAACCAAAGACGTTCAAAGTAAAACGCGTCAGGGGGGAGACTGAATGAATCAAAAATATAAATAAATAATCTTCAGGTGTGTTGTCGAACGTGCTGAAACATTCCGGAAAAATTCTGAGACCTTGTACGTTTGAAAAACATACATACATACCGTCACGCCTCTTTTCCGCAGGGGTAGGCAGATACTACTTTGTTCCACTTGCTACGATCCTGACATAGGTACCTATTTCGCTCTTATCTCTTTATACATGCTCGTCGGTTTCAGGTACTCCTGACCTGACCTTTTTCAAAACGTCTCCTATTTGGTCTCGCAACGCCCTTCTCCTCCCAACGCAACCATTCACAGTCCCTACATAGATGTTTAGTTGAAAAACTTACCCAGCAATATCCTAAAGGCCGCCATTACGGTCGGATCCTCGAAGCCAACTGACTGCAACTCTATTCCACTGCACCAGCCCGCGTTATCAGACCCTTCAGTGCACTCCACGAGATAAAGCCGATTGCACTCATCAGGGACTGTACCTGAGCTGATTGTTACATGCTAGCAGGCGCCCGCGACTCCGCATGCTACTAGATACGTAGACGACCGGATAGTTTCGATTTTAGTAAGCCTATGCTAGAGATACTGGTTCGATCGGTCGGGGCGGAATTATTGTGAGAACAACATTAAATTTAAAACCCCCACTCATTAATCGAGTAATCAAACCGTAAAAAAACATTTTTTTGCCAAAAATGTCTTCTCACTTTGGAAAACAGCTGATTTGAACTGTTGGATCAACAGAACCACCGCAAGGAAACTGGCTTTCGAATGCAAAAACCGCATCGAAATCAGTCCAACGCTTTGGGAGGTATGATGCACACACACACACAGGACATCGACGTCAAACCTTTAACACCCTCTTTTTACGTCGGGGGTTAAAATAGGGATGTTTGTTCTCGGGTCTTGGAATGTTTTAAAGTGTAAATGAGTATTCATTCAAGTATTATGCCTAAGCGGTACAAATACAAGTTTGGCTTAGCTATATCAACTGCTATGAATTGTACATACATACATACATAAATCACGTCTTTATCACTAACGGGGTAGACAGTCTACGGTAACCAGACCTAAAGGCCACGTTTAGCATGATTGTGGGGGTATAGGTGGAAGGGGGAATCAAAATAGTGATGGGTTGCTAGCCGCATCGCCTATAACATGATTTAAGGTTTACTGGAAGAGATTCCTTAAAGGGATAAGTCCGCCTTTGTGCATGTATCTAAGTGTTAGTCAATTGTATATGTGTTATGTTTATTTTGCACAATAAAGAGTTTACATACATACCTACATACATGATTCCTAATCTTGCTAAATGTGGCCTGTTACCCATAGGCTCTGTCTACCCCGTAAGGGATAGAGACGTGATTTGTGTATGTATGTATGATTCCTAAGATTTTTGCCCATTTCTTCGATGGGCTTTTACCATCTGCGTGGAAGAGAAGCAACTGGTACATTCTATTTTTTCAAACTTATCGAGGAGAAGCCCTGACCATAGTGCATTGTAAATAAAACGCTCGAAAGTAAACCAAAAATCATATAATCAACAAAAAAAATGACATGAGTAAATTAATAAAACCTTCCATCGCTAATTAAAGCAATGTGAATTACGAATTACGAAATGCTTCATACTCGCTGATGTATTCTTTTTTGGTTTTAAAAAGGTTAGAGGGGAGGTCTTCTACCCGAGGGAACTATTGTGCAGGTTGAAGAGGGACAAGAGACCCCTTCCCTTTTTGTACGACTTCTGGGGACCAAATGACCCCTTCCATTTTTTACGACTTATGTTTGTTTAATCCTCCAGAGTGAAGTAAGGTAGGACGTCTAGGGGCGCCGGGTAGGCCTCCAGAGTGACTGGGCCTTCATAGACGGAGCCCGAGGCATCGCGCCAGGAGCCCCGTGGCAGGTATATGTCCCGGGACACTGCGCCTTCTTCTACGACGGGTGCCACCAGGATTTTCTGGCCGAGGAGGTACTCTGAAACAGGAGAAGTAATATAATCCTGGGGATTTTTGAAAGTATCACTGGAAACTGTGTGTATGTGTGTGTGTGTGTGTCTGCCGATGGACCAATTTCGATGCAGTTTTTTTCATTCGAATGCCAGTATTATAGCGGTAGTTCTTTGCCATGTTGAAATGACGTAAGGCATTTTAAAAAAATGTTTTTTTTTATGTTTTCATAAGTCGATTATGCGCAAGGTTTTTTAAATTCTTAATTTATTAAGTTAACTACTCTCTTTGCGACTAATATTAATGGTCTCAATAAGTTGGTAACAGATCTGTTTCTGGTTCTGATTTATTCTATTTTCTAAGTTCTATTTAATGTTACAATGGCAAAACCCAGCAAAACTCCTCAAGCAGTCAATTATTGCGAAACAATTGCCATCCGATATTATCTTATTACCGGGTAAATAGGACATTACTCACACAACACTTGAGATGTGTTCATGGTTTATTATAAGTAAAGATAATGGTGAATCAGTAACTATCGAGGTACAAAGAAACTAAACCTAAAAACCTATATGTCTACATGTACTAAAAATAACTATGAAAACCTATATTTACAGATAAGAAATTATAAAAAAGTCCATAAAAAGAAAACCCCGTCTAACTAATATAGTGCGTATAAAGTGCGATCCGCTGGGATAAATATACGCCAGCTCTTGGGTTCCCTAAGCATACCAAATTTCAAGTCAATCGGATCTACCGTTGAAGAGTTCCTGCGGAGACGATCCTGGCTGGGTCACCAGAATTCCACAACCAGATTATTATATTGTCATCTGACTTCTGACTTACATAAGTGTGCGAAATTTCAGTTCAGCTCAATTGGCAACCGGGAACTGGATCAAATTTAACTTGCAAGATTTGATTACAGACAAACATCGACGACAAACTTAGAGGTATTTGCGTGAAGGTAGTTTAGCGTAACTATAACGTCTGGGGCCCGTGGCAAATTCTTTAGATGGGGCTCCTTTCTCAATATAAAGAAGTGCATCAGCGTCCCTTCTGTGCTCTAAACCAAGCCAGTTCGGGGCCTTAAAGCTAGCCCCTGGCATTTTGCCACCCCTGCCACCCTATAGTTACGCCACTGCCGGGGGTCAAAAGAAACAAAATTTACCATCCCAAGTGGCCAGCGCGACTTCGTCGGTGGGGTCGATCCACCAGATGGGGGCGTTGACGGGGGTCCCGTCCCGCACGGAAGCCTCCATCGCAGCCACGATCTCGTCGGCATAGTCCGCATGCAGCTGAGTGTACTTGCGGCAGATCTCCACGGCCTGCCAGAATAAATACGTATATGTAGACAAAATGAATACGTAGATAAATCAAGTCTTTGTTCCTTACAAGGTAGATAGAGCCCAAAGTTGAAGGCGTAAAGACCACGCTTGGCATGATTGTGGGCGTATAGGTGGCTGCGTCGCCTGTAACATGATTCCTAAGATTTTCGCTCATTCTCTCGATGGGCTTTTAACATCTGCGCCACCAGCGTGGAAGGATCCAGACCAGCATGGAAGGGACCAACAAATTTTGTTAAATTGCGACTACACGTAAAATTCAATATATGTGACAATGTGTGTCTTTTCCATGCTGGTCTGGGAGCAAAGGAAAAACATAGAATGTACCAGTTGCTTCTCTACCCGCGCAGATGGTAAAAGCCCCTCGAGGGAATGGGCGATTATAATAAGAATCATGTTATAGGTGATGAGGCTAGCAACCCATCACTATTTTGATTCGATTTTCCACCTATACGCCCACAATCTTGCTAAATGTGGCCTGTAGGTACCTGTTACCTTAGGCTCTGTCTACCCCATAAGGGATAAAGACGTGATTTGTGTGTGTGTGACAAAAAGCGTAATGAATACGGATAGTAAGCGAACTCCCTCGTCTCGGCGTTACATGTCGACAATTCATAATTCAAAATTTATTTTTGTAAATTGGCCGCCAAGGGCTCTTTGACATGTATTTTTTTTAAACTACCAACGCTATCGAAAAACCATCATTGCCAAGAAGAATGCGCCGCAAAAAATGAAATACATTAAGCTACTACAATATTTAAATTCTACTTTAATTAAATACACAACAAAGTCAAGGAAAAATAACATGCAGTACAGGTACTTATTGATGAAACATTATCTTAGCTTATCATCCTCTTCAAACGAAACAAACAACTCTACATGTACATATATCTACTGATTGTAAGTACTTATATATCTATGACACTTTAGAAATAAAGGTTTGGTATTCTTTTTATGATTCCGTACGTTCCGTACCCAAAGGGTAAAACGGGACTCTATGGCAAGACTTCGCTGTCCATCTGTCTGTCTGTCCGTCTGTCAGGCCGTATCTCATGACCCGCGATAGCCGCTATAACAACAAATACTAAAAACAGTTTTTTTTGTCTGTCTATATAAGAAACCAATATAAAAATGATCTCGCGCTGCCTACATTTTGCTAAGGAGGTAGGGCTCTGTTAACACTGGATTTATTTATATACACGTGCCGAATTTGTACGGAGCCCTCGGTCGCGACTCGGTGTCCGACTCGCACTTGGCCGGTTTTCATACTACCGTGGCAACTTGGCAAATTGATGGAACAAAAGCACGAATTAATAGGTCATACTATTATCCTACTAATATTATAGACGCGAAAGTTTGTAAGTTTAGATGGATTTTTGTTACTCTTTCACGTAAAAACTACTGAATGGATTTTAATGAAACTTTATAATAATATAGCTTATACATCAAAATAACACATAGGCTACTTTTTATCCCGGAAAATTGCATAGTTCCCTCGGGATAGTGATAAACATGTGAAAGGTCGTAGCTGCCTAGAGTCCCAACGTAAACAATTATTGCAGAATATACTTTCAACATCAGTTCTTCAATTTCAGCGGATGAAGTCGCGGGCAGAAGCTAGTTGTAGATATAAATATATAAGACTAGCCTTCCGTCCGCAGCTTCGCCCGCGATAAATTAATTTTCCCGTAGGAATAGGTATTTTCCCGCGGTAAAAAGTAGCCTATGTCACTCAGTGATAATGTAGTTTTCTAACGGCAAAAGAATTTTTGAAATCGGTCCAGTAGTTTCGGAGCCTATTCAATGCAAACAAACAAACAAACAATCAAATTTTTCCTCTCTATAATATTAGTATAGATGTAAGTTGGTTTCTAAGCAGATGTTTATGTAATTTTAGTAACGAAAGTTGAAAGAAATCCAGTGTTACCATAATAACAATGTTGAGGATGTTGAGATCCCCAACAAACGTCATCGACTATCTTTCTCCTATCGCTCCGGTCTTCCGCCCTCCACCGACCGCTGTACTCGGTGTCAAAATGATGGATCTTACCTCATCATCATGATCCCAAGGCACGAAGGAATACTGGAGCGCCGGCATGAAGACGTTGGCCTGGAGCCACCGCACGAACAGCTCCTTGCTGGGCTTGTCGTTGTACCTGAGGAGAACCACAAAAGATATCTATTTAACTTAGATACTTTGTATTGTATGTATGTATAACTCTTTACTGTAGAAAAAACTCAACAGAGAGAGAGAGAAATGTTCATTTAAACACATCCGATACACGTAGATATATATATAGTATGAAGATGTGGGAAGCACTTCACAAACAAGCTGACAAATATACGGAAGCGTGTATGGCAACACTCGATCAGTTCAATCGCATTAAACACCAGTCAAACCATGGTATAATAAGCTCAACTCAGCCAGCCGTGATTTTATCACCACAATCAATCGTCTTCGTTTTGGCCACTCTAGAACACCTGCACATTTGACGAGACTTGGAATCATCCATAACAATAAATGCAGCAACTGCGACAGTATCGGTGATATAAATCATTTGATATTTTCCTGTCCGGCATTCTCCTTGGACAGGTTAATCCTCGCTAGTGATCTCAGTGAATACGAAGTGTTATCACCAACTAACGACCCCTCCCGCCGCCTCATTGGATTTTTAAAAAATGTGAATCGTTTTAACCCCATTTATAAATACATCAAAAATACTTTTAAAGAACTTTAATATTGTTGAAGTGACAGTGACATTAATAAAAACTGTGTTGTCTGTTGTATTAAAATGAAGACTTGGCTTAAAGGTCCAGAAACCAGGCCATAAAATTACAAAAAAAAAAAAATCGCATTAAACAAATTAAACCGAAAAAAGTCAAGCCAAACTTTGATTTGGCTATTGCAGTGAGATAATTATCAACAATTATACAGGTAATGAGATAAACAGACAGAGGCGAACTTATCCCTTATCCTACATCATGAAACATTGACGCGTATCGCAGCGAATCCGGTTGTTTTGAAATCCACGATTGACATAACAGTATGCTTAGTGTAAGTTTCCAGTCACAAAATACGTCTCGAACGCGTTTGTGTTAAAATAGCAATTACTATGACAGCGTGAACAGCGCCTCCAGCGGAAAGTTTGCACAACAAAGACTGCGAGTATAAGTTTTCGTGAACGCGCTCACCTTCGAATATGTTAACGCGGAACTCATCGAGAGCGTTTGCTCGACGGTCTATGTTAAGTTACAATCAGTGTTGCCAATTCTAAAGCAATTACCGTGATTTCATAATTAGAAATAAGAAAGTGAAAAAGAACGTTATGCGTTCTGTGACTTTGATAATTTTGGGGCTACTTTGATTGTGTTAAAATTGCTATAAAATCTATATTGTCCATATGCGGTGAATGTTTGGCATATAGACGCAAAGGCGATCGATGAAGACATCGATTGGAAGCAGAAAACGCAAACAAAATTTAATGATTTCGTCATTATAAGTAATTTTTAAAGTCACCCCGCTTTACGCTACCGATAAGGTTTAAATTCTTTTTTAAATATAAATACAGTAAATGTTCTAGATCTATTACAATTACTTTGGGGACAACATCATCATGTCCTAGTTCTGTTCGTCGTAGTTGTTCGTCTCTTGTTTACCAGATGGCGTTACGTACCCGTTACCTCCAATCATGTCCGGCAGCACCAGGGTGTAGCCTTGCAGGTTCATCTGGAGGAGAGTGGTGACCAGCGTCGCCAGACCGTTGTTGAAGCCCCAGTAAGTGTCCTTGTCGACCATACGGATGAACACTGGGAGGTCTTGAGTCCTGGACAAAGGCAGTTTATCAGGAAGTTGAGGTTTATAGGTGGGGAACGACGGAGCGTGGGAAGACCGCTTACAAGATGGACTGCTGTCCTGATGAAAGTCGCAGGAGACCGCTGTAAGAGAGCCGAGAGGGCGTGCAAGATCGGTCTTGATGGAACTCTTTAGAGGAGGCCTGTGTTCAGCTATGGACGTCTTTTGGCTGATGATGATGACGAATGGACTGAATAAGGACATTACAGGTGGCTGCGCATTATCACGATTCACTCAGCACGTTATATTGGCCCGTAGAATCTCAAGACAAACTATTTAAAGGGAGCTGAACCAGTCAAGTAAACTTTGAGCCCCCAACCATTAGCGAGTGGAGTTAATTCCGACAGAATAATTGTGTAATTGTGTCGTACAGACACATCATTCAAACAGATGACGCTTAGTGACAAAAATCGCATAGTAACAAGGTCACGTGACAGCAACAGGTGGAAAAATTCGAAGACTACCCGCCTGCTATGGGTGGTATGGGTATAGCACGCGTCACGGAATGCCGAGGATCCGGGTTCGGTTCCCGGCCAATTCCAACGCCTCCCTAATCCCAGAGCCCAGATGTCTTCACTCTTGCAGCTTTGGTGAATACCGTAATGAAAACTAAACTAAGAGATGGCTAATGAGTGTTGTCAGTTTGTCAGTTGTGCTTACCTCATTCCCGAACGGATTTCAATGCTGGGTCCGAACTTGGCAACAGTACGCACATAGGTTTGCACGATGTGGCCAGGGTGCAGGTCGATATCGCCGTTTTGTACGGGGATCTAAAAGTATTAAGGATTCATAAACAGCCTGTAGAGATTAAAAAATAGAAATAGGTCTCTTAGAATTGGCATTGTTAATTTTTTTTAAGCTGTGCTTTTAACACCTTTATTTGATAAAATGGACTATTTCAAGCAACTAATTTGAATATCATGCTTTTACGTAGCTTTGTTAATTAATAATATTTTTTTTCGCTGTTTGATAGTTCGTGAATTTAGACAGAATCCCAATCGCCTTCGTTCAACCATTTAAAAAAAACGGCTTTGTCTATGGTTTTGTCGTGACAGGTGACAGTTCCCATAGTAAAACTTTTTTTTCCATTTTTGTGGCAAACATTCAATGCTGGATTCTGTTTAAAAACCGGGTCGTTATGTCAAACAAAGGTTAAAAGTACTTTTACAAAAATATCTGTAATCATAAAGTATTTTTGAAATCGGACAAGATAAATCGGATAATTGATGGTTTTCCTCGAAATGGTTTTCGAATTGGAGCATACAAAAAAAAATTAACAATGCCAATTGCTTCGGAATATTCCGGCATAACATCTGCCGAGAGTCTTGTGACACTCCACAGTATTGTCGATTTTTTGTTGAAAAAATTTGTTTCAAATGTTAGTCCCGCCCGTGACGCGGTTTAAACATCGATGAATGCATGGAAACATTGGAAACTAGAGATGGGCCGAGTACTCGTTTGATACTCGGTACTCTGCGTACTCGGCGGGTTTTTTGATACTCGTACTCGGCCGAATAACTCGGTTATTAGATAACGAGTAACGAGTATACATACTTTGTTTAAGAAAAGCAATATATTTATATTTATTTACTATGACGCGCAACGTGACGTGTTTGTTTGCAAACAATCAAGTGACTAGTAGTTGAAAGGCGTGGGCGGGGTGAGGGGTGTATCAACGCGAGCCGACGTCTTGACCGGCGCAAACCTGTTTGTACTTGTTTACGCGCACAAAATGCGAATTTGATTGAACCGAGTTACTCGGCCGAGTACTCGGTTGAAAAAAAATTGAGCCGAGTAAAATTCGGTACTCGTTACTCGGCAAAAGTGTTACTAGGCGCATCTCTATTGGAAACTAATGTTAACTATGATTCAAAAATCCTGAAAAACATTTACAGAGCTATTATATATAGCCCCTTTTAATCCGTTTCGCTACAATTTCAGTACACTGTGTAGTTTTTTTTAAATATGTTATCGCGTAATTCGCACCTCATGGCATAGGCCTCCTCCATTTATTGGAGGATTTGGGCTATAGATGCCACGCGAGCCCAGTACGTGTTGGCAACTTCACGCACACAGCATTGAATTGCTTCGCAGACGTGTGCAGGTTTCCTTCGCCGAAAAGCTCATGGCAAATTTCAAATGTAATTTGGCACATAAATGCCGAAATACTAAGTGGGGCGAACCCAGGATTCGAACCCACGACTCTCTGCTTGAGAGGCCACAGTTCAAACCACTAGGCTACCACGGCTGTTACAGGGCTATTACTTCAGTCAAAATACCCCAAGAACCTGCTTAAAATATTCTGGAACAATTTTAAGGGAACTTGTAGAAGGACTTGCTTTAAAAATGTACCTGAGGAGACCAGCTGGATTCTCCAGCATCAAACTTGATAGTATCAATATCGTATGTATCCAAGATGTTTTGAATCCTGCTAGAGTACCAATCAGCAGCCTCGGGGTTGGTGAAGTCGATGTACCCAGGCAGAGAACCGTTGTTGTTCCACCAGGTCGAGTCAGGACTTCCCTCCTCATTCAGCACCAAGTAACCCTTCTCCAAAGCTTCGGAATACCAAGGGTTGCAGTCCTTGTTTATGAAAGGATGCACCCAAATGGCCACCCTGAAGCCTAAGCCCTTAATGTCTTGGACGAGCTGCTTCAAGTCAGGCAGTTTCCTCTCATCGACAGTCAGTGATCCGTAGCAAATCTCCCAGAGGTCGTCGATTTCAAACTGAGCGTTAGGGAAGCCACTGTCTTTGATCTCATTGGCGAACTCCCACAGGAGGTCTTGGTCTATTTCTCTGGAGTAACGAGCCCAGGTTGACCAAATGGGGTATTGGATCATGCGGTACTCGGGGATCCCTGAGGGTTTGCCCAAGTAAGTGTCGATTGCGTGTTGTTGCGCGACTTTAGCGTTTTCGAACAGCCAGATGTCGTATTTCAGAACGTTATGAGTACGTCTGGTAGAGTAAGGGTCGGTGACCTCAGCTACAAAGCAGATGTGGTTGTCTAGGATGTTGTGGTGATCAACGAATAGGGGAGCTTCTGGGTGGACATAGATGTACTCTCCTGCAGAGTTGAGCCAGTAGCGTTCTGAGACGGCTGCGTTGTCGTCTTCCTTGGAGATCATAGAGTATTTCTGGATTCTGCCGTTCTGGATTGGCCAGTATTGTTCTTTCTGTTCTGGACCGCCGAACCATTGCTTGGATCCTGTCGAAAGAGAAAGTTGCTTTTGGTTATCGTCACGATTACCACGACATTAAG
This sequence comes from Pandemis corylana, assembly GCA_949127965.1. NCBI lineage: Eukaryota > Metazoa > Arthropoda > Insecta > Lepidoptera > Tortricidae > Pandemis > Pandemis corylana. The sequence continues at coordinate 1,358,149 of OX421866.1, read as the reverse complement.
TCGAAGAAAACGCATCATCAAGTAAGTCTTTAAATCTACTTCATTTCGTTCTAGAGGCATCAAGTCCAGTTTCCATTGCAGGACTGAGATATTTTAGCCAGAGTAAATACGACCTATGAGAAACTGATTTACTTGGAGAATATCCGCAGAACACCTTATAAAATCGCACGCACTGACTATCGAATGACAGCTGGCTACGAAAAACAACAAGAGAATAGTGAAAAACGGTATGGCGGGTAATTCAGTCCAGTTGTTACTCTACTTACCCTTACTAAAATTATGTATTATGCATCTTAGTTATGCGATGGAGTTCAATGTTATGCTCATAGAACGAAAAAAGTAGATAAGCAGATCTTTTTCATGACCTAACTCAGTTATGTTGCTTTTAGAGACATAAGCTATGTACAATGGTCCATGGTCCTTCGAACTTTTGAGAGGAAGATCAAGGCAAACTGCATTGACTTACCGAAATCGAAGCAATCTTCGAAGATCCTGTCGCTAGGCCCGTCCCAGTGGACAGTGATCTTATAGCCGCCACTAGCCTCGTCGAAGGTCGAGGTCAGGTCGAAGGTGACCTCATCATCACCGGACACCTTGCGGCCGATGACACCGAGGACTTCTGGGCCGGACTCTGAAACGATGACCGTGTTGAAATACCTTGATACCTGTATTACATACATACGTAGACAGACCCTAGGGTAACAAGACCTAAAGGCCACGTTTAGCGTGATTGTAGGCGTATAGGTGGAAAGAGGGATCAAAAGAGTGATGGGTTGCTAGCCGTATCGCTTCTACGCGGGAGCGAGTCAGCCAAGTTCAAAGTAACATGATTACTAAAACTTTCGCCCGTACCCTCGATGGGCTTTTACCACCTGGAAAAGAAGCAGCTGGTACATTCTGTGCTCTTTCTTTGCTCCCGGACCAGCTGGAAGCTTGTATCTCCATTGGGATCTGTCTATCGTTTATCCCACATGTTTATCGATGGCTAACTTACCTTTGACGATGGTCAGAAGGATCCCGCCGTCGGGGTGATCCTCGACCAGCAGGTCCCGGGTGCTATGCGCACGCGGCGCGGCGCATAGCACCGCTGTTACTCCTGCGCAGAAACAAAATGGTTTATAAAGGAAACAACCTAAGCTAAGAAAAAGAGTTATAAGTAAATAAATACATACAACATCCATGACTCGGGCACAAATATTCGTATCCATCATACAAATGGATTTATGGATGCCCTAGGCACGAGGATGACTAGGGTTAAGTGGGATACCCCCGAAAGGGGTATACCCGAACTAAAAACTCTCCGGCGTTGCCCCAATCCGGTGTAATAGGGACGCAGTGGGTTTCACCACAAACTCCCCCTCGGTGGCACCTGCTTCCGCCAGGACCGCACCGATGGGAGGGCCCGAACGCTCGGCCCGTCTTCCCTTAGACAATGAGACCGTGCAATGCAGGTAATGATCATACAGATGCCTACCCCTACCGGATTCGAACCCGGGACCTCTAACATCATAGTCAATAGGGCACCACTAACTAGGCTATCCTACCGTCAAACTTAGCATTAAAATGTATCTGCTTATTGTTGAATAGTGTGAGTAAGCCTTGCAAGAAATGGTACACTCGCCTCTTAAAGGTACCCATGTCATAGCCAGTTGGAAAAACCCCAGCCTGGGGCTGGCCATTCCAAATTTTGCACGTACGGGGCAAGAAAGACCGCTTAAATCGCACGGTGTTGGAGCACCAACTATCGAGGTGGATGTTGGTGGAAACTACTTTTGCGACGAGTAGTACGGTGATGGAACTTGGCAGCTGGGATAAGGTTAAAAAGTTCAACGGAGCACTCCCCATTATAAATCCTTTAGAACACGCAATTAACAATTATAATACTTAAATGACCTGTATATTATTTAAAGCCGGTGCCTCTCTCCGTTCCATCCACAGCACTCGTATCTAAAACCTAAGACTTACACCTACCCAACACGGTACAAACTATGCTTAGATTGGGTCTAGGTCAATTTGTTGTCAATTGGGATTGTCTAAAAAAAAATACCTATCCTTTTTATATTTTTTTTGTGCAGAATAGTCAATTATAAGAAACCAATTTCAATATTTTCTCATATAGCTCGGTATTTTTTTCACTATTAATTATTGAAAGTATTTTGGTTGATGACGTCAGAGTTTCCACTGCCGGTGTTACACATCTGCTTATTGGATAAATTGATCATAAAACGTATGTGAAGCGCCGCCATTAACGTCTTTTCTATCTGTGGTGAAGTTGGCAAACTGTCAATACTGTCATTAGTATCAATGTCAACATGATTCAACAATTAACACAGGAAGATTCACGCGATCTTCTCCTATGAATTTTATATTTTCACAGCCGTTACACATACCATAACATTCTGCGCGAAGCAGAAAGGTCCATAAACACATACCAGGTATGATCAAGACAAAACAGGACCCGGAAATAAGACAGTAAACTCAGTAGGTGAAAGTAAACCGAAAAACGTAATATTTCGCTATCCATTAAAATATTTAGCGGAAAATCTTTCATGTGAGCGAAGCACATCGCTGTGCGGATACACTCTTGCCTAATTATCTACCGAAAGTGCTTCTAAATCTAAACTATAATACAACAATATGAAAGTAATCAGTGGAAAAAACAAGAATGACAGTAACAAGATTGTCATTTTGCTTGTCAGCTGTCATAAGATGAATGAAATGTCAGATTGCGGGTCCAAATTGAACTCCGTAGTATAATCCACGCGTAAATAGCATAGAATTTGTAACATTTGCAAATAAAGTACATTTTGGACCGTCTACGTCATGTCTGGGAATGTCAAATGAAGGTCATTGCTTATTTTTCATGTAATAAATTCATTATAGTAAAATAAAATAAAGTAAATACAGAAAACGATTTATAAAGCATTTATCTCGAAATGGTTTTCGATTAACTATACATTGTAAAAAAATAGACAATCCCAATTGGGATTGTCTAAAAAAAAATACCTATCCTTTTTATATTTTTTTTGTGCAGAATAGTCAATTATAAGAAACCAATTTCAATATTTTCTCATATAACTCGGTAAGTTTTTCACTATTAATTATTGAAAGTATTTTGGTTGATGACGTCAGAGTTTCCACTGCCGGTGCCACACATCTGCTTATTGGTTAAATTGATCATAAAACGTATGTGAAGCGCCGCCATTAACGTCTTTTCTATCTGTGGTGAAGTTGGCAAACTGTCATTAGTATCAATGTCAACATGATTCAACAATAACACAGGAAGATTCACGCGATCTTCTCCTATGAATTTTATATTTTCACAGCCGTTACACATACCATAACATTCTGCGCGAAGCAGAAAGGTCCATAAACACATACCAGGTATGATCAAGACAAAACAGGACCCGAAAATAAGACAGTAAACTCAGTAGGTGAAAGTAAACCGAAAAACGTAATATTTCGCTATCCATTAAAATATTTAGCGGAAAATCTTTCATGTGAGCGAAGCACATCGCTGTGCGGATACACTCTTGCCTAATTATCTACCGAAAGTGCTTCTAAATCTAAACTATAATACAACAATATGAAAGTAATCCGTGGAAAAAACAAGAATGACAGTAACAAGATTGTCATTTTGCTTGTCAGCTGTCATAAGATGAATGAAATGTCAGATTGCGGGTCCAAATTGAACTCCGTAGTATAATCCACGCGTAAATAGCATAGAATTTGTAACATTTGCAAATAAAGTACATTTTGGACCGTCTACGTCATGTCTGGGAATGTCAAATGAAGGTCATTGCTTATTTTTCATGTAATAAATTCATTATAGTAAAATAAAATAAAGTAAATACAGAAAACGATTTAAAAAGCATTTATCTCGAAATGGATTTCGATTGACTATACATTGTAAAAAAATAGACAATCCCAATTGTCTGATATTTATATATTTATCTACTTTGGTGTACGTACCTGCTAATAGTAGAAACAGCTTCATCCTCAGACCTTAGCTACCTGTCTGCCGGAGCCCGAGCTTATTCAGGTGTATTCAGGCTTATCAGATGTCACAATCTACCAGATAAGTAGCGTTGATAATGCGTGTCAGATAAATCATCTCCAGTTTATCCGTTTGGGTGGGGTGTTTCTATACAGGGTGACATATTTGCATAAGTAAATGTACTATTTAGTTGTTGCCCGCGACTCCGTCCGATTTTCGCTAATCCGCGGGAACTATGTTCTTCCCCGGCACTGAAACTATCTCTACACGAACTTCACTAGGTCCCTAAACAACATTTAGGGATTTTCCAATCCCGTGGGAAAATCGTGATAAAAATGTAGCCTGTTTTATTCCAGACCACAAGTTTTGTAATTTTTAAAGATCATTTCAGCATTTTTTTTAAAGTACATTGAACAATTTGTTTGGTCCTATTGGCAGAGTGCAAAGCGGGTGGAGGGGGTAGCCTAAACGATCACAGCGCTCGCTACGGCTAAAATTGTCATTTTTGTCGCTGACTTGAGCTGTCAAATCCATATTGCAGTAAACATTTTCTAATCGTTTTTGAGATAAAAATATGGTCCTGGCAAGATGTGTTGTTGTGAATTGTAATAACACCAAGAAGAATAGCGACTGTAAATTTTACCAATTTACAAGACCATGGTGGAAACGAGGCCAAAGAAATAAGTGGATATTTGCTGTAAGAAAACAAAAAGTAAGTTACCTAACCTCTAAAATTTCACTGAAAACAACAATTTTAATATTATTGGCAATAATGTTACTGACTACCACTGTCCAAAATTGTGTAATATAGTAAAATAACACAAGATTTCATTAATATTTTTCACAATATTTACTTACTTCTTGTTTGACAGCGGTGACAATATTGTCCATAATGGCCGCCTGTCACGTGCGCTGTCGTCGCGCTCGGTCCCAAAAACTCAAATGTATCGCACATATATTCCCAATTAACTCAAGTGCGAGCGCAGGCTCGAACCCACGACCCTCTGATACAGAGGCTATGGTTAAGTTAACCACTGGGATACCACGACTTTTTAGCATACATACGGTTTCATCAGCACTTACCATCAGATGAGATAGAGGTCAATCGCTGGTCAGTTTTCAATAAAAACATCCCTTACGGGCAGTGGCGTAACTATAACGTCTGGGGCCCGCGGCAAATTCGTCAGATGGGGCTCCTTCCTCAATATTAAGAAGTGCATCAACGTCCCTTCCGTGCTCTAAACTAAGCCAGTTGGGGGCCCCGTAGGGCTAGGGGCCCCTGGCATTTTGCCACCCTGCCACCCTATAGTTACGCCACTGCTTACGGGGTAACAAGACCAAAAGGCCACGTCTTGCATGATTGTAGGCTGATAGGGTGGATAGGGGAATCAAAATAGTGTTGGGTTGCCAGGCCGGTCGCGTAGCCTAAGTGACATGATTCCTACGATATTCACCCATTCCCTCGATGTGCTCTTACGATTTGCGCGGAAAGAGAAACAGCTGTTTTCCTTTACTTCTAACCAGCATGGAAACCAACGGCTTTTTAAAATTAATAATACATACATAAGTACATATATACCGTCACGCCTCTTTCCCACAGGGGTAGGCAGAGACTACTTTGTTCCACTTGCTACGATCCTGACATACTTCTTTCGCTTCATCCACACTTATCAATCTCTTCATACATGCTCGTCGGTTTCGGGTACTCATGACCTGACCTTTTACCAAAACGTCTCCTATTTGGTCTGGGAAAATAATAATAGGTAAGCAAAAAAATTATAAACAACCTTTATACAAAATTGGACCTAAGTAGCGCTACATTCAGCTGTAGGTTAGGTACGGCAGAAGATTTTCGACAAAACTTTCAGAATTAAAGCCATTATTGACATCGATCGAACGATAACGTATCAATCCATCTTCGAGTATTTTGTTTGTTATTTACGACTACCTACCACAGTATATATATAGGCTAAAGCAGTAAGGAAACTACGAACAAAACGGTCGAAACGAACGCACACGTAGACGCGCGCTTCTACAAGGCCCCTAAGCGGATCTCGCGGTGCCATCAGTAGCGAGTGCCGCGTTGAGACCAATGGCTGTCTGTTACGTGTGCCCAGACAGTCCGCGATCTTTTCGTTTTAAATATGCCAAGAGCGTATTGCGCAGTGTGTTTTTAAACACCCTATTTTATTTATAACCGAGTTAATTTATTCAATTTTTTAATTTTTATGGAACCCAAATAAACGTTTGTTTCTTTTTTACGGAAATTAAGGGTGCCAACCCTAATACTCTTAATTAAGTATTATAGTGTGGGGGGTGCCGCTTGGTTGCTGTGGGGGGTGCCACAATAGAGAGATCTCTCTCCAGGCAAATGTTATGCCTGGGGACCGAAGTCCGAAGGAAGAGAGTTGAGAGTCGTATTTATGCAACCGCATAGAGAAACTTCGATAGCGGCATGTAGAACGATCTGACAGCTGTCATTAGAACTGGCGCTAGCTACTCGTGTGTCGTAGTAGTTATGTAGACGTCAACTAGGTGGCGCTAGGGGTCGCTACATCATCCCCCCTTTTTAGACCGGAGGTCAGTGCGGAATGCAGTGCAGTCTGTGCGTCATGTGGGCGCTTGCAAGTGCCAGGTGCTCAGAGCCTCGTTGGCGAGCGTTGTTGCTCCCTCCTAGCTGGGTCCTTGTCGGAGCGGGTAGCAGTAGTGGGTAGTAGTGGGTAGTGGGTTCGCATGCTGTAGATACCAGGCATGGAGATATAGCAACATGCTAGTGGTGTACAGTGCGATACGGTTGTCTGGCTTGCTGTGAGACTGTATCTTCGTCTTGTGAGTCTTCGAAGGTTGCGTTTTGTCCAGATGTCGAGGATCACCAATGTGGGGGGTGCCGCTTGGTTGCTGTGGGGGGTGCCACAATAGAGAGATACACGAGTAGCTAGCGCCAGTTCTAATGACAGCTGTCACATCGTTCTACATGCTGCTAACGAAGTTTCTCAATGCGGCTGCATAAATACAACTCTCAACTCTCTTCCTTCGGACTTCGGTCCCCAGGCATAACATCTGCCCGGAGAGAGATCTCTCTATTGTGGCACCCCCCACAATAGCAAGTTAGCTACTTTAAAATAGGCCTTACTAGCTGAGATAGCGCTAACTAAACAAAAAGCGTTTCAATTTTACAAAAATTAAATCGACAACCCTAACGCTCTATTGGAGAGGAGAGTAGGTATTTATTTCAAAAAATAAGCCTAATTACCATACTGCTCTATTTATTTACTGCGTACCTAGGTACCTTCCGGTCCAAAAAAGGTCGAGTCATGTGCAGGTGTAGGTTATCTTTATCTGACTTGTTGAGATAAATTATTTTCGTGTCGTCATGCAGACAAAAATTATGTAATACTAATAATTTTGGTTGAAAAAATGGTTTTACGTCTAAAGCCGGGAACCCATCTGCGAGCTGTAGCCATTGTTGCACGATATACAGTTCCTAACCAAAAACCCTAGTGTAGCCATCCTTTCGAGCAACGGAGGTGAAATGGTTTCGGTGGCTGTTACAAAAAAAAACATTCTTTTTCTAATCTGGAACGCCAATTTGTCTATTCGCACACATTACTCACACATATAATAGTACATTATGATACAAGTGTGCTATGTTGCTAATTAAACACGAGGCGTATTGTACGCGCGAGCGCTAGCGAGCGCGGGTAAGAGAGCCGAGATGTGTAATTACCAAAGCACACGCGTCGCATACGACGTTTTTCAACACATTTGCGAGGAAAAATAAATAAAATTTAGTTAATAAAAGGACTAAGAATTTTAGTTTACCTTTGTTACCAGACATTGCTTACCTGGAGCTGCTTTAGAACTTTACTTTATCATTTGGTAATTAACACTTTGGATTTCTTACTGATATAACTGTCCGAACATTGTCCGAACATATTTTAGTATTTCCAGCGACGGACACTACATTTCTTTATTACTTGAACTCCAAATACAAATACAAATACAAATACGTTTATTTCGTCATCACAGGTAATAATAATAATAGATTGTAAAAATGGGGTTTTCAGTACGAAGACCATGATGAGCCCATTAGGCATACGAAAATAAAATTAGGTACAATGTAATACTAAACTGAATACAGGAATAATTATGTCAAACAAATAATAAGATAATAAATTATGTCAAACATTGAAATACAATAATTATGGATAATCATGATAATACATTATGCCAAACATTACAATACAATAAATTAGAAAAAGAAAAAAATGATGTCGTACAGTGGCAGTAATTACTTATTTATTTAGGCATGCTATTGTCATTAAAATAATCTAAAACACTATAATAACACCTTTCGGATAAAAAGTTAAAAAGCCTTCGTTTGAAATTATTTAATGTTGCATTTTGCCAATCCTCAGGCAGTCTGTTAAATATTTTAGGAGCCATTACTAAAATATTCTTTTTCATCAAAGCTGTTCTAGAATTATCAACGCGTATTTCAGGCTTCCTGTATCGGAGGTTTAATTTCGTTGCTGTTTTTTTCATCTCAAACAAATTGAGATTTTCTTTAACATAAACGCAGCATTCAAAGATGTATAGGCATGGGAAAGTCAAAACATTCATTGATTTAAAATGTGGTTGGCAGCTTTGTGACGAAATCAGTCCAGCGATGGACCTGATACATCTTTTCTGAGCCCTAAATACCATATCTCTGCATGTAGAGTTCCCCCAAAATATTATTCCATAACGCAGAGTTGAGACTACAAAACCATGATACGCTGTTAGGACTGTTCTACGATCACTAATTTTCGCTAATTTATAGAGAGCATATGAGAACTTATATAACTTCTTGCACACTGCCAAGGAGTGCGATTTCCATGACATGTCACTGTCTATATGTAGTCCAAGAAATTTTGTAACATTAGTTTTCGCTATATTATTACCTTTATAATTAACATTTAGGGATGGAACCATTTTTCTTTGACTGAATTGCATTATATATGTCTTCTCTATATTTACCTTTAGATTATTACCCTCTAGCCATTTTATAATACTTTCAGTAGTCAAGTTAACTTCATTTTCGTAATCATTAGTCATGTCAAGTTCTATAAAGATAGTGCTGTCATCTGCAAATAATATCATGGGATGGTTACAAGAATTAGTGATATCATTAATATATAGTAAGAACAAAAGGGGTCCCAGGACGCTACCCTGTGGTACCCCGAATTCATTTTTCCTACGTTCTGACTTATATATCTTTTCCTGTTTTGTAGCTGTACATATCTCAGAAGTCACAGTATATTGTTCTCTGCCGCTTAAATACGACTTGAACAGATCCAAAGCACTACCACGAATTCCGTAGCTTTCTAGTTTTTTAAGTAGTATCTGGTGGTCGACATAGTCAAACGCTTTGGACATGTCCATATATATGGCGCAACACGGTTTCCCATTGTCAAGACAATTGAGAGCTCTTTTTACTAGATCGTAAATTGCTAAGTTTATCGATGTACCTCTCCGGAAGCCCTTCTGTTCAGGAATAAGTATTTTGTATTTCTCCAAAAAGCCATATAAGATACTATACATAAGTTTTTCGACCACTTTTGAAAAGACAGGCAACAGAGCAATTGGACGACGATTGGAAGCGTTTTCTTTATCGCCCTTTTTATATAATGGTTTTATTGTAGCTAGTTTCAACTTATTGGGATAAACACCTGTAGTGAAACTTAAGTTGATGATGTGAGCAAGTGGGAACGCGATTAAATCACTGACATACTTTACTACTTTAGTGCTGATTTCGTCAAAGCCTACGCTGTTTGTGTTTTTTAAGCTCAGTATGGCTTTATGAACATCATCAGGTGTTGTTGGAGACATAAAAATAGAATTCATATTCCAATTCCCGCGACCAGAGTAAACATTACCTCGTTTACAGCTGTTATTTTTTATTTCATCAATAAAGAAATTATTAAGAGCGGTTACGATATCTAATGGAGTTGTGAAACGTTTATCTCCGATTCTTATTGCCTCGATGGGTTCTCTAGCTACTCTATGTTTAGTCTGGTTTATGACCTGCCATGTAGCTTTGGATTTGTTCATTGCGTTAGTTATATAATTATTGTTCTGAGACCGCTGAGTCAGTTTAATGATTTTTTTCAGTCTTTTACTATAATTAATCAATGCATTTTTACCTTCTCTAGTTTTATTAAGCCGGTGTAACCACAATGCCTCTCGCTTTTTCCGACAACACATCTTTATACCCTTCGTTATCCACTTACATTTAACTGATTGGCTTATTTTAAGTGACTTATGGGGAAAACAGAGGTCATATAAGCATTTAAAAATATCTAGAAAGACATTATAGGCCCCGTCAGCATCACTAGAGGCTATAACATCACCAAAGGTTAAGCATTTTATATGTTTCCGAAATATGTCCAGGTTATGCTTACTATAGTCCCGGCGCCTGATGCGCCACGAGTTCAAAGTAGAAGACCTTTTAACAGGGCATTTCAAAATTTGAGCAACATGGTCTGACAAAGCCAACTCCATCATTTCACCTTCGGCTCCCTTTACATTATGAGCAAAATTATCTAGACATGTTCCACTACTTTTTCTTGTTACCTGATTAAATTCTAATTTTAGGTTATAGCTTAATAATTGAAAAGTAAATTCTCGACTTTTAGGTGTTACTTGCAATGTATCGATGTTAAAATCCCCAAATATTATTACATTTTTATTTTTAAGCCCATCCGACAATCTTAGAACATTTTCAATTCTTTCATGGAATGTGTCCGGACAAGTGCCGGGAACTCTATATATACATATTAAGATCATATTGTAGTCACAAAGCTCAATAGCGCAACACTCTATCAAACACTGAACTGAATTGCGTTTAATGTTGTCAAGTTCCCTGTATCGATGACCGGCACGTACCAAGATACAAGCTCCCCCTCTTCTTTTATCTCTGCAGAAGCTAGTAGCCAAAACAAAGTTTGGGATAGTTAAGAGAGTCTGATTGTCCAATGTCATGTTATGTTCTGTTATTCCCATGACATCTATCGACTTTTGCTGATGTTCCAAGTTATTAAGATGCACTGAGAGCTCATCACTTTTATTTATTAATCCAGATATATTTTGATGCAGTATATATAAATGGTTATATCCAGAAAATCTCGGTTTTTTGTAGTATTTTGTGTTACTGAGTTTACTGCGATGCTTAGCTCCTAGATTGGTATTAGATCGATTGTCGACGAAAAAATGTTTCTTGGTTGGTTTCCAAATCTTGCTCTATATACATTCTAATGTTTTTGAATATATCCATCATCCCTGAGGTTAATATTTTACCTGAGTGTGGCGAGAACATATCGAATGTCAAGTTCAAATTAGAGTCGATGAAATGTGCAGTCTTATTTGTTTTCAAATACTGGTTTAGACGAGTATTGAATAACTCCACTCTGTAGTTATATAGCGGAGCGCCGCATATATACGTCGGTGTACAGACAATGATATTCGTGTTGGTTATCATCTCTAGGGTTAATCTTATTTCTTGCACAAGCGCTGCATACTCGTAGCTTTCCATTATCCCAAAGTCTTGCTCGCCGATCAGTAGAACACAGTAGTCTCGGTTCGTATAGCCTTCAAGCTTAAGAGGTAAAGTGGTCAAGAGATCTCGAATTCCGGCACCCGGAGTCCCAAAATGTATACAGTCAAAGTCATCAAAATTGTGTAGCATAGCTGCCTGGATTTTTGTACGGATTTTACCACTGATATTGCTCACAATACAGAATTTATGTGATTCATTTATTTTTCCCGAGTTTATATTGTGACGCTTTTGTGTATTACTTATTGTTTCTACGTTATTCGTGTTCTGGGATTGCTGTTCAGCTTTATTTGCGCGTGGCATGTAGCTTTCGTTTTCAGTAATATGAATTTCCTTTCTAAGCAGCAACTCGCGTTCCAACTCTTTAATAACATCATTGAGAGCACATATGTCATGCTGGGCATTAAGTAGTTCATTTTGTAGTTGTTTAATCCTTGATTCCATACACTGAATCCCCGCAGTGCTCCGTGGTCCCAAAGAACAAGGACTGCCTGTGGAGAGGTCAATAAGGCTGTCAACAAGCCCGGACGACAAACTTTTCCTACCTTTCTTTGATGTATGAGGGGTTTTACATATATTTTTCAGTGTACACACCTCGCGAGTTAGTTTTTCTATCTGTTGTTTATATTGATTTTTTTCAATTATCAAATTATCTAACTCTTGTTCAGTGCTTGCCAGATCTACTTTTAAATTATCAATTTCTATTTTCAGTTCTGTCACAATGTCGAAATTATTTGTTGATAAATCTAGACTTTTGGATAGCTCATCTTCAAACAGAAAGGTAGATGTCTGAGCGGAGTCCATTTGCATAGGAGATTGAATATGCTTTGCTTTTGTCAGATCTCTTTGTGAAGGCGGTGAGCAGGGAGTAGTGGTCAGGGTCTCCTCCGTGCGTGTAGTGGCAGAGGACGTGCTTGGGGTGGGTGTACTCGTCTCACTGTTGCTGCGGAGAGTGCGGAGCTTTTTTCTCGTAGTTATGTGTTGTTCGTCAGATTTGTGTACGGCGCTTGTAAGTTTTTTTGTCATATTTGTATTCGCGTTTGAAATACCATGGCAGGGTATACATATCCATGCTTTTATCTTTGTTGATCTCTGATTTGCACATCGTAGATCGTATATTTGTTTACATTTTGAGCATTTAAGAAAGTCTTTGTTTTGTATTTTCTCATTACATTTAGCACAGGAGAACGCCATAATTCACTAATTTTCGCAACAAACGATCCTTGCTTGCCGTGCGGCGCCGCTCGACAAAAAGGTCGTAAGCGCCGTGCACTTCGCGGCGCTTACGCGTACGCAACAAAACAGGGTTGATCGGAGGATGACGGTAGATTGTTATCGATGTTTCAATTTTTAGTTCGAGTTTACTAAACAAATCACTAACACATGAGAACTTTCTCCTCGTCAACACAATTTGTAGACGTAATTACACACTTCCACCAATTTTCACAGCATTTAATCAACTTTAGACTGATTTCATGAATAACATTCGTGGAGCAAACTAAAAAAGATGTTGCGCGTAACTTGATTTTTTTACTACTCCTAATTTTTAATATAATTTTTGTGAAAATGTTGCGGGCAAGCGTAAGAAAAGATGTCAGCAAAAAAAAAGTATCGTGTTCGTCCTCCACCCTATTAAGAGAATGACAAAATAATAAGTTTGAAAAAAAAAATTCTCGTGCAAGGTCCATATCGCTATCGTTACTACCGTCATATGTACTTGCTAATCTTGCGCTGCGCTTGCGCTGCTGTGTTCCGGCGTGGAGAGTAAGGCAGCCGGAGAAATTACTGGCACAAGAGGTATATCTATCCTAGCCCTCTAGGCTGCAACGCATATGCAAGCGTCCAGTGTCGCAAATGTCTAATAAGTGGTGCTCACCAGTGGGTAATAATAGATATTGTTAATTATTGTTTGTTCACATTATAATAAATCATAGGAATCATAATTATAGCCGATATAGGCTTTGTCCACTCTGTAAGGGATAAAGACGTGATTTCCCGGGATATAATGTTTTATGATGCCTTAGTTTAGGATTATCGTCTCCGAGAATATAATTATCATAGTAGTTAGGTACCTACTGTTGTTTCATAGCTTCAAAATAAGAAACTCGCAATACAACGTAAACCTAAGTCTCATTTATCAGAGTTCATTTTGCAACGCAATTGTTTAAGCGACATCTGTTGTACAGTGGCAAAACTATTATTTAGACAACTGACATTGTCAGTGTTATCTTTTGGCTACTTTACGCAAGATAAAGTTCAAATTATAATACCGATTCAGAATGTATTACATTTTTATAATAGGAAAGCTACGACAAGATTTCAAGGTAGGGGACTCCTACTAGGAGTAAACTGTTGATGTGAGAGTTTGGCGACACCGGTTGTCCTAGCGAATGTGACTTATCTCACTTCTACTTTTCTCTTTCTTCTGTTTTAACCGACGAAAAAAATCGAAGGAAGTTCTCAATTCGACGCGTACATGTATTGCAACTGGCAACATTACACACCTGCACGCCGTAACGCGCCAGGGTCACTGTCTTTTGCTTCTGTCACTGTCACAATTGATGACAATTGCTTTGCATGACGTGACTTAAAAAAAAACAAGCGAAACAACGCACGATGGCAGATCCTAGGATTCGACAAATTAAAATTAAAACTGGCGTCGTGAAGCGAATTGCCAAGGAGAAGGTGGTTTATCAGAAGGAGGCCGAACAACAGAGGAACCGGATACAGAAGATAAAAGACGAGGGCCAAGACGAACACAATATTAGGAAGCAGGAGGAGGTTCTTCAGGAGTCGCTTATGATGGTCCCAGACTGCCAGCGACGGTATGTATGAAAAGGATAACTATTTCCGGTCAATAAAATGTCATTTAATAGTTTTTTTTGCTGCGTTCGTTGTGTACTTAGCGAGGAATTAGTGTTAAAAAAAACAGATGGTTTAAGGTTATTTTGTAGCGTCTTTGTTTTGTTGGAACAAAGTATCGGATTGGATTACTCATCCTCATTTTGTGTTCTGGACTCAGTCAAGCTATAGTTATTGTTCGTTGATAATAACTTTACACTTAGTAGTTTCGACTGTAAATAAATTGCACTATGATTGGAGACCTGAAATAAACACTTGATCTTTGTAAGAAATTTTTGAGCGTGAACCCCACTTTACTATAGTTCATTTGGGGCCTGTTTTGCAAAAACAAGTTTGAATTGTTAACTGCTGACATGTACTCAACCATGTAGTCCATGAGCTCTTAGAATGCCATTCTAGTTTGTCTTGTTGTCTCACTCATTCTTATGGGTTTGATACTTGAATCGGCCGATGGTACATAACATGGACTGTACCTGGTTCTTAAAGGTGGCTGCATGATTAATAAGACTGTGATGTATTAAAATGAAACATTGTACATTTTTACAGACTAGTAAAAGCGTTTGCTGATCTTCAGAATACTCTAGAAACGGAACAAGACCTGAAAGAGCACGAGGACTACCGGGCAGCGCAACAAGTCCTCAAAGACGCCGAGAGCCAGCTCGAAACCGCCTCTTAAACTAACATAACTTTATAATTACTTTTACATATTTGTAACAATCATGGCTTATTATAATCAAAATTTTTATAACCGGAATTTTACATTCCATAATATTCCACCGCCACCCCCACCCCCCGCGTTTCTCGTGCCGCCACCACTAATAACAGACCAAGATTTTGTGAAGCAATTCGAAAGAAATGAAGTAAAAGTTATTAAAAAAACACCTTCTATCACACAGATGAAAGACAAAATGCGGGCTTTAGTATTAACCTTAAATGATTTAAAAGAGAAAGAAAACATGCTGCGTGCAGAAATGGAAACGTTAGACGAGGATCAGTGGGACACGGCTATTATAACAATGCATGAGAACCAATCGAAAATAGACGAGATGATGTTGCTTTTGAACGATTCATGTTTAGAGAGTATGCGGCGAGCTTTGGCGAAGAGGTCCGCTAAACGGTTGAGACTGAAACTGTTGAAGGCTGAGAAAAAGAGACGGTGGGATGAGACGATAAGGGCAAGGAAGGAGCACTCTCGGAGGATAGACGAGAATTTGCAGAAGATTAAAGATGAGATTGATAGAGCTAAACAGGTTAGTATAACTCACAGGCGTAGCCAGCTTTTAGTATCGGGAGCGGGGGTTCAAGAAAATGAAGCTACTAAAAGTTATAAAAGAAATTTATTTTAATTCTATGAATTAAAGTTAATATCCGAGCTTTATGGGCCCCCAAAACCACCCCCCTGGCTAAGCCCCTGATAACAGTACTTACTACAGTTTATTGTTGATTCAAGTCCAGTTGGTTACCAAGTTTTACTGCAACCAAGTTCATCTTTCTCTGTGATTTAGGTGTGTAGTTATTTGTACGAATCCCTCGCACCAATAGTAAGATTTAAAATATGGGACTAGTTTAATTGGTGTCTGTTGTCTCCGATCCTAACCCATAGTCCACCCACAGTCTGGTCCCATGGCCTTCGATGGAGTGCCTTTTTCTGGGTTTTTGCCCTTCGGGCAACTGAAGATACCTAACTAGCCCTGTTGTTGAGCGATTTGTGTTATATATCAGTAAGACCACTGGTAAGTGTGCGTTGTCTCATGATATATATTAAAAAGAGGGAAATCAAAATAGTCATGGGTTACTAACTACAACGCCTATAACATGATTTCTAAGTTTTCCGCTAGTTCCCTCGATAGGCTTTAACAATCAGCGCTGGAAGAGAAGCGGCTTTCTGTTTTTCCTTTGCTCCCAGACCAGCATGGAACAAAGAATGAAAATCTGCATTATGTAAATATCTCGTGTTATCCAGGAAGAAGAAGCGAAGCTGCGAGCCGACAGCGTCCTCCGCGACGTGGCCCGCAAGAAGCAGGACGCCAGGAAGTGCGTCGCCAAGCTGGAGGCGCTGCTGCGGCTGCGGCACGCGCGCCGGCGCACCGCCAGCGGCCGCGGCCACAGCCCGCCGCCCGGGGACGGCGACGAGTTCAACGCCAACGTTGGTGAGACAAGTTGAACATGAACATTACCGCACACCATGAGCTAAACCTATAGACCAAGGCTGCCTACCTAACCTTTTCAACAATCGGGCAAATTGGATGATTCAAAAATCACAGGCGGCCCACTGACCACTGACAGATCATATTTTTGTTATTATTTGTTATATTATCATATCATCTTCTTTTGGTACCTACCAATTTCCAGAAATCTACAAATTATTCTGAAGAAGATTCTGACTGAAGATATTTTTTCTGAAAAAAGGGTTTTTAGTGCAGAATCATTTTGCAAGTTTGAAACTTACTCACGCGGGTGGCGGGCCGTTTGAAATTCATTCGCGGGCCACGTTTTGGCCAGCGGGCCTAGGGTTGGGCAGCCATGCTATAGACCCACCCCGCGCCCCTGTGCCGCGCGGGCGACGACTCATTTAAGCGTTCGGTCTATAATAGAGTTGAAACGTCCTACAATCCATCCTACTAATATTATAAATGCGAAAGTTTGTTAGGATGGATGGATGGATAGATGTGATGCTGTGTGTGTGTACGTTTGTTCCTTCTTCACGCTGAAACTACTGGGCGGATTTGGACCAAATTTAGAGCGGATATAACTGGTACCCTAGATTAAAACAGGCTACTCTAAAGAGAAATAAATCCCGGAAAATTGCATAGTTCCCGCGGAATAGTGATAAACATGTGAAAGGCCGTAGCTGCCTAGTCGCAACCTAAATACTTGTAGTCTAATTCTATAAATTTACGCCAAGCTGAAATTGGTGATTACTGCACTCTGATTGGAAAGCCGAAGGTCAAATGGGTTAATAATGTTGAGCAAGCAGCTATTATGATCGATATGGATACTTAATTTTTAGTCATTGTGCAGCATAGAGAATAAAACTAGATAATTTTTACTTAAACGTAAAACTGAAACGAAAATGAAACTGAGACTTTTTTACAGCGAAACTAATATCTCTATGGAACGGAAAACTCTCGAGCTATTCCGAGGAAGAGCAGCAGCTACGTAGCAAACTGAAGGAGTCACAGCCGGCTGCTGTCAGGACTGAGGAGATAGTCCAGACGCTGCAGCAGTGGAGGCAGTTCCTCTTTGGAGACGAGCCCCAAGTCGATTTCCAAGGAGATGTCGGGAGTTTTCTCTCAGTCAGGTATTGCTTCGCGTGCTTTTGATCTTGAGTGCAGATTTTTCGTACTTATTTATTTATGTCATTGATGACATTGTTGGTTTTCTATTTAATGGAACAAAAAATACTGTTAAATATACATGCGAGAACTCATCACTGTCTCGGTTCATATTGAATCAGCCCAAAGAATAAAAAAAAAATCAGGAAAACATTTTGAAAGTGGCTATTAATGTACAATAAAAATCATAAAATAAAAGGGCAGTTTGGGAAAATATATGAATGTGGGTACATTATGTTTATTTATATGTTTTCAAATCAGTACGACTTTGGTTTGCATGTGTAACAGTTGTGCTCATTAAACTTTGATAATGATCCCGTAGAGGGATCGGAAATCGTGTTTGTGTGGTGTAAGGGACAATTAAGTTTGTGGGATTTATATCGCACAGGCTTGGTTATCTTGCACGTGAGTAGCGAAGTAGCAAGGTAAATTTTTTTTTTATTGTAATCATTGTTTCAGGGCTGAATGGGACCGCTACATAAGCAGTGAAGGCTCGTCTCTTCCCGCCGGTTGGGTTGTGCCCTGACGCGGCCATTTTGTATTGTCGTTTTTTTTCTACATTTTGCACCTGCATCTATTTTCGAACCTCACGCATTTTTGAAGACTTCATTTTAGTTACAATTATTTGCGATATTGTGGCATTAGGTTTATAAATAAATATTTTTAATGCTTTGTAACAACCTGTTTTTATTTTAAAATTCGGTATTTACTTACTCATACCGTAATATATATATATAAGCTATATGTTACTAGCGTCATCGTTTCCAAAGAATTCATCTAAGTAAAAGTCGTGTTAGTTACACTATTTATAACTCGAGAACGGCTGAACCGCTTTGGCTGAAAACTGGTGGGGAGGTAGCTTAGAACCAGGAGACGGATATAGGATACTTTTTATTCCGATTTTCCCGCGGGATTGAAAAATCCCGAAATGTACCAATAAAGCTACGTTACATTTGGCACCTACATGTTATTTATTCCTTGATTAGTATGAAGGTGCACTACAAAGGAATTTATCAAATTTCCCACGGGATAAAAACACGACGTAAATAATTAAGACTATAATTAGTACATAATAGTCCTAGAGGATCACGTAGGTGCTCTAAGAAGGGATTTTCCGAATTTCCCACGGGATAGGAAATAAAAACCATATACTTGGAGACATGAGTTGTATGGGGTATGTCGTCACTCTGACGTTATCTGCGCGAACGAAGTCGCGGGTAAAAGCTAGTTATTTATAAAACTAACATCGAGTACGAAATACACGTAAAAACGGCAACCGGTTGTAACCGTAGTGTGTACTTAATTTCAAAACTATTATACACTAAGCACGTTCTTTCCTTTTAGCGCTTTTTTTCAGCGACATTAACTGTCTTTACGCGTCTAACAGCGTTTGTACAATATTATTGCTATATGATTTCATTTTTATGTTAACTATTCTTAAATGTTAGGCTGTAAAGGTCGAATTCCTTAGGGGCGTTAGGAAAAAAAAACAAGTAAAGTTACCACATCATGTTAAAACGATACATACTTGTAAAAAACTCGTCATACCCTCAATTAAATACTACTTTCATATCATTATGCCGCAATAAAAACAAAAATTAAACTACATATTTATATTGTCTAATTATTTACTTAGCTTTATAATTATAATGTACACGTTGGTTCAAGGTAACCTAAAGCCGGTCCCAGACACGATGTGAAGTAGTGCACAAGGCCGTGTAATAATATATGAGCAAACATTGGGGCCGCAACTGTCAGAAGCTGATACAAACATTTGCGTAAAGAAAGAGATCACTTATTGCAAAAGTAACAAACATTTGTAGAAATATTTGTCCACTAATTGACAACACGTTTGGGGCCGAGTAAGAAACAAACTGTTTCCTCTATAGTAAAAAAAATTGTGCGAGCGACGTTTGTTGCGGCGAAAATACAATTCAATATCTCCAGCCTATATACGTCCCACTGCTGAGCACAGGCTTCCTCCCAGAACGAGAGAGCTTGGGCTATAGTTCCCACACGGGCCCAATGCAGATATAAATGTCCGAATTTAAATTCAATAAAAGGGATGCAATGTTCGAAAAGCGTACGGCGCAACACGAAATAAATTGGAGACACTCAGCAGTGGGTACATTAAGGTTGAAGAGAATGTGAGAGCGAGAGGGGCGATATGATTTAGTTTTAGAGTAGGCCTGCAGATCCTCAAGGACTTCAACGTCACCCGCACAGCACGACTAACACGAGAGCGCGCGAAATCACCACCACTATCACATCATCAATAATAATATGCATGCGTAGTTTATGCAACACTCATCAGCAGTCCACTTTGTCACAGGTCCACGCCACATTATATTTATTCCCATAGCACAAACGCTTCATAACACATCACTAAGCATTTCAGCGTTCTTTGAACTACCTCATCACTGCTATTTGGATTCACACTACAACTCGGTAGCATTAATATTGGGGTAGTCCATTATCAATAGTGTTTTGATCGACCATCGATAGTTTGAGCAAAGAAAATAGTATTGATAGTTTTGATCACAGAACAAAGAGACAATAGAAGCACAGACTACTAAGAGATACTGACGTATCAGACAACCATCTCTCATACATTTGGCTTAAACCATTGAACACGCCTCTTGAACTTTTTCGTTTGACGTTTGTTTTTTTTTTCATTCCTACTACAAGAAAGGCAAAGGCGTTAAACTTCAACAGCCAGTGCGAGTGGCGGGAATATTCAAATTTCATTTCAAGCAGATATGATATATTATAGTGGTGGGGCTCTGAAGCGTTTAAACCGCGTTTCCCGTGTGTTACGAAAATCTAAGGGTATAATTTCCACAAACTCGAACCAATTACAATTCTGCGCCAGCACATGTCGTGGTATTGATGGGATTTTTAGTTGACAGACATAATTATAAGTCGATTTTCATAACACACTGAAAACGGCGGTTGAAACGCTTCAGAGCCCCACCCTAATATAAATTTAGGATGGGAAAGCTACTTCACTTTATTAAAATATACACAGACATTAGAGTAAGCATATATTAAAATAAACTGATACAGCTTTTGAAATAAAATGAGTATGTATTTGTACAAAGATCATGTATTTTTTTAATGCTTGTGACTGCATGAAAGGCAAGTTATTAGAATTTAATCGGCTTATATCAGTGCCTTTTAAAATGCGATTAATAATATTGCACCAATTAAAAATTACCAGTGTAACGGACACTGTGATGAAGTACTCCCTGGCTGAATCTCGGTGAGTTTCTGGAGCAACTGCTGGAAATATATTTATCGAGAATTAAAGTAATATCCCTTTGTGTAACATATTTATGTATTTTTTTTGTAACAATTTGTGTAAACATGTATATATTTATCTATATAAGTATGTTTATCCATTTCCTAGTGACCATAACCACAAGCTCTGCTTACTTTTGGACTAGTTCAATTGGTGTCAGGTTGTCTTTCCTTTATCTATAACAATCAGGTTTTTCGTGACTATTCAGTCGGTTTAGTAGATTCAGACAAAACTGGCTGAGACAGTCAGCTAGACAGACAGCCAGACAAGCCAGCAGATATATATAGAACCCTTAGTACTTGAGTCAGAATAGCACTTGGCCCGGTTTTCAATGTAATTAAGTATTATAATCAGGTTATTGTATATAGCCCATGTCTCCTATCACAATAAGGACTTATTTCTCACATGGGGCCAATGTTGTTTGGAAGTTTATGAAAACTAATAAATTGCTCCATAGATGAGTTCACTGTGTAGAGCTACCTAATGTAATGCTTCATCAAAAACTTACGGATACATTTCAGATTAAATTGGGATCAGAATACTCTGGAAAACTAAGAGGTGTATACAATACAATACAATAATAAGATTCGACCTGACAAAACCCTCTGGTTTGTGCCAGTCAAAACTTTAGGCCACCGCTGCTTTCTAATTTTAATTTAGCAACTAAAGGAGAAAAACTACAAACCTGCTATGTTGAAGCCTTGTGTCGATGCATGTTCTGTCATTGCATAACAGTGGTCATAATGAGGCTCCCTCGAATAAGAGTGGTCATTATTTGTTGTATTGCATTGCACCAAGGATTCTGTTAACATAAAAATATACATTAATAACATCCACTTAAAAGAATGTGTTTGTTAATCGTGAATTTTAATCAGACACGTATATACGAGCATTGCAAGTAAAAAGTAAAATTAAGTAAAAGCTCTTAAGGATACTATAAAGAAAAGAGTACATACCTAGTTCCGCAAAAGTTTTTGTTGGTGTGCCACTCTCGATTTCAGCAATAGAAAATAATGTCGGACACGCATTGGCCTGTAACCGCATACTCGGACGTACGTATTGCCTTTCGAAATGTTTATGGCAAATGAAAAGCTGGCTTAGTTCAGTCACCGCTGAAATAACTTTCAGCCAAGGCTTAAGTTTGGCACGACTCATTGGCATATGGTGCAATTTAACGTCATGTCGTTTACAATTAGGTACACAGCACTGGCGAGACATATCCGATGTCGATATGAACGGAGCACTATCACAATTTAGGCGGAGAAAATAAAGGTACAGAATTTAATCAACGCAAACTCTTTACACACTCGACGCAAAAACTGTAATGTCAAATCAAAATTCAAACCGTTCGTCGGAGGGCTACAAGCATGAAGCTTGTGTATCTAACTTCATGGGTAATAGAAGACGTCAAACGTGCGTCAAATAAAAAAGTTTAAAAAGTTATCACGGCTAGTTTCGTTCCACGTAGATAAACGCCCGTGAATAGAAGTGCGATAAGTCACATTGGCTAGGGAAACCGGTGTTACCAAACTCTCACATCGACAGTTTGCTCTACCTTGAAATCTTGGCAATTATGTGTAATAGTTTTTTTTATTATAAAAATGTAATAAGTTCTGAATCGGTTTTATAATTTGAACTTTCCACCCACAGAATATTGCTAAAAGCCTATTATATAGATAAAGATAAGTCTGAAAATGACACTTGTCTAAATAATAGTTATGCCATTGCACAACAGATGTCGTTAAAATAACTGCGTTGCAAAATAAACCCTGCTAAATGGGATTTAGGTTTACGTGATTGAAAATCAACTGATCACAGCGGAACACTCGAGAAAATCTGATTATGGCAGAATCACTCTGCTACTCGAACCATCAAATTCAATTCGACGTTTATACGTGAAATTTTCGCGGCTCTCTTTCACATGCCACTTCTAGGTCTCTCTTTTTTCTATGGCGAGAGGTACACTACCCATTTCTTTCTAAAACAAACTGTAAGAAAAAGACAGGCAGTCTATCTCACGCGCGACACAGCCCACGCGCGCTGTCGTGCTGGCCGTGGCGATGGCCTAACCTAGCTGTATGAGGTACCTTGGCTGTTTGGGGGGTACATGAATAAGGCTGATAGGCCGGCGACTCTTGTAAACGTTAGAAATAAGTAATATTCCATTTCAATCCTAGCTCCGTACCCAAAGGGTGAAAACGGGACTCTATTACTAAGACTTTGCTGTCCGTCCATCTGTTCGTCTGTCACCAGGCTGTATCTCATGAACCATGATAGCTAGAAAGTTAAAATTTTAACAGATGTATTTCTGTTGCCGCTGTCACAACAAATACAAACAGAATGATTTGTGTCAGCCAATAACCAACATAAAATTACCTCACATTTAGCAGTAGGCTTATTACCTAACTCGCTCGCAATCGCCATCGTTTTCAAATTCAATAAAATTTTTGGTAATATAGCTCCATCGATACTATCGATGATTCCGCCAATGTCAAGGTTGAAGAAGACACTGTTTTTAATCAGCCGTTGTTCGGTAGCTCGCCATCGTGTTCATTTTGTTCATGTATGCGCTGACAATTGGCATCGGAATCAGCCAGCTGTCACATTCATACAAGAACTGTCAAAATGAACACCATGGCGATTGCGAGCGAGTTAGGTAATAAGCCTACAGGGTTCTGCTAACACCGGATTTTATAACTTGCCGAATTCGTACTTGGCCGGTTTTTGAATGTTTTTTCGGAGACAATTTTAGCGATGCGATGACAACCCTAGTTCCACAGACACAACTAATTTGTAATGGTAACTTACAGCTTTCAAGCCCACAGTTAAGAGTCACCAGCCCACAATTATTGCTTCACGGGCAATATCACAATGATTAAACTGGCCTATCTAGTCGTTTTACAGTGTTACCATGCCAACAAACTTATCTAAACTTTTGCCGCAGACAAGGGACGTCAACAACAAAAAATACAATGATTTTTAATTCACTGCTAATAATATTAGACATATTTTCTAGCGATACAGATGTCAAGGTCATATATCACGTCTTTATCCCTTACGAGATAGATCGAGCCTAAGGTGACATAACCTTAAGGGCACATTTAGCATGATTAAGGGTTTATAGCTGGAAAGGGAACACAAAATAGTGATGGGTTGCACTGTGAGTGTGTATGTTTGTTCCTTCTTCACGCTGAAACGACTGGACGGATTTGGACCAAATTTAGAGCGGATATAACTGGTACCCTAGATTAAAACAGGCTACTCTAAAGAGAAATAAATCCCGGAAAATTGCATAGTTCCCGCGGAATAGTGATAAACATGTGAAAGGCCGTAGCTGCCTAGTCGCAACCTAAATACTTGTAGTCTAATTGGCTAAGTAAAGTTTTTGGAAGAGGTGCAAATTATATTTTTTTTCGATAGTCGACGTCTTAATAATCCAGGAACTGCAGCTCTTTTATTTTTATTCCCTATTATTAATGAGATATAATTTTTTAAATGCTCGATATGACATTTGTGAGATTTAACGGCCGAAAAGCTCTGTTGCCTAGAACTAGCTTGTAATAAAAAAAAACTACGTCAACTGTCACGTTTGACGTTGTCAAAAAATAATACCGCGGTTCTGTTTATTTGCGTTTGCGTGTAATCAGTGTTAGCAGTGTGTTTTTTAATGATATTTCAACGACCTCAGCACAACCCCTGGACTTTCGATATTGCCGCACTTCTCTTCGACCTTTGCACGATATTTGGACTACGATTTCAGCTACTTTCGACGACTTAGGCACTGCTTCTTGGACAACGTTTTTCTGCTTTGCGACGACCCCCGCCTTGACTTTTGGACTGATTTTTATAATACTGAGGCTTCGCTATTGATCACAAAATGAGCGAATTTGTACGAGCGGATTCAAGAAACTTGCCACACATGGATATGTTCATGATAATGGAATATTTCCACACAAACGATAAGCACAATGTTGCTGAAATAAGAGGTGTGAAGACACTCATGTACGTACTGGCGAATTTCACATACATTCTGATGCATATAATAATTAATTATGATTACAAATATTTAACATGTATATACATAGTGTATTGTTGTGCATCAAATTAAATCAAAATCATTTATTTGGTTATAAATAAGCCGGGCACAGGCAGTGGGACATAAATAGGCAGATGATAATGATGAAAGATCTTGTGTTATAATGTTTTCCATTGCATTTTAGGTCATCCAGAGGTGGTTATGTTGATAATGCAGTAGGTTATGTTGAAATTAAAAGAGGGAGCACTGAATGCGTTGTCAGGGCCAAAGTTGTTCCGGAGCACAAAATAAGGATGAAATATTATCTTGTGACTATTCATTTAGAAGAGGCGAATAGTAATATAATTGATGCAACATGTGATGGTTGTCCTGCATCAGCTGGTAAATACTTACACTATAGAGTAAATATTTATGGTTAATGAGGATTATAAATATTTTCATTGATTTGTTTTACTTTCAGGTGGATGTAAACACACATTGGTGGTGTTATATTGGTTACAAAAAAAATCTACAGAACCATCATCTACATCCATAGAATGTTATTGGGCTAAACCACGATTAGCCAGTGAGGGAACACAGCCAATATCCTCCAAGGATATTTTTCCATCCAAGAAAAGAGGAATAGAACTAGGACCAAGAGATCCGGAGAAACTCAATGCATTTTATGAAGAATGTAAGAAAAGAAAAATTGGGGACTCTCTGATTTTGTCATTTTTACCAGATCATGATAATGGTTTGACAAAATGGTGTATATTTGACATGATACTTGATTTTGCAACTAAAACTAATAATCACAGTTTTGAATATTTTAAAAGTAACGTATCTGTGCCTCAATCTGTGCAAAATCAAATAGCAAAAAGCACTAAAAAGCAGGCAGAGTCAAAGTTATGGCATAGCATAAGACAGGGCCGAATAACAGCATCAAAAGTACATGAAGCTTGTCATTGTGACACACCTGATGGCTCTCTTGTGGAACAAATTCTTGGTGGTTACAAGATTTATGATACCAAAGCAATGAAGAGAGGAAAAATATTAGAAAAACCAATAATAAAAGAAGTTGAACGGCTATTGGGGGTCCACATTGAAGAATGTGGATTTCACTTAATTAATTTTTTTAGTGGAGCTTCGCCTGATGGTGTAGCCAATGACTTCATTGTTGAAGTAAAATGCCCTAGCACTGCTAAAACCGTGAAAAACTATCTAGATAAAAATAAAATAAAAGAAAAATTTTTGGCTCAATGCCAGTTCCAAATGCTGGCCACAGGATATAAAAAGTGTGCTTTTTGTGTTGCTGACCCAGATTTCGAACACAACAAAAAAATCGAAATAAAATGGGTTAAGTTTGACGTGGCTTATGCCAACAATTTGTTAGAAAGATCAGAAAAGTTTTGGAAAAATGCGATTTATCCCAAAATTTTACTTAACGCTTTGTCCTAAATATATTGGAGAAAAATCCCATGATAGCCAGACCTTCGTCATAGTATAAAGGAGTTTCTCTATGGATGCCTTTAGCCGTTATACTATACTAGCTGACCCGGTGAATCTGTTCCGCGTTAAATTTGAAAAATTCCAGTGGTTTGGGCTGTGCTATCCTGCGGGAACTATGCAATTTTCCGGGATAAAAACTATCCTATGTTCTTTCCCGGGACTCAAACTATCTGTATACCAAATTTCAACCAAATCGGCCCAGCGGTTTAAGCGTGAAAAGGTAACAGACAGACAGACAGAGTTACTTTCGCATTTATAATATTAGTAAGGATAACAAAGGTCTGACTACCATGGGCTAAATCTGTACTAAGATAGACTAAGTTCCGAAGGATGTTTCATTTTCATAATATGAGGACCCCATTCTGACTTCTGATGTGTGTTATCATGAACCCCAGCTAAAATATGACTTTATGTAGAAGAGGTACAGTCGAAACCTTACTCATACGTCCAAAGAAATCATTGTGTAATTTATGATAAAAATGTTCCACAGAGGTATGCAATTCTGTTTGTTCAACTGTACAGTATTAGGCTCTGTCTACCCCGCAAGGGATAAAGACGTGATTTATGTGTTGTGTATGTGTGTACAGTATGGTGATTTTTTTCTTATATACCACATCAGGTTTCGTTGGATAGGTCTTTCAAAAAGATTTTTGTTAAAAAGTCTATATTTATAACTAATTTGTACATTTTAAAATAAAACAAAGCAAAAATTATTGTATTTTTATTATGTCGCCTTGCAAATTGACTAAAGCACATGCTATAATAACTGCTTCGTCCACATATCTGACATGGTTATGGTTTATAACCGAGTGAGGCTTTAAAAAGGCAAATTCCCTCAATCTCCTTATCACACGTTCCACATGTATCCTCAAGCTGGCAATAATTTTGGTTTGGATCACCTCCTTTTTGGTTGGCGTTTCCTGTGAGGAAACACTTGGGGGCCGAAGTAGTTTCACGTGTCTCTGCGATAGGAGAGTTTCTATGCCTTTGAAGCCTCGATCGGCTAAAACCACAGCCCCCGGAGGAAGAATATCGACAAAGCCACTACATTCAGTAATAGCTTTGTCAGAAATCCTTCCTCCATAACCCTTCGAAATATAACATATGAAGCCATTTGGGCAACATGCAATCAAGTATTTTAATGTGTTGCATGATTTATACTGTGACCATGTCCTTGATTGCATAACAGGATTTGAGGCTTTTTCAATCTGGATCTCGAAACAGTCAAGTATGCATTGTACGTTAGCAAACCTCACTTTAAAAACAGGGGGCAATGTTTTTTTAATCATGATGGATTCTGGCAGGTATATAAACATTTGTAAATAAGTTGCCAGATGCGGTATACAAATTCTTAACAGCTCTTGCAATGTCACTTGACTTAAATGAAAGTGATGACTTATTCTTTGTATTGTGTCATTTTGCTTTAATTTAAATAAGGTGATAATGACATGCAGGGGGCGTAATTTGCATTGTTTGGCTAAAAAAATTATCAACCAAAAATATGACTTAGGAAGACCAAGATACATTTTGGGGTTTTCCTTAATAATTCTTAAGATATGTGTACGTCCTGACATATCATTCCCTTCCTTTACTGTCTCCTTGGTTGAGCTTGACGATGAGGGGCTAGAGGGTTCATATAATGTTGGTGTTGATGAACGACTTGCAGTTGAAGATGATGGCTTGCTTGGCATGATTTTTTCAGCAATAAGTGAGACATTTATATTAGCTGAACAGGCTACACATTTTACTGATGGTTTCACCATAACGGCTTTGTTTGAGTATATGATTTGGGTCTGAGTTGAAGAATCACACTGGAAAAAAAGAATCAAATTAATTTTACAAACTAGCCCTTTATAATAACAACTAGCTTTTATATTGTTTTACACTTTCACAATTTTGACAACTTTTTACTATGTAGGGTTTTATGGTTCCTACCATAGAAAAATTGTTATCGCTCAATCGGTCACTTGATTTTTCTTTTTATACAGGTACATAATTTTACCTTTGAATATGGATTGGTCCCATGTTGCAGTAACTGCTTTGACATAGTAGCCAGATCTTTTGTGTTTTCCAGTGGCTGTTCCGTTAGGCTGCTTTCATCATTCGACATTTCCTAAAAATAAGCACATAATTAAGTACATATGAGCATCCATTTAACACTTAATTTTTTGCCTTAAGAAGACAGGAGAAGATTCACCAAATAAAACAATAGGTGTAGCAATGAACTAAGGTGTAAAAATTGATTTATTTTTAGTAGGTAACTGTACAATAGGCAAGGGATAAATATCCTGTGTTTACGTTCATAATAACACATTGAACATTTATATAAACTTGTTAATTAATATAGTGGAGAAAAATTACAAATTATAAAATAAGACACCTAGCTGATACTTACAATCTCATTGTATGTTTTGGTTAATATCAAGTTTGCAGTATTTTTTAGGCGTAACTTGCCAGATTTACTTTTGTAGCAATCTTCCTCAATCTGTAAATATAAGAAAAGCATTTTACTACATTCAATACTCTTAATTTCTTACAGCGACATTAACTGCAATATACTCACATTGATATGTTCCTCACAGACATACAAGTTCCGTTTCGGACAGTTGATATCTAGAGTTCGGCACCAAGTCGCTTGTAAAGCCTTTGGTAAGCTCAAATACACGGAATTTGGAAAATCCCGTCTATACTTCTTACACGACGGTACAAAGCATTGGAGTACATCCCTGTAATACTTCATTTCCTCTGCAGTGCTTTGGGGATCGACCAAATCCATTATACTCGTGTAGAAGTCCAAAAGTCCAAGAAGCAGTGCCTAAGTCGTCGAAAGTAGCTGAAATCGTAGTCCAAATATCGTGCAAAGGTCGAAGAGAAGTGCGGCAATATCGAAAGTCCAGGGGTTGTGCTGAGGTCGTTGAAATATCATTAAAAAACACACTGCTAACACTGATTACACGCAAACGCAAATAAACAGAACCGCGGTATTATTTTTTGACAACGTCAAACGTGACAGTTGACGTAGTTTTTTTTTATTACAAGCTAGTTCTAGGCAACAGAGCTTTTCGGCCGTTAAATCTCACAAATGTCATATCGAGCATTTAAAAAATTATATCTCATTAATAATAGGGAATAAAAATAAAAGAGCTGCAGTTCCTGGATTATTAAGACGTCGACTATCGAAAAAAAATATAATTTGCACCTCTTCCAAAAACTTTACTTAGCCAATTCTATAAATTTACGCCAAGGTGAAATTGGTGATTACTGCACTCTGATTGGAAAGCCGAAGGTCAAAAGGGTTAATAATGTTGAGCAAGCAGCTATTATGATCGATATGGATACTTAATTTTTAGTCATTGTGCAGCATAGAGAATGAAACTAGATAATTTTTACTTAAACGTAAAACTGAAACGAAAATGAAACTGAGACTTTTTTACAGCGAAACTAATATCTCTATGGAACGGAAAACTCTCTAGCTATTCGGAGGAAGAGCAGCAGCTACGTAGCAAACTGAAGGAGTCACAGCCGGCTGCTGTCAGGACTGAGGAGATAGTCCAGACGCTGCAGCAGTGGAGGCAGTTCCTCTTTGGAGACGAGCCCCAAGTCGATTTCCAAGGAGATGTCGGGAGTTTTCTCTCAGTCAGGTATTGCTTCGCGTGCTTTTGATCTTGAGTGCAGATTTTTCGTACCTACTTATTTATTTATGCCATTGATGACATTGATGGTTTTCTTCTTAATGAGACAAAAAATACTGTTAAATATATATGCGAGAACTCAACACTGTCTCGGTTCATATTGCATCAGGCCCAAAGAATAAAAAAATCAGGAATTTTTTTTTAAGATTTTGAAAAATAAAAGGGTAGTTTGGGAAAATATATGAATGTGGGTACATTATGTTTATTTATATGTTTTCAAATCAGTGCGACGTTGGTTTGCATGCGTAACAGTTGTGCTCACTAAAGTTTGATAATGATCCCGTAGGTAGAGGGATCGAAACGCGTCAGTGTTTGTGTGGTGTAAGGGATACTTAAGTTTGTGGGATTTATATGTTATATGTGGCAATAGCGAAGGGAGGGATTGCATGAAAAACATATATTTTTCGCACAGGCTTGGTTATCTTGCACGTGAGTAGCGAAGTAGCAAGGTAAATATTTTTTTTTCATTGTATCATTGTTTCAGGGCTGAATGGGACCGCTACATAAGCAGTGAAGGCTCGTCTCTTCCCGCCGGTTGGGTTGTGCCCTGACGCGGCCATTTTGTATTGTCGTTTTTTTTTCTACATTTTGCACCAGCATCTATTTTCGAACGTCACGCATTTTTGAAGACTTCATTTTAGTTACAATTATTTGCGATATTATGGCATTAGGTTTATAAATAAATATTTTTAATGCTTTGTAACAACCTGTTTTTATTTTAAAATTCAGTATTTACTTACTCATACCGTAATATATATTCTTCTACCGTAAAAAGTTGTGAGATCCATGTAATACCAAGTCGGGTAATTTATTCAGTCCCTACTAAAGATACCTCCTGTCTTAAGTTACTACGTAATTAGCTAACCTAACAACATAATAATGCTCATATCAAAATTAAAAATCGTTTATGTTATAAATAAATAAATTGACTTGGCATTCGCATTAACCGATATTAAAATTAAATTCGTATTACTTGTGAGAAAAATTGTGTTTTATACATATTATATTAAATTGTGGTCGAAAATGGCCTGAACTGCTTCGAGAAAAGGATGGAAAGGCCGTGCCGCTTTTTTTGCTCGACTTGGCGGGGGCACTGCCGTGCATCCAGATATAAGCTATATGTTGCTCGCGTCTTCGTTTCCAAAGAATTAATTATTTATAAAACTAGCATCGAGTACGAAATACATGTAAAAACGGCAACCGGTTGTAACCGTAGTGTGGTATCACTTAATTTCAAAACTATTGTACACTAGTTCTTTCCTTTACTAGCGTTTTTTTTCTGCGACATTAACTGTCTTTACGCGTCTAACAGCGTTTGTATAATATTATTGCTATATGATTTAATTTTTATGTTAACTATTCTTAAACGTTAGGCTGTAAAGGTCGAATTCCTTAGGGGCGTTAGGAAAAAAAAACAAGTAAAGTTACCACATCATGTTAAAACGATACATACTTGTAAAAAACTCGTCATACCCTCAATTAAATACTTTCATATCATTATGCCGCAATAAAAACAAAAATTAAACTACATATTTATATTGTCTAATTATTTACTTAGCTTTATAATTATAATGTACACGTTGGTTCAAGGTAACCTAAAGCCGGTCCCAGACGCGATGTGAAGTAGTGCACAAAGCCGTGTAAAAATATATGAGCAAACATTGGGGCCGCAACTGTCAAAAGCTGATACAAACATTTGCGTAAAGAAAGAGATCACTTATTGCAAAAGTAACAAACATTTGTAGAAATATTTGTCCACTAATTGACAACACGTTTGGGGCCGAGTAAGAAACAAACTGTTTCCTCTATAGTAAAAAAAGTTGTGCGAGCGACGTTTGTTGCGGCGAAAATACAATTCATTATCTCCAGCCTATATACGTCCCACTGCTGAGCACAGGCTTCCTCCCAGAACGAGAGAGCTTGGGCTATAGTTCCCAAACGGGCCCAATGCAGATATAAATGTCCGAATTTAAATTCAATAAAAGGGATGCAATGTTCGAAAAGCGTACGGCGCAACACGAAATAAATTGGAGACACTCAGCAGTGGGTACATTAAGGTTGAAGAGAGTGTGAGAGCGAGAGGGGCGATATGAAGGCCTGCAGATCCTCAAGGACTTCAACGTCACCCGCACAGCACGACTAACACGAGAGCGCGCGAAATCACCACCACTATCACATCATCAATAATAATATGCATGCGTAATTTATGCAACACTCATCAGCAGTCCACTTTGTCACAGGTCCACGCCACATGATATTCATTCCCATAGCACAAACGCTTCATAACACGTCACTAAGCATTTCAGCGTTCTTTGAACTACCTCATCACTGCTATTTGGATTCACACTACAACTCGGTAGCATTAATATTGGGGTAGTCCATTATCAATAGTGTTTTGATCGACCATCGATAGTTTGAGCAAAGAAAATAGTATTGATAGTTTTGATCACAGAACAAAGAGACAATAGAAGTGCGATAAGTCACATTGGCTAGGGAAACCGGTGTTACCAAACTCTCACATCGACAGTTTGCTCTACCTTGAAATCTTGGCAATTATGTGTCATAGTTTTTTTTATTATAAAAATGTAATAAGTTCTGAATCGGTTTTATAATTTGAACTTTCCACCCGCAGAATATTGCTAAAAACCCATTATATAGATAAAGATAAGTCTGAAAATGACACTTGTCTAAATAATAGTTATGCCATTGCACAACAGATGTCGTTAAAATAACTGCGTTGCAAAATAAACCCTGCTGAATGGGATTTAGGTTTACGTGATTGAAAATCAACTGACTGATCAACTGAACACTCGAGAAAATCTGACTGTGGCAGAATCACTCTGCTACTCGAACCATCAAGTTCAATTTGACGTTTATACGTGCATTCCGTATATACGTGGCGCGGCTCTCTTTCACATGCCACTTCTATTTTTCTTTGTTTTCTATGGCGAGAGGTACACTACCCATCTCTTTCTAAAACAAACTAAGAAAAGACGGGCAGCCTGTCTCACGCGCGCTGTCGTGCTAGCCGAGGCGATGGCCTAACCTAGCTGTATGAGGTACCTTGGCTGTTTGGGGGGTACATGAATAAGGCTGATAGGCCGGCGACTCTTGTCCTAGCTCCGTACCCAAAGGGTAAAAACGGGCCGTATTACTGAGACTTTGCTGTCCGTCCGTCTGTTCGTCTGTCACCAGGCTGTATCTCATGAACCATGATAGCTAGAAAGTTAAAATTTTAACAGATGTATTTCTGTTGCCGCTATCACAACAAATACAAACAGAATGATTTTGTGTCTGCCAATAACCAACATAAAATTACCTCACATTTAGCAGTAGGCTTATTACCTAACTCGCTCGCAATCGCCATCGTTTTCAAATTCAATTCAATTTTTGGTAATATAGCTCCATCGATACTATCGATGATTCCGCCAATGTCAAGTTTGAAGAAGACACTGTTTTTAATCAGCCGTTGTTCGGTAGCTCGCCATCGTGTTCATTTTGACAGTTCATGTATGGGCTGACAATTGGCATCGGAATCAGCTAGCCGTCACATTCATACGAGAACTGTCAAAATGAACACGATGGCGATTGCGAGCGAGTTAGGTAATAAGTCTACAGGGTTCTGCTAACACCGGATTTTATAACTTGCCGAATTTCGTACTTGGCCGGTTTTTAAATGTTTTTTCGGAGACAATTTTAGCGATGCGATGACAACCCTAGTTCCACAGACACAGCTAATTTGTAATGGTAACTTACAGCTTTCAAGCCCACAGTTAAGAGTCACCAGCCCACAATTATTGCTTCGCGGGCAATATCACAATGACTAAACTGGCCTATCTAGTCGTTTTACAGTGTTACCATGCCAACAAACTTATCTAAACTTTTGCCGCAGACAAGGGACGTCAACAACAAAAAATACAATGATTTTTAATTCACTGCTAATAATATTAGACATATTTTCTAGCGATACAGATGTCAAGGTCATATATCACGTCTTTATCCCTTACGAGATAGATCGAGCCTAAGGTGACATAACTTTAAGGGCACGTTTAGCATGATTAAGGGCGTATAGCTGGAAAGGGAACTGAAAATAGTGATGGGTTGCTAGCCGCATCGCCTATAACATGATTCCTAAGACTTTCGCCCATTCCCTCGATGGGCTTTTACCATCAGCGCGGGAAGAGAAGCAACCGGTAAATTCTATGTTTTTTCTTTACTCTCAGACCAGCATGGAAGTTATGGTCCAGGCGATGTCACAAAATATAGATTCATGCAAGTAATGCGAGAAAATATGTCGAATTTTATTAATTGACGTCTCAAAGTATGACATTTTATAATTAGCATTTATTTCATTGATACTAACAATGATTCCGGCAATGTCTAAGTTTAGTTGGTGTTTCACTGACATGTTACAAATATCGACAACACTAGACGACTTTCTGTTGCTTTAGGA
The DNA here is from genome assembly GCA_949127965.1 of Pandemis corylana. Classification (NCBI taxonomy): domain Eukaryota; kingdom Metazoa; phylum Arthropoda; class Insecta; order Lepidoptera; family Tortricidae; genus Pandemis; species Pandemis corylana. The sequence goes on along the minus strand of OX421866.1, from coordinate 1,323,391 downwards.
TTGACATTAACACAGTAAATACTAGCGTCACAAATTCTAAGACAACAGAATCGACGTGTCATCACTTATCAGACTACCACATCACGCTTTCAAACTTCGAAACCACTATCACATCATCAATAATAATATGCATGCGTAGTTTACGCAACACTACCTCATCAGCAGTCCACTTTGTCACAAGCAACACAACCCATAAACTGTTGGATCCTACACCGTGAACTACTTTATCATATCATTGACACCATCACATCACACAAGTCCACGCCACATGATATTCCCGTAGCACAAACGCTTCATAACACATCACTAAGCATTTCAGCGTTCTTTGAACTACCTCATCACTGCTATTTGGATTCACACTACAACTCGGTAGCATTAATATTGGGGTAGTCCATTATCAATAGAATTTGATCGACCATCGATAGTTTGAGCAAAGAAAATAGTATTGATAGTTTTGGTCACAGAACAAAGAGAAAACAGAAGGGCGCCTATTGTTACCTTGTAATATTCTGTATACCTTTTTTCTGTTTTGGTTGTTATATGTGGTGTTCAATAAAGAGTTATTGTATTGTATTGTATAAGTCACATATCCTAGGAAAAGCCGTGTCGCCAAACTCCCACATCGACACTTTAGTCGTACCTTGAAATCTTGGCAATTAATGATGGCTGGATGGGTATTATAATTTGAACTTTCCACCCGCAGAATATTGCTTTAAGTCCACTGTACAGGTATATAAACACCATCTAGCGTGAATAGCCAAAAGATAACAGACTGAAAATGTCAGTTGTCTAAAGTTTTGCCATTGCACAACAGATGTCGTTAAAATAACGTTGTAAAATAAACTCTGCTGAATGGGATTTAGGTTTATGTCATTGAAAATCTACTGATAACAGCGGAATATTAGAGAAAATCTGATTCTGGCAGAATAATTCTGCTACTCACACACACACACACACACACACACAAATCACGTCTTTATCCCTTACGGGGTAAACAGAGCCAAGGTAACAAGACCTAAAGGCCACGTTTAGCATGATTGTGGGCATATAGGCGGAAAGGGGAATCAAAATAGTGAAGGGTTGCTAGCCGCATCGCCTATAAGTCATGAATCCTTTGCCCATTCCAATTTTCCTCATAAAGATGGCACGCGTCTCACGTTCACATGCCACTTCTACTTTTCTCTTTGTTCTATGTTTTTGGTATTCTACAATACTATCGATCGGCCTATATATTTCCTTTAAAACCACCGTTTTTTTACCAACGCTAATTACTGTTGCATATCGAAAGTGCCAATAACATAGTCACGTGTCACGCCAACCTATCACAAGAGTGTTCGTGCCAGCGTCCGCGCTACGTCATCACTGTCACTATCACATCATTGCCACTATCACATCACTGCCAGATGCCGGCGTAGTTGCCGATGAGGGGCGCGGGCAGCGGCCCCCCGGCCGTGAAGATGCGTGTGCCGCTCTCATCATAGCAGTGCGTGTAGATCGCCGGCACGTATTTCACTTGGTTGAAGCCGTCAGCCTCTTCATCAGGAAACTGGAATACAAAGCAAACTTCTAAGCACCAGCGGCGGCTTGTTAGATTATTTTCTCATCATATTTTTTTATTTGTAGCAAAGGGCTTAGCAGGCTAAGGAAGGACCTGTGGCCCCTGTCAGGAATATTCGAATTGGTAAATGTCAATTGTTGTGGCCTCATAACTAGTAATCACTCCAACTTTCAGCCCTCTATCTTGAACTGTCACAGAGATAACGTCAAAAATGTATTTTTATCCCATTTTTTTTCAAACTCTTGTATTTTCTGATCCATACCAGCTAGAGCATTGAAACAAATCACAGTTATGTAGGTTTAGTGGGAGTATACCCTATAATTTTATTAATATTTTATACGTGAGAAATAAAAGAAATAAATATCAAATTATTTTTTGACAGCTCTTTTCAACAAGTTTTTTTGAAAGTACAACTATGAAAAAAATCATATTTATTGCTTCTAGTATTAGCTACTAGCATACGCAAAATCAGTTAATTATATTTGGTGGAACATACTCAAAAAAATAACGAAGATACAAGAGTTTGAAAAAAAATAGGATAAAAAATACATTTTTGACATTATCTCTGTGACAGTTCAAGATAGAGGGCTGAAAGTTGGAGTGATTACTAGTTATGAGGCCACCAACAATTGACATTTACCAATTCGAATATTCCTGACAGGGGCCACACGCCCTTCCTTAGCCTGCTAAGCCCTTTTATTTTCGCGTTTTTTCAGCAATGCAATTTTAACCAAGTATGTAAGTAAGTAAATGCTTTATTGTACAAATATAACGAAACAGATACAATTGGTGAAACAGGGGCCAGGTGGTAATTAGCGAGCACTTACCACGTAACCTCTGGAAGCCCTGAGGGTGACAGTCTTCGATGTGTGAATGTTGCTCTCCAAGTATTTCGCTGCTCGCATGTCGTAGAACATCAGCAGACCTGCCGGCAACAAACATCGCCATAAAACACAATAGCAACTGTTGCTTACGGGGTAGACAGTGCCTTTTTGTTATGGTGTGGAAAATCGCCTTATGCATCCGCTCGGTACAGGTTTACCGGGGGTATGTGGGGCTCTCCCGCGACGGCAGGCATACCCACTAAAAACCACACGGATTCCCTATTCGGTCGTATGTGAGGCGTTACGGGAGCACTCGGTGTCACCGCGACGCCCCACGACCACCCCGGGATGGGGTTCCTTCTTCGCACCTGTGCGGGTAGACAGAGCCTAATGTAACAAGATCTAAAGGCCACGTTTAGCATGGCCGTAGGTGTATATGTAGAAAGGGTAACCAAAATAGTGATGGGTTGCTAGCCGCAATAACATGATTCCTAAGAATTTCGCCCATTCCCTCGATGGGCTTTCACCTACGAATAAATAATAAGTCAAGAAGCGTAATTTCTTAACAGTTGCCGCTTCGATTGTCATTCCACTTACGCACACAAACTAACAGCAATGCAAACGTAACACTCTCACTCCGATAGACAATACTTGCACGCGATTAGTCCGCGCGTCATGATCGTGTCCGCCCACTTGCGGTAAGGGAAGGGTGCGTGGATCGCATGCATCCAGTCGTCAAGAATGATGTCCTAAAATATATGGGTAAAAGTGCTAAAAAAACATCACATGATTATCAGACGGCCCCATAGTGGAGACCTGTAGTGGTCCACTTTGTACTGGGCCCTATAGTGGAGACCTGTAGTGGCCCACTGTGTACTGCGCCCCATAGTGGAGACCTGTAGTGGTCCACTGCGTACTGACCCCCCCCATAGTGGAGACCTGTAGTGGCCCACTGTGTACTGGCCCCATAGTGGAGACATGTAGTGGTCCACTGTGTACTGGGCCCACAGTGGAGACCTGTAGTGGTCCACTGTGTACTGGCATGACGTACTGACCTAGGCCGGTGCCGATGGTGAGCATGTTGCCGCGGAAGCTGGCGGAGCGGATGCCGCAGCCGTTGTAGCGCGACGTGATCTTGCGGACAGACTGCAGCGTGCGGCAATCCAGCAGGAGAGTGTACGACTTGCAGCCGATCGCGTAAACGCCGCTCTCCTACGTAGAAAATTGAGTACAATTTAAAAAAAAAATACAAGTTAAGTGGACTAAACTCGATTTCATTTCATTAGGTATAATATCAAGGTCAAAAATATGGATTCGCGCAAAGTTGTAAAATTATGGAAAAACATCAATGCCACCGCTAAGGCTCGTTTCAAAAAACCACATTAGTGTTTTAAAGACCCGCATTACGTAACTGTTGAATAAAATACATACATACATAAATCACGTCTTTATCCCTTACGGGGTGGACAGAGCCTAAGGTAACAAGACCTAAAGACCATAGCATGATTGTGGGCGTATAGGTGGAAAGCGGAATCAAAATAGTGATAGGTTGCTAGCCGCATCGCCTATAGCATGATTCCTAAAATTTTCGCCCGTGCCCTCGATAGGCTTTTACCATCTGCGCGGGTAGAGAAGCAACTGGTACATTCTATTTTTTTTCTTATAAAATATTATTACAATATAAATGTGACATATAACAAACAAGGTCTTACGACTAAACGTTTATTTGTGGTAGTGGGGTGCGAGATTGTGATAGGCTTGGGCGGGCAGTGGGCTGTCGCTAGGCAGCGAATACAAATGGTGTTGCGTCACCTTCCCACAGCCTACGTTGACGTCTCCACTGCACCCCACACGGGAGAGGCCAGTGCGGGCAATACCTGCGTGGCGAGGCAGACGAGGTCCTGGCAGGACGGCAGCTTGCGGCTAAGCGTCTGTTTGAACGTCTCCGCGTTGAACACGTGGATGTAGCCGTTGAGGGTCAGCGCGGCGATCTCACGCCAGCGAGGGTTGAACGTCAGCGCGCGGACTTTCTGACCTGATGAAGAAGTACACGTAATAATAATTAAACGGTGGTATATTCATTGGTTGATGTTAGATAAAACTTTGTTAGATTTAAATAGAATTAACAGCAGAGCTGGAGAGCTGTTATGGGCGGTGTAGGGGTATAGAACGCGTTGCGGAATGACGAGGATCCGGGTTCGATTATGCCATAGCTTTACTTGACGGATTTTTCTGTGTGTTCTAATTTTCAATGACATTTAGAAATTTAATTTCTAACGGTAAAACCGTAAAAGTAAACAAAAAATCAATTTTTTTTTAATTCATTTGATAGTTAAATAAAATTGTAGTGCGTGCTGGTTTGGAAGCAAAGAATATGAAACAGGTTATGCGTCCTCTTAAATTAGGACGGCAGTATGACGAATGTCTAATCTGTCTAAAAATTGAAAAAAAAACGGAACCTGTTTTTTTTTGGATGTCCATTCTTTTGAATTAGGTTAAGATGGCAGCGTTGTCAACTTAACTTTTACCTGTCTATGTTCATTTATTTTACTTTATTCGTCTCAACTAAAATTAGGGCGAAAAATGTATCTCTAGAGAAATTACGTTTATCACAAAAAAAGTGTGATACGTCCAATCGTTCCCCATTGCCCTCGGTACACAGTGGCAATGGCTCACAGTGAGCCATTGTGGACCATTACGAATACGTTAATGTAACCAGGGCTTGAAATATCGTTAAAAAGTTGGTATCGTTACCACTTTGAGATAGATTTAACGTTAACCCATGTAACGTTACTTATACTACTTTTTACCGGTAAAAAAATGGTAATGTTACCAGCTGCGCATTGAGCTAACGTTAAGTCAAAGGCATCGTTAATAATTTTTCGTTTTTAGGTAACGTTAATAGCAGCTTAATTATAATTTGATTCACACGCCGCACGCTCACGGTAGCCAGTGTACGGAATGGCAACAACGCCAATCAACCAGCGCCAGCGCGCGTCTATCGGTAGCGCGGTGTGGCAACGTAGCATTACCGATTAAAATAGTGCTACTATAGTAACGATATAATGTGAATCGGGAAACGTTAACGAGCCCCGCAATCAAAAGCAAAATTACCGATAAAAATAACGTTAATCGGGTAAAGTTATAATAACGATATGTTATCGAGTAACGTTATAATTTAATACCGTTATTAAGGTATTATTATATTACTGTTTCCTAACGTACTTATAATGTAAATTTGGTATCGTTAATAAGCTCTGAACGTAACAGGTACCGACCGGAGCGGCAGTCGCGCACGGCGAGCGGCGCCACGTAGCGCAGCGCGGGCTGCTGGGCGGCAGCGGGCGCGCGCCACAGCGCCAGCTTGCTGTCGCGGGAGCCCGTCACCAGGAACTCGTCGTCCAGCCAGCACATGTCCAGGATCTACCGACGGGAAATCACGTCAACACCAAAAAAATAACCCCCCTATTCGTAAACGCTCTGTGTAGGCTTCTGCTGACATAACAATAGTTTCTTCTTGTCTGTCACTTTGACATTTATCTTTCACAGGTAAGGACAAAAGTTTGCTAAAGTAGCAAGGGAGAATAATTAGGGGTAGATAGAGGGATATATATAGAGGGTAAATATATATACATTTTCGTTAATATTTCATGCAAAAAAATTGTCTACACACCGTCACGTTCTACATTCTACTTTCATGCTACTTGTTGTGTCTTTGTAAGTCAGCAGGAACTTACCCAGTCTTTGTGGGCCTCCCCAACGCACACAGGGTCCAACGTGGGCAGACTGTAGATCGCCAGCTCGCAGGAATTCTGCGCACCAGTCGCTAATAACGTTCTGTAATTGACATTTTAAAGTATAAACACAGCTGTCAAAGCATAGAACAGCTGTCAAAGGATATAGTTTGCTCAAACACGGGCGTCATCAAGATGCTGCCACTCTCAACATGAAACTAGCGTGACTCAAAAGACACAAACGGGTAGCTCCCGTATAAAAGTCGAGTAATGCTCGACATGTTTCGGACTAGTTCGGAGTAGTATGTGTCGTGTGTGTGTGTTCGTTTCGCTGCCGCCGGGAGCGCTCCAAGAGGAAGGACTACGAGACTACGTGATGCTCGAGCATCACTCTACTTTTATATGTGAGTTATCCTTTTGTGTAATTAACTAATTATGTTAAGCAATAAGAATGTTTATTTTCCTTTGCCTTTCAGGTATTTATTTAAAAGTTACTGCACGCGTATTTTCTCCTTTTCAATAGACTTCAAAAAAAGGAGGAGGTTCTCGATTTGGTTGTATCTTTTTTTATGTTTGTTACCCCAGAACTCCGTCAGTTGTGGACCGATTTGTTTTTTTTTTTCATATAGCCAAAACCGTTGACGTGTCGCGTTAAAATATAGTAAGACGTCCCGTTTTGGTACCAACCGAACCAAATAATTTTGGTGAAAGAAAGTTTCCATGCAAATAAATTCGGATATTTTGGGAGACTATGTTATTTAGGCTCAGCGGCCTTACCATGACCTCAATGGATGGGATTCAATTCCGTTTCAGTTCGGGTTTTAATTGTCGTTTTTTGTGTGGATCTGGCAGCGAGCGAGCCTAAACTGAGTCGGAATTCAATCGCATTAAGACGTAATGGTAACCCCCAGTTTCATTCACTCCACCTAATACTGTTTTTATTTTTAATTCTATCTTTGTCTTTATCTCTATATATAATGTACTAGCGACCCGCCCCGGCTTCGCACGGTATATTATGCATGTATTATACATATAAACCTTCCTCTTGAATCACTCTATCTATTAAAAAAACCCGCATCAAAATCCGTTGTGTAGTTTTGAAGATATAAGCATACAAACGGACTTGGGGACAGAAAAAGCGACTTTGTTTTATACTATGTAGTGATTGTAAAGACTAGCTTGCGGCTCTCTGTGATACTAATTTGTTGCTCGTTCGTTTAATTAGTGACTAAGTGCAAGTGCCATACTAATATTATTGCTGTTATTATAATAATAAGTTTTAGTTTTAAGATTATTTTATTAAATTGCCGTGCCCGTACTGGGTAAATGTTTGAAACTATATACATAATAACATCTTTATCACAACATTTTTATGCAATAAATAGTTTGAGATTGAGTACCTACCTGCAATTTTTTTGCAAATCGGAGTCACTGTAACTGTACAAACTTTTTGAGAAATGCTCGTCTAATGTTTTTTAATAATCCAACAGCCGTTTTCGTTAATCTAACGATCAGTTATCTAAAAAAAAAATGTTTTGAATTCCCCGGACATGTGTTTACTATACTTGTATTGTATTGTTCGACTGTACCTTGAGGGGTTGATTTGCAGTGCGTGTATGCCGGTCTGGTGGTCGGCGCCCGCCCAGGGCGCGCGCGGCCTTAAGGTCGGGATGTCGTCCAGTGAACGCGTGCGGACGTCGTAAACTTTTAACTGAAAAATAATGTTCATACTTAAACTAGCTGTTTGCCTATATCAGTCGTCCGAGAGTTAGATAGAGATAGAGTATTGGTGAATAAACAGAGGACTTTAACCCACTTGCAATCACAATCGCATTCACCATCCCTTTCTCTGATATGGTATAAGAAGGTAGAAAGATAGTCTGAAATCATTGATACTCCTAATAATTCAAAGCACTTTGTTATTTCCAGCGTCTGAGAGCAAAGAAAAAACAGAATGTACAAAATTCCGAAAAGTAAAGCTATGGCCGGTAATCGAACCCGGATCCTCGTCATTCCGTGACGCGTGCTATACCCCTACACCCCCCATAACATGTGGGTAGTCTTCGAATTTTTCTACCTGTTACTAGATGTCACGTGACCTTTGTTACTATGCGAATTTTTGTCGCTAAGCGTCATCTGTCTGAATGATGTGTCTGTACGACACAATTACCAGTTTGTTAGGTACTCTACCCGCGCAGATGGTAAAAGTCCATAGGCGAAAATCTTAGAAATCATGTTGCAGGCTAGCAAACCATCACTACTTTGATTCCCCTTTCCTATACGCCCATAGTCACGTCAAACGTGGCCTTTAGGTCTTATTACCTTAAATAAATTAATAATAAATAATAAATAAATGTCTTGGGACAAATTACACCAATTGACCCAGCCCCAAACTAAGCAAAGCTTGCGCTATGGGTACCAGGCAACGGATAAACATACTAACATAATGTAGATAAATACATACAACATCCATGACTCGGGCACAAGCATTCGTATTCATCATACAATAGTCTGCCCCTACTAGGATTCGAACCCAGGACCTCTAGTTTCATAGTCAAGGTCACTAACCACTAGGCTATCCGGTCGTCAAAGCTCTGTCTACCCCGTATAGAGACGTGATTAATACCTACATACCTTGTTACACTTGGTTCCAAACACGACCTGTCTGTCTGACAGCCACTGCGAACAGAAGACCTTGTTCATGTTGCCGAGGTTGAGCGGCGTCTCCCGGAAGAGGTCGCGGGTGAGCATATGCCGCGTCGCGTACAGAGGGTCCACGCTCCGTGGCTGGATTAAAAAAAAAAATTTACAAGTAGGTATGGCGTGATGTACCCGTTGCTTCTCTTCCCGCGCAGATGGTAAAAGCCCATCGAGGGAATGGACAAAAATCTTTAGAATCATGTTATAGGCGATGCGGCTAGCAACCCATCACTATTTTGATTTCATTTTTCACCTATACGCCCACAATCTTGCCAAATGTGGCCTGTAGGTATCTGTTACCTTAGGCTCTGTCTACCCCGTAAGGGATAAAGACGTGATTTGTGTACGTGTATGTAGGTATGGCGTGGCTGGATTAAAAAAAAAATACAAGTAGGTATGGCCACTCTTGTCACAGAAATGAAATCGGGCAAGCAATAAAGGAAAAAAATACGAAAATAACCCAACCTAAAAACTTCATTTTAGATGCAAGCTTTTTTGCTAACTGTTCTTGCATTGTCATCCGTCCTACACATGTGAACCAAATTTCAAGACAATCGGACCAACCGTTGAAGAGTTCCTTCCTGCAGAGACGGCCCTGGCTGAACCACCAGAATTCTACTAACAGATTATTGTATTGTCACCTGACTTACACAAGTATGCAAAATTTAAGCTCAATCGGATGAAGATATCTGCTTCAAAATTGAGTCGCAAGATTCCACCCGGACAAACATACATAACATAATGTAAGGCTCTAAGGCAGGGGTGGCGAACCTTTTTTGGTCGACGTGCCATTTTTTTACAAATAAAGTAATATTTGGCTCTGACGTATTATCAAAGACCCTGTTGTCTAAAGAGTGCGTTGTTATTTTACCATCATATGACCACATTGCCCGTTTTCCGCCCTATTTCATAATAAAAGAATCTTAAGTTGGTGATTTAATGGACAAAATAAACCTTTTTAGGGTTCCGTACCTCAAAAGGAAAAAACGGAACCCTTATAGGATCACTTTGTTGTCCGTCTGTCCGTCTGTCAAGACCCTTTTTCTCAGTAACGCGTGGAGGTATGAAGCTGAAATTTATATCAATTACTCAGGTCTACTGTCCCTTGAAGCTGTGAAAAAATCAAACTTCTAAGCCAACGCAATCAAAAGATACAGCCGTTTATGCCGCAAATTTCCGCAAATTTTCAACTCTCAAGGGAATCAAAACCTACAAGGTAGTTCCCGTGAACGCAGAATCTTGAAATTTGGTATGAAGGTAGGTCTTATAGCACAGATTAAAGAATGATTGCGAAAACCGTAAATGTGTATGTATGTCTGTATATAGCAGTGACCAATATAAAGTAACCCCACACTGCGTACATTTTGCTTTGGAACAGGGCTCTGCTTACACTGGTTTTAGATATTTATAGATAATGATACGGAACCCTCGGTGCGCGAGTCCGACTCGCACTTGACCGGTTTTTTATTATTGGTGTGCCCACATTATTTTGAAGCGTGCCAACTGTGGTACCCGTGCCATTGGTTCGCCAGCCCTGCTCTAAGGTTTGTAGCCAGTACCACAGCAAACTAATTGGATACTCCTGGATTTATGCGAGAAGTACGGGATACTGGCGCTCTGAGCCAAACTTTCATCTAATTAATGAAATATAAGACTCGTAACCATATTTTAGTTCAAACTCTTCATCTTTTCATATTTTATGTTACAGCAGTAATGCCTTCGGAGGCAGCTGTCCAGGTAATGTCACAAAGAAACACCTGTTCCTTCCGATTCATCTTAAATTCTAAAACCAAATCGTAAATATTTGCATTAACTGCCAGCGAGTTGATTTGTATATACAAACTCAAGTTTCTACAATACATACACACAGGTTAGACTATTACCATTGATAAACCTCAGCATGTAATCATGTCAGTTTTTGGTGCATTCGTCAAAGGCACCTAATAGCCTATGCACCGAATAATCAGATAAGGTGCTAGCTGATAACAGAACAACCAAAACTACTAACTACGGCCCACCTCATGCCGCATTAAGTACGATCAGTTTTTATCATATCATCCGAAATGGCGTTGCATATGAGTTTTTTCTGTGAAAATTTTGTAATTTTATTAGTAATTCTGCTATTGGGGCGGAAACAAATCCAACAAGCCATTCTTTAGTAAATAATTCCATTTTGTTTTAGAAAAACCCATCGAGGGAATGGGCGAAATTCTTAGGAATCATGTTACAGGCGATGCGGCTAGCAACCCATCACTATTTTGATTCCCCTTTCCACCTATACGCCTAACAATCATGCTAAACGCAGCCTTTAGGTCTTATTAACTCAGGCTCTGTCTATCCCGTAAGGGATATAGACGTAATTTATGTGTCTTATTAATTTACTATTAAAAGGAAAAAAAAAAGTTTCAAAAATATAATGCTTTGTAACTAACTAAAATTATGTTAAACTTTACGCAACTTTTGGAACTTCAATTTTACGATACAGAATATACACCTATAATATACACTGTTTACATACCTCGGGCGCCATGATTTCTCTGGAGCGGACATAGTCCACAAAGTTGTAGGAGGTAGTGAGTATTCGGTGCTGCTGGAACGGAGTCTCCTCCTCGCTGTCACTGTCCGAGTAACACACAAAGTCTTCCGGCTTGTCTGGCCTGCTTACTCTGAAATATAACATACAACCATCATTATCTCATCCTGTAATACCTGTTCAAGGACATAGGGCTCTCAGAATATTTTTCCACTTTGGGGCAATCTCGTGGCGTAACTATAATGTCTGGGGCCCGCGGCAAATTCGTCAGATGGAGCTCCTTCCTCAATATAAAGAAGTGCATCAGCATCCCTTCTGTGCTCTAAACCAAGCCAGTTCGGGGCCCCGTAAAGCCAGGGGCCCCTGGCATTTTGCCACCCCTGCCATCCTATAGCTACGCCACTGCTGGTACCACCAAATATTACATACAAAGTATCAATTAATATGTAGATGAGGTATACTTGTTTTTTTCTGGATCTTGTTAAAAATTTTCTACAGTATTCAGACCCCACCTAACACAACTTGCCAACCCCTGGTCTAAAATATTGGAGCTAACAGTGCCACTTCAACATACATACTCTTCAAGCTATGTCAGTGACTAGTTCTTCGGCAAATATCTCCGTATTCCGGATTCTGTTGTGCAAAAAAACTCCAAGCATAGCTCCCTCCGTAGCTTGTTGAGCAACTCTGAGTCTCCAAAAGGCCAGCAGTCAAGGAGCGTGTCTCTAAGTCCATAAGTTATCACTATTATATTTAAACACAATTAAGCCACTTAAATGAGAACTAAGTTATGTCAATTAAAATTATTTACTTGGATTAATACCTTAAACACTACAAAAGAAACAAGTGCAATGACTAACTAACAATAATGAATATAATAATATTATATTCCAAACAAACTGTACAACATTACTTAACACAAAACAAAATCTTTAATCATCTGATAAATTTTAGGTCAGTGTAATGGTGATACAAAACACGATTTCGACACATGGCAAATCAAAAAACAATTAGCACTGCTAGAGGCTTAAAGACCTGCCTTGGCCTTGAATAAAGTAAAAGAAAACTTTGAAAAGTAAGAAATCATCTTTCATATTAAGCCTGTATCAAATTACGGAAGAAAAAAGGAGGTTCTTTATAGTGAGACAGCGCATGAACGAATCGAGTTATTTATTTACCTCAGCATTCCAGCTTTTGCTTTCCGTTCCTTCAGCCTTCTTGGGATGTAACACGAAGGATACCTGCCCTCGATAGCTCTTCTCACTGTCTGCGCCATTGTTAATAACTAAACTTGATATCAAAGTACAATTGCTACGAAATTCACTCGCTCAACTTTCGTTTTGTCCTGTTGTATACAGATCCATAAATCGACATTGTCCGAAACAGCAATGGAGTCGGAACATTTCTTCCAGTTTTTTACAACGAGGCTGACAAACAACTGCACATTTCAGTAACCACACGATACTTTGGATGTAAAGGTAGATTTATAGAAAATATATTTTATGAATCTGAGGTACACTAATTCATTTTGCGACATTAAAATAATACGCTGACGGAAAACTGGCTGGCAGGTTGTCTGTCAGTAATTTTTTTTTCGCTAGTTTAGTGTTGCCAGCGTCGTCTTTAGTAATTACATCATTGTCACAGTTGTTGCGAACTTGGATAAAATATTTTGCATTGAGATTTTGCATGTTTCCTGTTTTTTTTCTAATTCGGAATAATACGGGAACGATAATTGGATATTTTTGTCTAGAAGTCATTACTTGCACTACTACCAAAATTTAAAGTTTACCGATTTGGCCCCTTTTTTTTTCTATGTACTTTGCATAAATACTGTTGATCAAACCTCATAGATGGCGTTAAAATAGTCCTACTACTTGTAAAAAAAAGTGAGCGAATACCCTAATGAGTCGATTAACTTAGTCGTAGTACATTAAGTGGTAAGGTAATAATGGCGTAAAACTAACGATGTAATAATGACCAATAATAATGAAAACGAAAATATTCTTAAAACATTTCTGGTGATACCTACCTTAAAAACGGATTGTCTAAAGTCGGTTTACGGACGATAGTTTTACGTGATAGCGTCATAAAGAAGCATATTTGAACTGCTAGCTCTGACGTCATGCGAGAAGATCGTGCTTATCTATCCGCGCTCTCGCTTGCACACACTGAGGTCACGCGGAACGTAACGCAATGAGTCATGCTTTTCCACCAGTTTTTGCAGCTGGCGTTGATCGATTTATTAGACGTTATCACGTTAAAAGTTGGTTAAAAAATTTGCGGGTGTTTTAATGCTGCAAATAAGGTCACGTAATTTTACGCCAGCGCTGCATTTAAATGAGGAACATAAGATAACTGAGGCACCGGTAAACGCAGATGGCGCCACTAATCTGCATAAAGCTTGGCATCATAAAGGTAGAGCGTGTGTTTTATGTGCTGTGAACGGGCGGAAACACACGATTGTATCTTGCCCATTTTTGTGTCATACTGGCCCAAAAAAGGGGTAAGGTAGGTACTCGTAGCATGTCTATTGTGTAATCCCAGGGATGTGCATGTCAGCGGAGAGGTTTGCGTGGAAAAGAGAGTACCTAATAAACTTTCTTTCATACAGACAGAAAAAAATTACAAAATTACAAATTTTCGCAGTTATAACATGTGGGATTTTCTTCTTTACCTTTAATGACGCTCCTACAGTTTCAAGCACAGAACTATTAATAAAGAGGAATAATAGTTCTCTCTCTTTATTAATAGTTCTGTGGTTTCAAGTGTCAAAAAGTCATCTCCGGTGCACTCTGGGCAACGGCTAATTATTTCTTGGCAGTTTCTGAGGGATATCATTGTCCGTTGGCTAAGAGCCCGACAGGAGGGGAGGGGGTTCTTTGACCATTACCATTTTTTAGTTATATTTTTGTTATTGACATTGGCGAAGTTGTCGTCGCTATAACGACTTGACACGCCACAAATAAGAAGAAGAAGAACTAGAAGTTACAAATTGATGCAACGTTCCTATGATTACCCTTTTCATACTGAAATACATATTTTAATCTAACGTTATTCGCGGTCGTTAAAGGCACGCACGTCTTAATTTAATTAAAAGGTCTCCCCTTCGAAAGATCTGTGTTCGCGCAAGTGCAAAACAAGGTGGCATTATTGTGAAAATTTGCATTTACATAATCCGACTGGAGATGCGCAATCTCGAGCTCCTGCGTGATTCTACGGACTTTGATAACCTAGTAAGCTAATAACTAAAGAAGGAAGAAAGAAAGAAGAAAGAAGAAAGAAAGAAAGAAGACATATTTATTCTTTTTTGCAAGACACACAAATAAAAGAGAATATACACAATTTTATAGAAAAAAACAAGAAAAAAAAAACACTGACATGAAAAATAGATCAGCGATGTGTGTGTCTTCGCAAAAATGAAACGGTCGCTGGCTCAGCATTACGCTGAGGTGTTAGACACTTGCAGCGCTGATTTTCAGCCAGAACCGTCTGTGACTCACGAAACGATACACAGATAAAATATACTACACAATCCATAAACTTTTACGTAAATAAAGTAATAAATAGATAGAATCCGACTAAGAGGTATTCAACGTCGAAATTCAAAGTTCGTATCACATCGGCCATCTCACTCCCACTATACACTATTAGGGACCCGTATTTTGGAAGTCATTACTTACGTGAAACATCACTCAGGCTAACGGCCTGTAAATGCACTCCCACAATATCTGCTTGAAGTGTCAAAAAGTCGCGTGTGCGAGGTCACATTGTTCCCCAAGTGACACATGTCACTTTTGACACTTCAAAAACAGTTTGTGAGTGCGCCATATAATAATAATAATAACTTTATTTTGCTTGAAATGTGGTATAGGGGTGCGAGTCGGGATACCTCCGCGTGTGGTCAAGAGCTGCGGTTCGTTTTTGGATCCGTCCATGGGGTAGAGCAGTGCTTGGTCAGATTATGAGGATATCATTATCCATTGGCTAAGAGCCCAACAGGGGGGGGGGGGGAGGTGTCTTTTGACCGTGTTGTACCGTACAACGTTGACCGCATCGATTAATGGGGCCATATTAAAAAAGAAGAAGAGTGCGCCGTAAGAAAAATGGTCTTGTCTGTCTAGTATTGCCTATATTTTCTCCACTTCGCGACAGGTGTGTGGTCGTTCGTCTTCGTAGCTAGGTCATTACTTCCAATCCATGGACTTTTTTGCCAATTTTAGTAACGTAAATAATATTTCGATAGAAATGCCTGGCAAAGCTACGACATAAGAGTATGCATCGTAAAATGTAAATTTGCCACTCTGTTACGGTTCGCTTACCTCGGGAACTCGTGTTAATAACATGTTAATGTTGCGGTTAAAAGTGGTTAAATTAATTTTAACCTTCTCTAGTGAGGTACCAAAATGTTTTGAGATAGGGCCGATTAAATATCTGGGGTACCTACCATTAGTTCTATGGAACTGTGACGTCATAGAACTGTTAACATTTTTCTTTCCCAGCAGTTTCATGGTAGAACTATTGAAACAATTTTTTTTTATTTGTTCTATAGAACTAAAAGCACCTCAAGTTTAATATAGTTCTACCATGGAACTGCTGGGAAAGAAAAATGTTAACAGTTCTATGACGTGACAGTTCCATAGAACAAATGGGAGGTACCCAATATCTGGATTACATTACATTCCGAGGGTGGTGAAGTAGAGAATGTCTCAGATCGCAGCAACTTGTCACACGAGCTAAAGGCAAAGGTGATAAACATGCGAGCTGAGGCTTTCTTTATCACCACCCGAGGTGTGTCCACAATTTTACGTCTTCCCCTGACTAGGAACTGGAAATTTCCGCTCGCGTGGCGGGTGGTAAATTGCTATTTACGGCCTGGGGCGAAGTAAATTATATTTAATGTATAGGAACAGCAGTTCAGTCTTGGGGTCGATGCCCAGTGCCGGAATATCTTAACATATTTTGAGTGAACAAAAAAAATTACCTTACTACTCCGCTACTCACTCTCGCTTGAGTAGCGGAGTACCAAGGTAAATTATTTGTTCATTGAAATGGACCTCCGCAAAGTAACGCCTGATTCAATAAAATATTATGAGTGTTTAATTAAACTAACCTAACCACCAGCTAAAATACGTCAGAATAATACAAAGACGCCTTACTTTGTGTAATTTCACTCAAATTACAGAGAGTAAGGTACCGATGCCAACCAACTTCACCTATACTTTAAAGCCAGTTCTTTTGTGGGGCGTCTGTGCCCATAATTTTTATGCTCAATAGAAAAGCTGCGAACTTTTTGAATAACGCGTAAAGTTTAAGCCAGATCGACCCGGAATATCGTTAATAAAGAGAAGTGTGTACTATAAATTACTCTTTCGAGTTGACTCCGTGTTTATTGGAGCGTAGCCGTATTTATTTTCGGTAAGTGTACGTCGACGACATTATTGTTACGCATTTACTTATTCATCATAAGAACATAACAAAAAGTAAAAAGAACATTTTGAAGGACTGAAGATATAAGCCCTGATGAACTTAAATTGGTATCTTTGTTTTAAAACTAAAATTTATGTTCCAATGAACACACACTGTGAAATGGAAGTTTTATCTGGTCCCATTGTGATTGTGAGGACTTAAGTCACGCCGGTTTTGCCGTAGAAACAAAGCATTGTGTCCTTTTCAAACTATTTGCTTTATGTCTGCGATAAACGGTAGCGTGCTACTGTCCATTAGTATATTCATTAGGCTCACCTGGGCCATATGTTTGAACAATAAATAGGCATTATCCACAACAAGATTCTATATTGCCACACCTAATGCTACCTGTAGGCATTACCTAACTCGCTCGCAATCGCCATGTTCATTTTGACAGTTCATGTATGGTCTGACACTTGGCATCGGAATCAGCAGCTGTCACATTCATACAAGAACTGTCAAAATGAACACGATGGCGATTGCGAGCGAGTTAAGCCTACGGATCTATAAATGTACATAAACCAGTGTAAGCAGAGCCCTGCTCCAAAGCAAAAAGTACGCAGTGTGGGGTCACTTTATATTGGACACGGATATAATTATACACAGACACACACATTATTCTAGTTTTTAGTATTTGTTGTTATAGCGGCAATAGAAATACAACCCCTGTGAAAATTTCAACTGTCTAGCTATCACGGTTCATGATATACAGCCTGGTGACAGACGGACGGACAGCAGATCCTCGTGAATAGGGTTTCTGTTTTTACCCTTCGGGTACGGAACCCTAAAAACTTAGTTTCATTATGGCAACATTGGAAACTCTATTTCCATTATGGAACAGCCTTAAGTCAATCCAAAGATAACTAATTCATAACTTTTTAAACTCCGAAGCAAAGATAATCCCTAAATCTGAAGTTCGTTCGGCCTTCGCTCGCTCGCAAATACTTTCAATTGTCTTTTTATGGCGCTTTATAGCGTATTTTGCAATTGCTTCATCTTTTTATGGCATTCAGCGTAATTTACATTTTCCATTAGCGGGTGCGGCAGGTAAAGTAATAAGTTTTATTATATTTGCTGGCTGGCCGCAGTAGGCTGAACGGCTGGTGCCTTTGCCTCGTTTGCCTCAATGACTGCGGCGTTCTAAATTTGAAATTCGTTGCAGTTCCTTCGAGCACTTTTGTTGGAAGTTTTACGTAGAGTTGATGTCGAAGTAGATAGTCTATCTCTTTTGGAGGACGTGCCAGTTTTTTAATTTGATGTTTACATTGTTTAATAGGTACTTTTTTTATAAAATAGGATGGCAAACGGGCAAATGGACACCCGCAACAGGATTGCAGATGCGTTGCCAGCCTAGATGGATGCAATACCTTATATGCTACTAATTTCACCTGATTTTTTACATTCCTCGCCGGACACAGTAACTTAGAACTGCTGCTTGGCGGCAGGATTAGTGAGTATGAGATGGTGATAGCAATCCGGGCGGATGCTGCATGAGATCATGAGTTATTAGCTGTCACGTGACCTTGTTACTATGCGATTTTTTGTCGCCAAGCGTCATCTGTTTGAATGATGTGTCTGTACGACACAATCACAAACTCCCGTGGAACATCTACTGCTCACTGGACGAGAGAAGACGCTGTTTTTCAATTGATAGGTAGTATCAAACGAATCAAGAATTTAATTTCTTGATTTTTTATGTTTACTTTGACGGTAATTTCTAAACGACACTGACACATAATTCAAACAGATGACGCTTGGCGACAAAAAAATCGCATAGTAACAAGGTCACGTGACAGCTAGTACCTAACCTAAAACCGTAAAAGTAAACATAAAAAATCAAGAAGTTAAACTCTTGATTCATTTGATAGTTTATCATTTAACATTCTCCAATGTAACTATTTGAATATGAACTAAAATCGAGCTTAAATTGGAAATGTTTCAAACTTAATATGAAATTAATTTGTGTTTGTAAACATGCCAGAAATACCCCCAGGAGCCGATGCCGAGTAGTGTGGGACCTGCGCAGTGGCGCGCTCAATACATACGTTAGTTTTTGTATCCACCATTATTGTAGCCAACGCACGGTCGCATTCCTATTTCCTGACGAATCAATTAAAACGTTTTATGAAGCTGACATTGTGCAAAAGACGTGATGGCTGGATGGATTTGTGAAAATACCACTCGAAAATGATGAAAAATTGAACTGAATTTGAAATACAAGTAGCATAAGAAGATTTACGGCTCTTATTAATCTTATGATCACACACACACACACACACACACAGACGCACGCACGCATGCACGCACGCACACACGCACGCACCCACGCACGCACGCACGCACGAACGCACGTACGCACGCACGCACACACACACACACACACACACACACACACACACACACACACACACACACACACACACACACACACACACACACACACATACGAATCACGTCTTTATATCTTACGGGGTAGGTTTAGAGAATAAGGTAACAAGACCTAAAGGCCACGTTTAACATGATTGTTTTGATGATTAGAGCTGATGTTTTTAATATATATAAACTGATTTATACCACTTTCGAGTGATGTGCTTTCAAAAATCGGCCGACATTATGCAAAACCAATATTTCAGAAAAAAACATTTAAAAAACCGGCCAAGTGCGAGCCGGACTCGCGCACCGAGGATTCCGTACAAATTATTGTTACCTTAGGCTTCGTTTACCCCGTAAGGGATAAAGACGTGATTTGTGTAGTATGTATTATAAAATCCAGTGTTAGTAGAACCCTGCTCTTAATCTCTAATCTCTACCTCTCGGCGATTCTTTTTCCCTACCAAAGAACTGTTCCAGTCCTGCAGAGTACTCACGGTTCGCCAGCTTTTCATCTTGAGCATCATCCTAAAACAGCACATGTCGGCTCCCTACAACTCTAATATCCGCAGCAAAAGGCGCTCTGACATAGTATTTAAGATACTCCGCACCAATCATGCTTTTAGGCGCAAATTCTCCTCGTTTTTGGGTCCCTTCCTTTACAATAAAATTAACAGACTCCTTAATATTTATGACTCAAACTATGGCAACTGTAAAGTCACTCTGTCAGGGTGGTTGCAAAGTTTGTCTTACGAGGAAAGCGAAAACCTGCTGAAGATAGTTGTATAACTTAGTTAATTAACTATTTATCATTAGGTAACCCTTAGTTTAATATGTGATAAAAATGCTGATTTCTAACTTTGTACAGAAAATAATACTCCCTGTATCAATTAATATTTAATCATAGACCCTATCTTTTGCCTAAGATACAGGGTACTCTCGTATCCTAGTTTAGGCATTTAATTTAATTACTCTACGCACAGTTTATAATATACTTTCGTTGTAAGCGCAGGCACACTTGTTTTATGTCGAGTCATTAGTTTAGTTCTTAACTTTGTTGTGTACTTACTAATACATAGATAGACATAATATAGTGCTTACTAACCATTTATAATTTATTTGTACAATTGATTATTTTAATAAATAATTTGAATTTGAATTTGAATCAAAATGTAGACATTGTGAGGTCATTTCATATTGGTTACTTACACGGACATACAACTATTCTGCTTTTAGTATTTGTTGTTATAGCGGCCACAGAAATACATCATCATCATCATCTCCAGCCTATATACGTCCCACAGCTGGGCACAGGCCTCTCAGAACGAGAGGGCTTGAGCTATAGTTCCCACGCGGGCCCAGTGCGGATTGGGAACTACACACACACCATTGAATTGCTTCGCAGATGTGCGCAGGTTTGAAATACATCATTTGTGAAAATTACATGGCTCATAAGACAGACAGACGAACAGTAGAGTCTTAGTATTAGATAGGGTCTTAACTTTGGTACGGTACCCTAAAAGGCGTAGTTTCGGGGCTGTAAAGGTGTTCGTGTCATTGGCCGGTAGCCAGACTTTCGGAATCCATGTCTGCTGACTGGTCGCCTAAGGCTTCGGGGTTGCATTTACAGCGTACGGCTTTGCGGGATTAACTGCGTCACTTGAGTTTTTGCCGACAAGAGGTCAAGGGTTTAAGTCTGGGTTATTATAGGTATCTACATACACCACGTCGTCATCCCTTACGGGGTAGACAGAGCACAAAGTGGCAAAACCTAAAGGCCGCGTTTCAGGAACCACCAACTTATAAAAATGATGTCAATTATAAAAGATACTATCAAATGAATCTAGAATTTTACTTCTTGATTTTTTTGTGTTTTTACCCGTTAGAAATTAAATTTTACTTTTCTTTGACGACCGGATAGCCTAGTGGTTAGTGACCCTGACTATGAAGCTAGAGGTCCTGGGTTCGAATCCCGGTAGGGGCAGACAGTTGTATGATGAATACGAATGTTTGTGCCTGAGTCATGGATGTTGTATGTATTTA
Source organism: Pandemis corylana (assembly GCA_949127965.1). Lineage (NCBI taxonomy): Eukaryota > Metazoa > Arthropoda > Insecta > Lepidoptera > Tortricidae > Pandemis > Pandemis corylana. The sequence goes on along the minus strand of OX421866.1, from coordinate 1,302,160 downwards.
AGTATGTATTTATCTACATTATTATAAGTATGTTTATCCGTTGCCTGGTACCCATAGTACAAGCTTTGCTTAGTTTGGGGCTGGGTCAATTGGTGTAATTTGTCCCAAGATATTTATTTATTTATTTTATTTTATTCTATGTGTGTAGTGGTTATATCACGCACCAAAGAGAATATAACAACTACGTGGCACGCATCACGGAACGATGAGGATCCGGGTTCGATTCCCGGCCATAGCTTTACTTTTCGGATTTGTCTGTGTGTTCTAATTTTCAAAGTAGTTTAGGAATTGATTTGTAACTACTGTCATTTAAATGAGTGTTTTCGAAGAACTGTATGAACAAACCAAAATTTTTCTTTTTGTTTAGTTCAGTTTATTTAATCACTCAATTTTTATTTTATACAGAATCTCATATGCACATCAGAGTCCGAACTTGGCCGTTTTTTTTAAACTTGGCACAGTTTAGACAAAGTTGCATGTGTGTTCAAGTCGAGCACTAATCAGTCTTCACTTTTAACTGTTTAGGAATGCCAAGTTAGAGCTAGCGTGCCAAGTTAACAGATGAGGCCGAACCAGCGCCAAGTAGTAGATTTTATAACATTTTGATCAAGTTAAAAATACAAACGCGAAGCTGAGTCTGCCTGAGAATACATTCTACCGAAACTCTACCGTCCTGGTTTCGCATGGGTGCAGTCTCTTCTATAACAAGGAACCGCTGCAACAAAATGGTGATTTCGTAAACCAGTATGAACTGGTATGTGTGCCTGTTGACAGCCTCTGTAACTCTGTAACTGGCGTCACTGAAAATCAGCGTCACGACATTGTATTATTATTATATTATTATTATTATTTCTCAGCCTTTTCTAAAGTGATGCCGGACAAATTACAAATTTAACTTAATTTAATGTATCGTTACATATCTAGGTCTTCCATGGTCTGGGAGCAAAGAAAAAACATAGAATGTACCAGTTGCTTCTTCCCGCGCAGATGGTAAAAGCCCATCGAGGGAATAGACGAAAATAGGAATCATGTTATAGGCGATGCGGATAGCAACCAATCACTATTTCGATTTCTCTTTCCACCTATACGCCCTTAATCATGCTAAATGTGGCCTTAAGGTTTTGTTACCTTAGACTTTGTCTACCCCGTAAGGGATAAAGACGTGACATATGTACGTATGTATCGGATCAAAATATAGGCCAAAAATATCGATAATATATCGATGTACCTACCGATATTTTTTCAACAAGCCTACCATTTGGGTGTGTAATGTTTGATATAAAAATATTTAATATATTTTCTATCGATATATCAACATTTGATATAATTTCAAAGGGTATAATCACTCATTGTGTATAATAAACGTTTGGTATAATTTTAAAATATATAAATTTATTTCGTATATTTATCGTTCGGTATAACGCTTATTTCTTATAACGATTATATGGTATAACGCTCATTTTATATACAAATCATAATATATAATAGCAGTTCGTTTTTGTTGGGGGACGCAGTTCAAACCTAACCTAACCTACTTTTTATAAAAATAACGTTATACCATAAGTTCATTATAGGAAATAAGCATTATACTTAAAGAATGTTATATTAAATGATATTATATCAAATGATCATTATAAGAAATGATAATTATGTCATATGTAAATATATTAAGTGTTGTTATATGATTTAATAATTATATCAAATGAGCGTTATTGCTACTAATATTATACCAAAAATTTTTATATACATCGTTACGCACCCCTACCATTTAGTAGCAATAACACCACGTACCTGTGTGTAACGTCTGAGTTTCACGTCTATTATCCTTTCGGTTCAGGATTGGGTTTATTCGTGTGCGTAACTAAGTTACTGTTACACCTGCTGTTAAAGCGATTACCACTTATACGATATGTATAACTTTGGCCAAGCGAATAATATGTGATTTTAGGGCCTACGGCTGTTACAATAACTTACTCTAAACTAAGTAGGGATATAATGTAATTTGTAGAGCGAACTTCTACTTTATATAACACTTCCATGCTGTAGGCTTATTACCTAACTCGCTCGTAATCGCCATCGTGATTGTGACAGTTCTTGTATGAATGTGACAGCTAGCTGATTCCGATACCAATTGTCAGCCCATACATGAACTGTCAAAATGAACACGATGGCGATTGCGAGCGAATCAGGTAATAAGCCTAGGTACTGGTCTCGGAGAGAAAAAACATCGGAAGTACCAGCTGAATCTTCCCGCGCAGATGGTAAAAGCCTGTTGGCATAATGCCTTGCCTCTGTTACCTTTATTTAAAAAAATAAGACTTAACGTCACTGTCACTTTTGGCGCTAGCACGGTCATGGACTGGTCAACTTAACCAATAAACGAATTATCAACAATCAAATGGATGTTTAATTAACATGGTGGCAGCGTGAAAACGTTAATAATGGAAAGCCTCGAAGAGCTAGTTCGTCAGCAAGCGCAGATGCTTCAAAATATGCAGCAGCAGTTAAACATATTGAACACACAGCGTACCGTCTCAGCCTCTACATCTTCTACGTATACCTCACAAATGGTAAACGTGCCATGGCCTGCTCCTCTCAACTCAAATATCGACCCTGAAGAAGCATTCGTTTCATTCAAGTCGTCATGGATCAATTATTGTCGAGCAACCGAAATGGACAAGTGGTCGGCAGAACAGGAAGGCCGGAAGATCAGCATATTAATAAGCGCACTGGGAGAAGAAGCGTTCAAGAAATACAACAATTTCGGGATAACAGAGAACATGAAGTCATGCGAAGAAATCCTAAACGTTATCAGCATGAAGATGATACCAAAAAAAAATATAATTTACAACAGGTACATTTTCCACTCCAGAAACCAAGGAGAAGAAAGTTTCGACGTGTATTTTAACGATATAAGCAAACTTATAGATGAGTGTAACTATAAAGAGTTAAAAGACGAATTACTGCGAGACAAAATAGTGTTCGGCATCAAAGATCTGTCCTTAAAAAAAGAGTTATTGAAACGCGAAAACTTGACATTAAATGATGCAGTGAATATTTGCAAGGCATCGGAGCTCACAGAACATCAAATGAAGTCATTTAAAACTCATGACATAGACTCTATAAAAAAAATTGCAGACAAATCATACACTTTACCGAGAGTGTGCAAGTTTTGTGGCACCGAACATGAATTTAAAAAAAGTCTTTGTCCTGCTTGGGGTAAAAAATGCAAAAATTGCAAGGGCAGAAATCACACAGACAAAGTGTGTAAAAAAAGTGGTAAAAAGAAGGTAAAGGAGGTGAAAAATATGGAGCCAATGTTAGAGATAACCAGCTCTTCTTCAGATGTGGAAGACTATGATGCAGTTATTAAGAAAATCGGGACTGAAAAATTGGCAAAGCAAATGGCGGAGTGTATGATTCAATACAAATGTGGTAAAATATGGAAAACTACAAAATGCCTTATGGACACAGCAGCTGATGAATGTTTAGTTGGTATAAAACATTTAGAAAGCATGATGAGTAAAGAGATTGTGGAAAAATTTATGCGGCCATCCAAAAAGGTGTTATTTGGATTTGGTGGTAACAACATAATGATACATGGCGAAATAGACATATTCATAAAGGTTCAGGTTGCAGGTAAACAATCCAAATACAAGGTAACATTTCAAGTAGTGCACACACCACACATTCCTCTACTATCTTGCAATGCCTGTACAAAAATGGGTTTGGTTAAATTTTGCAAGGAAGTAAGTTGCCAAAATAGTGAAACGCTTAATATCATAACAAAACATGATAGTGTCTTTCATGGCCAGGGCAGTTTTTCTGGAGAAGTCAACCTGGAAATAGATGAATCGGTTCCTCCAGTAATTCAAAAGGCGCGCCGTGTACCAGTGGCTCTCCGACAACCTCTGAAAGAAGAACTTACAAGATTGGAAAAACAGGGCATCATTATTAGAGAAGAAAAACACACAGATTGGGTAAGCAACATTTTAATTATTAAGAAAAAAGATAATTTCAGAATCTGTCTGGACCCTATACCTCTTAACAAAGCAATTAAGAGGCCCAATTACCAATTTACCACAATAGATGAAATACTTCCAGAGTTAGGTAAGGCAAAGGTATTCACTACATTAGATGTTAAAAAAGGTTTCTGGCATCAAAAATTATCTGAGAGCAGCAGTAAACTTACCACATTCTGGACACCTTTTGGCAAATATCGTTGGAAAGTTTTACCTTTTGGCATTTCATCCTCTCCAGACTATTTTCAGATGAAAATGTATGAAATAGTGCAAGGTCTGTCTGGTGTAGAAGTATTAGTGGATGATATATTGGTATATGGTGTTGGAGACACGGTGGATGAAGCCACTAAGGATCATAACAGAAACCTGGAAAAATTAATGCAGAGGTTAATTCAAAATAATTGTAAATTAAATAAAAGCAAAATGAAACTGCTACAAAGCTCTGTTAAATATTATGGTCACATTTTTACTAATGAAGGTCTTCAACCAGACCCTTCAAAGGTGCAGGATATTCTAAATATACCTTGTCCTTCTAATAAAAAAGAATTACAAAGATTTTTAGGTGTAATAACTTACCTGAGCCGTTTCATTCCAAATTTGAGTAATGAATCCATATACCTTAGACACCTCACACTGGATAGAACTGAATGGAACTGGTGTAAAAATGCTGAAAAAGAATTCTTAAAACTAAAATCGATCATAAGCAATGAAAAAACTTTAAAATATTTTGATAAGAACAAACCACTGACAATTGAATGTGATTCCAGTGAGGCAGCATTGGGAGCAGCAGTTTTTCAAGAAGATCAACCAGTGGCTTATGCATCGAGGACCTTGACAAAAACAGAGAAGAAATATGCGCAGATTGAGAAGGAACTTCTTGCCATAGTTTTCGCCTGCAAGAGATTTGATCAATTAATTGTTGGAAACAAAAAAACTATAATCAAAACAGATCACAAACCATTGCTCAACATATTTAGAAAACCACTCTTAAATGCTCCCAAACGATTGCAAGCAATGCTCCTAATGTTGCAACGCTATCAACTAGAACTGGAATTTGTATCTGGTAAAGATAATGTCATGGCTGATGCTTTGTCTCGTTTTTATGTAGCTTGTGAAGATGTAGAAAAAGGGACCGATTACAAGATTTTTAAGATTCTAGCAAACATGAACCCAATTCAGGACCTACCAATATCCAATGGATGTCTGAAAGAAATAGTAGAAGCTGCAAGAGAAGATGGTAATTATACAAAATTAAGACTTTATATTTTAGAAGGTTGGCCTCAATTTATTAGAGATGTGCCAGATGCTTTGAAGAAATTCTATAGCCTAAAGGATGAATTAACTATTCATGATCATTTGATATTGAAAAATCAATGTATCCTAATTCCTGAAAATTATAGAAAAAATATCCTAACAAAATTACATAAAGCTCACTCTGGTATAGAAAACATGCTAAAACTAGCTAGAGATGCGGTTTTTTGGCCATCCATTTCAGCAGACATAAAAGAAACTGTAAAAAACTGCACTACATGTACTAAATTTGCTCCCAGTCAACAAAAGTTACCTATGCAGAGTCATCGAATTCCTGATTATCCATTTCAATTAGTATCCATGGATGTGTTTTTCTTTTCACAAAATGGCAAACAATTGAAATACCTCATTACGGTAGATCACTTTTCGGATTTCTTTGAGATTGATTTGCTAAAAGACTTATCTGCTAACTCGGTCGTAAGCATTTGTAAAAAAAATTTTTCACGCCATGGCATACCGGAAACAGTTGTCACAGATGGTGGTACTAACTTTCTAAATCAAGAATTTGCCAACTTCTCTAAAGATTGGAACTTTGATCACGTGACTTCATCACCCCACCATCCTCAAGGAAATGGAAAAGCAGAAGCCACAGTTAAAATAGCAAAGAAGCTGCTTCTGAAATCAGCTGAAAACCGGGAAGATTTTTGGTATAGTCTACTGTGTCTCAGAAATACACCCAACAAAATAGACTGTAGTCCAGTTCAAAGAATCTTTTCAAGACGAACACGTGGATACCTTCCTTTGATGCCAATGTTACTGAAACCTAAGGTAATACCCAATGTTCATGAAGAAATTTCAAAAAACAAAGAAAAAATCAAACAATCTTATGACAAGACGGCAAGAAACCCAGTTCGCTTGGAAATAGGCCAACCAGTGTCAGTGCAACTTCAGCCTGCTACAAACAAACACTGGACTCCTGGTAAGGTGACAGATGTCCTATCTGACCGCTCATACATAGTAAATGTAAATGACACCCTTTATCGAAGAGATTTATCTCATATTCGCCCTTCTTCTTCTTCGCAAAATTTTAACCAAGCCCTTGATTCAGTAAGCATTGGGCAATCTCAATCACATATGCAAATACCCCTCTCTTCAGAACCATCTACAAATACACTAAATGGCATGAATAACTCAAAACAGGTACCTCCAGAATCTACACACACATTTTACACTCCAAACACACCTAATGCAGAAAATGTAAACCTATCATCAACAAGTTCTGATATAACGGTGCCTACAATCGATACATTTTCTAACTCCATCCATAGCCCTGTATCATCTAGACCTAAGAGACAGATTAAGAAACCTGTATATTTAAAAGATTATGTTGGCCATGATTAGCCAGATTACATACTAAGGATAGTTATTATTGTAATATCCTAATAACTTTTTATTTTTTGTTTGATTACTCTTAACATATAGCTATGTTTAATTTGATTTACTTAAGTATGAACAGGATAGTTATTCCTAATACTCATGTATATCCTAATAACTTTTTATTTTTTGTTTGATTATTCTTAACATATAGCTATGTTTAATCTGTTGTACAATTATTACTTATAAAAAAAAGGGATAACGTGTTGGCATAATGCCTTGCCTCTGTTACCTTTATTTAAAAAAATAAGACTTAACGTCACTGTCACTTTTGGCGCTAGCACGGTCATGGACTGGTCAACTTAACCAATAAACGAATTATCAACAATCAAATGGATGTTTAATTAACAAAGCCCATCGAGGGAATGAGCGAAAATCTTACGAATCATGTTGTGTTGGTCGTCCGTCCCTAATATAATACTCCTCTCATCCACTCAAAGTTTGACCCCTTAAAGGGATAAGTCCGCTTTTGTGCGTGTATCTCAGTGTCTGTCAACGGGGGCTATCGCGTGTGAATTTGCCACTAGAGGCGCTAGTGTCGCGTGAGGTCCAATAATATTTTATTTTCACTGGTTTTGGCGGGCTTCGTGACATAAATTATAATTTCTTTCATTTACCTGTTAAAAAGTGATCTTATTGTAATTATAGCAAATATGGATTATTTTGCGATGAATGTGAATGCTTTGAAAGCGATTTTTTTTCCCGAACAAAACAGAACTGCACAACATTGCGGCATAGCTACTCGATATGATGTTAGTAAATTAAACTTAATGAGATTTCAGATTTAACTTTGTATCAGCGCTGATCTTATAAAGTCGCCTTTGACAGCTGCTCTAGACCTTAGTCAACAGTGGCGCCAACTGGTGAGCAAAGAAACGATAGTCCCCATTGTATTTGTCTAATTGTTTATTTTGCATAGTAAAGAGTTTAATTACTTACTTTTTATGAGAAAATCCTGCATCAGGCACAATGCCGCAACACGCCTTCGGCTATCGCGTGGCCTCATTCTAAAAAAACGACTAAAACGGTGTTGCCATATACATTAATTCCAGTGTTGTGATCTCTGCATCAAAATCAGGACACTGCGGGTTTGGCTGCCGGCCAAAAAGGACATTCTTCGCAGAATAGACGTCATGACTACTATGTTTTTAACGTCCACACAAAACAGAGGGTCTATCTATGTGTTTGAAACATCGTAGCTCCGAAAACGATGGAATGTTCTTTATAAAAGAGTAGCTGTTGCCCGCAACTTCGTCTGCATAGAATTTGTTTATCAAATTACGCAATATTCCAGGATAAAAAGTAGCCTGTGTTATTCCAGATTATAATCTATCTATGTTTCTAATTACATCCGGATCTGTCCAGCCATTCTGGCGCGAAAGAGTAACAAACATCCATCCATCCATTCATACTTCCAAACTTTCGCGTTTATAATAGGTATCAGTAATTGCATAGTTCCCGCGGGATAGCGACAAACGAAATCTTTGCAGACGAAGTCGCGGCAACAGCTGGTAGGTAAGCCATGAAACAAGGCAACGGTTAGAAACGCAGGCACACATTGTGTGCAAGGCATCCTCACTATTTTTTCCATCACCGAGAACCTCATGGTAATCACAAAAATTCCGGAAAACTCAGAGGTTTGTACGCGGCCGGGATTCGAACCCGTGACCCTCTGCTTGAGAGGCCACAGTTCAAACCTAGTGGTTTGAACTGTGGCCTAGTGCCTACCGTGCCTAACTGCCATGCAAATTAAGATGTAGCCTAAGTGCCCTTAAACAGGGTCATTCTCCCTGCTGGCAACACCAAAATAAATAATGCGAACCATGAAATTTTATATGCACTAAAATACTGGCAGGCATCGACTACTTGTATCCAACCTTCCTATATTAGACGTCCAAATTGTTTCTTCTTCACTACAGGCATACAAACGGTGTTGTTATCCTTATTTAACGATGAAAACCGGTGTTCCATCGTTATTTTATGGTTATTACAGCATAGAGCTCTAGAGATTTCGCGCGGTCGGCTATGATTGGTCGGAATTTGACAAGCGCGGGGTTGCTAGCTTCAAATGACATTACCATGTTGTGCGTATTTTTGATTCGTGTGACAGTTTGGTTTTTGTTTTAACATTACAAATTTTGGAATAAAAAACCTTCTAAGAGGCAAGAGCCCAAAAATGGGGCGTATAAGGTAGAGAGGGTAATGATGGCGTTGAAGCGTTTATAATTAAATTATTAATTCTTGACAACCTCGCTGAAAATACAAGCTATCTAATAATAATTAGCAAACATACGAAAGCCTAATTAAACACTGCCCCATATTGCTTTAGGATTTGTTGTTCTTCGTAATTCGTAATATAGATATTTCGGTGTAAAATTAATGATGTTTTTAATATGAGTTTGAACGTATAGCTTAGTCGTTAGAACCTATGAGCTTGTGGTCCCGGGTTCGATCCTGAGTTGAGGCAGATAGTTTGATATTTTATTGTATCAGGCGTTACGTCGCGTAGGTCTGTATCAATTAACAAATAAGTTTCATTTATTCCTCAAATTTCATTTTTAATAATGTGTTTTGTTCATTTAGCTTGACGACTACAAAATATTTGTTCTTGATTCATAAATTCCTCTTTCACACACAATTATGCTAAACGTGGCCTGGTCTTGTTACCTTAGGCTCTGTCTACCTCGTAAAGGATGAAGACGTGATTTATGTATGTACTAGCTTCTGCTCGCGACTTCGTCCGCGAATTAGATTTAAGAACTGATATTGAACTTCTGCAATAATTATTAACGTAGCGACTCTAGGCAGCTACGACCTTTGGTTTATCACTATCCCGCGGGAACTATGCAATTTTCCGGGATAAAAAATAGCTTGTGTTAATCTAGGGTACTAGCTATCTCCGCTCCAAATTTTATACGAATCCGCCCAGCCGCCTGCGCGTGAAGAAGTAACAAACATACACACACACAAACTGTGACGTACGCGAGGTTCTCAACTCAAAAGCAACGTTGATGGCAAAAACGAAATCCTTAGACTCCACTTTAATCTAACGTTATAAGGATCAAGAAGGTAATCCCGGATCAGTGGGTACTCTTGGCCTCAATATTGGTAGCGCAAACACTTACAACCGCCAACTTCAGTAAAACGGGTTGCTCTTACAAATGTACACATTAAAAGAGGCCCAGTGTACGCGGCGGGGAAAAGAAAATCTAATTTTGCTCGGATCGCTTTTCTATTTGCCGGCTTTTTGTAAACTGCAGGTAAGTAAATGAAATAGGTTTTTTTACAAGCGTTTTATTAACTCATAAGTGATGTATGTAACTATGTATGTTTGTGTGAGTGGAATATTGCAACTAAAGGGCTTAGCAGGCTAAGGAAGGACGTGTGGCCCCTATCAGGAATATTCGAATTGGTAAATGTCAATTGTTGTGGCCTCATAACTAGTAATCACTCCAACTTTCAGCCCTCTATCTTGAACTGTCACAGAGATAATGTCAAAAATGTATTTTTATCCCATTTTTTTTCAAACTCTTGTATCTTTGATCCATACCAGCTAGAGCATTGAAACAAAATCACAGTTATGTAGGTTTAGTGGGAGTATACCCTATAATTTTATTAATATTTTATACGTGAGAAATAAAAGAAATAAATATCAAATTATTTTTTGACAGCTCTTTTCAACAAGTTTTTTTGAAAGTACAACTATGAAAAAAATCATATGTATTGCTTCTAGTATTAGCTACTAGCATACGCAAAAAATTATATTTGGTGGAACATACTCAAAAAAAAAATAACGAAAGTATTCAAGTAATACAGGGTGTTACAAAACTACCCGTAAAGCCGAAAGGAGTTTAAATGGGGCCTTATAACGAGTCCATTCACAATATTTAAGAACCGCAGTAACGCTGTATAACATACCCCAAAAAATTTATAAATAAATAATAAATAAATAAATATCTTGGGACAAATTACACCAATTGACCCAGTCCCAAACTAAGCAAGGCTTGTGCTATGGGTACCAGGCAACGGATAAACATACTTATATAATGTAGATAAATACATACTTAAATACATACAACATCCATGACTCGGGCACAAACATTCGTATTCATCATACAACTGTCTGCCCCTACCGGGATTCGAACCCAGGACCTCTAGCTTCATAGTCAGGATCACTAACCACTAGGCTATCCGGTCGTAAAAAAATATTATTATTTTCACTGATGTGCAAACCCTATTTCAGTAAAATTAAAGAGTAAACTACGCAGAATGTACCTACCTAAAAAAACTCGAAACAGTTGTAGGATATCGATTAGAAGGTTTGAAATTGACAACATTTTTTTTTCCAACTTGTCATTTTTTGAAGCCAGTAGGGGAGACCGGGGTCAATTGAAACGTTTTCCGAAAAAACGGCCATAGTGCCTACATTTCCTATCAATACTGGGTTGTGAAAGATTTCGACTATAGCTAGGTTATCTGGCTTTAAAGTTGCTACGTTGATTTTTATCTATAGGTATCAGATACGGAATCACAAGTGTTTTAGAAATCCTCGAAAATTGTTTCATTTGACCCTGGTTGCGGGTCAATTGAAACAATGAATGGGGTCTATTGAAACACCTAGAAATAAAATATTTATTTAATGTAATAATCATTTAAATTTATTTTTTTAGTCACAATTAAATCACATAATCTCAGTCTTTGATTAGAACACAGTAAAAGGTAGTTTCTGCCATCAACTTAACGAAAAAAGCTAACATTTATTGCTATTAACTTAACAAAATGTTCATATGGTACTTCTTGCTTAATCATTTAGAATATTTAAATATTTATAAGTAATAAGATCAACTATTACTAATCTAGAAATGTAATCAACATTTAATAAAGGAAGAGCAACCATTATTATACATCTTAACTAGGGTTAAGGTGATTGGCGTAATTAACTCTTTGTAAAATCCCAAATGTGCCCACCACGCATAGAGCACTATTTTTACCATTAATTTAACGAAAAAAAAAGATCTTCAGAAGAAGTCAATTCTTTAATTTGCTTAGATTTTTACCCTTTCCTTTATTTTTTTACTCAAGTTCTTTTTTACGTTCTTTGCCTGTTTTTTCTGATTTTTCTGTTCTGATTCTTTCCTAATTTCTTCTTTTTCGGGAGTGTCCGTGTAGATGGTCGACTTCCTCTTTCTCCTACCTTCTAAAAACAAAAAATAAGTGTTACTGCAAAAAAAAATGTTTCAATTGACCCGGTAAATTTTGTTTCAATTGACCCAGCAACGTCATGGTGAATATTTAAAATCGTAGAAAAATAACGGTAGACGGTAGGTATACATAAACCACTACAAATTCAACAACAATAACCATACAAACAGAAAGTTAAGTAGTATTACAGTAATACCAATGGATCTTGACTAATATACAAAACAAAAACATCAAAAATACTTACTTTTGGTGCCGGAAAAGCGATACACTCACGTAATAACTTCCGATGGTCACAGAGCCGCGGCTAGCACTGTTCCACAGGTTCTGACACGAACGCAGATCCATCCCCCCTCAGGGACCGCCCCGCTATCGCTTTTTGTTTCGTAGTTATTGCACTTGTTTCTATTGACCCGTGTTTCTATTGACCCCAGTCTCCCCTACTTGAGTATGATCACATTCGTTTATTGAGGTAGCAAACATTTATGAATGAAAAACAAAAAACTATTAAAGTAGACAATTATTAGGTAAAATAGGTACGTAGGCCTTTCTGTTAAATAATTTGGTTCCCTGACATGACAGCTTACTAGGGTTGACAATATTTTGAACTTTAATAATTAATTATATTTTTTACGGGGTATTTTGTAACACGTTGTATAAGGAGTCTTTCCTTTTGAATTTATATCATATTCCCGTGTACCTAAAACAGTTATACGTTCAAGATAATACACCCTTAGTTGCTAAGCAACAAACAAAACCTTAAAACGAATTTTCAAAAGACTAGACATTTTTTTGACTACTTCGTTATTTTTTTTGAGTATGTTCCACCAAATATAATTAACTGATTTTGCGTATGCCAGTAGCTAATACTAGAAGCAATACATATGATTTTTTTCATAGTTGTACTTTCAAAAAAACTTGTTGAAAAGAGCTGTCAAAAAATAATTTGATATTTATTTCTTTTATTTCTCAGGTATAAAATATTAATCAAATTATAGGGTATACTCCCACTAAACCTACATAACTGTGATTTTGTTTCAATGCTCTAGCTGGTATGGATCAGAAGATACAAGAGTTTGAAAAAAAATGGGATAAAAATACATTTTTGACATTATCTCTGTGACAGTTCAAGATAGAGGGCTGAAAGTTGGAGTGATTACTAGTTATGAGGCCACCAACAATTGACATTTACCAATTCGAATATTCCTGACAGGGGCCACACGTCCTTTCTTAGCCTGCTAAGCCCTTTTGAAACAGATATCTTCAACCGATTGAGCTGAAATTTTGCATACTTGTGGAAATCGGATGACAATACAATAATCTGGTAGAACAATTCTGGTGGCCTGGTCAGGACCGTCTCCGCATGAGGGAATTCTTCAACGGTTGGTCCGATTTACTTGAAATTTGGCACACATTTTGTAGGACGGATAACAATGCAAATAAAGGCACTAAAAAGTACAGCCAGCACATAGCATGTATCAATAATGAAATTTTTAGGTTAAGTTATTATATTCTGCGTAATCTGTCTATATTTATAAAAAATAATCCCCATTTGAAATGAAAACCTATCGAGGGAACGGGCGAAATTAGGAATAATTGTTACCTATAGGCGATGCGGCTAACCCATCCCTATTTTAATTCCCCTTACTACCTATACGCGCACAATCACGCGAACGCCTTTTTAAGTCTGTTTACTCTAGGCTCAGTCTACCGCGTAAGGGATCAAGGATTCCTTATATGCCTTGGTCACGCCATGATTTGGGATCGATCACATCAAATTAGATTTGAGTTTTTTTCGCTTCCTTTTTTCTTTTTTATTTCATCTAAAATTTATACAGCCAGTACGAATCACCAGCTAAAATTAACCTATCACTAAGCGGCCAGTCACCGACTATCTTTATTTAAAAAAAATAGACCCAAATGAAAATAGCTCTTACCTCACAGCAGATAAAGAACGGAACAGGTTTGGCTGTAGTCATAAAAAGGCCACGGCCCGCGTCTATTCAGCCGCGTAATGACCAAGTGGCATTTGACCTTTTTTCAGCACGTCAGGCGTCACGGTTTGACTCAAAGTGCGTTGCGCCACAAAACAGCGTATGTGCATACGAAGTATTGCGATACATACGTCGTTTTAGACGAGCAAGGCAGTATGTTACAAGTTTATTGGTGCTGTTAGTGGTGGCGCTGTCGTCTATCTGTGGAAGTGGAATTCGTATGGCAAGGAATGATTTTATGTTTTGTCACCCGAATTTCATAAGTTTGTAACGTTATTATGTAGGGTCAGTTGACAATAATGTAGGTAAATTGGAAGTATGTAACACTAGTGGAGAGTCTCATTTGGTAATTCTTGACAACATTATTAATTTATTATCAACTAGCTTCTGCCCGCGACTTCGTCCGCGTAGAATGAGACTTAAGAACTGATGTTGAGAGTATATTCTGCAATAATTGTTTACGTTCCAACTCTAGGCAACTACCTTTGACATGTTTATCACTATCCCGCGGGAACTACGCAATTTTCCGGGATAAAAAGTAACCTATGTTTCAATTAAGGGTACCAGCTATATCCATTCCAAATTTTATCCAAATCCGTCCAGTCGTTTCAGCGTGAAGAAGGAACAAACATACACACTCACTCACATCAAACTTTCGCATTTATAATATTAGTAGGATGTTATCGAGAATTTCAGCTTCCCGGATTTTGTATTTATATTCAGTGGCGTAACTATAGGGTGGCAGGGGTGGCAAAATGCCAGGGGCCCCTAGCTCTACGGGGCCCCAACTGGCTTGGTTTAGAGCACAGAAGAAGGGACGCTGATGCACTTCTTTATATTGAGGAAGGAGCCCCGCACCATCTGACAAATTTGCCACGGGCCCCAGACGTTATAGTTACGCCACTGTTTATATTTATACATACATACATAAATCACGTCTTTATCCTTTACGGGGTAGACAGAGCCTAAGGCAACAAGACTTAAAGCCCACGTCCAGCATGACTGTGAGCGTATAGATGGAAAGGAGAATCAAAATAGTGATGGCTACCCGCATCGTTTATAACATGATTCCGAAGATTTTCATTTTCACCCATTCCCTCGATGGGCTTTTACTATCAGCGCGGGAAGAGAAGCAACGTACATTTTGATTTTTCTTTACCCAGACCAGCATGGAAGAGAGCTGCAGCTGTAATATACTGTACCGAAATAGCTGCAAATATTACCTGTGTGCAGCTTAGATTTGTAAGTAAACTAGCTTCTGCCCGCGACTTCGCCTGCGTAGTATTAGCAATTGACATGTTTATCGGCTGTCGCGCGGGAACTGCAGTTTTCCGGGATGATAAGTAACCTATGTTTTAATCTAGGGTACCAGCTATCTTCGTTCCAAATTTTATACAAATTCGTCCAGTCGTTTCAACGTGAAGAAGGAACAAACATACTCACTCACTCGCTCACTCACATCCTCATAAACTTTCGCATTTATATCTAACCAGCTTCTGCCCACGACTTCGTCTGCGTAGAATTATACATAAAAACCTTCCTCTTGAATCACTCTATCTATTAAAAAAAACCGCATCAAAATCCGTTGTGTAGTTTTAAGGATATAAGCATACATAGGGACATAAGGATATAGGGACATAGGGACAGAGAAAGCGACTTTGTTTTATGCTATGTAGTGTAGTGCCGTGGCATCGGTGCCAAAGCTCGTCCAAAAATATTGGCCTCCCCATTCGACTGCCAAAAGCGAAACGAGGGTGCAAAGAAACGCTTGGCACTAAGTATGCTTAGTGTAGGTTTTCGGTCACAAAATGCATCTCCAACGTGTTTGCGTTAAAATGTCAATTACTATGAGAACAGTTTGCTGCCGTGTCGCCCCGCAAGTGGCGCTGCCAATTCCTTAGTAATTGAGACGTTTACGTGAACGCGTTCGAGACGTTTTTATATGCGCAAACTTACACTACAGGCTAAGCATACCGATCCCCCGTAAAAAGTTCTCACTAATAGACTACAATGGACAAAAAATACATGTGAAATGAACCAGCGTGAATGAAGTTTAGAAGGCTGTTACTATACTATATCATAAAATAACTCTGAGCGCTATGCCGTCATTTCTGAGCGGTACAGACTTTTTCTCATAAATTGAAAAAAAAATTGTACTAACTTCCGGCACCACCACTTTAAAGCGGCACTAGGTTTTTTGACATTTATTTTTAATCATCTATAAGCTATAAAAACGACGTAAATTCATAATTAGTCGTAATTCCTCACTTGTACGTGTAATTCTATAAATGTACTGCTCAGAAATGACGGCATAGCGCTCAGAGTTATTTTATGACATAGCCTTCTAAGCTTCATTCACGCTGGTTCATTTCATATGTTTTTTTTCCATGGGCTTGTCACTACATAGTATAAAACAAAGTCGCTTTCTCTGTCCCTATGTCCCTATGTCCCTATGTCCCTATGTATGCTTATATCTTCAAAACTACACAACGGATTTTGATGCGGTTTTTTTAATAGATAGAGTGATTCAAGAGGAAGGTTTTTATGTATAATTCAACGCAGACGAAGTCGCGGGCAGAAGCTAGTATTCTATAAACGTCACATGATTTTCCTTGTCAGTCCAATTGACATTTACTGTAAGAGGGTTCCAACAATGGGTTGGGAATCAATTTATTCGATGGTACATACTCATAGTTGGAATTTAAAAACACCCTGCGATATTTCATAGTTGACCCCCCTCCCCCCACTCCGCGCCCCGACCCACTTCCAAAGGGCGTCGACCTCAAGGTCAGCTGATCGATTGCGTCACGCATTATGGCGTATTTTTGGGGTTAGCCATGGTTTTTTTTAGCCGAGATTTATGAGGTTTCGTAATACAAATACAGCTTGCTGACCTCCGTAACATACAGAAGCCTGCGACTTTGTCTGCGTAGAGTTACCAATTGACATGTCTGTGGCAATCCCGCAGGAACTGCAATTTTCCGGTATAAAAAGTAGCCTCTGTTTTAATGTAAGGCATCAGCTATGGCCGCTCCAAATTTGATCCAAATCGGTCCTGTAGTTTCCGCGTGAAGAATGGCTAAACAAACACACTCACATACTCATAATTTTTTCATTTATAATATTATAATAAATCATCATTGAATTGCTTCGCAGGTGTGTGCAGGTTTTTCACGATGTTTTCCTTTACCGAAAATTTTGTGAAAAGTTTCAAATTATATTGTGATTACACATATTAATTTGGAAAAACGGAGCCCGGGATTCGAACCCGACCCGTTTGAGACACCGTAGGTAACATTACTAGGCTGCCACGGCTTTTTCATTTTTAGACAGACCGTTATTTGTCTGTTCTTTGGAATTTGGTATACATTAAGAAAGGTCATGCTCATGCCCCAATCATACCAAACGTTGACCTTCAGATCTTGCTACCTTAGACTCTGTCTATCCCGTAAGGGATAAAGACGTGATCTATATATAGAGTGACAATGCAAATGCAGTTAACAAAAAGACCAGTCAGTACATTTTTTAACTATGTGTACATGACTACGCATCTTCACATCTCAGCCTTAAAATGAACGTCAAACATTTCAACAATTATAAAAAAGCAATTTAAAATTTTGATACGAATTTTCCGAGAGCAGGTAAATTTTTAAAACAATAATTTCACTTTATTCAAGTAGTAAAGCAAAGGCTTTTTACCTTCCGTGGCATTTAAAAATGCAGCCTTAATTCCAAATGCAGTTTCATTTCCTACTTTAAAATAAACGAGCCTTAAGCCAAGTGCTACGTCTGCGAGCTACGCCGTAGAGGGCTACGTGTGCCGTAGAAGGTATACCACGTAAATCGTTGCCAACTTTACTTCACACTTAACTGTAAAGTTACCTGATGTGAAAATTACTTTGTTTTTTTTAGTTTTTGGGAAGCCAAATTTTTTATTAATTACTGAACGAACAGTCGAGTCAAAAGCCCTAAACCGACGGCCATGTATGAGTAAATAAGAAACGTTCACGGGCTTTAGAATCAGGAGGGAGGGGGGATAAAATAACCCTTATATAAGAAATTTACTTTAATTCTATGAATGTTAAAATCTGAACTTTTTGAGAGGGGGGGGGGGGGGGGGGGGGTTGAACCCCCCAAAACCCCCCCTGGCTACGCCCGTGGAAAAGTTTATTGTTGACTAGCTTCTGCCTGCTACTTTGTCCGCGTAGAATTATACATATAAACCTTTCTCTTGACTCATTATCTATTAAAAAAAAAATACATCAAAACGCGCACTCCTCGGCCATCGACTTGGCTGTATGACATTGTTGTTCATTATTCCATAGTCTCTTTGACTTAAAAAAAGTTAAAAACAAATGAAAAACACTCCAGCAATCCGATTTATGTTCAGAAAATCGCGCCTGCAATGTAATTCGGCCGTCAACAAGGCCCTTCGTGTTCTGTTACTTAGAATACAATGACGACATTTACGACAATGTTTGAGAAAAAGTATATCGGGGTCATAGTAAATGGAACAAAGTAGTATTATTATTACTTTTTAATTGTCCCTCGACCCTATTCCTTATCATTAAGAGACGCAAGAATTCGTCCAGCGATAATTCATTACAGTCGTATCTCTCGGTTATGGCCCAAATGGCCGCAAATGGCTTTCCGATATTACTTGACGTTTCCACCTTCAATGTATACGTCTTTTGGGCTAGTTCGAATAAAGTTGGATCAAGTCATTTATCATTAAAGATAGGTTTGAAGATAAAGAAGAAAAACGTTCTGATATTAACGACTAGCTTCAACTTGTGGCTTCATCCTTGGGAACTAATAAAAAACCCGTAGAAATATTTTATTGGTTCAGGCGTTGCTTTGCGGTCCATTCAATGAACTAAAAACATTTGCCTTGCTACTCCGCTACTTAAGAAACAAGCAGTTGCTTTTAAGTTACGGAGTAGCAGGGTAATTGTCGAGAGGGACCAAAGTGCAACTTTTCTGTTCAAGGCTTTTCTAAGTGTTTTTTTTGCAAAAGCAATTTTTTGAAGTTGATAATTGAATAACCACGCGGTTTTCTATGCCGCTATTGTTGCTGCTTTAATTATATTTAGAACTATTTTTAATTTTTTTTCAATGTTCGGTGTGAATAGTTGTATGAGCCGCTCGGGAGCAAAATTATTTTCATATTGGGCGTTAACACTTGAATCCCTGTTCAGAATTCTATTGTAGAATCCTTCGCAACATTTTGGATTCAATGTCCTCGCCGTAAATACATCATTTTGCTCCCTTGTGACACAAACAACTATTGTTCATTCCCGTAGAAATGTAGGGAAACTGGAAACAGTTTCTAGCTGTTATAACCTACTGCTATGCTCAATTTGAAGCTTCTAATTATTGTAGTTACGGAGATATATTTTATGTGAAGAAGCTTCAAATTGAGCACGCGGGAAACGGGTCGACCTTGTACTCGTAATAATAATATACAGCCTCTGTTACTAAACAAACAAACAATCCCGAAAAACAAGAAATGATGCCTATTTATATTCTCACATTGAATTCACATTGATGCGAGGAATCTCACATTGAATTCACATTGAACAGAGGCTATATATTATGTGGGACTAAATTAATAAAAAATACCAATTTAGTCACCAAAAAAAGTTAGTGAAATCGTACCGCAGACTGATTATAATTACACCCTAAACATCTTGCATACATCATCTCATTCTTCAAATCGAATATTCATCGTCTCACTCATAATATCGTCCGTCACCTTCACACTCTTACGTTCCATTCCACATATATATTATTACAAAGTCGACCCGTTTCTCGCGCCTTAGTTTACGGAGAATTTGTTCATTTGTTTGTAGTAGAAAACCGCTGTAAGTACAATTGACCTAACAATACTCGTGTGATCTTATTATGACACTCACCAAGGCTCGTTTTATAAAGCCACACTCGTGTTTTAAGGGCCATTATGTATCAGTTGCATAAACTGCTATTTTTATATGGCCTCTGGTTAACATAGAAAACAAACCACTTCTTCGTGTTAAGTTGGTTACGCTACTCCTAAATCTCATTCACGTTCAGTAAATAATTTCCTGTTTTCTCCTATTGCCGAAATAGAGGTTACAATAAAAAACCGCCCATAACTTGTGCAGAACGGGCAATATTCTCGCGAAATGGCGTTTCTTATTTACACAGCAAATAATGGCGGAACATTCATAATGGAACGTTGAGACAATTCTGTTAATTGATGTGGGGGCAGCTAATGTGACAGGACAAAGAATAAAGACCATAGCGTTCATGTTCTACTTACACTATAGTATTTTATGCAACAGTTGTATAAGAGGGGTCAAAAAAGGCGAGTGGTGTATGAATGTGACATACATGAGCTGTCAAAATGAACACGATGGCGATTGCGAGCGAGTTAGGTAATAAGCCAGCAGGTAATTGAGAGGCCACAAATATAACATACATAGCTACATGAATCACGTCTTTATCCTTTACGGAGTAGACAGAGCTTTTTTAGGGTTCCGTACCTCAAAAGGAAAAAACGGAACCCTTATAGGATCACTTTGTTGTCCGTCTGTCCGTCCGTCTGTCAAGACCCTTTTTCTCAGTAACGCGTGGAGGTATGAAGCTGAAATTTATATCAATTACTCAGGTCTACTGTCCCTTGAAGCTGTGAAAAAATCAAACTTCTAAGCCAACGCAATCAAAAGATACAGCCGTTTATGCCGCAAATTTCCGCAAATTTTCAACTCTCAAGGGAATCAAAACCTACAAGGTAGTTCCCGTGAACGCAGAATCTTGAAATTTGGTATGAAGGTAGGTCTTATAGCACAGATTAAAGAATAATTGCGAAAACCGTAAATGTGTATGTATGTCTGTATATAGCAGTGACCAATATAAAGTAACCCCACACTGCGTACATTTTGCTTTGGAACAGGGCTCTGCTTACACTGGTTTTAGATATTTATAGATAATGATACGGAACCCTCGGTGCGCGAGTCCGACTCGCACTTGTTTTTTTTTTTTGTTGCCTGGGGGAAATCTGCTGTAACCAGATACCCCATCACCACGGGGAGGCGATGGGGTTATGTGGGGTTCATACCCACTAAAACCCCCGGGGTGTTCCTTCCTCGCCGCTTTTCTGGCGACGCAACGGTTCAACGGTATAACCCGTTACATCGCCACGTGGGAGGCCAATCTTGGTCTCGTTTTCCCAGCAATGGCGTGTCAGGAACACTTAATACACCATTCTTCTCGAGGACCTTAGACATTTGGGTGGTGGTCCGATCTCCGACAGGGGTGGGGGGGCCGAGGTCTGTGTTTGTAAAACAGAGTGGTGCTACTGTCGCCGTTTAGGAGCCACGCGCCGCGCCGACGCAATCTTAGTACTCGTACTGGTCGCAACACGTCGCCGAATACTTGTAGCACGCTTATTTCGTTTAATTTTTGTGCCACGGAAAAGTGTGCTGTAGTTAAATGGATAGCTCTGTGCCAATAAGTATACTATATTTCTATTGTTCATTTAATGTAGTTTTTATGTAAGTTTATCATATTCGTAAAAAGTATTTAACGTGTGTGTTGTGACTGATTATTTGGTATATTTGCCGATTTTTTTATAGGTCTGGGAGGCCATCAAAAAAAATGCGTGCTCTTGACCCGAATGACTCTAACCCTAGTCCTCAGTTAGGCTGGGAGCCGGCGGTCTTGTGCGATACGCCGGTGCCCAGCTCTCTTGCGGCGCACAGGGTCTGCCAGTGAACTAGTAGTAGACAGAGCCTAAGGTAAAAAAATCTAAAAGCTATTTAGCATGATTATGGGCGTATAGGCGGAAAGGGAAAACAAAATAGTGACGGGTTGCTAGCCGGATTGCCTGACACGATTACTAAGACTTTCGCCCATTCCCTCGAGAGTCCTAGGTATACGACTTTTTTAGTAGAACGGTACATCCAACCGTTGTCACTAATTACATCCTATTCTTACGTAAGCAGTTAGACAGAGACGCACATGAAGAATTGAAGAGAATTCGCCATTGTCGGCTGGGGTAGGCACTGGGGGAAAATTGAGGCATTTCCCTTATAACATGGCAAGGAATGTCGGGTATTTTGACCAATTCCGATATAAATGGCCGCTGGCGGAACGTTAATGTTAAGACTGGACTTTACTAAATATGAAGAAAGCACCAGAATTCAGCCCAGAGCCCCGATTTTTGATAGAACATCACTCGAAAGTACCACTCGAAAGTAGTATAAATCAGCTTATATCTCAAAAAATTCCGCTCTAATCAAAGCTTTGACTAGTTCACAGGATTAATGAGAGCTGTGATTGTCTTCTATGCTACTCGTATTTCAAATTCAGCACAATTTTTCACCACTTTCGAGTGGTATTTGCACACATATGCCTTCAAAAATCGGCACCCAGTACATAGGTACTGCGCCCCGATTTTTAAACATGGCCTTTCGGTCTTGTTACCTTGGGCTTTTGTCTACCCCGTAAGGGATAAAGACGTGATGTATGTTTTGCGGGTGGTAGGGCCTTGTGCAAGGTCCGTCCGGGTCGCTACCACCATCTTACTCGCTAATCCTGCCGCTAAGTAGCAGTGCTTGCACTGCTGTGTTCCGGTGTGGAGAGTAAGACAGCCGGGGAAATTACGGGCACAAGAGGCATTGCATCTTAAGTCCTCTAGGTTGGCAACGCATCTGCAATCCCTAATCCTTCCGGGGTTGCGGGTGTCTATGGGCAGTGGTGATCACTTACCATCAGGTGACCTACTTGCTCGTTTGCCTTCCTATTCATATAAAAAAATAGTTCACAGGATTAATGAGAGCTGTGATTGTCTTCTATGCTAATCCTATTTCAAATTCAGCACAATTTTTCACCACTTTCCAGTGGTATTTGCACACATGTGCAAAGCTGACTATAGAGTCAGCTTTGCAAGGAAAGCTTGACTTCTATGAACCGACCACTTAAACGAGTCCTCGCACCTTCAATTTCCACCTATTGGCAGAGTGCAAAGCGGGTGGAGGGGGTAGCCTAAACGATCACAGCGCTCGCTACGGCTAAAATTGACATTTTTGTCGCTGACTTGAGCTGTCAAATCCATATTGCAGTAAACATTTTCTAATCGTTTTTGAGATAAAAATATGGTCCTGGCAAGATGTGTTGTTGTGAATTGTAATAACACCAAGAAGAATAGCGACTGTAAATTTTACCAATTTCCAAGACCATGGTGGAAACGAGGCCAAAGAAATAAGTGGATATTTGTCGTAAGAAAAAAAATTAAGTTACTTAACCTCTAAAATTTCACTGAAAAAAACAATTTTAATATTATTGGCAATAATGTTACTGACTACCATTGTCCAAAATTGTGTAATATAGTAAAATAACACAAGATTTCATTAATATTTTTCACAATATTTACTTACTTCTTGTTTGACAGCGGTGACAATATTGCCCATAATGGCCGCCTATCACGTGGCGCTGTCGTCGCGCTCGGTCCCAATACGCCCACAATCATGTTAAACGTGGCCTTTCGGTCTTGTTACCTTGGGCTTTTGTCTACCCCGTAAGGGATAAAGACGTGATCTATGTATGTATGTATGTATGTTACGGAGTGTATGAGACGGTATAGGTATGTTTCACGCCGTCGCGTCGGGCTGCCAGTGTTGGTAATAAGGGCAAAGTTCACGGTCTGCTGTTTTCGCGTTAGGGCGCGGTCACGAAGTACCTTTAAGTATTTGCAAGAAGTTTTGTTTTAATTTCAATATAGTTGCAATGAGATTGTCTCCCTCCATGGCAGCAGACACAGCTTAAGAAGATGCTTGCTCGTTTGCTACATACATACATATGGGGTAGACAGAGCCTACGGTAAAAATACGCAAAGGCCACGTTTAGCGTGATTGTGGGCATATGGGTTGAAAGGGGAATCAAAATAGTGATGGGTTGCTAGCCGCATCGCCTTAACATGATTCCTAAGATTTTCGCCCAAACCCTATATGGGCTTTTACCATCTGCGAAGAGAAGCAACTGGTACATCCTACGTTTTTTCTTTACTCCCAAACATGGAAGGTTTGCCATCTTAGTGAAAAATAATCTTTAGGCACAATGGAAAAGAAGACAGATTTTTTAAAAATTTTTTTTTTAATAACGATTCTTTTCAGCCTGGAAAAACCAATATCCCGTCAGAGATTTGAAACCTGTCCAAACTTTTTTCAAAGTTCCGCATAGCCAATTTAACTGCTGGCCAGTTTGAGCATAAAAAATAAAAAATAAAATACTCTAGTTATTATTTTGCCTTTCACCGGTTCAGTATGGGGTCTCAACACGCGAACTCCGCATAAACCGGATTCTTATTTGCCATAACTTTAAATGTGTGCTTTCTAAACTCTAGCTAAGATTCGAATTCAAATGGTTTTCTGTTTAAACTTACACCTTTTTGTGTTTGCGTGCGACTTGTGTTATTAGGTGTAGAAGGCTCGAATCTACAGTAGAGCTTGTCATGTTCCTGGTATTAACTATATTGGATGCTATATTTCGGAAAGCTTTCTGACTTTAGGCGTGTGTTATCACTACATAGTATAAAACAAAGTCGCTTTCTCTGTCCTTCCTCTTATGTCCCTATGCCCCTATGTGCTTATATATCTTCAAAACTACACAACGGAATTTGATGCGGTTTTTTTAATAGATAGAGTGATTCAAGAGGAACGTTTTTATGTATAATTCTACGCAGACGAAGTCGCGGGCAGAAGCTAGTAATAATATTATAAACGCGAAAGTTTGTAAGTATGGATGGATGGATGTTTGTTACTCTTTCGAGTAAAAACTACTGAATGGATTTGGATGAAATTTGGAACGGAGATAGCTGATACCCTAGATTAACACATAGAATATTTTTTATCCCGGAAAATTGCATAGTTCCCGCGGGATAGCGAAAAACTATTTTTTTATAGTAAAAGTCGCGGGCCAGTACAATTATATTTAGCTTAGAAAATTATCTAAGTAGGGTGTAAATAGCATTAATATACGTACAGTCAGGAATCTAATTCCCTATTTTGTTAAAACGTTGTTAGACAGTCGGATAAAGGAGTAAAGAAAAAACAGAATGTATCAGTTGTTTCTCTTCCCGCGCCGATGGTAAAGCCCATCGAGGGAATGGGCTAAAATCTTAGGAATCATGTTTTAGGCGATATGCGGCTAGCAACAGTAGCAACCCATCACTATTTAGGTTCCCCTTTCCACCTATACGCCCACAATCATGCTAAACGTGGCCTTTAGGTCTTCTTACCTTAGGCTCTGTCTACCACGCAAGGGATAAAGACGCGATTTGTGTTTATTCTTTTATAATTAAGGCAGTGGCGTAACTATAACGTCTGGGGCTCGCGACAAATTCGTCAGATGGGGCTCCTTCCTCAATATAAAGAAGTGCGTCAGCGTCCCTTCTGTGACTAAACCAAGCCAGTTCGGGGCCCCGTAGAGCTAGGGGCCCGTGGCATTTTGCCACTCTTGACACCCTATAGTTACGCCACTGTGATAGGGGGAACAAGCAAGAGGGTCACCTGATATAAATTAATCACCGCTGCCCATAGACAGTCATATAGGGCGTCAAGAGTGTGTTTACGGTCCTTTAAGAAAATAATAGGCTCGCTTTTTGAAGATCCCTAAGTCGTATCGTTTTGGGAAAATTGATGCTGCTAGCTGATTCCAGAGTTTAACCTGACGTGGTAAGAAGTTCCGCCAAAAACGAGCAGTCGTGGACTGCGTGAAGATTGATGTGGATGAAGCGAAAGAGGTATGGTCAGGGCCGTTTTAAACTAGACTGGGGCCCTTGGGCACAAGAATTTGGGGCCCTTTTGAAAAGTAAAAAAAGCGAATTATTTATAACTAGCCTTCCGTCCGCAGCTTCACCCGCGATAAATTAATTTTCCCGTAGGAAAAGGTATTTTACCGCGGTAAAAAGTTGCCTATGTCACACAGTGATAATGTAGCTTTCTAACGGCAAATAAATTTTTGAAATCCGTTCAGTAGTTTCGGAGCCTATTCAATTCAAACAAACAAACCTTTCCTCTTTATAATATTAGTATAGAATACTGAGAATACATGTGTAAAAACTTAGGTACCTAAATTACTTTCATCATAAAAAAAGACCTGGTATTAAACATCCAAGACTCGAGAACAAACATTCGTATTTTTCATACAAATATCTGCCCCGACCGGGGATCTAACCCGGGACCTCAAGCTTCATAGTCAGGTTCTCTAACCACCAGGCTATCCGGTCGTCAAAAATATATATCATAAGTATATATTTATGCCCTTGACTGTACCGATATGATCTCTCTAAAACCAGCTACGATTTGCTCTGACCCCGATACCGCACATAATATTTTCGTTTGTTTACTTCCTGCCTTACCCGTGCGTATGTACATCAGGTCCCGGGGGGCTACCGGCACAGCCCAAATGTTGCGCCGCACGCTGAATGTAAAACACCCTGTATATATGTAGCTTCCTAGGTTTTGGATACACTTGTTAAAGTGTAGGTACACTCGCGTACTAAGTTTATGCTTTCATCTCGGTTACCAAAATGACATCATCGGTGTTGCCTGTATTCTGCAATTCAAAAATAGTGATGTGCCACCACTATCGAAAGTTAACGATAAATTACAAACACACACACACAAACACACTTTATAACTATTTCTTCTCTTTTTTATTTTGTATTATTCTTGTGTTTTGAGTACTTCGCTTGGCACTCGCGATACAGAGCCAGAGTCTAGTGCGAAGGCCGCTGTTTCACTTACCGCATAAAATGTCATCTACCTATCTCTATGTAACAATGTGTTCTTTGTAAAATATTATGCACTCTGTTACTTCTGTGGTGAAATAAAGTTATTCTTATTCTTAATTAAATTTAGTACATTTTTGTAAGTTATCCTATAAAATGTGTAGGTATAATACTAATTTTAAAATAAGGAAGGCGGGGGAAGTGTAAGGAGAAATTGGGTATGTTATTTTTTTTTGGTACAGTAATTTAAAAACTATTAATAGTCAGCAGATATTACACTAACTTTAGTGTAATTAACAATCCATCTATACGCCCACAATCATGCTAAACGTAGCCTTTAGGTTTTGTTACCCTTACGGGATTACTGTGTCAGTGTTTGTGTGGTGTAAGGGATAATTAATTTTGTGGGATTCATTTATGTGTTTTATGTGGCAGTAGTGGAGGGAGGGATTGCATGATTCCATGACTTTCTGCCAAGTTTCTTGTGGCGCGTTCGTCTTGGCAACGATGGTCTTTCCGAATGTGCTGGTAGTTTCAAAAAGGCACGTGAAAGAGCCCTTGGCGGCCAATTTGCAAAATAAATTTTCATTTTCATTTTTCTTGAAAAACATATATATTTCACACAGGCTTTGTTATCTTGCACGTGAGTAGCGGAATAGCACGGTAAATATTTTTTGTTACTTCAGACGTGTAAAAAACAGAGCTGTCTCGCTAACCACGACTTACTGCCACTTGATCGGGCCAACGTCTCCCGAGTGACGTATGACTTTAATATTGCTTTGTTCCTGTTGACAACTTGTGCGCGTGGAATGTGCAAAGTAATTATAATTTGTCTACATCCATAATCATAACTACCCTACAATATGTTCAGGAACGATTAGCAAATGGCCTACATTACAAAGCTGTCTCTGTGGTTGTATTATGTTCACATTAAAGTATCAATATGGATACTTTAATTACATTCAAACTTTGAACAGCTTAAATTACAAAATATCTTCACTACAAAACAAAGTCGCTTTCTCTGTCCCTATGTCCCTATGTATGCTGATATCTTCAAAACTACACAACGGATTTTGATGCGGTTTTTTTAATAGATAGAGTGATTCAGGAGGAAGGTTTTTATGTATAATTCTACGCAGACGGAGTCGCGGGCAGAAGCTAGTATAATATATAAGACAGAGCAAAAAGCTCTTAAAACCCTTTTTCGAAATCATCTACCACAAATCCGGGAAAAACCTCTATAATTCACGTTTTTCCGCATTTCCCGCCGTATTTGAATAAAGGTAGCCGCTGCGTTTGCAGAACATCGGCTTTTAGGTCAACAGCCTACAAATAGGCGAAACGCTTAGGCTTAGGTCTCACACCAGACTACCAAAATCTATGCAGTGTAATTGAACCATTAACACCATTAACAAACATTATACCTATTCAGCGACAAAAACTTTACAGACATACACGAATCACTTCATTTTCCATTACAGACAGAGGCCACGGTCCACGGTGACCTAAAGGCCACGTTTAGCATGATTGTGGGCGTATAGGTGGAAAGGGGAATCAAAATAGTGATGAGTTGCCACCCGCATCGCCTATTATGATTCCTAAGATTGTCACCCATTCCCTCGATAGGCTTTTAGCATCTGCTTGGGATGAGAAGCAATTGGTACATTCTATGTTTTTTCTTTACTCCCAGACCAGCATGGAACTTTGGCCCTAACTAACTAGCTTCTTCACGCGCAAACGGCAAGACAGATTTTGATAAAATTTGGAACGAAGATAGCTGGTACCCTAGATTAATACGTAGGCTACTTTTTATCCTGGAAAATTGCACGGTTCCCGCGGGATAGTGATACACATGTCAAAGGTCGTAGCTGGCTAGACTCTCAACGTAAATAATCATTGCAGATTATCTGTCAACATCAGTTCTTCTAATTATACACGGACGTAGTCGCGGGCAGGAGCTAGTGGTAAATAAAATTAACTCAAACTAATCCAATCTGCTGAATTTTTTTTTTAAATCATAGAGATAGGTACAAAATGGATACCTGTTTCATTTGGTCAAGCCATCACACTATAAGTCGAGTTATAACTTCGTTAGAAGGAACCCCGCGTCTACAATAAGAGGAATTCCACTATTTTCCGAGCAATCTCTTTGCCGTCGAGTATTTTCAATTTACCAGTTTATTTTATTACGTTAAGTGAACAATTCTTCTCCAATCAATATCTGTACAGTTATTTTGATAATACGCGAGTCAAGATTCTTGACCGATCCAAGAATTGAAATAACAATCTAACTATCTTATCTTATCTTATCTTCAATGCTGGTCTGGGAGCAAAGAAAAAACATAGAATGTATCAGTTGCTTCTCTTCCCTCGCAGTTTAAAATCTCATCGAGGAATTGGACGAAAATCTTAGGGATCATGTTATATAGGCGATGTGACTCAACCCATCACTGTTTTGATTCCCCTTTCCATCCATACGTCCTCAATCATGCTAAACGTGGCCCTTAGGTTTTGTTACCTTAGGTTCAGTCTATCTCGTAAGGGATATAGATGTGGTATGTGACGTACGCGTAAGACTATTTCCAATCGCAATACCAAAAGTCCTGCTGTCGTTTCTTGTAGCTAAGCACTGCTATATTTATGCTATTGGGACCGTGCGCGACGACAGCGCCACGTGATAGGCGGCCATTATGGACAATATTGTCACCGCTGTCAAACAAGAAGTAAGTAAATATTGTGAAAAATATTAATGAAATCTTGTGTTATTTTACTATATTACACAATTTTGGACAATGGTAGTCAGTAACATTATTGCCAGTAATATTAAAATTGTTGTTTTCAGTGAAATTTTAGAGGTTAGGTAACTTACTTTTTTTTTTCTTACGGCAAATATCCACTTATTTCTTTGGTCTCGTTTCCACCATGGTCTTGTAAATTGGTAAAATTTACAGTCGCTATTCTTCTTGGTGTTATTACAATTCACAACAACACATCTTACCAGGACCATATTTTTATCTCAAAAACGATTAGAAAATGTTTACTGCAATATGGATTTGACAGCTCAAGGCAGCGACAAAAATGACAATTTTAGCCGTAGCGAGCGCTGTGATCGTTTAGGCTACCCCCTCCACCCGCTTTGCACTCTGCCAATATCGGTATGACCATAGCCTTATAGATTTTTCTAGAATTCTCGGGCTCTCGCTGGGGAGCGAAGCGCAAAGGTCCTTGACCGCTAGCTGAAGAAGTTTTGGGGTTTCGAGGCCAATACCTATTTGTTGTAAGTACATGAATAGGCGTTGGTGTGTAAGTACGTGTCAACTTTTTGCATGTGATTGTGTTCTGTCTTTTTGTATGTGTGTGTCGAACAACGAGCATTGGCACTATATTTATTAAGTAAAATAAAAGCTACTTCCATGCTGGTCTGGGAGCAAAGGAAAAACATAGAATGTACCAGTTGCTTCTCGTCCCGCGCAGATGGTAAAAGCCCATCGAGGGAATGGGCGAGTCTTAGGAATCATGTTATAGGCGATGCGGCTAGCAACCCATCACTATTTTGATTCCCCTTTCCACCTATACGCCTACAATCATGCTAAACGTGGCCTTTAGGTCTTGTTACCTCAGGCTCTGTCTACCCCGTAAGGGATATAGACGTGATTTGTGTGTGTGTGTGTGTGTGTGTGTGTGTGTGTGTGTGCGTGTGTGTGTGTGTATAAAAGTTACAAGTGAATAATATAAAAATACATACAAGAATAGGAACAAGAATAATGGCAACGAAAATAATAGTCATGTGAAAAAGAAAGATCCCGTAGGAGACGCGCGCCAGGAACTTCCACAGCCATAGCGAAAGGAACCGGTTGAGCGGACCACTGTGACAACTTAATCTTCTCCCCTCTGAAGAAGACTGGGGAAAGAGCAGTGCTTGGTCCGGTGCACCCTGAGCATCGGCTAATGATTTCCTGGCATTTTCTCAGGGATATCATTGACCGTAGGCTAAGAGAAGAGCCCGACAGGGGATAGGGGGTCTTTTGACCATATTACCGTACAACGTCGCTGACATTTTGTCACAAGATTTTTGAATTATACTTTTACTAGCTTCTGCCCGCGACTTCGTCTGCGTAGAAAGAAAAGAAAGAAAGAAGACATTTATTCCTTTTTGCAAGACACACAAATAAAAAAGAATGTACACAATTTTATAGAAAATAATCAAGACAATAAAAATAGATCATGAGCGTTGTGTGTGTCTTCGCAAAAGTGAAACGGTCGCTGGCTCAGCATTACGCTGAGGCGTAGAATTATACATAAAAACCTTCCTCTTGCATCACTCTATCTATTAAAAAAACCCGCATCAAGATCCGTTGAGTAGTTTTGAAGATATAAGCATACATAGGAACATAGGGACATAGGGACAGAGAAAGCGACTTTGTTTTATACTATGTAGTGATTACTTTGACATTGGCGAAGTTGTCGTCCCTATAACGATATGCCACAAATAAGAAGAAGAAGCTCAATACGATCAACATCGTTTTTGCTTTGCCTCCACCTTCTATACCTTAACGGACCCAAAAAACCATAACATCGAGAGAGTTGAAACTAATTAAAAGCTTTTAAAATCTTGAAATATTTTTCAAGTGTTTAGTTAAACTAACTCCACAACTCCACTAATTACTGATATATTCAGGACTAGTTGTTGCCCGCGACTCCGTCCGCGCAGAGCTTATCGCTATCCCGGGGAGCTATGCTGTTTTCTGGGATAAAAACTATCCTATGTCCGTCCCTGGGAGTGAAACTAACTGTGTACCAAATTTCAACTATGTATGTATGTTTAATGTAACTGCGGCATATAAGGTGTCATAAGTTATAGTTTTTTTAACTATCCCACGGGAACTCTTTAATTTTCCGGGGTTAAAAGTATGTAAAATATTGACCAGGGATATAAGGTACCGCCACGCAAAATATCATTTAAATCGGTCCAACAGTTTTGGAGATTAGCGAACACAGACATAGGTAAATGAACACATACAGACAAAAATTATAAAATCTATTTTTTGTGTTTTGTTGCTCTTCCCTAATCGTTAGCACTCTATTTTTGATGAATTTATTTAATGTACAGACACGAACTTTCTACTGATTTATTACATGTATAGATTAATTTCTAGACACAGCAAAATTTTCTATTATAGCCAGCAGGACTAACTAGTATGCCTTACCTTTAATTTAGAGCAGTTCAACCTTCATTACGCCGTGTTAGCCAACTTGTAGCACCCGAATATCCAACTTGCCAAGTCGTAGCTCTGCCTCGTAGCTCGTAGCGTTTCGTAGCAGGGCCCAATAAATCAAGACCCTAGCATATTTCACGTGATTTAATAGTTGGGGTCTAGCATGTGGAGTATGATTTAGCGATCGACGGATAACTTTGGGAGCAACTGTTTTAGGGCGAGTAATATTTACTTGGAAGCTTCTGAGGTACTTATATACTTACTTACTTCTTCGACAGAGCTTTTTTTTTAACGGAGAGGAAATCTTTATGGATGCCCTAGGCACGGGGATGCCTAGGGTTATGTGGGACTCCCCCTTGGAGGCTATACCCGAACTAAAAACTCTCCGGCGTTGCTTCAATCCGGTGTGACGGGGACGCTGTAGGATGCCGCTAGGGTTTCACCACAAACGCCCCCCCGGTGGCCCCGGCTTCCGCCAGGACCGCGCCAAGAAAAGGAGGGCGCGTACGCTGGACCCGTCTTCCCTTAGACAATGAGACAGTGCAGTGCAGGTAGGTAATGTCTTCGACAGAGCCTAAGGTAACATGACCTGAAGGCCACGTTTAGCATGATTCTGGGCGTATAGGTGGAAAGGGGAACCAAAATAGTGATGGGTCGCTAGCCTGGGCTTTTACCAGCGCGAGAAGTGCAACTGGTACATTCTATGTTTTTTCTTAACTCCCAGACCAGCATGGAACAAAATTGGTAATTTGGTAAAAATCAAAGAAATAAAACAGTGCCCGTTTACCTTTGCTTTTTTTACGTTTAAAAAAAATTAAACCTTGCTAGATCGATTTTGTCGCCCCCCCCGCATACTAAATTTAATGACAATCGTTGGAGTCGTTTCCGAGATTCAGATTATAATTGGACGTAGTTTAGCAGAAAGGATCCAATCCACGAAACAACCGGAATATGAGTTAAGTATACCAAACTATGCCTGAAGGCCAATACTTTCGATCAGCAACAAAGATCCAGCAAAAATACCAACGCATAACGTTTAAACCACATAGTGTTACCATCCCACATCTATGACAGGTTTATATTTTAATTCAATAGTAGGGATTCAACTCTTTTGGATCATTATGGATTTTTTATCACTACAAGGAACCAGGTGCGCAATACCTTAAGTAAAGTAATTCAATCTGCTTGGATTCTTTTGCAAAAAAACATATTTGTGACATTTAAATACTCCAGTGAAATCTCAAAAGTAATCCAGATTACTTGGATCCCTTCCGTTATTATGAGCTTTTCAAAATAAATTAAACTAAAAACGGAGCCAAAGTGCTTGAATCATTTCAGATGAATTCATGTGCTTTAAATACCGAAATTGACAAAAACAGCAGAAAAGATCCAAAACACATGGATTGTTTCTATTTAATTCGTCAATATTCATATCTCAACTTATTAAAAATGCCAGAAAAGACCCTAGGTTAAAAATATTTTTTATTATTATTATTTCCTTGATTCATTGTACCTGTTATAGCAAAATAATGGATGTCATTTAATCCCAATAAATGTACGTAGTTTAGCAAAAAGGATTCAATCCACGGTGAGTTACACTTGAGTAATTAAGGTTTGAAGTTTAAACAGTGTTTCATGAATAAAGCCTGCATTTTAGTTTGATGTTTTTATGCAAATATATGCGTATCCTATTACTTTTCTAGTTTATATATACTTACTCAGGTATATTGTTATAATTCTTAAGATATTTAGGCTAAAGTCCACTTGGATCCATTTTGATAAATTGTATCTTAAATGACACTTACTTGTATTTATTTTCACCATAAAGTTCCACATGTAAAACAGTGGTGAAAAAAAATGTTTTAAAAAGAATACTACTAATCTAAGCATTAATCACTTTTATTTCTTGTTGAAAAATAATTTTATAATTATATTAAATTATGAGATCAACTTTATTTTTTATATTTTGTGGCTATCTTAGCATATATAAACCTTTAAAAGAATTCAATATTTATCTCGTGTGCATTTGTTACTTTTTATTGGCCATTATTTATTGGCCTTTTAGTCATTATTTATGCTGTGATAGACACAAAAAAAATTTAAATACTGAAATCAAAACAAATTTCTCAAAAATAAACTAGGTATTATGTCAAAAATAAAAAAGGTTCAATCTTTACCTATCTGATTATTAGCTTCAGGAACATTATTATCAATTTCGTCTTCAATCATTTCAATATTAAAATCAAGAGGACCCTCAAATCCTTCTAGATCATCCACAACACAAGGTCACGATTTCCCTTCAAAGACTTGTAAAATCCTAAACAGTAATTTTGGAATGATATCAAACAAGGATTTCAAGTCGTCTAGCTTTGCCTGGGGTATTTCTTTGCCATTTGGCCACGGTAGTGATAGGTCGTTTTCCGATATTACGATAGATCTTTTTCTATTTTTTTTCTCAATATTGAGCTCTTGAAATTCGTCTTCCATAATATTAGTTTACATGAAAATAGCATATACGTCTTCATTCTTCAACATAATTTGTTTAGTTTTCAGCCAGTTAGTTTTAGTCTTTTTTACGTACGTTTTCCTATTAACTATTTTCTTTTCGATTTTTTCTGTACCCAAAGTCTTCTTTCTTCATTTTGTACACTTGCAGTGGATTTTTTTTCTTACAGCTTTTTATGACATTGATATATTCGTCAGCTGTATAAATTCTTTCGTGGAATTTTAGATGGGTTTCTATTTTGGAAAAATCAGTGTTGTTTGGCAAAAATGTGTGACCTGATTCTAGATAGTTCAGTGTAATTTTCTTAGGTGTAATTTGAAAATTATTTATTTATAAACATATCTCTGAAACTTCAATGTCACGTATAGTAACTTTAAAGACAATAACACTGAACTATCTAGAATCAGGTCACACATTTTTACCAAACGACACTGATTTTTCCAAAATAGAAACCCATCTAAAATTCCACGAAAGAATTTATACAGCTGATGAATATATCAATGTCATAAAAAGCTGTAAGAAAAAAAATCCACTGCAAGTGTACAAAATAAAGACTTTTTGGGTACAGAAAAAATCGAAAAGAAAATAGTTAATAGGAAAACTTACGAAAACAAGACTAAAACTAACTGGCTGAAAACTAAACAAATTATGTTGAAGAAAGAAGACGTACCTATATGCTATTTTCATGAAAACTAATATGGAAAACGAATTTCAAGAGCTCAATATTGAGAAAAAAAATAGAAAAAGATCTATCGTAATATCGGAAAACGACCTATCACTACTGTGGCCAAATGGCAAAGAAATACCCCAGGTAAAGCTAGACGACTTGAGATCCATGTTTGATCTCATTCCAAAAGACTGTTTAGGATTTTACAAGTCTTTGAAGGGAAATCGTGAACTTGTGGATGATCTAGAAGCATTTGGGGGTCCTCTTGATTTTAATATTGAAATGATTGAAGACGAACTTGATAATAATGTTCCTGAAGCTAATAATTAGATAGGTAAAGATTGAACCTTTATTATTTTTGACATAATAGTTTATTTTTGAGAAATTTGTTTTGTTTTCAGTATTTTAAAATTTTTAGCATCTATCACAGCATAAATAATGACTAAAAGGCCAATAAATAATGGCCAGGTAATAGTAAAAAATAACAAATACACACGAGATAAATATTGAATTTTTTTAAAGTTTTATAAATGCTAAGATAGCCACAAAATATAAAAAATAAAGTTGATCTTATAATTTAAAACGATTATAAAACCATTTTTCTACAAGAAATAAAAGTGATTAATGCTTAGATTAGTAGCATTATTTTAAAAACAATTTTTTTTCACCACTGTTTTACACGTGGAACCTTATGGTGAAAATAAATACAAGTAAGTGTCATTTAAGATACAATTTATCAAAACGGATCCAAGTGGACTTTAGCCTAAATATCTTAAGAATTATAACAATATACCTGAGTAAGTATATATAAACTAGAAAAGTAATAGGATACGCATATATTTGCATAAAAACATCAAACTAAAATGCAGGCTTTATTCATGAAACACTGTTTAAACTTCAAACCTTAATTACTCAAGTGCAACTCACCGTGGATTGAATCCTTTCTGCTAAACTACGTCCAATTATTGCTCGTTTAAAGGTACTAGAATAGATAAATAGATAGAAATACTGATAGCACGGAGCGATGGCAAGCGCCCTGATGGGATGTCATTGATACCATGGAGGTACGGACGTGCGCTGGTGTGGGACGCTACTTGCGC
The DNA here is from genome assembly GCA_949127965.1 of Pandemis corylana. Taxonomy (NCBI): domain Eukaryota; kingdom Metazoa; phylum Arthropoda; class Insecta; order Lepidoptera; family Tortricidae; genus Pandemis; species Pandemis corylana. The sequence goes on along the minus strand of OX421866.1, from coordinate 1,265,999 downwards.
CGGCACCATGGCTGCGTCCTACCTCCCAATGACGTGCGGGCATGCCGGCGCGGCGACGGACACCCGGGAGCGGGTAAAGATGACAAAATACCAGTGTTTCGGCGCCCAATACGAATTCGTCGCATTTGGCGTCGAGACACTCGGTCCGTGGGGCAAAGGCGCTCGTGGGCTCTACAGAGATGTAAGCAAGCGCCTGAGGGAGGCAACAGACGACCCTCGCGCCGGCAGCTTTCTCGCACAAAGACTCGCAATTGCGATACAACGCGGGAATGCTGCCAGCGTGGTGGGGACCCTACCTGAGGGTCCAAATTAATTTTAATTTTATTTTTTTAGCCCAAGTTTTATTTTATTAAGTAATTTTTAAGCTAGCCTTAGTTAATATTTTAATTAATACTTTAGTTCTTAATTAACGTTTTTTTATAGTCATAACATGGATGGCATGCATTTTCGATTTTAATAAATAAAATAAACAAATAAATATCTTGGGACAAATTACACCAATTGACCCAGCCCCAAACTAAGCAAAGCTTGTACTATGGGTACAAAACATACTTATATAATTAATGTAGATATATACATACAACATCCATGACTCGGGCACAAACATTCGTATTTATCATACAACTGTCTGCCCCTACCGGGATTCGAACCCAGGACCTCTAGCTTCATAGTCAGGGTCACTAACCACTAGGCTATCCGGTCGTTAACCTGCATTACACATTAGAAATACTGATATATCTACCTCCGCATACATTTTACGATAGTCGCGTCAGTTCCGATGTCCTATCGAAAGTGGAAATGTAATTTCTAAATGTCAGTGAAATTAGAACACATAGAAAAATCCGAAAAGTAAAGCTATGGCCGGGAATCGAACCCGGATCCTCGTCATTCCGTGACGCGTGCTATACCCCTACACCACCCATAGCAGGTGGGTAGTCTCCGAATTTTTCTACCTGTTACTAACTGTCACGTGACCTTTTTGTTACTATGCGAATTTTTGTCGCTAAGCGTCATCTGTTTGAATGATGTGTCTATACGACACAATTACAAAATGGAAATGTAAAACAATTCTATTACGTCAGCTGAGATAAGAATGAATATCCGTGTGCTGAATAAATAACAAGCTGAAGTAAAAGACAAGTTAACAACGATGGCGCGACACAAACAGAATAAGAAACAAAATGGTGACCTTAAGTACTTTTTAGAGATCCCTCTCAAATACATACATACATCACGTCTTTATCCCTTACGGGGTAAACAGAGCCCTTAGGCTCTTACCTTACCTTACCTTACCTTAGTAACAAGACCTAAAGACCACGTTTAGCATGATTAAGGGCGTATGGATGGAAAGCAGTGTTGCCAGGCCACTTCCCTTGAAAATTACATTGCGGTCCCTAAAAAGTTCCATTTTCGGTAGAAAAGTTCCATTTTTTTTTACCTCATTATAGGAATTAGGAATAATATTTGTGTTAATAACAGAAAAATGTGTGTATTTAAAGTTTTTTACCACGTATCTTTATGCCGGGACCTTAAAAGTTCCGAAAAATGCGCCAAAATACAAAGTTCCTTCCAAGTCCCGCGGGGGTGTCAAAAGTCCCGCAAAACGGAAGAAACGGAACCAAACAGCAACACTGATGGAAAGGGGAATCAAAACAGTGTTGGGTTGTTAGCCATATCGTCTATACAACATGATCCCTAAGATTTTCGCTAAGTCCCTTGCTGTCTGTCTGACTGTCCCTATGTATGCTAGATCTTTAAAACTACGCAATGGATTTTGATTAGTAGATAGAACGCGATTTTATTTAATAGATAGAGTGATTTAAGAGGAAGGTTTATATGTATAATTCTATGCAGACGAAGTCGCGGGCAGAAGCTAGTATGGAATATAAATCACTGCTTACTTTGCTTAGGAACAGGACGGGGCGCTAACACTGGAATTCACTGGCCGAATTTGGACGGAACCCTCTGTGTGCGACTCCAAACTCGCACTTGGTCGGTTTTTATAAAAGAAAACTCCATTTTTCTGCATTGCTTTGACAGTAGATACTGTGAAAACTATTTTCCTTCGAAAAAACTTTTCGAAAGAATGATGCATTCTAAGCAATTCTTTTTCTCTGAACTTCCTTCCCCACTTCAAGCTCTTCTCTCTCGAATTATCACAATTAGAAGAAAGAACTGATATTTGCGTTGTTATAAATGTTGTGTTGCACGTGTTTTTGTCACTAGTCAGTGCTGATTATTCAATTCGGGTACTATAGGAAGTGACTGAAAATGTTTTGAAAATTGGCCGGTAAGGGCTCTTTTACATGTATTTTTTGGAACTATCAGCGCATTCGGAAAGACCATCATTGCCAAGAGGAATGCGCCGCAAGAAACTTGACAGAAAGTCATTTTATCAAAATAAAATACATTAAGCTACTTAAATTAAATACATTTATAAAAGGGATTAGCTGTTGCCCGCAACTTTGCCTGCATAGAATTCGTTTATCGCTATCCCGCAGTAATTACGCAATTTTCCGGGATAAAAATAGCCTATGTGTTATTTCAGACTATAATCTATCATGTTCCAAATTTCATCCAGATCTATCTAACGGTTCTGGCGTAAAGTGGCAGGTTAAGATGTGTGCTCATGTGCTAGTAATTCCAACCCACGCCAAAACACAGCAGCGCAAGTGCTGCTGTTTGGCTGCAAGATTAGCGAGTGGCGAGTAGCGGTCCAGAAGGACCTCGCAAAACTTGGTGTAGCTCAACGCTTAGTGTCAGCAACACGGTTAATCTAGACCAGGGGTTCCCAATATTTTTCAACCTGCGGTGCAGTTACAAGTTTAGTATTTTGTAACGGCGCCCTGCCTTAGCTAAGTTGTTAGGTTAGGCTACTTAAATAGATAGTAAAAAAGAGTGACACGACGCTATATTATTTACCGATGCGAGCGCTCAAATAGCCGCGAATATTTGTGGTTTCGGATAGTGATAGAACTCACGGCGCCCCTCTTTACTTTCTACAGCGCACCAGGGCGCCGCGGCGCACACTTTGGGAACCCCTGATCTAGACATTTCGCAACCCGTCTAGTTTCTTGAACAGCAGCAGCTTGGGAGTTGGCTCGCTGCCCCGCCGGCCAGTCTGCGCCGACGACGCCGAGTCTGCCGCGCCGTTTAACTAACATTTTGAGCAAATATCAGGGAGAATGAATTATGCCTGTTTGAGCTTATAACAAATCTACAAATAATAAATCTATGAAGTAATCTACGAAACCGCTTTGTAATATTATTAGCTTTTTAATTGTATAATGTATCCTTCGATAGACAAATAGTGACTGTTACCAAAGCCGTGGTTTATGTCCCTTGTGCTGTATTATTAGACCAATCAATTTCAGAGCCACAAACCTTGCGGAAGCCGGCTTCGACCAACGCTGTGTAGAGTCCGTGTGTAGAGTCTTTTAGCCACTGCCGCCGCTTAGTAAAAACACACCCGCGAAGACTATCCGTGATGTTATAATTATACAATAATTACACTTTTACACCAAACATTACACACATTAATCAATATTTACAATAGTTTAAACATAAATCCGCATAAAAAGACCGACCGTGTCCCAACAAATATGAAAACAAGTGACAGCCGCCTTATTGTTCTTTTTATAATGTGCCGCGGCGCGTGCGACGGACTAGCGCCAGCCAGCCACCAACAGCCAAAAAGGTTGAAACCCTAAAAAATTATTATTATTCAAAATACTTGCACATTAATGTTATTTTCATTTTAAGTGATTGATACATAGGTGACAAGATTTACAGGCCACGTTTAGCAAGTTTGTGGGCGTATATCGATGGAAAATGGAATCAAAATAGTGATGCGATAGCCGCATTGCCTGTAACATGATTCCTATGATTTTCGCCCATTCCCTCGATGGGCTCTTACTGTGCGCGGGAAGGGAAGCCTGGTACATTCTATGCTTTTACTTTGCTCCCAGACCAGCGTGGAAGTGATTGATAACTTTAAAGTTTTGTTTTTTTTAAGGTTCCGTCCCTCTAAAGGAAAAAAGAAACCCTCACAAGATCACTTCGTTGTCCGTCTGTCTGTCCGTCAAAACTTTCTCTCTGAGCAAATAAAAGTGATTTTGATTACTGATTTCTGATTTTCCGTTTCTTTTCGTAAGTGTTTCGTGGTGCCAACACTGAAGATCAACAAACGAACAGAGAATCCTAAGTAGGAAAATCCCTTGTGTATTTTATTTCGTTCGTTCCATTAATATGTAAATAGGAGATTCGGGTTCTATATGTTATTCATACAAGTGGTGGGGCTAAGTGTTCCTCGGTGTAACAAATGTCAAGGACAGTACTTTTGTACGTATTCTAGAACTAGCTTCTGCCCGCGACTTCGTCTGCGTAGAATTATACATCTAAACCTTCCTCTCGAATCACACTATCTATTAAAAAACCGCATCAAAATCCGCTGCGTAGTTTTGAAGATCTAAAAAAAAACAAAATTTATTTTTGCAAATAGGCCGCCAAGGGCTCTTTTACATGTCTTTTTGAAACTACCAGCGCATTCGGAAAGACCATCATTGCCAAGAAGAATGCGCCGCTAGAAACTTGGCAGAAAATCATTTTTTCACAATAAAATAATTTTTTAACAATACTTAAATTCTACTTAACTTATGTAGGTACCTATAATCATCACTACATAGTATAAAACAAAGTCGCTTTCTCTGTCCCTATGTCCCTATGTATGCTTATATCTTCAAAACTACACAACGGATTTTGATGCGGTTTTTTTAATACATAGAGTGATTCAAGAGGAAGGTTTTTATGTATAATTCTAGGCAGACGAAGTCGCGGGCAGAAGCTTACATTTATAAAAGGGATGTATAACGTCCCCAAGTTAAGTAGGTAATGCTAATGATAAATAAAATAACAATAATAATAGACTTTTTTATTTACCAATTTACAAACAAATATATACATTATCAAAGCATTAGATACATGCATTCGGTAAATAGGACAGGAGACTCAGCAGCCATGCTGGTTGTCAGTCTCCGACCTGATTAAAAACTAATTTAAAACCTAACTAAGCAAAGGTGGGTTTTGCGGGTGGTAGGGCCTTGTGCAAGGTCCGTCCGGATCGCTACCACCATCTTACTCGCTAATCCTGCCGCTAAGTAGCAGTGCTTGCACTGCTGTGTTCCGGTGTGGAGAATAAGACAGCCGGGGAAATTACGGGCACAAGAGGCGTTTCATCTTAGTCCTCTAGGTTGGCAACGCATCTGCAATCCCTCCGGGGTTGCGGGTGTCTATGGGCAGTGGTGATCACTTACCATCAGGTGACCCCCTTGTTCGTTGCCTTCCTATTCATATAAAAAAAAAAAAAAAAGGGTAAGGAAGGTTCGCTGCCAAAGCGACAGATGACGAAATAACTTCTTCCAGGTTCTAATTTACATCATTAAGTAAGGTTTTTATTTATTTGTTCAATCCGTTTGTTTTGAGATCCACGATCCTATATTGACATACTAGTATCACAATTATATTTACCGTCTCATCATGCCATTTTGGTGAAGGGACTCAAAAACCAGCACTTATTATTAGAGTTCAGTTCATCACGTTTCCAGTCGATCACATCAGATAAAAAGTTCGTCCACAATAATACCTATTGCCCAGGAAATTGTTATTTCTAAGATAACAGATTCTCTGGATCAAAGCGGTTCGCAGTTGGCTGCCTAGAAATCTGATTTCATGGACAAATATTCTGTTTCACCGGAATTTCATCACCACCATAACAAGAACCTATCTATACCAATTTTGTAGTACCTGACAGGGCTCTGACATAAATGGATAGTGGCGATTTAACGTCCGTTTCACGAGGAGCCCTCGTTCAACGCTTGAGTATGTGCCAGAGATATCTAAGTACACTGGCTGTTTCTGACGATCGTCCAGTTAAATTGGAGCTGTGGTGAAAGTTGTTTGCTTTGGTTGGGAAGGTCTGACTAAGATGGGCGAATGTAGTATGTGCAATCGTTAGGATTGCCTAGATAAAGTGGTTCTGGGAGAATTTGTTGTCCTATATCTAACCCGTATAGAAGAGAAGGGAAAATACGGAACATTAACAATTGTATGTCGGCACGCTTGGCCAAAGAATCTTGCCTAATCTACCTACCCTCAACGATCTGATAATATTTAGGTACCAGGTAATTTTATATGTAGACCTTTAATAAACTGCAAACATTTCGTCGCTTAGCTCCTGTAGTGCAATAGTGGACTAAATTATGCATCAGAAAAGTATTTTTTTTATAATTTTTTTTTTGCCTTGAATAATAGCTTCGGTGTAAACTTTTGAAAAAACGATGTTACAAAACCGTGTGGCGTTATAAAACGTGAATACAAATTCAAAATTTCATTCTGTAGTGCACTTCGTTTATACTTTATATTACTAAAATCTTTCGAATATTCTAAAAATCTGCCATATCTGGCCTTGAAAAAAGCTTTCAAAACTTGTGATTTTTAGAAAAATGAGACCAAATTCGGTTGCGCCCTCTTAAGGGCGAGGTTAATTATGAATCAAAAATTTAAAAATGCAAACTTCTGACAGACCTTGTTTACGCAGTTCAGTAGACAGTGTTGTCACACATACATACATACAAAAATCACTTCTTTATAGACAGGTAAGCTAACAAGACCTAAAGGCCGCGTTTAGCATGATCGTAGTTGAGTTGACTAGAGACGTCTAGAGACTAGTTGACGCCTATGAGATGTTTTTTTTTTTTTTACTACGAACTGACCAGTGATTGACCTCTATCTCACTTGGTGGAAGGTGCAGATGAGGCCAAAGGTTAACTCACTGGTTCAGTAATAAGATTCCTAAGATTTTCGCGCATTTTGTCGATGGGCTGTTATCATTTGTGCGGGCAGTGAAGCAACTGGCACATTATTTTTTTCTTTGCTCCCAGACCAGCATGGAAGCAACGCCGCGCTTCTCTTTTCAATATCATTTAATCTCAATTTCAGTCACGGTATTATTCGAAGAAACGGATACAAATAGCAATTGCTAAGCAAAATTTAAGCCGTGCAAACAATATTAATAAATACCAGAAAATACGTCCATTGTGCTCCAGCGGAGCGCCGGGGAATTTGAGAGGCTTCGTACATTTTCGTGGCCTTTCAGATAAATAAAACAGTTGATATTCTTATCCTTCCTTGAGGTTTTGGTGAAGAATGGTTGGTGGACTTTTACTATCTTATTACAGTGGATAGGAAATACAGGGCTATATTTCCTTCAAGTAGCTACAGGCTAATTTCAATCGATGCCGTCATTGGTTAACTGACAGACTTAGGGCCTTTTTCGCCACACTGTTAAGTTCCAGTTATCTTGAGTGTCAGTTATCTATGATGACGTCTCTGTCTGTTTTGTTGTACCTAATAGAGACGGATTTTTTGTCGCTAAGCGTTATCTGTTTGTATGGTGTGTACGACACAATTACAAACTCCCGTGGAACATCTACTGCTCACCAGGGACGAGAGAAGACGCTGTTTTCAAATGATAGGTACCTACTATCAAATGAATCACGAATTTTTACTTGTTGATTTTTTATATTTACTTTTACGGTTTTACCGTTAGAACTCCTATAATTGTATGTATTAATTAACAGCCCTGGCCCTGGTACTGAACAAATTCTTCTCAAGCGAAATCGCCGGCAACAGCAAGTAAACCTATAATTTCAGACCCAAACATCTTTAGTACACATCTAACTCTCGTGTTAACATAGGCCTATAAACCACGCACTGAGCAAGAAGGATTATCAGATAAAAAGGATCCTCTTAAAGGAGATTTACAACCAACCCTCGGCTAACTGAATATTTGCTTACTTTGAGACGGCTCACACCGCTTTCATACGTTTAAAGTATAAAATAGCCTGTTTGGTGTCCCACTTCTGGACAATGGCCTATAGGGACATTTAGCGTGGTCAGCGCATATCACGGTGCACGAGTACTGGAATATGAGCTGACACAGCTATCCCGAGCCCCCGCCGCAGGACCCGCGGCCCGGGCAACAGGCAGTCGCTATCGGGGTTCTGTACTGTACGGTACTTTTATATAATTAAATAGTTATTACGAAGCAAGGTTGTTCTCATTCCTACATACACCAGAAGATCCCGGTAGTGCCTCAATAGTGGTGACCCCGACATTCACGTTAACCTTGGCTTCATAAATTTAAATTCAGTGTCCGTTTAATAAAGTGTAATAATTCAAATTTCGGGACCGAGAGAAATGAACAACGAACAACCGGCCGGGTCAGCACAAAGCGGAGACAGCTTTAAAGCAGAAGATTCGAGGACCGCAGATATCAGTCTACAGCAACAACCGGAGGTCATGGCCATCTCAGTCTCCAGCAGGATACCAGATTTCTGGGCGGACCAGCCTAGAGTTTGGTTCATCCGTACTGAAGCCGTTTTATCACAGCAGCGGATAGGCGATGAGGCTAAATTTGATTTGGTAGTATCGAAACTACCGAAGGAGGTCATACTTCGACTGACAGACTTCCTTACCAACCCGCCGGAGGCCAACAAATATCTGACCTTGAAGACGAAACTGTTAGTTATGCTGGAGGACTCAAAGAATCGGCAGATAGAGAAGGTCCTGGGCGAGATGGACCTTGGGGACCAAAAACCTTCACAGTTGCTGGTAAAGATGCGCAACCTAGCCAAAGATAGTTTTCCCGACGCCACGCTCCGCATTATGTGGCAGAATCACCTGCCAACGACGGTGCGAGCTGTTTTGGTCGCGTCACGGGAAAACGACCTAGAGGCACTCGCCAGTATAGCGGATGATGTCGCTGAGGCCACGGCGAGCAGGCATGTTTCGGAGATCGGGACGCACAGGGACAGGGCAACGAGTTCCGAAACTGGTGCCACGGCGACCATCTTGGCCGAGATTGCCAAATTGAGCGTCAGGATGATGGACCTCGAGCGGTCGCGACCACGGCAGCGTAATTTCCGGAACGGGCGTAATTTCCGCGGCGGTCGTTCGCCATCGCGGGCGAGAAGTGCATCTGCATCGCGTCGTGGCAGTGGTAACGCTACGCCGAAATCAGACTGGTTGTGTTTCTACCATTTTAGATTCGGACAAAAAGCGGCAAAGTGTGTGCAACCGTGCGCGTGGGACAGAAAGCAGTCGGAAAACTAGATGGCATGGCACGGAATACGGCGGAAATCTGTGCCATTACGTCTGGCCGTCGTTTAAGAGTGACTGATATGAACAGTGGACTTAATTTTTTAGTGGACACAGGTGCCAACATCTCAGTGATACCGGCAAGTAAACAACTACGTACGGGTGAGTGCTCTGACTTTAAGCTTTTCGCAGCAAATGGCACGGAAATTAGAACTTACGGTGTAAAGACTTTACTGTTAGATTTTAAGTTGCGCAGGCCATTCAGATGGGAATTTGTAATAGCCGACGTTAAACAGCCAATTCTAGGAGCCGATTTTCTAATTTTCCATAAGATACTAGTTGATTTAAGCGCGCGGAAATTAATTGATCAAGTAACGGAACTTAATGTTATAGCTCAAATCGTGAGTAGTGATCAGACAACAATTAGCACGCTAGACAATAGCCACCCTTATCATCAACTGTTATCGCAGTTTCCTAGCATTACGAAGCCCGCGACCTTCAAGGACACACCGCCACATAACGTCGTACATTATATAGAGACGTCGGGACCGCCCGTATTCGCGCGGGCAAGACCGTTACCGCCGGATCGGTATAAGAAGGTCAAGGAGGAATTTCGGCGGATGCAGGAGATGGGCATTTGCAGGCCCTCAAAAAGCGAATGGGCAACTGCATTGCATGTCACGAATAAAAAAAACGGCGAAATTCGTCCTTGCGGTGATTATCGCGCACTTAATGCTATTACCAAACCGGATAGATACCCAATACCGAGACTCCACGATTTTACATTTATTTTGGCAGGCAAGAATATTTTTTCCAAAATTGATATAAACCGGGCGTATCACTGCATTCCGGTGGCCGAAAAAGATATAGAAAAAACCGCGATAATCACACCTTTCGGGTTATTCGAGTTTCCGAGAATGAGTTTCGGACTCCGTAGTGCTGCACAGACATTCCAACGTTTCATGAATACTTCAGTGTTGGAAGGCCTGGATTTTTTATTTAGTTACCTGGACGATGTACTTATAGCAAGCGTAGACGAAGCGCAGCATAAGGAACATCTAAGGTTAGTATTCCAGCGGTTCGACAGGTTCGGAATAACGATCAACTTGGCTAAATGTAGTTTTGGACAGCCAAGGCTGGAATTTCTCGGTCACGAGGTCAGCACCGCGGGCATTCGACCCCTTGAAGAAAAGGTTCACGCCATTGTGGACTACCCCAAACCCAAGACCGTGGAGCAATTGCGTAGGTTTTTGGGAATGCTGAATTTCTATCGTTCGCACATACCGGGAGCGGCAGAAATTCAGTCAAGTTTAGAGCAATATTTAGTTAATACTAAGAGAAAGGACAAGACACCTATCAATTGGTCCAGCGAGGCCGAGGACGCTTTTAAACAGTGTAAAGAGGGCCTAAAAAAAGCCGTTACACTGTCTCATCCCCGTCTCGACGTACAATTGGCTCTAATGACAGACGCTTCAGGTAGTTCGGTTGGGGGTGTATTACAGCAATTGACCGACGGTACTTGGAAGCCCTTGGGATTTTTTTCAAAAAAATTAAATAGCGCACAGAAGGTTTATTCCACGTACGATAGGGAACTATTGGCTATCTACTTATCGATTAAGCATTTTCGAAAGTTATTTGAAGGCCGACCCTTGACAGTGTATACTGACCACAAGCCCTTATGCCACGCGTTCAAAAAAATAGGCGGTAAAAATAATGAAACGCCACGGCGTACGAGGCAGCTACTATTCGTCAGCGAATTCACTACAGATATTAGACACATAAGCGGAAATGAAAATATAGTCGCCGATACATTGTCACGCATAGAGACGATTGTTTGCCCCACCGTACTAGATTACGCAGAACTCGCTGACGAACAAGCAAAAGACGATTACTTGAAACAAATGACGCAATCGGGCCAACGCGCTAACAATAACAATATAGTACTCAAATTAATATTGTTACCAAACTGCAATAAATCAGTTTATTGTGAAATTTCGTCAAAAGAGGCAAGACCATACATCCCAGAGAAATTTAGACGATTAGCATTCGAAAGTGTTCATAATTTGGGCCACCCAGGGACGCGAACCTCGCGGAAAATGGTTCGTAGGAAATTTTTTTGGCCATCTATTAACAAGGACGTTGGGCATTGGGCGAAGGCATGTAAACAGTGCCAGAGGGCTAAGATCAATCGCCATACTATATCGAAACTTGGAACTTTCGAGGATGCTGGTCGGATGGAGCATATCCACGTAGATTTGGTTGGGCCACTCCCGACATCTCCACGTGGAAATCGCTACCTTTTAACAATTATAGACAGGTGTACCAGCTGGCCTGAAGCTTTTCCGATAGAAGAAATGTCAGCCGAGGTTGTCGCTAAGACTATATACAACGAATGGATCGCGCGCTATGGTTGTCCGATCAGAATCACGAGCGACCAAGGTCGTCAATTCGAGAGTAGTTTATTTAAGGAATTGATGAAAGTTTTAGGTATTAATAAATTAAGAACCACGGCGTACCACCCGCAAAGCAATTCCAAAGTGGAAAGGCTACACAGATCATTAAAGGCAGCTTTGATGGCCAGGATCTGCGACAGCTCATGGGAAGACGAACTTACAACTGTTTTGTTGGGGTTGCGCGCCGCGGGCCGGAGCGATAACGACGTGAGCGCCGCCGAGATGATGTTCGGCCGCACGTTACGTTTACCCGGTGATTTTTTCTGTAGTTCGCAGGAAACAGAAACTAGCGACACGTCCACCTTAGTCAATAATATACGAAATAGAATAAGTAAGCTTAAACCAGTAACTACAGCCAATCGTGACTCGCGCACCATCTTTGTACATAAAGATTTACGCACTTGTGAACACGTTTTTGTGAGGGAGGACGCAGTACGCAAGCCATTACAGCCACCGTATAATGGCCCATTTAAAGTTTTAGATAGAGATGACAAAGTGTTCCTCATCCAATTCCCGAATAGGCAAGCTCGCGTATCAATAGACAGATTGAAGCCAGCTTACGTGTGGGACGATAACAACAACACAAGTGGTACAAGCGCAAATAGTTCGCCGAACGCCCGCACAAGCGACAGCGGAACTACGACACAAACGCGCGTAAACAGTAGTATACGTACAACTAGAAGCGGTCGAGTAATTAAAACACCAGTTAGATTTGAGGACAGTTATTATTAAAATTAGTTACAGCACAGATTTCGAAACACATATATACTCTTCAAATATAACAAGCTGAAACATTATGTTCCTTTCCCTTAACAGTTAGATATTATTATATTGCCACAATATTATAGCATCGCATGACAATAGCGGTTCATAGTACTGGCTGGTTAGCATTAAGCGGCAGTAACAAGGTGAACTCATTACAACCCGCTATCGTAAGCTGGTACTGGGAACTACTCGGTACACAGTTTTTAGTCAGTACGGCGTTGCTGCACAGGGGTGCTGTATGGTGACACTTTGTTGAATTAATTATTGCAGAGCAGGCCTTGTGCAGTGACTACCTTTAAACGTTGTAATGAGATTATTACCATCATCTTTGTACGTTAGGTTAAGAAACATAAAGTCGGGCCATGAAACATTGGTTCCGCAAACTTAGCATAGGATTTTCAATACTGTTATTATAATGTTCACTGTGTCAATTTTTCTAGAGCGCTAGCCGCTTGTAAAGCAATTCTCGCATGTACTAGATTTTTATTTTTGTCAACCTCATACTTAAAGAGCAAAAACATTTTTATTATTTGTGTCACAATCGTTGAAATCAGACGGTTCACGATTTTTCATTTTTTTTTTTCATTAATTTACAAAGTAAAATGGGCTGGGGACAAAGTAAGGAGGAAGGATCCCGAAACAATGTTGCTATAGCGGAAGTCCACAGTGTCACGGGACAAGTGGAAACGAAACTTAACTACATGGGAATCATCCTCATAGTGATCTCTATCATGTTGGCAATGTTCATAATTTACTTCATCCAAGCGAAATGTAGACAGCGTTTACAAAAGTGGCTCCTGAAAGCCGTAACAAAAAACCAGCCAACAGCAGTGGTCGTTCACAAGGAACGCATGGAAACGCAAACCACGCAACAGCCCGTAATTTACTAATTAAGGTAATATTGAGTATTTTTATTTTATTAAATGAACGTGTACTGTGTTATTTAAAACACAATATTGTAACATAAAATTTTATTGTTGTCTTGTATTGTATTGTCTTGGAAAAAGAAACAGAAATACGATTAACCTGTTAGACTTAAATAAGTAATTCTGTTATCAATATTTAATGCAAAATCATTTTTGTTCACAGTAATCACATTACCTGTAAAACAATACCATGTTGTTGCTAGCTCTGCAGTCGCAGCAAAACGCGCACCTGCGCGATATAGGTTACACTGACTGTACAATGTAGCGAACAACGCATTTCTACACTTAGAGCTAAGATATTTTTTTGGCTAAGCGATTTTTTATGCTATATTTTTGTGTCATATTTTTGTGTAAAATTTTTTTTTTTTGTAAAGGGGGGAATTGTATAGGGACATTTAGCGTGGTCAGCGCATATCACGGTGCACGAGTACTGGAATATGAGCTGACACAGCTATCCCGAGCCCCCGCCGCAGGACCCGCGGCCCGGGCAACAGGCAGTCGCTATCGGGGTTCTGTACTGTACGGTACTTTTATATAATTAAATAGTTATTACGAAGCAAGGTTGTTCTCATTCCTACATACACCAGAAGATCCCGGTAGTGCCTCAATAGGCCTTTCTTTTTCCATCTCTACCTGTCTTTAGGCTTCCCCAGTCCGGTTCAAAAAACTCTAAATCGTTTTGCCATCTTTATTTTGGTCTCGCATTCCCCCCCCAAATGGAACCCAGTCGGTGGTGATTTTGCCCAGCGATCTGATGCATTCAGCAGACATGCCCCGCCTAATCCCACTTGAGTTTTGCAGCTTTCACCTCTACATAGACAAGGAAATTATGTAAAAAATAATAAGTAGTTACAAAAAATTATAAGTTCCATGCTGGTCTGGGAGTAAAGTAAAAACATAGAATTTACCGGTTGCTTCTCTTCCCGCGCAGACCGTCAAAGCCCATCGAGGGAAAAGGCGAAAATCATAGGAATCATGTTATAGGCGATGCGGCTAGCAACCCATCACTATTTTGAATTCCCTTTCCACCTATACGCCCTTAATCATGCTAAACGTGGTTTTAAGGTTTTGTGACCTTGGGCTCTGTCTACCCCGTAAGGGATAAATACGTGATTTGTGTGGGTATGTATGTATGTAATTACGAAGAAAAAATTATGAAATCAATGATCGGAAACATTTAATTTTGATGGTGATTTGAGGTGAGAGTTAATTCAATAAATTACGGCAGCTGTACCAATTAGGCAAATTTAAAAATCACACAAAACCATTTGAAGGTTATGTTTTTGAAGCATATTTTATTTGTTACTGAAGTGTCTGAGTCTACCAGAGTCTATGAAAGTGCTCCCATTGACATCCTTCAAAACCCAATTGTTCCGTTGGCTTGTCAGTAAATGTTTCTACTCTATAAATGAATACCTGTACAACACGTAAAAATATAATATAATAAATTAACATGTAAAAATATAATATAATGAAGGATATTTTCATTGTTGGTAGGTATAGTCATTAATCACGCATGTATCTAATTAAAATTATTTTTTAAACATAATATTTGCATGACTTTTTAAGTTTAAATGTATGAGACTTGACTTATTCTTCATTATTGTAACATCATACCTTGTACTACATTTAAGGCAAATAAATATATTTCATTTCATTTCATTTCATTGAACACCGTGTGTGTGTGCAAGTTAGTCTTTTATAGTACAGTTGTTTACCCATAGCGCGTTTTTAAACAATCATACTTGAATTTCCAGACCTTTTCTACCACAGGGCATTTACATAAATTAGTCACCCGGTGACACTGGCAGCTGACCGTCGTGTTGGCCATTTTTAGCCCCAACCCTCGCATTAGCCAATGGGCAGTAATGACTAAACATCACCAATGAAAAAAAAATACAGACGAATTGAGAACCTCCTCCTTTTTTTGAAGTCGGTTAAAAAGAAGCCATCGAGTGCGTTAATATTACACATATAAATATATCACATCTTTATCCCTCACGGGGCAGACAGAACCTAAGGTAACAAAACCTTGAAGGCACGTTTAGGATGATTTAATACTAAATCCTTAAAAATATTATAGTAATAGAAAAGATTGTCAAAAAGTGTCGATACCACTTGACCGACAACTAACATATTTTATGAATTATAGTAGTTTATGTTACTCATATCATCGTTATATTCATACATACAATACATACACAAATCACGTCTTTATCCCTTACGGGGTAGACAGAGCCTAAGGTAACAAGTACCTACAGGCCACATTTGGCAAGATTGAGGGCGTATAAGTGGAAAATGGAATCAAAATAGTGATGGGTCGCTAGCTTCATCGCCTTTAAAATGATTCCTATGATTTTCGCCCATTCCCTCGATGCGCTTTTACCATCTGCACGGGTAGAGAAGCAACTGGTACATTCTATGTTTTTTCTTTGCTCCCAGACCCGCATGGAAGAATTATATTCATCATAGTTTATAATAAATTCCAGCCAGATGTCGCTTTCGCGGATTCAAACTTAGTATCGCTTGTTTCTCGTATTAACTTCAGAATCAAAGAATTAAATCAAAGCTTACTTTGTTCCTCACTAGATGGCGCTGTACCGTGCTACAAACTAGCCAACGTTTGTTTCTGTAAAATGATAATAACTTTCGGATTCTTTCGAATTACGGTAGAGGCAGAGCAACAAGGGATGTCGGAAATGCAATAAAGTATCGATATATATATCGTATCGATGTTTTTTGAAAATACATCGATATATCGGTATGATTTGACAGAGATCATTCGTGCTCTAAAAATTAATAATTAAATGGCAAAATTAAAATTAATTAAAGGATTTTTTAATCTTAAAACTTATAAATGTTTATTGGTCTGAAAAAATATCGATTTTTATACCTTTTCGATTCTTAGAATTTTATATCGATACATCGATATATCGAACTATTAAATATCGCTCAAAAATATCGATATATTGAAAAAATAATATCGATATATCGATGTATCGATATTTTTTAAACAAGCCTTGCTCAGCAACAGTGTTTGATTAATACAATGTTTATTTAATTATGTACATTGCTTTATCTACAAACGTATCCAAAACTTGAGAAGAAACATACGTAAATACATACAGTCACACCCTCTTTCTTCTCTTTGACGCTGTACGCTTTGAACATCGATGTGTGAAAATATTTACCATCCACAGTAAAAAATCTCAAAAGGATTTCCAAGTGTATTCAGTCAACCTAATCCAACCATCTTCTGAAGTATTCCAGATTCATTTTAGAACGTAATGTTTAAAATGTACTGTATGTTGTAAAGTATAAAACATATTTTTCTCCGCTCCATGTTAATTTTTAAGTCTCTCCACACGCCTTCTTTAAGATAATCTTCATCTTCACAAGATTCCTCAGACTTGGAATCGAGTATTTACAGTGATACATGTTCGATTCACACGTTCGGTTGTGTTTACTTGTGGGCAATAAAGCAGCTTTAAGAATGGGGATTATCAAGAAGGATTTGCCGCGATTTACTCAGTTTTCGAGAGGATATTATGTCTTTTCCGCAGTGATGTATAAGAAGTATGTTACTTCCACTGCGGTTAAGGTAAGCGGATACGATGTTGGATAAAAATATTATACCTCTTAGCGGATGTCCTTTTAGCTTTTATAGTGAAATTTCCTGGCGGATAGAACGCAACAGAAGTCTAAGGATATAGATAATATACATAAAAATCACGTCTTTTTCTTTTACGGGGTAGACAGAGCTTAAGGTAGCAAGACCTAAACGCCACGTTTAGCGTGACGTGGGCATGGAAAGGGGAATCAAAATACTCCCGGTGCCCCTCATGGAGGCTGATATCTGAGCTAACAAACACATGCACATACACAAATCACGTCTTTATCCCTTACGGGGTAGACAGAGCCTAAGGTAACATATACCTACAGGCCACATTTAGCAAGATTGAGGGCGTATAGGTGAAAAACGAAATCAAAATTATAATGGGTTGCCACATCGCCTATAACGTGATTCCTACTATTTTCGCCTATTCCCTCGATGGGCATTTACCATCTGCGCGGGAAAAGAAGCTAGTGGTATATTCTACGTTTTTTCTTTGCTCCCAGCATGGAAGCATGGTGACGAAACTTGAAAGAAAAATGATAATACCATTGCTGATGGATAAGTATTCCCTGTGAACGATGTTCTTTATGCCAGAACACATAAAACACACGCGCTAAATCCGAGGCGTTCAAGTGATACTCGTCCTTAGGCCTGTATAAACTACCTACAGTCAAAAGCCCAGTCCCCATCTACACGGGAAATATTGTCTTGTCTAGTGTGTGAGGTGTCAGTTTGCGGATAGTAGAACCCTGTGCATGGTCCGCGGAATAGCTGTATTGTTGTAAATCGGACGATCAGATAGCCTAGTGGTTAGTGACCCTGACTATGAAGCTAGAGGTCCTGGGTTCGAATCCCGGTAGGGGCAGACAGTTGTATGGTGAATACGAATGTTTGTGCCCGAGTCATGGATGTTGTATGTATTTAAGTATGTATTTATCTACATTATATAAATATGTTTATCCGTTGCCTGGTATAGCACAAGCTTTGCTTAGTTTGGGGCTGGGTCAATTGGTGTAATTTGTCCCAAGATATTTATTTATTATTTAAATAAAGATATTGTGTGCGAGGAAATTAACCCCCTTATTCATAAACGCTCTGTAGGCTTCTGCTAACTTAGCCATCGTTTGTCCTTATCTGTCACTTTGACATTTACCTTACACAGATAAGGACAAACGATTGTTAAGTTAGCAAAAGCCTACAGAGCGTTTATGAATAAGGGGGTTAGGGTGTATACGCGCGGCAGACGACGGAGGGGGCTGAGGGGAACGAAGGGGGAGGATTAAAATCATATGGAGCGCGAGCGGCGCACCCGCCAGTCAGCCTGCGACCACTACACACGGCGAACCTACGTTGCCTTGCACGCGCGGCTGTTAATTTGCAATTACGTGTAGATTAATATACCTTTTTTTCATTTAAAAAGTATTTTATTGTCCCAGCGTGGACATAGGGTTTATTTGTTATATCTTCTTCTGTCAAGGAGGGAGAGAGGGGATGTTAGAGAGAGAGGGGTTACAAGGTTGCGTTCCGTTATACTACAATAGCAATAAAGAAATTCTTCAATAACAGCTAGATAATAGTAAAAATGGTAATACGCAGAAGTCAGAAAGGCGACGCAAAAGTTAAACATGTAATGTAAGTAGCGGAGTAGCATGGTAAATATGTAGTGTCTATATTTATGTCATATTTTAAACCCTTTCATGCTGGTCTGGAAGCAAAAAAAAACTACTGTGTGTTGCTTTCCGTCCCGCGCTGATGGCAAAAGCCCAGCGAGGGAACAAACAAAAATCTCAGGAATCATGCTATAGGCGATGCCATCCCATTATTATTTTGATTCCCCCTTTCATCCATAAAACCATAATTATGCTAAGCGTGGCCTTTATGTCTGTCTACCCCGCACAGACATGATTTGCGTGTGTTTGAAACTGTTTAAATGGTCAAATTATCGGGGTATTCTGCTTTTGTTTCGTAACAGCTAAATATATATGAAGCCAATGTTTGCTCAGTTCCCCTTAGTATGACGTAAGGTGTTAACTAATGGGCCCAGAGCATGCCCGACGCAACCTTGGCTTCTTATCATTTTTATTACAATTAGTTAGGTTTATAGCACATGACATAATTATGAAACTCTAGACTTAATTTGACATAATTTACGCTCTTGCGAGACAAGATTTATGTTGCCCCTGGCGACGGTCTTCCAGAAAGTCTAACACCTCTTTCGGTGCTAAACCATGTACGCCCCGTTTATATTTTTTTTTTATGAAGTGGTAAATGCACTTTATGCATCCAGCCCGGTATGGGATTACCAGGGGTATTTGGGGCTCTCCCGAGGCGTCAGGCATACCCAATAAAAACCACACGGATTCCCAAATTTGGCACTATTGTAGGGCGCTGCGGGAGTGCAATTGCATACGTCCGCGGCAACCCTACGGGCCCACCCCGGGATGGGGCTACCTCACTGCTTATTTTTTATAGAGGTTTACTCCTCACAGTCACCGTAGCGACCCACGGCCTCAGCGTTCGGAACGCCGAGGTTACGCGTAGCCACGACAGGCACCCTGAGGCGCCTCCGTCACAAAGCCCAGTTTATCCTCACGCAGCTAAAATCCTCATAAAGGAACTCCCCGTAAACCGGGATGACTTTGATTTACGGGGTGACTTTAAAAAGTAGTTTTATTGACGAAATCATTTATTTTTGTTTGCGTTTACTGCTGCCAATCGGTGTCTCCATCGGTCGCCTTTGCGAACGCCGAACATTCACCACGTATGGACAATATCGATTTTATAGCGACTTCAAAACGATCAAAGTAACCCCAAAATTATCAAAGTACCTACCCGTTTTCTTTGTTTTTGATTTTTTGTTATTTTTACAGACTAATACTAAAACTAAAACTACTATTAATTATAAAACTATGAAGTAAATAATGTCGTCAAAATGTACCGGCATAGGCATCGACCGCAAGACGCCGGCCGCATTGCCTCTCTGAACTGCTATTCCTAACCATTGGCGTAACTATAACGTCTGGGGCCGCGGCAAATTCGTCAGATGGGGCTCCTTCCT
This sequence comes from Pandemis corylana, assembly GCA_949127965.1. Taxonomy (NCBI): domain Eukaryota; kingdom Metazoa; phylum Arthropoda; class Insecta; order Lepidoptera; family Tortricidae; genus Pandemis; species Pandemis corylana. The sequence goes on along the minus strand of OX421866.1, from coordinate 1,246,025 downwards.
CAATATAAAGAACTGCATCAGCGTCCCTTCTGTGCTCTAAACCAAGCCAGTTCGGGGCCCCGTAGAGCTAGGGGCCCCTGGCATTTTGCCACCCCTGCCACCCTATAGTTACGCCACTGTTCCTAACCTTTGAGAGATACGCGCCAGCCCTAGGGTTAACCGTGACCACTAAACGTGTCGAAAGTTCATGTATAAATTGTTCATGTATTTTTATTTTTATCTCAAGTTAGGTTTTTACAATATTCATATAAAAAGTAATAAAACAATATTAATACAAAATATAAAAACATTATAAAAACCTAACCTAGGGTGCCGCCGGCAGCGAGGCGAGGCATAAGCTACCGGTGGTCAGGGCGACAGAGAAAGGAACCTCCTGACTATCCGAGCCGTGTCCAGGAGTACCGCCTTCTGTATCTGGCCCTTGACCCAACCACCTAGCGAGAGCCTTTTAAGGTGATGGTCAAGGCTCTTCGCTATTAAACCGTTTGCCGAAACGACTATCGGGACAGTGATCGTGGAATCAACAGGCCACATGGCGGTAACCTCGTGAGCCAAGTCAAGGTATTTGCTGACTTTGTCCTTCTCGGCCTTCACGAGGTTCACGTCATGGGGGATCGTGATGTCTACGAGCACTGCCTGGCGCTTCGATCGATCTATCAGCACGATATCAGGTTTATTAGCGACAATAGTCCGTCCGTGATGATAGATCGATCCCAATAGAGCGTGACACGACCATTTTCAAGAACTGGTGCAGGTGTGTACTTATAGTAGGGCACTTCGAAGTCCACAAGACCGAATAAAAGAGCAAGTTGCTGGTGAATAATCCTGGCTACAAGGTTATGTCTGTGGTTCATGTATTTATTATTATGTCTTTTATTACGTGGTGTTCAATAGTCATTGTTTTGTTTTGTACCTACTGTGTGTTACTCATAAAAAACGAAATCAAATCTTCCCCGAACAGCGCTCCGTTCTCGCGTATCTGGTAGACAGTACTTTATTGTTATTGGATATTTCCAAAACAGGGCGTGATCGAGATCATTTTAATCCTGTTTTCCTGAACAATATGACAAAGCGATTGAATATTCGAGTTAATCCAGCCGACGCGCTAATTGAAGAATGTTTGCGTTTAGGGCGTTGAGTGCTAAATTTTCCTCGGGCTTCTTGCGTGGGTACAAGGCACTAGCGAACAGAGGGACTTCGAATTTCAAAATCTGAAGTATACGTATCATACTGTCCCTCTCTGGTATTAATGGCTATGTGTGAGCGAACGGCACAAAACGAACTTTGGAGTAGAGTAGAATGTGAATTAGGTAATTGAAATTCTAAACAACACTGAAAATTAGAAAAGTGAAACTATGGCCGGGAATCGAAAACGGTGTAGCTTAGTGTAGAGGCACGCGTCACGGAATGACGAGGATCCTTCCATGCTGGTCTGGTAGCAAAGAAAAAACATAGAATGTAGCAGTTGCTTCTCTTCCCGCGCAAATGGTAAAATCCCATCGAGGGAATGGGCCAAAATGTTAGGAATCATGTTATAGGCGATGTGGCTAGCAACATCACTATTTTGTTTCCCCTTTCCGTCCACACGCCCGCAATCATGCTAAACGTGGTCTTTGGGTCTTGTTACCTTAGACTCTGTCTAACCCGTAGAGATAAAGACGTGATTTATGTATGTATGTATTGTATGTACGTATAAATTTAAAAGTAACATTACGACTAACTTTTCTATGTATATTTTAGTACTATCAATAATTTTGATTCCCCTTTCCACCTATAAGCCCACAATCATGCTAAACGTGGCCTCGCCTTAGGCCTCACCTAAGGCTCTGTTTACCCCGTGTACCTTGTATAGGTATTAAAAATGAAAAAAAAAATGAAATGAAATATTTATTCGCAGTAAATTAATGTTGTACAAAAAAGATGTTATAGATATTCTAGTTTCAAACATTTAAACTTAAAAAGTCATACAAATATAAAGTTACTCTAGTGTTAGATAAAATGACCGTCAACATTTAAATTATACAGATAATTATTATTATACATGTTAAGAATATTAGAATTATAATTAGAAGTTGATATAAATTCTCATATTGGTACTATTATCATTATAATTACAGTTACATTATCTCTAGTATAATATGTTAAATGTTAAATGAGATTCATGTCTGGTGAAAACTTAAAGTTAAAGAACTCTTCAACACTGTAAAAGCAGGCATTACATAAAAAGCGGTACAACTTTGTTTTAAATTCGGAATTAGCCAGTGTTTTATACGTAGCTGGAATTTTATTATAAATTTTGATGCACATATGCACTCTTACCGCCTTATTCATAAACGCTCTATAGGCCTCTGCTAACTTAGCAATCGTTTGTCCTTGTCTGAGAAAGGTAAATGTCAAAGTGACAGATAAGGACAAACGATTGCTAAGTTAGCAGAAGCCTATAGAGCGTTTATGAATAAGGGGGTTAGTCTATTAGCTAGCTGTCCTTCTCTCGTGACTTGTCCTACCAAGTCGCACCGTGGCAAGTACCTAATTCGCGAACGGAAAACGTCTCCAGCTATGACGGTTAATTACGATTAGAGGTTTTTGTCCCCCTTAATTAAATGGATTCTGCTGCTCAGCAGGGTCGCGATGCCGTAGTTAGGTGCTTAAAGAAAAGCTGTATGCTTTTCAGGAACTCTTTTAGAGTTCTGTAATTAATAGCAGGAAAAGGAACCTTTGTAGTTTTTCCATGTCCGACTTTCACATACGCGCCTACGCGACTATCTAACATAACCACGCCGGCAAAGTGGTAGCCAAAAATATTATTTCAAGATTTTTTACGTGTTTTTCATTGGTTAAAAAACATACATACATGCATATATCACGTCTTTATCCCTTACGGGGTAGACAGAGCCTAAGGTAACAAAACCTTAAGGCCACGTTTAGCATGATTGTGGGCCTATAGGTGGAAAGGGGAATCATAATAGTGATGGGATGCTAGCCGCATCGCCTATAACATGATTCCTAAGATTTTCCACAATTCCCGCGATAGACCTTCTGCGCGGAATAAGAAGCAACTGGCACACTATGTTTTTTTTTACTCCCAGACCAGCGTGGCAGAACAACACAAAATTGCTTGCACAAAAACACTTAGATATCTAAAAATTTGAATTAATTCTCGAATTTTGGGTGGCATCGATAACATCGTCGATATACAGTGTGTTTCAGAATTATTCTATTCCAAGCTGGTCTGGGAGCAAAGAAAAAACATAGAACGTACCAGATGCTATTCCGCGCAGAAGGTAAAAGCCTGTCGCGGGAATGGTGGAAAATCTTAAGAATCGTGTTATAGGCGATGCAGCTAGCAACCTGTCACTATTTTGGTTCCCCTTTCCACCTATACGCCCACAATCATGCTAAACGTGGCCTTTAGGTTACCTTAGGATTTGTCTACCCCGTAAGGGATAAAGACGTGATTTGTGTATGTATGTAAGATTATAGGATACAGTGTAGATGTATTTTAAAACATACACACATACATACATACACAAACCACGGGGTAGACAGAGCCCAAGGTGGCAAGGCCTAGGCCACGATTAGCAAGATTGTGGGCGTATAAATGGCAAAAAATGGAATCAAAACGTACCCATATATTTTTAACAGGTGAGCGGAAATTTCCACTTTATCGCCAGGGACGTAAAATTGTTTACACACCGGGCGTGAAAGAAAGCCTCGGGTCTCATGTTTGTCGCATTCGCCTTTGACTCGTGCTACAAGTTCCTGCGATCTAAGTAAATAAGTAATTAAATGCTTTATTGTACAAATATAAAGAAGCAGAGACAAATCACAAAAAAAGACCTTAAATATACGCACAAAGGCGAACTTATCCCTATAAGGGATCTCTACCAGTTAACCTTTGAGTAAACGAGAGGAGCATTAACCGATCTCATTCTTTATTTCACATTAGCGTGTAATACTATGAATAACGATGTCACTTCTGCTGAAACCTAAGTTAGCTAAAGCGAAATAGTTTAGTAAATCAGCTGTGACTGCTGGTAGCGGCGCCGCACTGCGCGGGATCGATACCCCGACACGCACGCCGGGCGCCGCCGGTCCTGCCCGCCACCATCTCGCAACTAAACTTGTCAATAAGCCGTTGCACTTGTTAACGATAACTTTAACCGTAACCAATTTTGACATATAAAAAAAAATATTAGGTACTACTTCCATGCTGGTCTGGGTGTTGAATATAACGCTGGCCATCAAGGCATTTCATAATGTTCTTTTCTATGAGAATAGCTGTCACTGTCTCTTCTGAGGTTTCTAAGTGAATACGATTTTTTAATAAACCATTTTAAACACCAAACCGTTTCGAGACCAAATAGGAGACGTTGTGGAAGGTCAGGTCAGGAGTACCCGAAACCGACGAGAATGTATGAAGAGATTGATGAATGTGGATGAAGCGAAAGAATTATGTCAGGATCGTAGCAAGTGGAACAAAGTAGTCTCTGCCTACCCCTGTGGGAAAGAGGCGTGACGGTATGTATGTGTATGTATCAGCAACTTTTTCGATTGCTTAGTGTGAAGGTGAAGTTTCCATTAAATTTAACATCGGTCGTTTGTTGAGTTTAAATTTCTGCCTCTAAACGTGTCTTAATGTTGTTCTTGGCATGTGTATATTGATTATGTAATACTTTTTATTATTATTATGGTGTTATGTTGTCGCTGTGGCAGCGCGACTACCGTAGTTTAGTTAAGTTAGTTTAGTTTAGTTGGAGACTGAAAAACAGCGACCTCGCTGAGTCTCCCTTCCATTTTACCTTCGCATCTAATTCTACTTTGTAATTTTTGAATTTTTGTGATTTTTTTGTGTTGGTGAATAAAAATTTCTTGTATTCTATTCTATTCTATTCTATGTATGTATTTTAAACATTTATTTATAATATTTTCAATACTGGGAGTAAAGAAAAAACGTGGATATATTAGTTGCTTCTCTTCCCGCGCATGGTAAAGGTTAATCGAGGGAATGTCCATCACTGTTTTGATTCCACTTTCCACCTATACGCCCACAGTGTCTTGCTAAACGTGATCTGTAGGTCTTGTTACCTTAGGCTCTGTGCACTCCGTAAGGGATAAAGACGTGAATTGTGTATGTACGTATGTAAAAAAAATAAAAAATATCATAATTCAAAATGCTTTATTTTTAACAAATATATCTACGCGTACGGAAAATAAATGACTGCTGACCGAAATTCCACTGTCTTATCCCGATTGTCCGTTGATTGTTTAAAAAAAATGGTAGGGGAGACCGAGGAGAGTTGAGACAGAGATGAGTTGATACAAAGCCGATTTCTCTGCACCTATGACAGTTAGCGAGGTCACAACTTCACACAAACTGTGGAGTGTAGAAAGAGCAACGAATTAGCGAAGTTACCAGCCCGATAAACTGTCAATGTTCAGTGGCATGGGGAATCAAAATAGTGATGGGTTGCTACATGAATTACTTATAACCATGATTGCTAAGATCACCCATTCGACTCATTAACATTAAATCAGTCTTAACTTAAGATGAAGTTTCCGTACCTGGACGGGGATTTGGAATATGCAACTTGGTGGGTGGGCCGATAGCATCGCTTGCGGTCTCGTGATTTCTCTAATTTTGCATAGAGCACTGGCGCGTGTCGCTGCGAGGTAAGGCGAAGCGCTATCCTGGCTTAATTTATTCATACTTTTCTAATAAACATGCAAAGTTCATTTGTAGGGTTATCACAATTATATAAAAACCAATCTTTCTTTCTCCATTCCATTCCATTCCATTTTTCTTCCATGCTGTAGGCTTATTACCTAACTCGCTCGCAATCGCCATCATGTTCATTTTGACAGTTTATGGTATATTGTCTTTGTGCAAACTTTGATTTGTATTTTGAGAGAGGGGGGACAATCTTTCCCGGTCGTTTACGATTTAAAAGCAATGGTTTGAAATCTAGGGCTCTATGTACTTTCAGAGGTTAGAGTTATACATATACATATACATACATACATCTTTAACTGCGCCTTAACCGGCGCGTGCGCATGGCGGCCGATGAAAATTCGCGATTAGCAGCTTACCAACTGACACCCGCTAACAAGAAATTATTGGCCTTCATCAAACTGACGGAAGCTATCTGATTACGTGACAATTTCATTTAAAAGTAATCTTTGGCAAAAATGTTTAGCCTTTATTCTGCGACCGGATTGCTTGGTTAGTCTTGAAGCTTGAAAATGAAAATGAAAATGAAAATTTATTTTTGCAAATTGGCCGCCAGGGGCTCTTTTACATGTCTTTTTGAAACTACCAGCACATTCGGAAAGACCATCATTGCCAAGAAGAATGCGCCGCAAGAAACTTGGCAGAAAGTCATTTTTTCAAAATAAAATACAGTAAGAATACTTAAGTTCTACTTAAATTAAATACATTTATAAAAGGGATGTATAAGGTCCCCGAGCCTTAAATTATATTAATCTATAAATAGTAGAGACGTATAAAGTCTACTAGTCAAAAATAAAAAACAAAGAAAAGAAAATAATAACAATAAGTGAAGTGGAGGTGTAAAACGCCTCTAACGTCAAATAAATTAATTGGAGATGTCTCCAATGTCGCAGGAAAAAAAAATATATAAAACAAAATTATGAAATATACATTTCATGTCAAGTAAGTAACCAATAAGCTTTTGGATTCCGAAGGCAAGCTTGCGTCTGCCGCCCCCAATGTTGGCTTCCACGCACTCATGTCCTGCTCTGAAAGCAGAGCGGTACCGAGGGCATGTTTCGCTTCCGTCCCCACAGGCACACTATGGGAACGTTTTAGGAACTTCGACGTCGTTAGCCTGCAACTAAATAGTAAAAGAGAAAAAAAAAAAAAAAAAAAAAAAAAAAATGAAACCGGAAATCCATAAGCTTAACAATATACCTACGCAATACCTAGTATGACATAGCAATATTTACGTCATTGCAAACAATAATAATTATGAAAAATAGAATAAATATTTAAATAAACAATTACAGTAGGTACAATATTTATATTGATAATACCTATCTTAATATTCATAATTAATAATAGCTATACAATTTTGAATCATAATAAAAATCTTAATTAATCAAGATCAGCTAACCTAAACAGCAGACGGTAGCAACAGGGCCAGAGACCGCCGTATCTAGAGACACTACACGCATACACACATACACACACACCCACACACACACTTGAGGTCCTAGGTTCGAGTCCCATGTTGCGGTGGTCACCGTAGTGCGCCCGCAACGCCCGCAGTTCAAGGCCAGGAGGGAACGTGTGTGTTTTTAGATGGTAGGCCTCTCCCCTCCTTCCATAGGGAAGGCAGCGGCGAGCTGGAGAGCCCGTCATACCTCCGTTGCTGCCCCGAGCGCGGAGATGCATAAGGCGCATTTTCCACACGTTAAAAAAAAAAGGTTCGAGTCCCATTCGGTGCAGATGTTATGTAAACAATACGAATGTTGTGGTTCGTTTCATTGGATGTCTTGGTGGTTTGGATGCTTTTCAGATGTATTCAAGAATATGTATAACTCTTTATTGTACATAAAACACAAGAAAAAGATGAATACAGGACAACACACATGCACAGGCGAACTTATCCCTAAAAGGAATCTCTTCCAGTTAACCTTTCAACGATTGACAGGACATAAGTACTAAGCAAGAGTAGACACACAGAAAAAGTAAAAGAACCGATCGAAACCTAAAATAATCCTAAATGTCTAAATTTTAAATAATGTAAGATATACTAATCTACTAATATTATAAATGCAAAAGCATGTGAGGATGGATGTATGTTTGTTCCTTCTTTATGCGGAAACGACTCGACGGATTTGGATACGACGGAGATAGCTGGTACCCCAGATTAACACAGGCTACTTTTTATCCCGAAACACTGCATAGTTCCCGCGGGATAGCGATAAACATGTCAAAGGTCGAAGCTGCCTAGAGTAGCAACGTAAATGATTATTGCAGAATATATCAACATCAGTTCTTCTAATTCTACGCGGACGAAGTCGCGGTCAGAAGCTAGTAATTAAATACAGTTGAATAAAGTAATTTTCTTCCATGCTGGGCTGGGAGTAAAGAAAAAATATAGAATGTACCAGTTGCTTCTCTTCCCGCGCAGACGGTAAAAGCCCATCGAGGGAATGGGCGAAAGTTTTAGGAATCATGTTATAGGCGATGCGGCTAGCAACCCATCACTATTTTGATTTCCCTTTCCACGTATACGCCCTTAATCATGCTAAACGTGGCCTTAAGGTATTGTTACCCTAGGCTCTGTCTACCCCGTAAGGGATAAAGACGTGATAATATGTATGTATGTATGAATAAAGTACTATCAAAGAACAAACTGAGAGCAATTCTCAGACTAATGCCATCGCCATCACGATTCCAAGTCACATTAAAGTCATCAAGGCTCAATCAATACTATACCTAACCTAGGCAATGATGTACCGAAGCCTAGAACTGACAAATAGCACCGTTGGCTATCGGCCAACTAGGCATGGGCAAAAATATCGATAGATATATCAGAATATCGACAGTGCAATAACAAAATGTAATAACTCCTTGCGGCCAACTATCATCGCTAATTTGATCCTTCCACCTATACGTCCACAATCATGCTAAACGTGGCCTTTAGGTCTTGTTACCTTGGATATGTATGATTTATAATTTTTATTTTATTTCATTTATTTATTACTAGCTTCTGCCTCGCGTCTGTATAAAATTATACATATAAACCTTTCTCTTGAATCACTCTATTAAAAAAATCCGCATCAAAATCCATTGCGTAGTTTTAAAGATCTAACATACATAGGGACAGACAGACAGGAAAGCGACTTTGTTTTATACTATGTAGTGATGATTTTCAATCTGCTCTCAATCTGCTCTTATCACATTTGAGATAAGAAAAAAAGTCAAGCTGTACTAGAACGAATAAAACAACCAAATATCAACTAAATTAAGTTAAATTTCAAATTTGTTGTCCAATAGGTACCTTTAGATTTCAAGGCAAAAATTACGACATATTTAACTATGCATATTTTAATCTAAATCTATCTTTGTGCATTTGTGTTGTCCTGTATTCATCTTTTTCATACCTACATTTATGGATATTGTTAGATAATTATCGATATATTTTTTAACTTGCCCATCCCTACGCTGGCCTGTTATCTTCACGATGTACAGCCGTCCTTGGCGCCTGTGGCCTGCCGACTCTGAAAACAACAAATTAAAGGCGATCGGGGTTAGTTTCGCTTCAGATCTTTTTGCCTGAAGATATAGGTCACATTATGTCTGACACAACACAATTTTTATTTAGCTAGCATCCATAATGATGACCTTTTTAGGGTCCCGTATCCAAAGAGCAAAAACGGGACCCTATTACTAAGACTCCATTGTCCGTCTGTCTGTCTGTGTCACACCAGCAACAACTGAATTTATAATAATGCCTCGCAATTACTGAACATTAATTATCGATTCTAATTAATTCTTATTAATTATCTGATTGTAATTGTGTCGTACAGACACATCATTCAAACAGATGACGCTTAGCGACAAAAAATTCGCTTAGTAACAAAGGTCACGTGACATCTAGTAACAGGTAGAAAAATTCGAAGACTACCCACCTGTTATGGGTGGTGTAGGGGTATAGCACGCGTCACGGAATGACGAGGATCCGGGCTCGATTCCCGGATTTTCGGATATTTCTGTTCTAATTTTCACTGACATTTAGAAAATTTACTTTCGATATCGAAAATTTTGGGTGGCCCAACTCTAGTGTCTTGCTTGACCTTGAGTCAGACAATCAGACTGCAGCAATCGTCGCACATTTTTATTTCAAAGAAAATATGCCATGGCGGTGATTTATTTAAACATTTCTATTATCTATTATACTTCTTTGTGTTACGTGTGAGTTTTGTGTACCTAACACTAAAAGTAGCAGCATGCATGAATGCGAACATGTATGAAGAGATTGATGACTGTGGATGAAGCGAAAGAAATATATCAGGACCGTAGCAAGTGGAATAAAGTAGTCTCTGCCTACCCCTGTGGGATAGAGGCGTGACAGTATGTATTTAGGTCGCAAAAGCATTACTTGTCTTTTGATTCTACCAGCCGTGGACCATCTTTGCCAAGAATATTGCTCTGAAAGTAACTTGACAGAAAGACTAAATAAAAAACTCCACCTATACGCCTATAATCGTGCTAAACGTGTTTTTAGTTCACTTAAATATATAACACAATCCAGATTAATGTTCCAAAACGAAACATATGTCACAGTAATACATACAAGTGTCCCAACGTTGCTTGCAATACGTTTTCAGTACCCAATAGCTAGACCAACCAGCAAAACCAAATTTCTGTCTCACTCGCACTCGCAGCATGTAGCATGTCAAGGTGAGACGAAAACTTGGGGCTTGGGGTGTCTGGATGTAGATAGGCTTACCTACAGCCTATTCTGGATCTAATCCTATAATCTATCAAGGATGGCGAGACGGCATGTGAAAAATAAACGTTACGTTTGTAATATTAAAGGGTGTAGAATTGTGAATTTTCTTTCAAGCTAGTCTGGTCTGGACTCCTTCCATGCTGGTCTGGGAGCAAAGGAAAAACATAGAATGTACCAGTTGCTTCTCTACCCGCGCAGATGGTAAAAGCCCATCGAGGGATTGGGCGAAAATAATAGGAATCATGTTTAGGCGATGAGGCTAGCAACCCATCACTATTTTGATTCCATTTTCCACGTATATGCCCACAATCTTGCTAAATGTGGCCTGTAGGTACCTGTTGCCTTAGGCTCTGTCTACCCCGTAAGGGATAAAGACGTGAGCTGTGTGCGTAGTCTGGACTGGAAGCATAGAATGTACCAGTTGTTTCTCTTCCCGCGCCGATGGTAACCCGTCAAGGGAATTGGCGACAATTTTAGGAATCATGTTATAGGCGATGCGGCTAGCCCGTCGCCATTTTGGTTCCCCTTTCCACCCATACGTCTAGTCATGCTAAACGTGGTGTTTAGGTCTTGTTACCTTAGACTCTGTCTACCCTGTAAGGGTTATAGACGTGGTTTGTGTATGTATGTGTGTTTGTATTTGATTTGCGGGTCCAGATCGCTACTATCATCTTGCTCTCTAATCCTGCCGCCAAGCAGCGCTTTTATAACTTTTGTAATAGTAGATTTTATAATTTTTGTCTGTCTGTATGTATGCATGGATATGTTCATTTACCTATGTCTGTGTTCGCTAATCTCCGAAACTGTTCGACCGATTTAAATGAAATTTTGCGTGGCGGTACCCCTGTGTATATCCCTGGTCAACATTTTAGATACTTTTAATCCCGGAAAATTAAAGAGTTCCCTTGGGATAGTTAAAAAATTAATAAATTATGCAGCTTAGTACACAACAACTTAAGCATCTAATTAAGTAAAATTGGCGTGCTGACACCTTATATGCCGCGGTTACATTAAACATACATAATTAGTTGAAATTTGGTATACAGTTAGTTTCAGTCCCAGGGACGGACATAGGATAGTTTTTATCCCAGAAAACAGCATATAGTTCCCGCGGGATAGCGATAAGCGAATTCTGCGCGGACGGAGTCGCGGGGAACAGCTAGTCAACAATATGGCCGGCCGAAATGAGAACTAACTGCCAGCACCAGGTTTTAATATTCCCTTTGTCCATCGTGCATCGTGTCGAGTCTCAAAAACCGGCCAAGTGCAAGTCGGACTCGCCAAGTAAAAATAAAAATCCAGTGTTAGCAGCGCCCTGTTTGTAAGCAAAATGTAGGCAGTGAGGTCATTTTATATTGGTTTGGTTGAGAGATGTTCAAAGGTGCTCACAGAGTGGTGGCCAAGATTGGGTCGAAGGTCAGTGGGCAGACCAGCCCGATGGTCTGATGACATCTGGCAATCAGCTGGAAAACTGTGTATGAGGCTGGCACGGGACCGGGCAAAGTGGCGTGAAAATGAAGAGGCCTTTACTCAGCAGTGGGTAGATGTGGGCTAGTTAGATTATTCACATAGACAGACATACATATATCACGTCTTTATCCCTTACGGGGTAGTCCGAGCTTGAGGTAACAAAACCTAAAGACCACATGATGTATTGTGTTTAGTATCAATACACATACATACATACATACATACACAAATCACGTCTTTATCCCTTACGGGGTAGACAGAGCCAAAGGTAACCAAACCTTAAGGCCACGTTTAGCAAGATTGTGGTTGTGTAGCTGGAAAGGGAAATCAAAATAGTGATGGGTTGCTAGCCGCATCGCCTATAACATGATTTATAAGACTTTCGCCCATTCCCTCGATGGGCTTTTACCGTCTGCGCGGGAAGAGAAGCAACTGGTACATTCTATGTTTTTTAGTAGGTAATCAATAAGTTAAAAAAAAAGGGTTTTGACAGATGGACGGACGGACATCTAAGTGATTCCGCATGCGTTCCGTTTTTACCGCATTTCCTACGGAACCTTAAAAACTAAATGAAACAAAAGACAAATTACTTTTTTAACGAAGACTTTGAGTAATCTTAAAGTAGATTGTTTCGTTTCCCAACTGGATTTTGGACCGTGTCCGGTAAAATATAGATGCTATTTTACCGTGACTACGCACCGGAGAATTGCAAATCATGTTTTTAGTGTTACTTAGCAATTTTATGTTTGACTGATTCTAGAATAGAATACAATAATGTCTAAGAATTGTTCTGGAATATTTTAGCATTTATTACATAGATAACATACATACATACACACCGTCACACCTCTTTCACACAGGGGTAGGCAGAGACTACTTTGTTCGACTTGCTACGATCCTGACATATCTCTTTCGCTTCATCCAAATTCATCAATCCTACTAATATTATAAACGTGAAAGTTTGTAAGTATGGATGGATGGATGGCTGTTTGTTACTCTTTCACGCCAGAACGGCTAAACAGATCTGGATGAAATTTGGAACATAGATAGATTATAGTCTGGAATAATACATAGGCTACTTTTTATCCCGGAAAATTGCATAATTCCGGCGGGTTAGCGATAAACGAATATTACGCAGACGAAGTTGCGGGCAACAGCTGGTCTCTTCATACATGCTCGTCGGTTTCGGGTAATCTTGATCAGACCTTTTTTTCAAAACGTCCTCAACTTGGTCACGGAACGTCCGTCTAGGCCTTCCCCTCCCAACGCACCCATTCAAACTCCCCATATAGATCTGTTTAGTTAGTCTACTTTCATCCATCCGCTCTACATGCCCAAACCAACTAAGCATACTTTTTTCTATCCTAGTCACTTTATCTTCTTTCACACCAGCACGTTCCCTTATCACACTATTCCTTATTTTATCTTTCAGTGTTACAACTTCCATACTTCTTATAGTTCTCATTTCTACTGCATTTATTCTACTTTGATTTGTGGGTGTGTATGTGTGTGTGTGTGTGTGTGTGTGTGTGTGTGTGTGTGTGTGTGTGTGTGTGTGTGTGTGTGTGTGTGTGTGTGTGTGTGTGTGTGTGTGTGTGTGTGTGTGTGTGTGTGTGTGTGTGTGTGTGTGTGTGTGTGTGTGTGTGTGTGTGTGTGTGTGTGTGTGTGTGTGTGTGGGAATCAAAATAGTAATGGGTTGTTAGCCACATCGCCTATAACATGATTCCTAAGATTTTGGCCTATTCCTTCGATGGGATTTTACCATCTGCGCGTGAAGAGAAGCCACTGGTACATTTTTTTTTCTTTGCTCCCAGATCAGCATGGATGGAGTGAGGTGAAAAACTTAAATAAATGACCTGTTGTATGTGTGTAATGTGTGCGAATAAACAAACTGACGTTTCAAAGTAGAAAAATGACTTAACTTACACTTTGTCGGTCCCTCGTTTAATGCTCCTCTCATCTACACAAAGGTTATCTGGTAGAGATCCCTTATAGGCACAAGTTCGCCTTTGTGCATATATTAATGTTATTTTTGTTTTTTTGTGAATTGTATCTGTTTATGTATGTATGTATGTAAACTCTTTATTGCACATACAAATTTTAAAAATACAGAAATCCAGAGAAAATATTACAAAGGCGAACGTATCCCTAAGAAGGGATCTCTTCCAGCTAACCTGATACAGAAAGGAATAGTTTACAACAAAAAGGCAAGCACAATATATGTTTATATTTGTACAATAAAGCATTTTACTTACTTACTTACTTACTTACTTACTTAAGTCCCATATCAATTCTGTACTACATACAACAGGTCATTTACTCAAGTTTTTCATTTATAACTCAACTGATCGTGATAAAATTAGGTATGGAGACAGTTTGTGACCTTGGAACCTTGGAAAGGACATCGGCTAGATTCCCCACGCCGGAACACAACGCAGGCAGGCTTCGCGGCTTTATCCCTTACGGGGTAGACAGAGCCTAAGGCAACAAGAGCTAAAGGCCAAGTTTAGCATTACATTTTTAAAAACATGCGGTAGAACGTAGAAACTCCTTTTTGAAGTCGATTAATAAGGCTCATCTTCCAGTTATAACTTACTAGCTTCTTCCCGCGACTTCGTCTGCGTAGTATTATACATAAAAACCTTCCTCTTGAATCACTCTATCTATTAAAAAAAACCGCATCAAAATCCGTTGCGTAGTTTTGAAGATATAAACATACATAGGGATCAGGGACATCGAAAGCGACTTTGTTTTAAACTATGACTAGCTTCTGCCCGCGACTTCGTCTGCGTAGAATTATACATAAAAACCTTCCTATTGAATCACTCTATCTATTAAAAAAACCGCATCAAAATCCGTTGTGTAGTTTTGAAGATATAAGCATACATAGGGATATAGGGACAGAAAAAGCGACTTTGTTTTATATTATGTAGTGATACGGAATAGTTTTGATAAACCCGCAGGCTTTAAGGCCGCATATCTAAGAAAGCGACTCTATTTCCGACTGCTTTGTACTACTTACGAGCTAAGGAGACGTGAGCACTTTATAAAATTCTCATAGTTTGTTTGATACCCGGAAAATACAAGGTTCTACAGAACACAAAAGGTATAGAGGAAAACTCCAAGCAACAAAGCATTCAGAGCTCAAGCAAACCTTTGTATCGTTAAATAAAACCATAGGCAATTTTTTACTATTTTCCCGTATTTATTCTCGCGATTGATTCTACGTCAATTTTTTCCTATATAGAGAAAATTTCTTTGGTAGGACCAATACCGATTTTAAAGGTCAACTACAATGCAAATCAAAGTTAAGTACAGGTTTTAAGCCGTTTCCGTGTAAGTTTTTACAAAAAATATTTGGAACCGGTAGGCTTATTGTCTAACTCGTTCGCAACAGCCATCGTGTTCATTTTGACAGTTCATGTATGGCGAAAATTGGCATCGGTATCAGCTAGCTGTCACATTCATACAAGAACTGTCAAAATGAACACGATGGCGATTGCGAGCGAGTATAAAATAAGCCTACCGTTCGCGTCATCGTCTCAATTACAATAGAAAAATTCGTGGCTCCACCGGCGGCGGACACGTCAAACAATTTTTATTTTACACATTGACGTGTTGTGTGTGCAAAACTAGCACTAAAATGATTTGTAAACTTTTCCCCGAAAAGCTGAAGGTCCGTTACATATGATTATATCATTATCGATCGAACCGAACAGCTGAGAGCCTGAGGTTATTCCGCCGGGTTGTTTAGGCGCAATGCAGATCACGTGTGCGCTGACAAACCACCAGCCGGCTCACGAAACGCCCTTTAAAACAACCCCTTACCCTCCCACTTAGGGGGGACCAGGTTAGCGAGACAGGGAGAGAGAAAAGAGGGTTGAGTCGCCGTCGCGTCTGCGCTAAGAAAGATGCGGTCGATTCTGAAACGTTGCGCGCGCATCGAGTGAGTCGGTCGCGAAGATTTCATTCCGGTTGGTGTTGTCGTGTCGAGCGGTACTGCGCGTCGCTCGCGCCGGTACATCGGCATGGATCCCGACGAGGAGAGATCCTTGTCTTTAGGGACGGAGGTGTCCGCCTCCGTGCCCCCTCCCAGCCCCCTAACAGGGTGCTATCTTCTCGCCGTCATCGGGGAACCCCACACGCACGAGCATAAAGAGATTATACTCCAACGGCTTGTCAAAGGTACGTGACAGGTGACAATACGTGGACACAGTGGCTGTGTGGCTCTTACGTCATTCATTAAGTGTTTGTTAATGGGTTGTGTTAATTCGAGCGTTGCAACTAGATTCTTAGGTCTGCGGTAAAAAGTTTCTAACGTTTTTGCAGCGCGATTCGATTCGATCGACGGTTGCGCGTAAATTTATGGAGTAAGTTTTAAATTAAAAACGTTTAATTATTTTTATACTTAACTGCGCTCTTAAATGACGAACGGTAAAAATTAAACGTTAGAAAACGGGCAGTCGTTAAATGTTAATCGCGAAAGAATCTTATGTTTGTTAGTAGTAAAACAGTGTTTGAAATATTTTAACGCATTGCGCTAACAGTGCGGAATCGGAGTGGTTTTTCACATTTGTGCTAGCTCGACCGTATCTGAACGATTTGGCTCTGACTGGCTGGTTTAACACCAAAATTGACAGCTAATTGACAGGTTACAATGGCCGACGGCATAACACCGGCTCAGCCAGTTTAACCCACTTAAAAAGCAGCCAATTGCGATTAAAATTCGCATACGATGTATTCCTTAACACTTAAAAAAAGTCGACAAATAACATGGTTCCATTTTCAATTTTTACTTTTTAATAGACAGCGGCCAAAAGTGTTGACCAAAGCTATTACAGCGCAATACCTACAGTGACTGACTACTTTTTTGTATCGAATTTTTTTTTGCACTCTAAACTTACGATGTGGTTTGAATCATGGCTTTTTTTTGTTTTTTTTTTAGAGAAAATTAAACAGGTACCTATGATTTAAAACATAACTATTTTCAGTCACCAAGTCAATGTGAAAATCAGCCTTATGTTTACTAGCTGTTGCCGGCGGCTCCATCTGTGTAGAATTGGCTTATCGCTGCCCCGCGGAGACCATGCAATTTTCTGGGACAAATACTATACCAAGTCCTAACCAGGGACTGAAACTATATCCCCAAATTCCAACTAAATTAGTTCAGCGGCTTAAGCGTGAAAACACACATCATTTTAGAATTGATATGAACTGTCATAAAAACAGATAAGTACTTTCTTCGTCGACGACATACTCATATATTTTGTGAATTTTCATTGTCTTTGTCTTAAAAGATACGACTTTGTAAGTAAAAGACGAAGATATGGACAATGGATTGGACAGTACTGGGGTCCTTTTGCTACAATTTGGGTACGGGTCGGCCAATACATACATAGATCACGTCTATATCCCTTACGGGGTAGACAGGGCCTAAGGTAACAAGTAGGCCAAGAGTACCCTAAACCAATCAAATGCATGTGTAAAGAAATTGATGAATGTGGATGAAGCGAGAGTTTATCAGGATCGTGGCAGGTGGAACAAAGTTGTCTCTGCTTACCCCTAAGAGAAAGAGACGCGAAAATTAGAAAGATAAGAAAGATAAGATTTTTTTTTATTTCACCACAGAAGTTACAAAGTGCATTACAAGGTCATAGTTAAATAGAGATAGGAAGATGACATTTTATGCGGCAAGTGAAACAGCGGCCTTCGCACTAGACTCTGGCTCTGTAGCGCGAGTGCCAAGCGAAGTACTCAAAATGCAAGAATAATTAGAAAGTGTGTGCGTGCGTGTGTGTGTGTGTGTGTGTGTGTGTGTGTGTGTGTGTGTGTGTGTTACTAGCTGTTGCCCGCAACTTCGTCTGCATAGAACTCGTTTATCGCTATCCCGCAGGAATTAGGCAATTTTCCGGGATAAAAAGTAGCCTATGTGTTATTCCAGACTATAATCTATGTTCCAAATTTCCTCCAGATCTGTCCGGCCGTTCTGGCGTGAAAGAGTAACAAACATCCAAACATCCATACTCACAAACTTTCGCGTTTATAATATTAATGTATGTATGTATGTATGTATGTATGTATGTTAAAAAATTAGGTACCTAACATCTTTTTTCGGCTAAACTGGGCATGACGCAATCTAGGATACCGCGATACGCTATCTTAATCTAGACTCTGATAAGAGCTAAAAATGTAATCACTAGTTGGTGAAAGTGTATTAAATACAGAGTACAATGGATTGGCATTATCTATACACTTATCAATTAGTAAGAAACTTGTAAGAAAAAGAATCTTGTTAAAATACAACCAGAACACAATATAGAAATAAGTTACTCCTACCGAAATCGAATTTAAAATTATTCAAAAATGGCCCCCAATGTAAATGTATACAAATATATAATAAAATCCCAGAATCAATGAGACAGGAGGCCAGATTTAATATTTTCAAAAACAATCTTAAGACATACCTAACCAATAAATGTTATTATTCTGTTGACGAGTTCTTGAATGATGAAATTGAAAAATGACATTAATAAGTTTAGTATATTTTGTATTCATAATTTTAACATTGTCAATTTAAAATTAATAATTGGGATGGGATTCCAATATAATTCTAAACATGAAATTTTATAATAACTCCTTAACATAATAATCACAAAAAATAATATTAATTAATGGCTGTAATTTTAATGTAATCCTATCTTATTTTAATTGGAAACATGTGTTAATTTTAATCCAATCTTAAGTACCATTATGTGCCCTTACTGTGCCTGTGGGCGTCATGGACCAACATGAATACATTATAACATCTATAACTATATGTACATGACATAAATAATGAATAAATGAAATAAATGATAACCGCATGGATCTGACATTGGTGACTTGAAAAAGACATACATACACAAATCCCCAAGTCTTTATCCCTTACTGGGTAGACAGAGCCTAAGGTAACAGCCTACAGGCCACAATTAGCAAGATTGAGGGTGTATAGGTGGAATGGAATCAAAACAGTGATGGGTTGCTAGCCTCATCGCCTATAACATGATTCCTATAAGTTTCGCCCATTCCCTCGATGGTCTTTAACCGTCTGCGCGGGTAGAGAAGCAACTGGTACATTCTATGTTTTTTCTTTGCTCCCAAACCAGCATGGAAGAAAAAGAGATATATTATATATCTTTATGGTGGTAGGATAATATTTCGGCAGTTTTTTTTTCATTATTGTAATGGGAAACATACAGCATCAATAACACACATAGTTAAATTAATATAGTAAATACATAACCTAACAGTTTCCACTTAATTCATACATCTGTTTGCTCGAAAAGTAACACATGCTAAATAAATTTTAACTAAGTTATAAATTAGAATAAAAAAGAACAAAACACAATTTAGAAAAGTACGTTTTTAGTTTTAGGTCAATTAATTTATCTTTTAGTACATTTTTCAAAGATATTACATCACGTATTTATCCCTTACGGGGTAGACAGAGCCTAAGGTAACAAAACCTTGAGCCGACGATTAGCGTGATTAAGGGCGTACAGGCGGAAAGGGAAATCAAAATAGTGATGGGTTGCTAGCCGCATCGCCTGTAACATGATTCCTAAGACTGTCGCCCATTCCCTCGATGGGCTACATACGTACATATGTATAGATTATATATTATACTTAGGATAGACAACTACAAAATATGGACTAGGCGCAGACGCGTGGGACGATCCGGTCCGAAGGACCATCGACCTTAGCCGGTGCTAGCACCGACACTTTGAGTTAAGAACAGCTGGAACCATTTCATAATAAATGTAACTTGGTGAACTAAATAACATTTGACAATTGTTTATTTTGCAGTTATTATAATTATCTGAACCGTTCTTTTTTGTAGTAGTAGAAAAGTACCACCACTATTTTGGTTCCCCTTAACAATATACACCCACAATCATGCTAAACGTGGCCTTTAGGTCTTGTTACCTTAGGCTCTATCTACCCCGTAAAGGATAAATACGTGATTTGTGTATGTATGTATGTCTTTTTCAAGTCACCATCGTCAGATCCATGCGGTTTTAAAAAGATTCTTTTTCTTACAAGTTTCTTACTAATTGATAAGTGTATAGATAATGCCTGCATGTAATGCATGTAAACTTTTTATTGTGCAAAATAAACATAAAACAAATACAATTGACAAACACTGAAATACATGCACAAAGGCAAAACTTTGTATGGTATTGTTTTCGATTTTCGTGTCGCTTAGTCCCCAGGTATTTTTTTATAATTACAATACAATACAATACAAATACTCTTTATTAAACACCACAAATAAGTACAAAACAATACAGAATCGAAGAACAAAGTAGACAATAGGCGGTCTTATCGCTTAATAGCGATCTCTACCAGACAACCCATACGCCGAGAAATAAGTAGGATACAGTTTATATTTATTTAGATGTATTTTAAATGTAGCGTTTTAGGTTCTTTTGTAGACCTTTAAAAAGATCATAATTATAGATATCATTAATTTATTACTACAATATTTTAACTTTTACTAAAGCAGTAAAACTCGTTGAAGCATGAACTCACTTAATATTTGAATAATTTATGTCTTGAACTAAAAATAAAATGCCGTTTCAAATGGAGGCTCTTTAATATTTGAAGCAGATGCCATGACACTCGGTATATTTGTCCAATGACCTATTTTAATTTAGGTTTGAAGCCTGTATTTTGATTGTTTGGAATAATTTTCGGTTAATTAAATTCGACTATATGTAGAGTCTCGGACAAAATAGTCGTTTTTATTTGAAACTAGCTTCTGCCCGCCACTTCGTCTGCTAGAAAACACCGCATCAAAATCCGTTGTGTAGTTTTGGAGATATAAGCATACATAGGGACATAGAGACATAGGGACAGAGAAAGCGACTTTGTTTTATACTATGTAGTGATGATGTAGTTTAGGTTAGGTTAGGTTTATAACAATTCTGTTATGCACACACACACACATAAATCACGTCTTCATTCCTTACGGGGTAGACAGAGCCTAAGGTAACAGGTACTACAGGCCACTTTTAGCAAGATTGTGGGCGTATAGGTGGAAAATGGAATCAAAATAGTGATGGGTTGCTAGCCTCATCGCCAATAACATGATTTCTATTATAATCGCCCATTCCCTCGATGAGCTTTTTGCTATCTGCGCGGGTAGAGAAGCAACAGGTACATTCTATGTTTTTTCTTTGCTCCCAGACCAGCATGGAACTGCAACTGTCTGTTTTGCAATTTTCTGATAAAATCGCATTATACATTTTGTACCATTTTGTATTTTAACGCATTACATTTTAAACTTTATGTATTATAATTAGAGATGTCACGAATATTCGGCTACTATTCGGTATTCGGCCTATTCGGCCCATTTTTTGGTATTCGGTATTCGGCCGAATAATACGTACTATTCGGCCGAATACCGAATACTGAATTATGAAAAACAGACACGTCATATTACTCAAGATTATATGTGTGCATTACCAAATTACAATACTTTAGTAAGTAAAATTGATTAGTGTTAAGTTGTGATGGATAAAAACAAGCTTTTTAGCATTTGTTGGTAGCAAACGATTATGCTTTTCGTCGCATACACGACTCCCAGGAGAAGAAAGATAAACTTTAGCAAATTTCGAGAGAATTGGGTATTGTTTTTCGTTTGCTGACCACCACTTGTAAGGATCAGCCTATAGACAAGCACGTATTTTGTGCCGAATATTCGGCCGCCGAATATTCGGCGCTTCGGCCGACAGCGTTGCCGAATATTCGGTATTCGGTATTCGGCCAAATCACTATTCGTGGCAACTCTAATTATAATACGTACCCAAAGTATGTAAGTACGTATAACTCTTTATCATCATCACTACATAGTATAAAATAAAGTCGCTTTCTCTGACCCTATCGACACCTCCTAAGTATACTGAGGCAAGTGACCATTTTGACATTTTCGGTTTTTTACATAATTTTGACTAAAATACTAATATCTACCTGCCACAAAAATTTCGTGGTAAAATTCCTGTTTGTTTCGAAAATAAAGTGACGTATATAGATGTATACAACACGACTTTGTAAATCAGTACGTTGTATACTGAGGCAAGTCGCTTGCACCACTGTACGCGGCACAGATATTGTGGAGGGGCGGCACAAGTGTGGTGTAACCTGACGTTGCCTCAGTATACGCGATAGACCAACGACGCGGCGGACGTCGAATTTACCTTTTACGATAGAAATTAAATTATTTTGTCCAAGATACAACCACTTATTTTCTAATGCACTGTGATTTCCGTAAAATTAATGATTATTATACTTGTAACCTTGCAAAATGAAGCTTTTCTTGACAAGTTATTCAACTGACCTTAACAAATTGATACAAATTAAAAAAAAACTGTCTAAATCGTTTCTCTCTTTATTATAATGGCACTAGAATATTTATCATTTAATATAAAAATCACAATTATGCGTAAAAACCTTTATTCCGAATTGACAAGGTACTATTATTTTTCTTTAGTCATTGTTTTTTGTGACCAACCTGTTGTAAAATTCAGTGTGTTGAGATGGTATTATACCACTTCGACAGAGATCATTAATGATCTTAAGATCTTTAAATGTTTGTTTGTCAATTGGCAAACGTTCGTGGTACGCTACTTTAATGTTTCTTAAGCCAATTATGAGGTCATTTTGGCGACTTCTTAAATTTTTACTGGAAGAACATTCAATTGATTTATGATTGTCGTCTTCAAAAGTATTTTTGTAATTTATTTTGAACTAGCTGCTGCCCGCGACTTCGTCTGCGTAGAATTATACATCTAAACCTTCCTCTTGAATCACTATCTATTAAAAAAACCGCATCAAAATCCATTGTGTAGTTTTGAAGATATAAGCATACATAGGGACATAGGGACAGAGAAAGCGACTTTATTTTATACTATGTAGTGATGATAGTGATGGGTCTTCGCGTGATACATGTATTTCATATATTTGATTCCACATTACGGTTTCTCCATTAGTACCCTTTTTCCAGTTTTGAAACAGAGGCAAGCAAGCTTTAAAGTCAAATATCAATTCTTGGGATACTTCTGTGACTTCATAGGGTTTGTCAGTTTTTGCCATACGAATAGCCATGTACCATTGTTCAGGCGTGTATATATTAAATTTTTCGTTCTTTTTTCAATTAGAGCATGCATGCTATCACCTTCGTTTAGGGTGTGTCCAACTACTAAAAAACGATGTTAAATTGTTATATACTTCCAACAAGCGTACATGTACATGAGAAATACAATCCGGTTACGGTTTTGCCCTCCACAATTGTGGTATAATACCATCGCAACACACTGAATTTTACAACAGGTTGGTCACAAAAAACGATGACTAAAGAAAATAGTACCTTGTCAATTCGGAATAAAGGCTTTTACTCGTAATTGTGATTTTGATATTAAGTGATAAATATTCTAGTGCCATTATAATTAAGAGAGTAAACGATAAAGACAGTTTTTTTTTTAATTTGTATCAATATGTTAAGGTCAGTTGAATAACTTGTCAAGAAAAGATTATAAATATTAAGTTTTTTTTGTAAAGAGGAACCAGTAGTGATCTCATAATAATATTCTAATTTTTAAATAAGTAGGTAATTTTTAATTTTGGAAGTTAAGAATAAAGGTGCAATGATAAATCCTACTAATGCGTTAAAAATAAGGAATGAATCCTTGCTAATGATAAATCGAACCTTTAGAAGAAGCCAGTTAAGTTTATAGATTTTTTATAAGTACTTAATAGTACAGTCTCAATAATTAAGAAAAGAAGACTACTATTTTATTTTAAACTAAAACGAATATTGCTCAAACTGTGGTTGTTGACTAAGTTACTTTTAAGAATGTGAAACTATGATTAAAAGATTTACAAACATAATAAAAGCAGTTTTTATCTGAAATTTACGTTTGTTTATTAAAAAAAACTTTTTTCTATTATTATTAATAAAAATATATAATATAATTTCTCGTTTTAAACAGCAAAATATTAAATATTTTTAACAGTATACAGGTGTGAGCGAACTTAATTTAGGCGTATACTGGTGCAAGTGACTAATATGTCGACCAATTAATGATAAAGGGCATTTGAGCATGAGCTACGTATTTATTTTTAAACAGTATGGATTTATGTAACATATTTATCTAATTATTAAATGAAAAATAGAAAGAAATAACAATTAACTTAGTACGGTGTATACTGGATCAAGGGGTAGTTGCCTCAGTATACCACAAATCAGAACACGTAAAATACGCGTACACTAGTGTATTTACCATTTTCTCAAAAACTAACATTAATTTCAGAATTCCATATATGTAGTCTGAAAAGAGGTACTTTTGTTCCAGCGAATCCAAAGTTTTATGGAATGGACTTTACAGATAAAAAAGTTACAAATGATTTTACCTTTGCACGGCTCTCCTGTAAAATCAAGATTTTGCAGTTGCCTCAGTATACTTAGGAGGTGTCGCTATGTCCCTATGTATGCTAATATTTCCAAAACTACACAACGGATTTTGATGCGTTTTTTTTAATAGATAAAGACGAAGACTCAAGACGAAGGTTTTTATGTATAATTCTACGCAGACGAAGTCGCGGGCAGAAGCTAGTTGTACATAAAACAAGAAAAAGATGAATACAGGACATCACACATGCACAAAGGCGAACTTATCCCTAAAAGGGATCTCTAAAAAGTATACCTATCGGTCCTCTTTTGCAACTGGTATTGTAAATTCGGTCGGAGCGTCCGCCACTATCCGCATTAGCGGGACCTTGCCCGTACGGCTTCCACGACGTGCATGTAAACACGCCAAATTGTAGACTGTACGTCTAACCAATGTATCTCTTCCATGCTGGTCACTGGACACCAAAGTTGGGCGTTATCTAGATAATATCTAGATAATTATTTCAAATAAAATTACATTACACACATTACATATATCACGTCTTTATCCCTTATGGGGTAGACAGAGCCTAAGATAACAAAACCTTAAGGCCACGTTTAGCATGATAGTGGGCGTATAGGTGGAAAGGGGAATCAAGATAGTGATGGGTTGCTAGCCGCATCGCCTATTAGATAATTCCTAAGATTTTCGCCCATTCCCTCGATGGGCTTTTACCATCTGCGCGGGAAGAGAAGCAACTGGTACATTCTATGTTTTTTCTTTACTCCCAGACCAGCATGGAAGTAAAAATCATTAATGGATAAAATCATTTCAAATAAATTTATTCGAAGATAAATTCAATCACAAATAGTGCGTTGACAACTTTTTTATTTAGATGAATTATCTAGATGAAGATAACCGACCTCGTTTGTTATTGAAATAAGCTTATAATAATAAATGTATACAGAATGTCACGTCGGGCCAAACCGTCACACTGACATTCATCTTTTATTTAAAATACCAACAAATTTATATTAAATGAAACTGATCTAGATAAATTCAAAATAACAAATGACGGATTATTTAGTTACTTCACATAAAAGATGATTTAGTTATCTTCCCGGTTTTTCGTAAATAGATTATTTTTGCCCAACTCTGGTACACACACACCCTAACAGCACGGGCTAACTATCTGTAGTTACTTATTCGGGAATACACTAACATTTAACGTGAAAAGGTTACACCGAGGGTCATTTATTTCGCTCTTCGCGTGTACAAAACGATACATAAATCACAGTTACGTAACTTGCTCCAAAAAGAACCCAATACAGAGCAAAAAATCTCAGCACATTCATGTTCCAAATTTAAATCGGAATAAAAAGCAAAGCGTAAATTGGACGTCAGTCGATTCGAGACCAATTACCTACCGATTATATCGAGCCATCGTTATTGTATTTCAAACCTTACTCTCACTTGAATACAGTGCTATCGCAAACGATTTGATCTCATCAAGTCTCGTCTCAGAATGCGTCGAAGTATAATGATTTATCAGGCTTTTCGATTTTATTGCTTAGTCCTGTGTCGTTATGGTACAGTTTTGATTGCTTTAGGATATAGATCAGTGGGTCGATACAGAAATCGATGATGGGTGCTAGTTGCAGATGTTCGCAGATTATTTTGGCATAGTCTCGAATCCCATCGTAAAAATCTGCATCCATATGGGAGCTTCCATGTTGGCATGGGAGCAAAGAAAAAACGTAGAACGTCTTTTCTTGCGCAGATGGTAAAAGTTAAGGAATCATGTTAAAGGCCATGCGGCTCGCAACCCATTACTATTTTGATTGCCCTTTCCACCTATACACGAACAATCATGCTGAACGTGGTCTTTAAGTCTTGTTACCTTAGGTTCTGTCTACCCCGTTAGGGATAAAGACGTGATATATGTATGTATAGGGGCATATAACGCCGCATTGCTTTGCAAGCTGCTAGAAGTGTGGTAGGAGCAGGGTCCGTCAGTATCGCCAGCATCTTACTTGTTATCTTGCTGCCAATGGTCTCTTCCCACTAGTTCCATTATCAGTTCCATTGATGGTACTACTTGGATAGTGACAACCAAACTAGTGGGAATAAGGGAATAGACCCTACGAAGCAGTCTTCGCGCTGCCGGCCTGGAGGAATAAGAAAGTTCGTGAATTGGTTCATCTCTGGTAAATATTTCCGCAAAATCAAACAAGTTACTGGTCATCATCATGTCAGGGGAAAGACGTCCACTGCTGGACATAGGCCTCCAAGGCTCTCCACTCAGACCGGTCTTCTGCTTTCCGCATCCACCGCGATCCACGATATTAATCAGTAGGCTTATTACCTAACTCGCTCGCAATCGCCATCGTGTTCATTTTGACAGTTCATGCATGGGCTGACGATTGGCATCGGAATCAGCTAGCTGTCGCATTCATAGAAGAACTGTCAAAATGAACACGATGGCGATTGCGAGCGAGTTAGGTAATAAGCCTACAGGTCGTCGCTCCATCTTGTTGGAGGCCTACCGAGCTCGTCTCCCGGTCTACGGACGCCATTCGAGAACCCTCTGACCCTATCGGCCATCAGTCCTGCGAGTAATGTGGCGCCCACTACCACTTCAGTTTCGCAATTCTTCGGGCTACGTCGGTAACCTTAGTTCCACTGAGGATATCGTTCAGTTGTGTGCCAAACATATTCGCAAATGTTTCGTGTTTAAAAACACTTTGATAGGAGAAAGTGTGATGCATTCGCAAATTAGCACAGTTTTGTGGCTACCTGTACAGTCAAGAACACAATAATGAACCAAAAGGCTTATTACCTAACTCGCTCGCAATCGCCATCGTGTTCATTTTGACAGTTCATGTATGGGTTGACAATTGGCAACGGAATCAGCTAGCTGTCACATTCATACAAGAACTGTCGAAATGAACACGATGGCGATTGCGAGCGAGTTAGGTAAGTATTTAAGCTATATAGTCCGCGAACTCTGACGCGGCTTGCTCTTGGCCTCGGAGGAGCAAACCTTCAGATTGACAATATTTTGACACAACATGTCATAATAGATAATTTGGAAGCCTATGGCTTTAGATTGGGGTGCGAGTCGGGTTACCTCCGCGTGTGGTCAAGAGCTGCGGTTCGTTCTTGCATCCGTCCGAAGGGAAGAGCAGTGCTTGGTCCGGTGCACCCTGGGCATCGGTTAATGATTTCCTGGCAGATTCTGAGGGATATCGTTATCCGTTGGCTAAGAGCCCGACAGGGGGAAGGGGTCTTTTGACCGTGTTCTACCGTATTACGTTGCCGAAATTTTTGTCACAAGATTTTTGATTACTGTATTTATTACTTTGACATTGGCGAAATCATCGCATCGGTCGATGGGGCCATATTAGAAAAGAAGAAGGAAGGCTTTAGATTCTTCATCGTTGAAAAATTGTAGATGTCTTAAGATATTTATTTTATTTATTCAATTACGAGATATAAAATCATGAATGGGTCTCATGACTGCTTGTAATTTTATAGAATTATTAATGTGTATGTTATGAATAAATGAATGAAATTAATGATGCAAATCATACATAACTCACGTTTTTATCCCTTACGGGGTAGAGAGAGACTAGGCAACAAGACCCAAAGGCCACGTTTAGCATGATAATGGGTGTAAAAGCGAAAAGGGGAATCAATAATTAATATCAAAATGACAGGCAGTCAACACTTTCGCGTATGAGTGTACTAGACTTTCGATACGTTAACAACACCGACATTGTTATTTAGAAAGTTAAAAATGCAGTTTTCGGCTCATGTTTGAGCGACGTAACTGAATAAACGTATGTTTTTGGTTTGAAAATTTCACAAAAAAAACAATAATTTTTAAGACAAAACTAATCCAACCCCTCTAATATTATTAATACGAAAGTTTGTGACTATGCGAGTGAGTGTGTATGTTCGTTCTTTCTTCACGCTGGAACGACTGGACGGATTTGAATAAAATTTGGAACGAAGATAGCTGGTGCTCTAGATTAAAACACAGGCTACTTTTTATCCCGGAAAATTGCATAGTTCCCGCGGGATAGCAATAAACATGTGAAAGGTCGTAGCCTAGAGTCGCCACGTAAATAAATTGTAGCAGAACATACTACCAATATCATAGTGATAACATAGTGATAAAGCACTTATTTGGCCGACCGTACAAGGGCCAAAGTCTTAGGAATCATGTTATAAGCGATGCGGCTAGCAACCCATCACTATTTTGATTTCCCTTTCCAGCTATTCTACGCCTTTAATCATGCTAAACGTGGCCTTAAGGTTGTGTCACCTTAGGCTCTGTCTACCCCGTAAGGGATAAAGACTTGATATGTAATTTTATTATAATAATTAAGCTACTGGTACTAAACGATAATTTATACATACATACCGTCACACCTCTTTCCCACAGAGGTAGGCAAAAACTACTTTGTTCCACTTGCTACGATCCTGACATATAAGTAAAAAACCTGTTGTGTGTTTGCGTAATGTGTGGGAATAAACAAATTGACGTTCCAAATTTGAAAAATGACTTAAGTCCCATATCAGTTCTGTACACTACTACATACAACAGGTCATTTACTTAACTTTTTCACCTATTGGGACCGAGCGCGACGACAGCGCCACGTGACAGGCGGCCATTATGGACAATATTGTCACCGCTGTCGAACAAGAAGTAACTAAATATTGTGAAAAATATTAATGAAATCTTGTGTTATTATACTATATTACACAATTTTGGACAGTGGTAGTCAGTAACATTATTGCCAATAATATTAAAATTGTTGTTTTCAGTGAAAATTTTAGAGGTTAGGTAACTTACTTTTTTTTTCTTACTGCAAATATCCACTTATTTCTTTGGTCTCGTTTCCACCATGGTCTTGGAAATTGGTAAAATTTACAGTCGCTATTCTTCTTGGTGTTATTACAATTCACAACAACACATCTTACCAGGACCATATTTTTATCTCAAAAACGATTAGAAAATGTTTACTGCAATATGGATTTGACAGCTCAAGTAAGCGACAAAAATGACAATTTTAGCCGTAGCGAGCGTTGTGATCGTTTAGGCTACCCCTCCACCCGCTTTGCACTCTGCCAATACCTCTTTCGTTTCATCTACAAACATGCTCGCCGGTTTCGGATACTCCTGACTTGACCTTTTTCCAAAACGCTTCTGTCACCTATTTATGCCGCGTTTTTTTCAATCGTGTGTGAACACAGGGTGCCCCAAAACCTGCAAGTTTTTTTAAATCAAAAAACGCGTCACTCAATTTTACCGCAAAAAATGTTGACAGAAGCTAATTTGAATAAAAAAACACATAATCGCTTCATAACATTTTTTCCCCCACTGCAAGTGGTTAACAGTAAATGCGTTTTTGCATGAAGCGTGCTGCGTAAATGATTAATTGTTCTTTAACATGGTTAATTAAGTTGTAGGTGTATGTAGTTATTACTGCATTAGGGGCATGGATTAGATAAAATGCAGCTCACATACAAAGCTTGCGGTTCTTCTTCTTTTGTTAATACGGCCCCATCGATCGATGCGATGATTTCGCCAATGTCAAAGTAATAAATACAGTATACAAAAATCTTGTGACAAAAATGTCGGCAACGTTGTACGGTAGAACACGGTCAAAAGACCCCCTATCGGGCTCTTAGCCAACGGACAATGATATCCCTCAGAATCTGCCAGGAAATCACTAACCGATGCCCAGGGTGCACCGGATCAAGCACTGCTCTTCCCCTCGGACGGATCCAACAACGAACCGCAGCTCTAGACCCGCTTACGGTTAAATATAAAAACTACATAGCCTCATCGCCTATAACATGATTCCTATGATTTTCGCCCATTTTCTCAATGGGCTTTTACCATCTGCGAGGGTAGAGAAGCAACTGGTACATTTTTTCTTTGCTCCCAGACCAGCATGGAAGAGTTACTCTCCTACTAATATAAATGTAATAAATGCGAAAGTTTGTGAGTATGGATGTTTGTTACTTTTTCACCCCAGAACGACTGAACAGATCTAGATGAAATTTGGAACAGAGATAGATTATAGTCTGGAATGGCACATATGCTACATTTCTTTGCGTGGCTTCCGCGGAATAGCGATAAAGGAATACTTTGCGGAATGTCGTGACCAGTAGAAATATATTATATTTTCAATATGAAATTACCACGTCAACACCAACATATAACAATATGTTTGACAATTGGACCAGATACAGTGGTTAAATGACCTTATGTGCTTATATAAATCTCTACTAATAGACTAATAAATTTTGGTGATATTGTAATTTTACAATCGTTAGTTTGACTAGTAGAGACTTAATACATCTCTACTATAGACTAATATAATTAAGGCTCGGGGACCTTATACATCCCTTTTATAAATGTATTTAATTTAAGTATTGTAATAGCTTAAGGTATTTTATTTTGAAAAAAATGACTGTCTGCCAAGTTTATTGCGGCGCATTCTTCTTGGCAATGATGGTCTTTCCGAATGCGCTGGTAGTTTAAAAAAAAACATATAAAAGAGCCCTTGGTAGCCAATTTGCAAAAGTAAAATATTGATTTTGTATGTATGTATGTAAACTCTTTATTGTGCAAAATAAACAAGACAAATACAATTGACAAACACTGAGATACATTTGATAGATTGTTTTTTTGTTTGTTTTGGTTTTGAGTGCTTGAGATCCCGGGTTTGATCCGCAATTGAGGCAGATATTGTGGATGATATGACATTTCCTCAATGAAGAATTTGATTATTTAACGAGCGCCATTAAAACAGCTTGTATACAATCAAGTTGACAAGCTGACAGCTTGTAAAGATGATGACAAACTAATAACAGCACGGTTATCGCCAAATAATGTCATATTTGCTTTTATAAAGGCTAACGTATTCATTACAAGGATGACACGCAATACGAGGATCGTGTGTTGTAAAGGTCAGAAGGTCGAGGTCGCTGGAGAACTGCTATAGATAGACCACGATTTGGGATTGGCTTGGCCAGATTAATGCGGATGGACCAGATCGCTCGGCAAAACGAATACGGTCTTTAATTTATTGAGGTATTAACAGTCTCCAGTCTTCAGTCTTCCTCGTATAGGACATAGATAAATCACGCCTTTATCCCTTACGGGGTAGAACCCAAGGTTCCAAGACTTAAAGGCCACGTTTAGCATGATTGTGCGCGTGTAGGTGGAAAGGGGAATCAAAATAGTGATGGGTTGCTAGCCGCATCGCCTATAACATGATTCCTATTTTCGTCTATTCCCTCGATGGGCTTTTACAGCAACTAGTACATTCTATGTTTTTCCTTAGCTCCAAACCAGCATGGAACAACAATCGGCAGGAATTCTATTCGAATTCGGCTATTCGAGGGAATTTGGACTCAATAGATACATACATACATACACAAATCACGTCTTTATACCTTACGGGGTAGAGAGAGCCTAAGGTAACAAGACCCAACGGCCACGTTTAGCATGAGTGTGCGCGTATAGGTGGAAAGGGGAAAAATATTGATGGGTTGCTAGCCGCATCGCCTATTCCTTGCAATAAACTATTTGACTTTGATTTTGTACACTGTAAGGTGTACTTCAAACCGGCTTCAGCTCTGAGTATTGCCGCTAGACATAACAAAAAAACGAGACTGCAAGACAAATTATTTCATTTGACTTAAATACCTATACAAGTCGCTGAAAAATCGAAGACATTGACAAAAAATGATGTTTGCAATTTTTGCATACATACCGTCACGTTCTTTCTCACGGGGGTAGGCAGATACTACTTTGTTCCATTTGCTACGATCTTGATATACTTCTTTCGCTTCATCCACATTCATCAATCTCTTCGTACACGCTCGTCGGTTTCGGGTACTCCTGACCTGACCTTTTTCCAAAACGTCTCCTTGGTCTCGGAACGTCCGTCTAGGCCTTCCCCTCCCGACGTAACCATTCACACTCCCCATATAGATCTGTTCTTCTGTTCTGTGTGCAGTTTTTAATACAAATTAAAACAAATAGCATAATAAAATACATAGATATAGGGAGTGGAAGGGGGATGGAAAGTTAATTCCGCCGCCATATCTCCGTTACGGACCAATGGGGAGCTCTTAATTAAGTTTTTGCTGATGGTCGAGGTCTACATACTTCGGATATAGGCTGTGACACCGCATGTTTCTATACTGGAGTATACTGTGACCTATTAAGTTGCCAGTTATCGACAGACGGATTAAAAACGTTAATTACTTGGAAATCGTTGTATCTTTAAATTTATCTAGAATAGTGATCGAGTAGTTAAAATCTTAGGAATAATGTTAGACGCAATGCGGCTAGCAACGCATCACTATTTTGATTCCCCTTTCCCCCTCCCCGCAATCATGCTAAACGTGGCCTTTAGGTTTACCTTACGATCTGTATACCCCGTGGGGGATACAAACGCGATTTACGTATGTGTATGTGAGCTAGTTTAACGGAACAGCCTGTAAATATTATTCTGGATTTTTTAATTGGCGTTGATAAAAAACGGTGACTTAATTTTGAATACTTCCATGCTGGTCTGGGAGGAAAAAACATAGAATGTACCAGTTTTCTCTTCCCGCGCAGATGGTGAAAGCCCATCAACGGAATGGGCGAGAGTCTTAGGAACCCATCACTATTTTGATTCCCCTTTCCACCTATACGCCCTTTAGGTCTACCTTAGGCTCTGTCTACCCCGTAAGGGATAAAAACGTGATTTATAACTTAATATCTAAGTTAGCTTGCCCTGCTGTTTGGCGGGAGGATAAGTGGGTAAGATCTATAAGAAGCCTGTGACGAGAATAGACCGCGTTGCGCAGGCGCAGGGTTATGATTCACGGCGGAAACGCGGCTTCCGTGTGGGGGGAGGGTCAGTCACTGTTGACCTACACCCGACCGTTATGTCACACTGTATTTTATTATGTACTAGCTTCTGCCCGCGACTTCGTCTGCGTAGAATCATACATAAAAACCTTCCTCTTGAATCACTCTATCTATTAAAAAAAACGCATCAAAATATCTATTAAAAAAACGCATCAAAAGAAGATATAAGCATACAAAGGGACATAGGGACATAGGGACATGGGGACAGAGAAAGCGACTTTGTTTTATACTATGTAGTGATAACCAAAAGAATTCCTTCCGTCTGGAAGTAAAAAAAACATAGAATGTACTAGTTGCTTCTCTTCCCGCGCAGATGGTAAGTCCATCAAGGGTACGGACGAGAATCTTAGGAATCAGGTTATAGGCGACGTGGCTAGCAACCCATCACTACTTTGATTCCCCTTTCCACTTATATGCCTACAATCATGCTAAACGTGGCCTTTAGGTCTTGTTACAATAGTCTCTAGTCTGTCTACCCTGTAAGGGATATAGACGTGATTTGTGTATGTTTTTTTAATAGAAAATATATTCTGTTTAAGTCGAATAAATTGTTGCTATTGTATTTGTATTGTTAAATATTAATTTATTATTTTACAGGTAAGCTTGCGTTTGAAAACTAAAATGAAGATAATGATCAAATCGGAAAGGTAAGTCCAACTGTTTTATTTCTTGAGCTAAAATAAGCAGCCGTGCAAAGTAAAAATGTTAAAATTCAAAATATAATTTATTCTTGCAAATTGGCCGCCAAGGGCTTTTACATGTCTTTTTTGAAACTACCAGCGCATTCGGAAAGACCATTGCCAAGAAGAATGCGCCGCAAGAAACTTGGCAAAAGTCATTTTTTCAAAATAAAATACATTAAGCTACTACAATACTTAAATTCTACCTAAATTAAATACATTTATAAAATAGATGTATAAGGTCTCAGAGCCTTAATTATATTAGTCTATAGTAGAGATATATTAAGTCTCTACTAGTCAAACTAACGATAATAAAATTACAATACCACCAAAGATTTTTGAGGAAAACTAAAACCTTCGTAAAAACTTTCCCAGCTCCAATAACAGCAGCAAAACAGAACTTTTCTTATGGCATAATAGTAAATATAATATGATACTTCCATGCTGGTCTGGGAGCAAAGAAAAAACATAGTATGTACCAGTTGCTTCTCTTCCCGCGCAGATGAATACAAGCCCATCGAGGGAATGGGCTAAAGTCTTATGAATCATGTTATAGGCGATGCGGCTAGCAACCCAACTATTTTGATTCCATTTTCCATATAAACCTAGCCACACAATCTTGCTAAGCGTGGCCTGTAGGTCTTGTCACCTTAGGCTCTGTCTACCCCGTAAGGGATAACGACGTGATTGGTGTATTGTGTATTGTAATATGATGATTGTTGTGATGATGCAATATTAAAAACTGATGTCATATGCCAATACTGCATTTTAAAAGCGGATCTCATAACATGTAGGTGATTATATTTAACACCTTTATAAAATTATTGATTGCGGAATTACCAGTTTTATCTGCATAGCGTGATATTTCAAATGGATACTAATTATTTGTTGTTTTGATAGACACTATTTTATCACATCTATTTCAACATTCAAAATCAAATACTTAATTAAGATTATATCACACACACACACACACACATCACGTCTTTATACCTTACGGGGTAGACAGAGCCTGAGGTAACAAAACCTAAAGGCCACGTTTAGCATGATTGTAAGCGTATAGATGGAAAAAGGAATCAAAACAGTGATGGGTTGCCAGCCGCATCGCCTATAATAATAATAATGTATTTATTTATTTAGGCATTAATTGAACCCATAGCATTACAAATTGAATTACAAATTAAATTAAATTAAATCTTAACCTATCACTTAACCTAAGCAATCGAGTCTATACGCGCAGGATCGAGATTTCGCTGTTAAAGTAACATGTCGCGCTTTCCGCCTTTACTGTACTATTTACCGATTCGCTCACCCTCGCAAAAGACCAGTGCCTCCACCCAGTGGCCAGTGCTATAACACGATTCCTAAGAATTTCGCCCATTCCTTTTATTTCCCGTTCTTAATATTATAATTTTGTGCTAAAAATAAAAAAAGACTTCTACAGATCGTCCGATGACTAACATTGATAATTGTGTAATCACGGTTTTATTATAACATTATCTAGACAATAAAATGACGAATGGCGCCTAGATTATAATTGTGTGAAAACTAAACTCCAGAGAACAATGATAGGTACTCTCTTAATACACACATACATACTTACATAAATCACAACAGTTACAAGACCTAATGAGCACGCTTAGCATGATTGTGGGCGTACGGATGGAAAAAGGAATCAAAATAGTGATGGGTTGCTAGCCGCATCGCCTTTAACACGATCCGTAACATTAATTTAAAAAAAAATAGATAACACACAAATTAATACTGACCATGGCTCTCTTAATAAATTCAAGAAAACAAAATTATTCAATGAATGTTTGCAAAATTTTGGAGATTTTAATATCAGCTACAAGTAAAATTAAACGATTCTTAAGGATCGCGGATTCTTCTAGTTCAAGTTTTTTGAATTTTATTAACTAAACTACATTTCGAATCTAGCATGACCTATTTGATAGGAAACAGCGAGAGGAAACCAGCAATGTTTCCGCGTAGAAACAAGTGTTTCCCGTTCGTCCGATTGGTTGACCTCGGTAACGGAATTTATTTTTACCTTTTAACCGACGCTCTCTTTTTAATCATCGGTTCCAAATGACCGCACATGTTTTGATTATGATCGGACAAATGGGAACCATCGGGAAAAATAAATCCCGTCGGACCGATTCGTCGGTCAACCGATCGGACGAACGGGAAACGCGTGGGAACTAGGAATTAAAGCCCAAGCGCCCTCATTCTAAGAGGACCTTCATATTTGGCCCAGCAGTGGGACATATTACATTTTACACAAATCACGTCTTTATCCCTTACAGGGTAGACAGAGCCTTAGGTAACAGATACCTACAGGCCACATTTAGCAAGACTGTGGGCGTATAGGTGAAAAATGAAATCAAAATAGTGATGGGTTGCTCGCCTCATCGCCTATAACATGATTCCTATGATTTTCGCCCATTCCCTCGATGGCCTTTTACCATCTGCGCGGGTAGAGAAGCAACTGGTATATTCTATGTTTTTTCTTTGCTCCTAGATTACATTTTTTATGATTGTATAAGCTGGAGATGTAATCTATAGCCTCAACATATTTTAATGACAATCAGAGAATTAGTAACGGATTTCAAGGAGTTTTCTTACCTCAGTGTGATGTCATAGAAACAACTCTAATATCTAGGTCAGTTGAATAGAGTATAGGTAATTAATTTGTGCAAACCGCATACAAACATATATCACGTCTTTATCTCTTACGGGGTAGACAGAGCCTAAGGCAACAAAACCTTAAGGCCTTTTAGCATCATTAAGGGCATAGGTGGAAAGGGAAATCAAAATAGTGATGGGTTGCTAGCCGCATCGCCTATAACGTGATTCCTAAGACTTTGCTCATTCTCTCGATGGCCATTTACCATCTGCGCGGGAAGAGAAGCAACTGGTAAACTCTATGTTTTTTCTTTAATGTTGTGCAAACCAATAATAAGAAAATTCAACGATCGGATGACTTCATTCTTCTTGTAGCAACTTTTTATGCGCATGCAATTCTATTAATATCGTAAGCGACATGAAGCGTGCCATTGAAGATCCAACTCTTTGCTGTTGTAAAAAGAGCGTTGAACAGTGACCTTATTAGGTTGTAAATGATTTCACGGACGATCTAGCAGACGCGTGCGCAATGAGAATGTGATTCTCATATACATGATTTGTTTGGATCTATAAAATATGCACTGCAAGGTCTCTCAAAAATGGTGCTTGTGATTTTGAGTAGGAAAAAAAGATAAGAAAAAGTTGAGTGTACAACACAATAAGAACTAGTCCGTTTACCTAAAACATGCTAAATTTAAAACAGTTACATTTATTCCAACTAAAGCAAAAATACGCTATCAACAGAAGAACGGAATACAATAAAATTTGATATTATTTAACTGCTTTATTTTTAATATGGCGCCAACGATCGATGCGGTGATTTCGCCAATGTCAAAGTAATAAATACAGTATTCAAAAATCTTGTGACTTAAAGGTCGGCAACGTTGTGCGGTAGAACACGGCCAAAAAGACCTCCCCCCTGTCGGGCTCTTAGCCAACGGATAATGATATCCCTCGAAGACCGCCAGGAAATCATTAACCGAGGGTGCACCGGACCAAGCACTGCTCTTCACCTCGGACGGATCTAAAAACGAACTGCAGCTCTTGACCACACGCGGAGGTAGCCCGACTCGCACCCCAAGTCATCTGATTTAAATTTAAAGTATGTTGTGTCAAAAATGTAAACTAAAAGATCAGTCGGCTTAGTCGTTACGCGCCGCTACATTACAATACATACCGGTGGACGCTCAGTGGAGTGGTGCTAATTTCACACAATAAGTGATTGTGTGAAAATTTAGATAAAATCGGTGTATTTTCCATGTTGGTCTGTTAGCAAAGAAAAAACATAAGAATGTACAAGTTGCTTCTCTTCCCGCGCTGATAGTAAAAGCCCATCGAGGGGGGTGACAATCATAGGAATCATGTTATAGGCGATGCGGCTAGCAACCCAAGCTATTTTGATTCCATTTTAATCGTTTAATCGGTCTTTATTGCCACGAACTTGCAAAATCTGGAACGAGCTTCCCGCTGGGGTCTTCCCATCGAGTTACAACCTGGGTGCCTTTAAGAGGCGAGTGTACAATTTTCTGCAGGGCCGACAACGCACTGGCATCGCGTAAAGCGCTGCGGGTGTCTGTCAGTGGTGATCATTTAACATCAGGTGACCCCTAGTTCGTTTGTCTGGCTTCTCTAACATAAAAAAAAATCCACCTTACGCCCACAATCTCGCTAAACGCGGCCTGTAGGTATTGTCACCTTAGGCTCTGTCTACCCTGTTAGGTATAAAGACGTGATTTGTATGTGTGTGGTTTATTTTGTCTTCCATGCTGGTCTGGTTCATAGAATATACCAGTTGCTTCTCTTCCCGCGCAAATACTAATAATAGTATGGCGTTTAGGTCTTGTTACAGTCTACAGATAGTCGTGATTATGTTATGTAGGTATGGCTTGTTTACAAAGGCTTTAAAATGGATTGGGATGGTGTATACACTAGATAGTTAGTGTAGATTCTGGTTACAGGTAATTTTAAGGTAAATCCTGTCCGTTTTCGGCGACACGAATCAGACGAAGCCCGCTAACGTTTAATTGGATTCCGGTCCGACACGGGTAAGGCTTGCCGCGCACCTATTAGCATAGCGCTGCCGCATACATTAGGCTAACGGATTACACGAAAAAAGTGAGGTAAGAAACAAACGAGAAGCACAGAGTTCAAAGTCCAAACTTATTTTATAAATAGACCGACAAGGGCTTTCATACCCTTGTATCGGGTTACATCGTCTCACCCTGTCGTCGTCTCGTCCCTGGTGAGCAGTAGATGTTCCACGGGAGTTTTTAATTGTGTCGTACAGACACATCATTCAAACAGATGAAGCTTGGCGACAAAAATTCGCATAGTAACTAGGTCACGTGACAGCTGGTAACAGGTAGAATTCGAAGACTACCCACCTGCTATGGTGTAGGGGTATAGCACGCGTCACGGAATGACGAGGATCCGGGTTCGATTCCCGGCCATAGCTTTATTTTTCGGATTTTTGTATGTGTTCTAATTATCAGTTACATTTAGAAATTTAAGGGGTTACAATACATGTACTTTTTAAACTACCAGCGCATCCGGAAAGACCATCCTACTAAATTATGAACGCGAAAGTTTGTAAGTATGGATGGATGGATGGATGTTTGTTACTCTTTCACGCCAGAACGGCTGGACAGATCTGGATGAAATTTGGAACAGATAGATTATAGTCTGCGATAACACAATGGGCTACTTTTTATCCCGGAAAATTGCGTAATTCCTGTGGGATAGCGATAAACGAATTCTATGCAGACGAAGTTGCGGGCAACAGCTAGTTGACAATAAGAATGCGCCGCAAGAAACTTGGAAGAAAGTCGGATGTATGTTTTTTTTTCTATATAAGAGGGGGCAAACGAGCAGACGGGTCACCTGATGGAAAGTAATCACCATCGCCCAGGGATACCTGCTAGACTTGGGGAATCACAGTTGCGTTGCCGGCTCTTTAAAGAACAGGAAGGCTCGTTTATGATGTATGGAATATTTATAGGTTTAGTTTAATTTATCCTACCTCCACGTTGTTTACAAATTAGAAATACATATTTTGGAGCACTTAATTTCTTTACGGACGTAAACAGCTTGAACTTGTAATAAATCTCGACGGCAAAATTGTAAATACTAAAACAATTTCAAAACTGGATTACTGAAATGATTAATGTTGCCAGTATTCAAATTAATGTTTGTTTTAAGGACTTTCTCAAACTAAGTTTAATTATTTTTGCATGAAGATTCTTTTCGTATATTTATCTCTAGCCTGAGTCTCACTGCTGGGCACACTACACTCTGAATGAGAGCACTTTTGCTGAAATTTTCCCGATTCAGAATAATGGGTCTCAATGCTACTTTGAGAACTGTTTTGCCTTAATCATGCTGGCCTTAAGGTTTTGTTACCTTAGGCTCTGTCTACCCCGTAAGGGATAAAGACATGTATTAGACATATATTAGACTACAGGCCCATGGACAAAAAAAACATGTGAAATGAACCAGCATGAATGAAGCTTGGAAGGCTGTTACTATATCATAAAATAACTCTGAGCGCTATGCCGTCATTTCTGAGCGGTACAGATTTTTTCTCATACATTGAAAAAAAAATGCTCTAACTTCCGGCACCACCACTTTAAAGCGGCACTAGGTTTTTCGACATCAATTTTTAATCATCTATAAGCTATAAAAAAGCCGTTCATTAATAATTAGTCGTAATTCCTCACTTGTACCTGAGAAATTCCATAAATGTACCGCTCAGAAATTACGGCATAGCGCTCAGTTATTTTATGATATAGTAACAGCCTTCTAAGCTTCATTTACGCTGGTTCATTTCACATGTTTTTTTTTCCATGAGCTTGTAGTCTATAATTATGTATGTATGTACACCCTAACGCTTAAAATGTATGTGTTAGGTCCACCCAGTTTAATTTAGACACGTTTGTCTGTTTAGTATGGTGGTTATCTGTGAGGCATTGTTTTCGCGGCCTCGCATGAGATCATCGCGCGCGCATAATATTTGTCAACTGCAGAATCGCCGACGAGCGCTAGAAAACATTAAAATTTAGAAACACTGCACGAGTAGCACGTTTCCGCGCGAGAGAGAGATAAGAGTCCCCGTCTTTTTCTTACTGTTTGAGAAACTTTGTATTTTTAGCATTAGAGCGAAGGTAAACAGTTGTGACATGTTTTTTTTACCTATTTAACTGGAAAATAAAAACTTAACTTACTGTTATTTGTTTTTTTTTAACTGTTTTTCAATAAAAAGACATGCCAAGTTTGTTTGCCTTTTGTTTAATGCTAATAAAAGGAAGTAGATATAGAGTATAGAATAGAAAGATACGGTTAGCTGTGCTTTTATATTGCTCTACACTAGTTTTTATTACAGATTGAAAAAAATCGTCTGTACGAGGTTTTATTACCCGCTTGCTCCTGAAGACAGGGTTATTTTAAGTATCCGAGACTTGAGTGCTTCACCCGAAAACTCTGAAAGCCAATCTAATACCTAGAAATCCCTTGATCGCCAAATTGGTACTGAGAATACTGATTTAGTTCGAAAGAATAGTAGGTTTTAGAGTTTTTAGAAACCCAAATGGTTTTGCGTTTAATTGAATTTACGTCACCCTAGGCCAGGGATGACGAACCAATGGCACGCGTGCCACTGTTGGCACGTTTCAAAATAAATTTGGCACGCCTATAATAAAAAGTGGTCATATGATGGAAAAATAACAACACACTCAGTCAGGGCCAAATATTACTTTATTTGTGAAAAAATGGCACGTCCACCAAAAAAGGTTCGCCACCCCTGCACTAGGACGTAATAGGGATATTACGTCCGCTTCGCGTGCAGAAACTCTCACTTCCTGGCCAAGGCAAGACGTAAAACTTTATACAAACCACGGGCGGTAATTCGTAAAGCCAGCTTCGGTTCGGGCCACCAACACCTGTGATCTGGGACAATTACGAGTTCACCGCCCTAGGTCTGTAATGTACTATTATGTTAGGCTTTTGAGGCGTAATGAGAAGCCACAATTGAATAACTTTACTTTGCTATCTCTGCGATGTAGCGAAGTCAAGTCGTGGATATTTCATACAGAAAACTGGCGAAGTGCAAGTTCAAGAGTTCCGTACAAACAAAACAACATTTTTTAAATTTCCCGATTTATAATTATTTTATTTTATTGAATCAGGTGTTGCGGAGGTCCATTTCAATGGACAAAAGAAATATATATATGGCTCGGGTTCGAAGGGACTCATAGTTAATAATTAGTTATTGATGTTGGCCCTACCCGGCCTTTTTAATTGA
This sequence comes from Pandemis corylana, assembly GCA_949127965.1. Classification (NCBI taxonomy): domain Eukaryota; kingdom Metazoa; phylum Arthropoda; class Insecta; order Lepidoptera; family Tortricidae; genus Pandemis; species Pandemis corylana. The sequence goes on along the minus strand of OX421866.1, from coordinate 1,204,095 downwards.
ATGTGTCTGCCACGCTGTGGGAAGGGCGCAGGCTGAAAACCAGCGCTGCTAGTTTTTTTTTTTTTTTTTTTTTTTTTTTTAAATCTAAACTGGCAGCTCATGCTGAGCCTGAGCCTGTTGCCACCAACTGTTGTGTATTGTTTTTGTGTAATTGTGTTATGTATATATATTGTTGTTCTTTTTTCTTTTTTTTTTCAAAATTATTATTGTGTGCATTTTTTGGATAAATATGTATCATGTCTTTTTTGTGTTGTGGCAATAAATATCTTTATTATTATTATTATTATTATTATATTTCACACAGGCTTGGTTATCTTGCACGTGAGTAGCGGAGTAGCAAGGTAATTTTTTTTCATTGATATAACTATCATTATTTACAATCGAAAATGAAATCGTGGATTTTAAAACCATCTACCAACATTAACTACAATTTTACGTACTTGCTCAAACCATTTTCGAGATCTCAAAACATACGAACAGTTAAACACGTCAAATGATAAGGCGAAAACTTGAAATGTTCTTTAGCTAAATTCGCAAATATTTTAATTTCCTGTTTGCTGCTAGGCCTTGAAGGCAATTTTAGCGAGCTAAGTGTAATGCTGCGTGAATCACAACTCAGGCTGAGATGAACGGCAGCGGAGATAAAATCTAATTTATGACTTCCATTTTGTGGAAGTAAACATTTTATGGAATGGTGGTGGTTTCTAGACTTTTTTGGGAATAGCCTTAGACCAAATAGATACTTATTACACATAAACGGATAACTCACGTATAAAAAAACACAATAATAAAAATGACGAGGAAAACGAGGGTAGTTGTGCGCCGCTGTCAGTTGCGTCGAACAGCCGCGGGAGCAGAGCGCTGGCGCGCAGTGTTCGTGTCGCTGCCGCCTGGGCGAACGCTCTTGGAAAAAGGACTACGAAATAGTCCGAAACATGTCGAGCATCACTCGACTTTTTATACGTGAGTTATCCGTTTATGTGTAATAATGATTAAGTCTCACGGTAGTTTCATGTTGAAAGTGGTAAATAAATACTGCCCTAACTGCGTAAGTTCTCGCGTATAACTTCACAAAAGCCTTACTTAATAGTAAGAATAAGAGTTAATGTATTGAATATTAAATTAATTCTTCCATGCTGGTCTGGCAGTAAAGAGAAAACATAGAATTTACCAGTTGCTTCTCTTCCCGCGCAGATGGTAAAAGCCCATCGAGGGAATGGTCGAAAATTATAGGAATCATGTTATAGGCGATGCGGCTAGCAACCCATCACTATTTTGATTCCATTTTCCATCTATACGCTCTCAATCATGCTAAATGTGGTCTGTAGGTACCTGTTACCTTAGGCTCTGTCTACCCCGTAGGGGATGGAGACGTGATTTGTGTATGTATGTAGGAAAATGAAAACCAAAAAACTGGAAATAATTTTGATCTTAAACATCACATCACTACATAGTATAAAACAAAGTCGCTTTCTCTGTCCCTATGTATGCTTATATCTTCAAAACTACACAACGGATTTTGATGCGGTTTTTTATAGATAGAGTGATTCAAGAGGAAGGTTTTTATGTATAATTATACGCAGACGAAGTCGCGGGCAGAAGCTAGTCTGTTATAAAAAGTAAGGATTTACGAGGTTAAAATTAAATTAAAAATTAAGAGAGAATTCTGCGAACGGCGAAGTGAGGCCTGCAGTTTAAACTTAAGTATGTAGAGTAACTCTTTGATTAAAAAAAATATAATAATAACACACACAAATCAGGTATTTATCCCTTACGGGATACACAGAGCCTAAGGTAACAAGACTTAGAGCCTACGTTTAGAATGATTTTGAGCGTACAGTTGGAAAGGGGAATCGAAATAGTGATGGGTCACCATGGGTGGGGTAGCCATCTTCGTCTATAACATGATCCCTAAGATTTTCGTCGATTTTTTTTTCTAATTCGCCGTATTCCTGTGACACGCGCCCCAGTGACAAACTCCAGACAGTGACGCGAGCGCCGATTCTCGCACGTTTTATGAGTCGGCCATTTTGGGAATGCGCACGCGCTTTGCTGCTTGAGTAATCACTATCTCGGCAGGAAATACTGAAATTGTGAATCTTTATTTACAAAATATGCGTGTTGATAAATAATTAGAACGATGCGGCAAATCATTTTTAGGCACTGAGTCTGCTGCTGCTTGGGAATGCTGGTCTGGGAGCAAAGGAAAAACATAGAATGTACCAGTTGTTTCTCGTCCCGCGCAGATGGTAAAATCCCATCGAGGGAATGGGCGAGTCTTAGGAATCATGTTATAGGCGATGCGGCTAGCAACCCATCACTATTTTGATTCCCCTTTCCACCTATACGCCTACAATCATGCTAGACGTGGCCTTTAGGTCTTGTTACCTCAGGCTCTGTCTACCCCGTAAGGGATATAGATAAGGGATATAGGTGGTAAAGGAATTTAAAATAGTGTTGGGTTGCTAGCATCGCCTATAACATGATTCCTAAGACTTTCGCTCATTCCCTCGATGGGCTTTTACCATCTGCGCGGGAAGAGAAGCAACTGGTAAATTCTATGCTTTTTTTTACTCCCAGACCAGCATGGAAAAGATGGCTTTGCCGCAGTCGGGTAAAATGCAACTTCGACCTCTTTTCATTCGGACTTCGATCCCCCAACAACGTCTGCCTGGAAAGTTCTTTGCCTCACAAACATAGACCAGTACTGACCTGCTATGGGTGGTGTAGGGGTAGCACGCGTCACGGAATGACGAGGATCCGGGTTCGATTCCCGGCCACAGCTTTACTTTACTTCGCTCTATTGTGGCTTTCACTATATGGATATTTTAAACTCACTCTTTGTCGGTCTCTCGCTTAATGCTCCTCTCATTTACTCAAAGGTTAACTGGTAGAGACCCCTTATAGGGATAAGTTCGCCTTTGTACATATGTATATTTAAGGTTTTTTTGTGATTTGTCTCTGCTTCTTTATACATACATACCGTCACGCCTCTTTCCCACAGGGATAGGCAGAGACTACTTTGTTCCACTTGGTACGATCCTGACATACTTCTTTCGCTTCATCCACATTCATCAATCTCTTCTTTATATTTGTACAATAAAGCATTTAGGCGGCGTTCAAGTATTACGTAAGCGCTTGAGGGGGGCGGGGGGGGGTCTTTGCTTTGCTTATTTTTGATGACGAGGGGGAGGGGGGGGGGGTCGATATGGTGATTACGTCAGCAGCTTCGATTCGAACTGCTGCTCACGAATCAATAAAAAACAGAATCCATTAAAAGAAAAATGCATGTAGGTACCAATGATTACGTAAGCATGGGGGGGTAAGAGGTTTGCTTACTTTTGCTGACAAGGGGTAGGGGGGGGGGGGTAAATAATTGTAAAAAATCTGCTTACGTAATACTTGAATGGCCCCTTACTTACTTACTTACTTTTCGGATTTTTTGTGTTCTAATTTTCAGTGTCGTTTAGAAATTCCGGTACTGAATACTCATACTCATACTCATACTCATTTATTCATAATAATTATAGTTATTACATGTCATATACATGTAATATTTGGAAGTCCTAGCTTGTGTAATCTAAAAACCTAATAACACACTTATATTTCGCAATCTTTATTCCTGGCATCCCGCCAGAATTGGATCGGCTATAGCCTGTATAAAGCTAACGGTTGTTTTATGGCCCAAACGACCCGAATGGGCCATTGGGCCATTGGCGACCATACCCATTCTTTATGGCCGGCTTCAAGGTCACAAATGGATAACATAAAATGGAACGTAAATCTATTATGAGGCGTTATGCTAAAAGTTTATCTGGAGTGAGAGTAAACAAGTGAAAGAGTACCAAACATAAATAATAATAATAATAATAATATCTTGGGACAATTGACACCAATTGACCTAGCCCCAAACTAAGCAAAGCTTGTAATATGGGCACTAGACAACGGATAAACATACTTATATAGATAAATACATACTTAAATACGTATTTAACATCCAAGACTCGAGAGCAAACATTCGTATTTTTCATACAAATATCTGCCCCGACCGGGGATCGAACCCGGGACCTCAAGCTTCATAGTCAGGTTCTCTAACCACTGGGCCATCCGGTCGTCATCCGTCCATCCATACTTACAAACTTTCGCGTTTATAATATTATTAGGGCCCACATTCATGCTAAACGTGGCGTGGTAACCTGTAAGGGATAAAGACGTGATTTAATAAAAAAATATGAATTCACTCTCAACCGTCTCACACTTGACCGTTCCTTGTTCGAAAGTTGCCAGTTCGCACTTTTTTTTTAATTACACTTTGTTCAGTAAATCTTGGCGCGAACGTTTTTCGTCTCTCCCTTTTTAATCTTCCCATTTCGTACTTCTTCATTAGCGGGTAATTAGGAAGGGTTTCGTTTGTTCAATTAGGTTCGTTTATTTCGGGAACAGTTTAAATTATGTATAAGTACCTACAGTGAATATTGAATATATAGTGAATATTACACCAAGCGTCTATTTAACCTACAACAAGCGACAATAAATTGTTGGTGTCTAGCGACAATTGGCATTGTTCATTTTTTTAAGCTGTGCTTTTAACACCTTTATTTGATAAAATGGACTATTTCAAGCAACTAATTTGAATATTATGCTTTTACGTAACTTTGTTAATTAATAATAAATATTTTTTCGCTGTTTGATAATTCGTGAATTTAGACAGAATCCCAATCGCCTTCGTTCGGCTGGCTATAAAAAAAACGGCTTTGTCTATGGTTTTGTTAGATTTGACAGTGACACGTGACAGTTGCCATAGCCAAACTTTTTTTTCATTTTTGTGGCAAACATTCGATGCTGGATTCTGTCTAAAAACCCGGTCGTTCGGTCAAACAAAGGTTCAAAGTACTTTTACAAAAATATCTGCAATCATAAAGTATTTTTGAAATCGGACAAGATAAATCGGATAATTGATGGTTTTCCTCGAAATGGTTTTCGAATTGGAGCATACTAAAAAAAATGAACAATGCCAATTCTGTTTACATTGTACACTCGACCAGGAGCTACGAGTTGGCTACATATTGACTAGGTACGCTGTACATTTCGCACTGTCTGATATCGCCGACAATTGTCATGTTGGTGATAGGGGCCAGGTCCCTCACCAACTTGACAATGTCGGTGAGGAGTGACAATTCGAAATGCATACTGCTCAAAAATGACGGCGTAGCGCTCAGTTATTTTATGATATAGTAACAGCCTTCTAAGCGTTATTCACGCTGGTTCATTTCACATGTTTTTTTCCATGGGCTTGTAGTTTATAAGTCAAACGCAACAATTATAAGAAACCTTATATTTGTGCCTTTCGCTAGTCCCCAGCCAGCTTCAAGTTTGCTGAGGAGAAAAGCAATAGCACGATTCATAAAACCCGGTGAAATCTTTAAAAGCGGGATAACGGTCTGCAATCGATCGCGGGCGGCGCCCGACTGCCACGGGAAGCAATAAACTTGGCTTTATATACTTTTCGCTGGTAGCTACGTTCGTGAGGTTGGCAGCGATGCAGTGGTTTCGCCGATAATGCGGTTTGAGTCAACATTAAAGTGAACTGAAATGTGGCTCGTTTGAAATGAATTTGCTATGGTTGATGCTGCTTTATTGTGAGCTGCCATTGATCACAAGCATAGGTATCATTCTTCCATGCTGGGCTGGGAGCAAAGAAAAAACATAGAATGTACCAGTTGCTTCTCTTGCGCAGATGGTAAAAGCCCATCGAGGGATTGGGCGAAAATCTTAGCAATCATGTTATATAGGCGATGTGGCTTGCAACCCATCACTGTTTTGATTCCCCTTTCCATCCATACTCCCACAATCATGCTAAACGTGGTCTTTCAGTCTTGTTACCTTAGGCTCTGTCTACCCCGTAAGGGATAAAGACGTGATTTCTGTATATATGTATGTTCTATGTTATGTGGGACAAAATAACTGAATGATATACTTCATTTTGTTATGTTTTGTTATATTTTCTTAGGAATCATGTTATAAGCAATGCGGCTAGCAACCCATCACTATTTTGATTCCCCTTTCCACCTTACCATAGATAGGCACTGTATGCCCCGTAAGGGATAATGACGTGATTTATGTATGTATGTATGTATGTATGTATGTATGTATGTATACTTCATTTTGTGGACGGCAACGACTGTGAATATTCTTTTCATTGTCACAATGCAGTTCAAGATTTACAAGTGCATTCAATCCATGCTGTCACTTGGTGTCGTAACTCAACGCTATTTTGGCCAAGGTTGAGTGCAAATTGCTCGCAAAGTGAGCGGTTGACATATGAATGAGTGAGAAATTGAGTCAATGTTTGCTTACGGTGTCAACGCTATTTAGCAAAATGGCCGCCGCGAGTATAATGCTATTGTCAAGTACATTGTTGTAGTAAATTACGTTCTTGTAAAATTGGTAGGTAGATGAAGAAGTTGGAATAACACGTAGGTTATTTTAATATTCTTCCATGCTGGTCTGGGAGCAAAGAAAAAACATAGAATGTACCAGTTGCTTCTCTACCCGCGCAGATTGTAAAAGCCCATCGAGGGAATGGGCGAAAATCATAGGAATCATGTTATAGGCGATGAGGCCAGCGACCTATCACTATTTTGATTTGATTTTTCATCTTTACGCCTACAATATTGCTAAATGTGGCCTAGTATAGGTATCTGTTACTTTAGGCTCTGTTTACCCCGTTAGGGATAAATACGTGATTTGTGCATGTATGTATGTTATTTTGTTCCGTTTTTTTCGGCATCGAGATCCTAGCTTTCCGCTGTCCGTCTGTCCCTATGTATGTTTAGATTTTTAAAACTATGCAACTGATTTTGATGCGTTTTTTTTAATAGATAGAGTGATTCGAGAGGAAGATTGATAATTATGTATAATACGCAGATGAAGACGCGGGCAAAAGCTAGTATTTATCTAAACAAACTCATCCGCCTCGTCTGTCTTTCTGTTCGAGATTAAGTCAAAAAATACTGAACGGATTTTCGTGCGGTTTTCACCAATAGATAGAGCGATTCACGAGGAAGGTTTTGGTCATATCTCAAGGTTATTGTTAAAAGTGTCGCGAGAAACAAGCTGCCTGGGATAGGCAAGGCACAGGGGGTTACCATGACGTGTTAATGCGATTCAATTCCGATTCAGTTTAGGATGGCTCGCTGTCAGGTCCATAATAAAAATGACAGCTAAAACCTGAACAGCCTGACAGAAAGCGAACCTGGACCGGATCGGAATTGAATCGCATTAAGAGGACATGGTAAAGCCCCTGAGTCGGAATTGAATCGCTTTGAGACGCCATGGTAAGGTCTCAGACAGTGGCGTAACTATAACGTCTGGGGCCCGTGGCAAATTCGTCAGAGGGCTCCTTCCTCAATATAAAGAAGTGCATCAGCGTCCCTTCCGTGCTCTAAACCAAGCCAGTTCGGGGCCCTATAGAGCTAGGGGCCCCTGGCATTTTGCCACCCCTGCCACCCTATAGTTACGCCACTGGCCCCAGATTTTAATTCTGTGTGGGCGAAGTCGCGGGAAACTGCTAGTATAAGCATAATAAAATGCCGAAATGTCATTGAGCTATCACTAAAACACGATATTTTGCATGTAAATAAAAACCACAATGTAGTCTTATGACATTTGTCTATGTAAATAACCAATATAAAATGACCTCCCACTGCCCACAGTTTGCTTAGAAGGCAGGGCTCTGCTAACACTGGATTTCACAGTCACTTGCCGAATTTGTACGAGACCCTCGGCGCGTTAGTCCGACTCGCACTTGGCCGATTTTTGGACACTTTAGGTCTTGTTACCTTAGGCTCTGTCTACCCCGTAAGGGATAAAGACGTGATTTATGTATGTATGTATTAACTTAGCACACACGCACAAAATCACGTCTTTATCCCTTACGGGGTAGACAGAGCCTAAGGTAACAGGTACCTACAGGCCACATTTAGCAAGATTGTGGGCGTATAGATTGAAAGGGGAATCGAAACAGTGATGGGTCGCATCGGCTATAACATGATTCCTATGATTTTCGCCCATTCCCTCGATGGGCTTTTACCATCTGCGCGGGTAGAGAAGCAACTGGTACATTCTATGATTTTTCTTCACTCCCAGACCAGCATGGAAGAATAACTTAGCAGCTATTCTATAACAGAGTAGCAAAGGGTCTGGTTAGTTTAAAAACCACGAATAATTGGTCCCAATCGACTCGGCACGAACAGGAAAGTCTGGCTAAGATGGCCACGCCACAAGTTTTTATTGAGACGGTCTCAGCCTTGATGTTGTTTTGTTTGTGCCTAATAATGACAGGAAACAAAAAAGAATCGGGTGCTAGTTAACAAGCTGGCTTAGTAATTTGCTGGTTTTTGGGTCAGTGTGAATTCATTTTCGGTTCTTCTTTTCTTTAATATGGCCCCATCGACCGATGCGATGATTTCGCCAATGTCAAAGTAATAAATACAATATTTAAAAATCTTGTGACAAAAATGTCGGCGACGTTGTACGGTAGAACACGGTCAAAAGACCCCCTATCGGGCTCTTAGCCAACGGACAATGATATCCCTCGGAGACCGGCAAGAAATCAATAACCGATGCCCAGGGTGCACCGGACCAAGCACTGCTCCCCTCGGACGAATCAAAAAACGAACCGCAGTTCTTGATCACGCGGGGGTAGCCCGGCTCGCACCCCAAGTATTATAGATAAAATTTACAGAAGAAATGACAGATAAGAATGTAAAAAGAATTAAATGTTATCTCACACTCAAAAAATGGAAACACACTTCGTCAACTATACAAGATCCAAACACAAACATTGCCCGCGCGTCTATAAATAAATTATTCTAAGACTACCAATAGTACATTACTGTCTAGGCCAGGAAGTAGGCAATTGCTGGCTGAGTATTGGTTTGAACGGACGAGCTTGCGAGTCCGTTTAATAATACGAAGCCAGCAATGCTATTCTGGCCGAGGCAAGTATAGTGCTTTTCTCAAAAATCGAAAATATAACAACAACAAAGATAAATGAAAATAAAATACTGATTTTTTTTTTGCTTTGCCGTCTTTTTCTATCAATGGCATTTGAAGAGTGTATTTTTCTACCCAGAACACCTAAAGCTATTTCAGACACAGATAAACACGTTGTCGTACTAGCTTTTTTTTTTTAATTTGATGTTTTAAGTCTTGTGCCTTTCTTTTATAATGGTGATTTGCATTTTTAAAAAGTTAATAACTAGACAGTAATGGAATTTGTATGCAACATTACTGTCGAGTTTAGCGCGACAGTAATGTTTTTTTTTTTTTAATTTTGGGCTGACCGGCAACAATTAACTTCCTGTTCTGATATGTAGTTAACAATGACGACTTTAACGGACATTTTTGAGAAAAGTTATTTACCTCCAATATCACTCTTAAGAAAGAAATAGAGTGTTTGAAATAACATTCGATGGACAAATAGTGACTGTTACCAAGGCCGTGGTTTAGCTGTCCCTTGTGCAGTATTAGGTCTAACAATCAATTTCAGAGCCACAAACCTTGAGGAAGCCGGTTTCGATCAACGCAGTGTAGAGTCCGTGTGTAGAGTCTTTTAGCCACTGCCGCCGCTCGGTAGTAAATGTCTACACACCCGCGAAGACTATCCGTGTTGTTATGTACACTAATTTTACACACACACATACACAATCACACACACACACACACACACAAATCACGTCTTCATCCCTTACGGGTTACGGGGTAGACAGTGCCTAAGGCAACACATTTAGCAAGATTGTGGGCGTATCTAGGTGGAAAATGGAATCAAAATAGTGATGGGTTGCTAGCCTCATCGCCTATAACATGATTCCTATTATAATCGCCCATTCCCTCGACAATAGCGTAAAAAACCCTTACAAGTCACCCCTCCAGACTCAAGGACTAGGAAACCCTAACAGCCAAAATGACTCATAGCTCTGCTCCCCCAATACTGTCCCTCCCGAAACCATAGTCACCCTAACAAATTCACACTGACTCATTATGACTCACGCCCATAAAAACGTCCACTTTATCTTGGCACGCTTCGTCCCTTCGTCATTGAGTTAAGTCGGTGACAGAGGGGAAAGTGCATTGGTATAGGAAGGTCAGGTTGTGCTGGTGTTGTCTGAGGCACGTCTCGCCAACGGCCTTATGGTGTCAATGGCATTTGTTAATGATGATTGTTATGTAATAGACTATAGTGAGGTTTTTAAGACGTTTTTGGGCTGTGGTTTATTATTTACACGGTTTTCAAGGTTTTCTAATATATTATACCACTCTTTCAGAATTGCGACTTCTCAATTTCGTAGTTTATTATTTGGATCAAAAGATCCCGCGACTTTATAACGCCACTAGCGGTCCGTCTGCGCAGAATTCGCTTATCGCTATCCCGCGGGAACTATACGATTTTCCGCGATAAAAACTATCCTAAAAATAGGCTGTAGAAACTAAAGTGTCGTAGTGTCTTTAATAGACAATACATATTTTATTCATTAGATTATTAAACGGTTTTTTCCCTTTATCACTACATAATAAAACAAAGTCGCTTTCTCTGTCCCTATGCCCCTATGTCCCTATGTCCCTATATTATGCTTATATCTTCAAAAGTACACAACGGATTTTAATGCTGTTTTTTTAATAGATAGAGTGATTCAAGAGGACGGTTTTTATGTATAATTCTACGCAGACGAAGTCGCGAGCAGAAGCTAGTAAGTTTATAAGTTTTTGTTAGAAATCTGCTTTCGTTGATGGTATTATATCGTACGGTACTAGCAATACTATCCAATCTACTCATATAAACCAAATTTCAGGTCAATCCGACCAGTGGATGTAGCCCAAAAATGATCTTTTTTAAATCACGTCTTTATCCCTTACGGGGCAGACAGAGCCAAAGATAACAAGACCTAAAGGACATGATTGTGGACGTATAGGTGGAAAGGGGAATCAAAATAATAATGCGTTGCCGCATCTCCTATAACAATGATTGCTAACATTTTCGCCTATTCTCTCGATGGGCTTTTACCATCTGCGGACAACTTACCTTTAAAGGACACGTTCGACTTTGTACATCTGTTTATTTTGTAACCTATAAAATTATTGTGTTTTTTGTGTATACATACGTTTACATACGAACAATGCAAATACATAAAAACTTCTACAAAAGGCAACGTTACATAGTACCCATTCTATTTTCGTAACCCAGTGTCGACCAACACCCAGCTACTTTGTCATAAGCGCATTTAATTTTCATTGTAGCATTTACGACATGAAATTACTGTAACAATGGACAACGTTGTAAGTCTCAGATTGTCCACCGGACCATAATTTAACTGTTTTATTGTTCATATGTGCTTTCCATTTAGTTTCTTTGTTAGAAATCACACCTCGGGAGGCTCGATTCCATCCCCCTTATTCATATACGCTCTAGGCTCCTGCTATCTTAGCAATCGTTTGTCTTTATCTGTCACTTTGACATTTACCTTTCAAAGTGAATAAATTAAACACAATGTTTATGTGTGGTTTAATGTTTAATAATAACTTCAAACTTTTTTTTTTTTTTTATATGAATAGGAAGGCAAACGAGCAAGTGGGTCACCTGATGGTAAGTGATCACCACGCCCATAGACACCCGCAACCCCGGAGGGATTGCAGATGCGTTGCCAACCTAGAGGACTAAGATGCAATGCCTCTTGTGCCCGTAATTTCCCCGGCTGTCTTACTCTCCACACCGGAACACAGCAGTGCAAGCACTGCTACTTAGCGGCAGGATTAGCGAGTAAGATGGTGTTAGCGATCCGGACGGACCTTGCACAAGGCCCTACTACCCGCGAGCGAACTTGCGAGACTTTATACTTTCGCTAAAAAATCTTAACAGCGCGATGCAGAGTTGTCACTCGCGTGAGACAGCGCCATCTGTTGTGATATAGGTGAATTCATGCCTTACAAACTATTTCTACACACAGATAGTCAAACGATTGCTAAGTTAGCAGAAGCCTAGAGCGTATGAATAAAGGGGTAAATGTCTTCAAAAACATTTGCTCTTTTATTCAGTGTTGACTGAATTCGTTGTCATTCTAAAAGTACATTAATCCGTAATTCTGTTGGGACCCTTTTTAACCCCCGACGTAAAAAGAGGGGGTGTTATAAGTTTGACGTCCGGGGGGAAGAGCAGTGCTTGGTCCGGTGCACCCTGGGCATCGGCTAATTATTACCTGGCAGTTTTTGAGGGATAGGGTTGGCTAAGAGCCCGACAGGGGGGACGGATTTTTGACCGTTACCGTACAACGTTGCCGACATTTTGTCACAAGAGTTTTTAATTATAGGTATTTATTTTTGTTATTTTGACATTGGCGACCAGAGCGTAAAAGACGTTGACGGTGCGTTTACGCAACAAAATATGAAGAAACGGTGAGAGAACGTGACGTTATTTCTCCTATTAGGATGTAGTGCTCGTGGTTCTGAGTAGAAAACCGAAAAAGAAACAAAATGCCAGGAAGAAGTTGAGTACAACTTCAAAAACATGGCCCAGCTACATCTTTCTCAGTCCCTCAACTAGGCCTGATGGAGGATAGAATAAGATAGGAAATACGAAAACACCTATTTTGCGGTTTTGTCAGTGCATGCGTCAACATTACATCCATCAATACCATATCAAAACTTCCTCATCAGTAACAATCCAATACTTGAAATTGCATCACAAACTTTTCCAATTGAGTACAGTACAGTCGAGAATTGAATGCGTCGGTGAACTTTTCCCCACTTCCCGGGTAATTTTACCCCGGAGCCAGGACGTCGCGGGAACTTTGGCGTTTTGTCCCGGACGCGTAGCGTGATTGTGTGGCGCAGACTTTATTACCATATTCCGTGAGTAAATGAGCGTTGCCAAATAAATGGCAACTTCAGTTTGTTTGCTACATTGATAATTAAGTATGCTTACCAAGATTAAATACGTGTATTGTATGACTGTTTTCAAAGACAGAATTTGGGTCAGTTGCCATATTAATTTATAAAGAGAGGAAGAGAGATAGCAGATCTTTCTGATACTATAAGTAGAAGTGGATATGGGCTGATTAGATGGATAGATGTACAAGATTTCCTTGTTTAAAAGTATTAGATAACAGTACGGTTACTGTTCTAGTATGATACTGTTTAATGAGGGGAGTAAAGCGGTTGTCTGGTGAAGTTAAATGACAAATAATCGCTTTATTGATGAACCCTAAGGCGTCACAGTTAAACGAAATTTAACGCTGTCACTAGATCGACCCCAGTCGATAAATTTCGTAAATCGAGGACAATGCGGAACTGCTGATGGCTCATAAAACGTCCTTTTACGAGCGCCGCCATTTTCCTTTTTAACCTACTGAAGGGAACAGCCGGTTATAATTGAAGCCATTGTCTATGTAGAGTCGTGTAGATAATAAATGAATCCATACATGAACTAAAGTTGTTTGCAATAAATAACATAAATCTGGGGCCGTACGTAACGTCGTAATGCGATTCAATTCCAACTCAGTTCAGGTTTTGGCTGTCGTTTTTAGTATGGATTTGACAGTAAGCGAACCTGAACTGAATCGGAATTGAATCGCATTAAGACATCATGGTAAAGCCCCAGAGTAATTATTAACAGAATTCAAATCTAAACAGATTCTAGGATGTTATAGGCGATGCGGCTAGCAACCCATCACTATTTTGATTCCCCTTTCCACCTATACGCTTACGATCATGCTAAACGCGACCTTTAGGTCTTATTACCTTAGGATCAGTCTACCCCGTAAGGGATATACGTGATATATGTATGTATGTAGATTTTAACAAGGCCTAAAGGTGATGTTTAACATAATTGTGGGCGTACTTAAAGCTGGAAAAGATAATCAAAGTAGTGAAGGGTTATTAGCTGCATCGCCTATAACATGATTCCTAAGACTTTTCCCCGTTCTATCGATGGACTTTTACTATGTGCACAAGAAAAGGAGCAACTGTGGTACGTTCTATGTTTTTCTTTGCTGCCAGACCAGCATGGAAGAAATATATAAATATCTTGGGACTTAAATTTTAAGATAAAATTGCACATCGAACCTGTTATGGCTGATAGTTACTCTATCATAAATGGCGTAGCCACGGTCGTTGTAGACAAAACACAATTTCAAGTTTAACGTCTAAACCTTTGAATATTTTATTGAATCAGGCGTTACTTTGCGGAGGTTCATTTCAATGAACAAAAATTTACCTTGCTACTCCGCTACTCACGTGCAAGATAACCAAGCCTGTGTGAAATATATATGTTTTTCATGCAAACCTTCCCTCCACTACTGCCAATAAAACACACATAAATCCCACAAACTTAATTATCCCTTACACCACACAAACACTGACACGTTTCGATCCCTCTACGGGATCATTATCAAAGTTTAAGAGCACAACTGTTACACATGCAAACCACAAGGGAGGGATTGCATAAAAAACATATATGTTTCACACAGGCTTGGTTATCTTGCACGTGAGTAGCGGAGTAAGGTAATTTTTTGTTCATCTAAACCTTTGCTTTGAACTGGTTTTTGTAAAAAAAACTGTCTAGTCACCAAGTCTCGACTATATTCGAACAAAACTTTAGTGTAGCTTGTTATTCAGATTAAAGGGAAGCCTTGATCGCTAAATACATTACAGGGCGTTGACCCCACTAAAAGTTATCGATTGGTTCATGTATCGTCAATGTGTCGTAAAAACGACCTTGTTCTGTAGAAAGTGAACTAAGTTTCAAATTTTGGCATGGCAACTATATCGACATGAGAACGTTAAGAAGTATGGAAGGTGTATCACTGAAAGATAGAATAAGGAATAGTGTGATAAGGGAACGTGGGTGTGAAAGAGGATATAGTGATTGGTATAGAAAAAAGTATGCTTAGTTGATTTGGTCACGTAGAGCGGATGGGTGAAAGTAGACTAAATGTTTGAGTGTGAATGGTTACGTTGGGGGAAGGTCTAGACGGACGTTCCGAGATCATATAGGAGATGTTTTGGAAAAAGGTTAGGTCAGGAGTATCCGAAACCGACGAGCATGTATGAAGAGATTGATGAATGTGGATGAAGCGATAGAAGTGTGTCTGGATCGTAGAAAGAGGAACAAAGTAGGCTCTGCCTGCTGTGGCAAAGAAGCGTGATAGTATATATATGTATTTAGCTGTACTTTCTGACAGGGGTAGACAGTACCCCGTAAGGGATAAAGACGTGATATATATACGTGTTTCTTTATATTTGTACAATAAAGCATTTACTTACTTACTTTACTTACTTTCGCATTGATAATATTAGTAAGATTAGTAAAAGTTTTAGAGTACTCTGCTTACCTCTATGGGTAATGGGAAATGAAAATGTTTGTAAGTATATTATGTATGTAGGATTATTATGTTTGGGCTAGGCGTTGATAAAAAAAATTATAACCTCGAAAAATTCAACAGTTTTAACTTAAAAAACATGTTATTATGCTCTTTCCTCTAAATGGAATACACATTAAGTATTGTTAAGCAAGTTAGCTGTTTCTATTCAATTAAAACCGAGCCTTGTACCCATGAAGTTAAAGTGTAAATTGTGAGCAATCATCCATTGAAACATGGCCACAAATCTAATTTTAAGCTGACACGTTGCAAATTGTCCCAGTTTGGAATTCGGTGACCAAATTGTCGAAGAAAATGGGACGAGGTCTCCTTAATGTCATTAATAAGATTTGTTATTTATAAATGACAGATGCTGACAGCACAAAGACAATTTTCCGGCTTTTTGGTTTCGATCCTGAACTTGGAATTCTGTGCTTTCTTGATACATACACAAATCACGTCTTTATTCCTTACGGGGTAGACAGAGCCCAAGGTAACAATACCTACATGCCACGTTTAGCAAAATAGTTAATTTAATTTATGGATAAAAGACTGTCCCTCACTGACTGATTCATCAACAAGTTGATTCAAAGTCAATCCCTGTCAAAAAGTACATTCTTCCATGCAGGAGTAAAGAAAAAACATAGAATTTACCAGTTGCTGCTCTTCCCGCGCAGATGGTAGATGCCCATTGAGAGAATGGGCGAAAGTCTTAGGAATTATGCTATAGGCGATGCGGCTAGCAACCCATCACTGTTTTGATTTCCCTTTCCAGCTATACGCCTTTAATCATGCTGAACGTGACCTCAAGGTTTTGTCACCTTAGGCTCTGTCTACCTCGTAAGGGATAAAGACGTGATATACCTATGTATGTATGTAAATTAAATTAGTTGATTTGTTCATTAATAATAACTTAAATTTCCCACACCAACTTACTTAAACTAATTTAAGTTTTGTGTTATGGTTATGATTTCTAGTTAAAAAAAAGGGTCAGGTTTTTTTATACTAAAATTAGGATAGAGATTTATTATTATGTTTTGGTTTGATAATATTGTTATTATGTTATTTAATTTAAATTTTTAGGTTAATCTAATCCATTTTATTTAATGTAATTTAATTTAATTCACCTATTAACTAATTTTGATGATTGTAATCGTAATTAAATTTTGTAATGGGATTAATGCCTAAACAAATAAATATATTATTATTATTATTATTATTAATCGCTTCTTTAAAATATTATTCGTATCTTCAATCATAAATCAACAAAAGTCACCGTAAGTACAAATTCGACCTAGATACGTCTTCAGGATGTCATCCAAATAAATAATGGATCCCGTAAACTAAGCGATCCCGAATAAAATATCACCCTGATTTAATATTCGAATATTCGTTTCCTACCTTCGACGTTCATAGATTTATATGCGATATTCGTAAACATCGGGTCCGAACACAATAACTCAGGGCCCGTCCGTCATATCGGTTCCTCGATATTGAATTTAAAAATGGCAATATCGAGGGCAAAGTTACGCACCGTAACTGCGTGTTGGGTAAATACCAATTTCTTACGTTTGAAGTAAATTGAATAATTTATTGAATCAGCCGTTACTTTGCGGAGGTCCATTTCAATAAACAAAAAACATTCGCCTCGCTACTCACTTGGAAGACAGCCAAGCTTGTGCGAATATACACAAATCCTAGAAACCCAACGATCCCCAACCACTCGAAACACTGCGCGTTTCGGACTCTACACGGGTCCAGTCTCAAAGTAACGGTAAACTGCGAACACAAATAACTCGCATGCAAATCAACGATGCTTTGGCTGTCTTGCACGTGAGTAGCGGAGTTAGCAAGGTAAATATTTTTTCTCAAACATTACATACATAAATCACGTCACGTCGTACGGGGTAGACAGAGGCTAAGAGAGCTAAAGGCCACGTTTAGCATGTTTGTGGGCGTATAGGTGGAAAGGGGAATCATAATAGTCCATTCCCTCGATGGTCTTTCTCAAACATGCAACGAAATATTGATGTTATGTTCCTTATAACAGGCTGCGAAGTGTCATGTTTCAGGTATGACTAGACGAGAGATCTTTAATAGGATTTCATACATCATTGCGGGCCAAGGCCGGCAATGTGCCTTTTTATCCGTTCACATATATTTGTGACAGACACAGGTGATAGACAGAAAGGCGGATAGCCGGACAGAGGAAATGAAATGAAATGAAATAATTTATTTTGCTTTAGACATAGAAAAAAAGTGATCTAGTAATTAGTATTGAAGCCCAGCGTCACGTCTAACCAAATAAATTGGCGTGCAAACATTAACTTATTTTCTAAACTGATTTTTGGCCGTTTGAATTGGCACATTTTACGAAGTTTTCATTTTTCTTAAACAAAAAAAGGAGTCTTAGCAATTGTGTCCCGTTTTCACAGTTTGGGTACGGAACACGAAAACGTGTGTTCACGGTTAGGTCGTCCGCTGGGTTCCGTGAAGCGTGGCGTCCCTAATGACGTGTTGGGACGTTACCGCCTGATTGCGAGTGGGTCGCCGAATACACAATTACATCATCTGTAGTTCACTAGGAGCGTTGTTCTGGTTTGATTTTGGGAAATTTTAGTCTAACTTACATACGTATATATAGCCCCTTTTATTCCTTGCGTATCGTTTTGTGAGTCATAGACTGGCTGAAAATCAGTGCTGCAGGTGCCTAACATCTCAGCGTAATGCTGAGCCAGCGACCGTTTCACTTTTGCAAAGACACACACAACGCTGATGATCTATTTTTCATGTCTGTGTTTGTTTTTCTCTTATATTTGTGTGTCTTGCAAAAAGGAATAGATGTCTTCTTTCTTTCTATTTGGTAGTCTTTCTTTTTTAAATAAATTATCGCGTAATTCGGCGTGCCTCATGGCTTAGACCTCTACCATTTATTGGAGGGTTTGGGCATTTATTTGGAGTGGCCCAGTGCGGATTGGGAACTTCGCACACACCATTGAATTGCTTCGCAGATGTGTGACCATGATTCCTAAGATAGCCCATTCTAGCAGATGGTAAATTCTATATTTTTACGTTTTGTCTTCTTTCACACTTTATTTCAAGGTCATCGTAAAAAGCTTAAATAAAACCTTATTTAACAGAAAAAGATAAACGCATAAAAACGTTGTCTAGTAAAGTTAGAGTATAAAATAACAAAGAGCTATTCGAGTGACCCGCTGTATGTAACAAAGCCCAAGCCTGTGTCTCGAATAAACTCTCACCTTAGAGCCGTTTTTAATGGCGCTCGAACAGTTTTTTACAAGATTATGGGCTTAGTTTGTTAGAATAATGTTGTTTTCAGGCTTAAATACAGATTATTTAGAGTTCTGAGAGAATTAGGTTGCCAGGGTTTGGGTGTGGGAGTAATCTGGATATTTACAAAACTATACGCGTTCTTCCATGCTGGTCTGGGAGCAAAGAAAAAACATAGAATGTACCAGTCGCTTCTCTACCCGCGCAGATGGTAAAAGCCCATCGAGGGAACGGGCGAAAATCATAGGAATCATGTTATAGGCGATGAGGCTAGCAACAGTAGCAACCCATCATTATTTTGATTCCATTTTCCACCTATACGCCCACAATCTTGCTAAATGTGGCCTGTAGGTACCTACCTAAGGCTCTGTCTACCCCGTAAGGGATAAAGACGTGATTTGTGTATGTGTATGTATACACGTTCTTCATGGGCGCACTACGATCACTATAAGTATATTTTTATTTGTATTACTAACGAAACTTATAATAAAAGCTAACAATAAAGGCATGAGTTACAAAAACATAATGTTGAGGTGCGACTCGGGTTGCCTCCGCGTGCAGTCAATAGCTGCGGTTCGTATTTTAGATCCATCCCTGGGGAAGAGCAGTGCTCGGTCCGGTGCACCCTGGGGATTGGTTAATAATTTCCCGACAGATTCTGAGGGATATCATTAGCCGTTGGCTAAGAGCCCGACAGGGGGGAGGGATCTTTTGACCGTGTTCTACCGTACCCGGCATTATTGTCACAAGATTTTTGAATACTGTATTTACTTTGACATTGGCGAAATCATCGCATCGATCGATGGGGCAAACTTTTGCTGAACCTAACGTTGAGTAAAACTTTTTTTTTTTTTTTTTTATATGAATAGGAAGGCAAACGAACAAGTGGGTCACCTGATGGTAAGTGATCACCACTGCCCATAGACACCCGCAACCCCGGAGGGATTGCAGATGCGTTGCCAACCTAGAGGACTAAGATGAAATGCCTCTTGTGCCCGTAATTTCTCCGGCTGTCTTACTCTCCACACCGGAACACAGCAGTGCAAGCACTGCTACTTAGCGGCAGGATTAGCGAGTAAGATGGTGGTAGCAATCCGGACGGACCTTGCACAAGTCCCTACCACCCGCAAAAATCTACCCTATTATTGCTCAATTAAAATATTTAATAAAATTCACAGTTACAGTGTCACAAAGGATCAAAATATGCCGTAAATCTCCAAATATCGGGTACGTCAAACATGATAATGTCGTTATCAGAAATATAGAGGCTCGCGAAACCCGAGCCTTATTGATGTTAGCAGAAATTAATTTTGATTTACGCGACATAAAAATATTCCACAGTATCGGGTATCGAATTAGTGAAACGCTTTTGATATTTCAAAAGGGATGATGTTACTGAAAAGACTTAATTAATGCGGGTTTTTAAAAAGAAAAGGTTAGAATTTAAATAACGAATAATTTTGAATAAAGCAGCAGAATTTTGATTGATTCGGAATTAAAAATTTACTCTGAAATGGCGCAAACAACGTAAAAAGATCTAAAGGTCACGTTTAGCATGATTGTGAGCATATATGTGGAAAAGGTAATGAAAATAATGATGGGTTGCTAGCCGCATCGCCTATAACATGATTCCTAAGATTTTCGCCCATTCCCTCGATAGGCAAAATTAAAATCAAAAAATCAAAATTTTATTTTTGCAAATTGACCGCGAAGGGCTCTTTTACAAACATGTCTTTTGAAACTACCAGCGCATTCGGAAAGACCATCATTGCCAAGAAGAATGCGCCGCAAGAAACTTGGCAGAAAGTAATTTTTTCAAAATAAAATACAGTAAGAATACTTAAATAGTACTTAAATTAAATACATTTATAAAAGGGATGTATAAGGTCCCCGAGCCTTAAATTATATTATATTACCTTTACCATATGCGCGGGAAGAGAAGCAATTGGTACATTCGGTTTTTTCTTTGCTCCCAGACCAGCATGGAAGGAACACTTACACTTGATAAATACAGAGCTATCTTCCATGCTGGTCTGGGAGTAAAGAAAAAACTAAGAATGTACCAGTTGCTTCTCTTCCCGCGCAAATGGTAAAAGCACATCGAGGGAATAGGCGAAAATCTTATAGCCGATGCGACCCATCACTGTTTCGATCCCCCTTTCAATCCATACGCTCAAAATCATACTGAACGTGGTCTTTTGGTTTTGTTACCTTAGGCTCTGTCTACCTCGTAAGGGATAAAGACGTGATATATGTATGTATATGAATGTACTCATCTAAACTGGCAAATTTGCAGTTCTGCTGCAAATTGGAAACGGCAAAGGCGTTGATTGCAATCTCGCAATCACACATGGCCTAATGCTATTTCCTGATTTTGTACGGGCACCCTGTCCATTATAACTTGATCTTATCGCTCGTAGGCCTTATATGGAGTCAAGGGTCTTGTCATCAAAGTCAACGCATGACCAACTTCAAGACACCTAACTGCGTATAATTGTGTGACAGCAAACGGATCAAGTTATGTTTGTCAAGCACAGCGATGACTTCCAGTGTTGAAAATTTGCCGACTTAGCAAATAGTGACCGTATACCGTATCCGAAACCGGTATAAACATTATCCGTTACCGTATCCGAATACATACATACATTATATCACGTCTTTATCCCTTACGGGGTAGATAGTGCCTAAGGTTGTTGCTGGCAACATAAAGTTAGTTATTATATGTTGGCAAAGCCTGCCTCCCCTCTACTCTACTTCCGCCTATCAGGGCGATTTATGGTTTAATGGTGTCGTGAAACCCCTTACTTGCTTTTGTTGCAATTGATTAAATAATAATGTGTTAAGGTGTCCTTAAAAAGAAATAAACTCGGTGAATGACACAGCAAGACTTTATTTAACCAAACAGCACCCACAGTTCACGCTCTCAACAAGGTAACAAAACCTTAAGGCCACGTTTAGCATGATATTATTCATACATCCGTTGCCATATCAGATACGGAAATTCATATCCGTTGCATCTCTAGCCCTCTCATTTTAAGAGGAGGCCTGTGCCTAGCCGTGGGACGTATGTAGGCTGGAGATGATGATGGAGACATCTCTAGTCTCCGCGCCGCGTTTTTTTAAAAATACACCTTAAATTTACTACCATACCGTTAACCGGGGTGACTGATAATTTTGGCGCTACTGTGATCGTTTTAAAATCGATATTGTCTATTGCGGTGATTATAAAAAAAAAAAAAAAAAACAAAAAAAAAATTAAAAAAAAAAATGACATGTAATAACTATAATTATTATGAATAAATGAGTATGAGTATGAGTATTTGGCTTGTATTGACCGACCGCTTATATGAGTCCTCGCCCTCGGTGCAGAGCCGCGGGGTGGGATGACAAAGGGGGAGAGAGGTGCGGGCGGCAGGCGCACTACCCGCCCGCACTCTCGGTCCCTTTAGTCGTCCCACCCCGCGCCCCTAGTCGGGCGAGGACTCATCTAAACGATCGGTCTAAAACTTTTACACCTCATAGAAGTGCATTTGCTCTGCATCGTTTACAAAAGAAACTCTCCCGTCCCGCTCTCAAAAGATATTGCATAGTTTTCAAAAGAAAGACTTGACTGAGATCCCGGGTTTAGCGCTCGCTCGACTTTCAATGGAGCGTTTGGCTTAATGGATAGAGCCTCTGTAATTGAAAGCCAAGTGAAGTAATATTACAAAGGTTTTTGAACAAGCGAAGTGCGAGCGAAGCGTCTGTATGTTGTGTGTAGGCTGTATTTTTTCGTTCTGGGGCGTTACGTTTTTTTTTTACGTTTTTTCTGTCATTTTTGACACTTCTAGTATGGATCTGACAGCGAGCTATGCAGCTTTGATATTCTCTTCTTTTAATTTATAGTCTGTGATGTGGTTGTCTGTGCTTATTATTTTTGTCTTCTTTGAATAGCAAAGGGGTTGGTGCACAGGCAACCGCGCCTGTATTATAATTATGTTTGTTTTTTATTGTCGTTTTATGTAAATATATCTATTGTATTTTTAATAGTTTGTATCACGCGATGGCCCCAACGGAAGACCAGCGCTGGCTGTAAGGCAAATGCTGAGTTGAGAGCATTTTGTGACAAACAATTCATTTGTTGATTTTTTAATTGTTGAGTTTTTGGATTTTATTTTAATGGCGGAGCTTTGGGATTGGAAAAAAAAAAAAAGATATTTTAGTATTTTTTTTTTAAAAGTTACAATACTTTTTTTAGGTTACATTTTTACAATAGGTGAGTAGAATAAAAATGACATGCGACAGTAGCAAATAGGGCTTGGAAATGAAAAAAAAAGATATTTCAGACACTTTTTTTGAAAGTTACAAAACTTTTTTCTTAGTTAATACAGACAAACCCAACAGCCCTTGGCTTCTGGAATATTCCGGACCAACTTCAAGAAACCCCAGCGCCAAACAAAATCAAAGACCAAGTTGCGTACAAACTTGGTTCTAATTGCGGCCTAAGTTCTAACTTAAAAGGCGCACTGTCTGGTGACTCAGAGCTATTTGAGCTGCATTGTCTGTTCTTGTTTCTCTTCGGGCGGCGGAAATAAACGCAGAGATCGTATCAGCGGCGCGAGTGACAGGCGACCGGCGATTGGTCGTGACATGTTTAACTTCCATGCTGGTCTGGGAGTAAATACCATAGAGTGTACCATCTGCTTCTTTCGCGCAGATGTTAGAAGCCAATCGAGGGAATCGGGGAAAAACGTAGGCGTATAACATATAGGGGATGCGGCTAGCATTGATTCCCCTCTTCACCTACACGCTCATAATCATGCTAAACGTGGCCTTTATGTCTCGTTACCTTAGGGTCTGTGTATGTATGTTTAAGTAGATGTTAGGAGTAGCTAGAAGTTAGAAATTCAAAGTTTATTGGTTTCACACACACTAGTATATTGTTGAAGGGAGAGAGAGACGGGATATTAAGAGTTTTTTTTTAATGTATGTGTTATAAAACTTCCCCCATGTCCATGGGTTACTTGGGTGTTCATTTAATAACCATAATAATCATTTTTGCAGAAATAACACCTCGCCTTTGTGCATGTGTGTTGTCCTGTATTCGTCTTTTTCTTGTGTTTTACGTACAATAAAGAGTTATACATACATACATACATACATACATACATACATTCAAATTATTGCACATTTTTTTTCTTTTCTTTAGCGGCATTTACACAACCGCATTGACCGGCATTGACTTCATAACCAATAGGCTTATTACCTAACTCGCTCGCAATCGCCATCGTGTTCACTTTGACACTTCATTTATGTGCCAACAATCGGTATCGGAATCAGCCAGCTGTCACATTCATACAAGAACTGTCAAAATTAACACGGTGGCGATTGCGAGCGAGTCAGGTAATAAGCCTACTGATAAAACAAAACTAAACAAAAAGTAATCCCTTTAACATACTTAAATCGCTACACAAAAATATCAAATTTAATTAAAATTAGTAGTTACCCATTAGTTTCCCCATTCGTCTAATGCTAATACATAAGCTATCACTCAATCTGTTGGTTGGAAACACGGAAATTGCATTAGCAATCTTCAAAGCAATTCCATTTGCAACCTGCATTGTGCTGCATTTCAGCGTAACGTTTAGCGTTTAATTAAATAATATATAGCTTTAGATTCTAAAATTTTACATAAATACTACTACTGTCAGAAGGCTTGTTTAGGATAATGGCACAGAATTCATTGGCGCTGAATATTGTGGTTTAATGAAAACGTGACTTTTATATTTAAAGATAAAATTAAAAATTTGACACAAGATACATAGTAAACAGTTTTTATCTAAGTAATTGGTTTATTAAGTAATTGCTTACATACAATATCTTTATTTATTTTACAACTAGCGACCCGCCCCGGCTTCGCACGGTATATTATACATGTATTATACATATAAACCTTCCTCTTGAATTACTCTATCTATTAAAAAAAACCGCATCCAAATCCGTTGTGTGGTTTTGAAGATATAAGCATACATCGGGACACGGGGACAGAAAAAGCGACTTTATTTTATACTATGTATTGATAAAAGCCGTGTAGTAGTAGTGTAAGTAATTACTTATTAAAATAATTATATTCAAATGAAGTACTCTATATTAAAATTCAATTTACGGAATGGAAAAACGGATCTTAATAAACACAAAACATAATATAACATAAATACAGCATACATAATAATAAAACAAAACCTAATTTTGGTGGCACTACTGAAGAAATGTGTGAATTAAAGACAACATTTCAGCTACTGCATATTTTTCTGTAGGTACAGAAATGTAGTACATACATACATACCCCTACAGTCTATATTCCTACAGTCTATATCCCTTACTGGGTAGACAGAGCCTAAGGTAACAAGACCTAAAGGCTTTAGCATAAAGGAGAATTAAAATAGTCGGTTACTAACCTAATTGCTAATGGGGAAGAGAAGCAACTGGTGCATTCTATGTTTTTTCTTTACTCCCAGAACAGCCTGGAAGGAATTTTTAAATGAAAATTTCTGTCGTAGAAACTGACATAAAAATGGACAAAGCGCTTAATCATATTTTTGCTTATAAGAAAGAAAGAAAGTAAAGTTTGTTTCTGACTAAACATTATAAAAAGTAGTTAAAAAATAAAAACAAAAAAAAAGTTACAAGCTGATCCCAACTCAACATTATGTTTAATGCATTTCAATTTTGATTGTGCGATTTTTAATTTTTAATTTTTTAATATTAGTTTATTTTCATTTAATTTATTTTTATTTTTAATTTTGCAATTTTGAAATGTTTATTGGGCGATTACTTACCTGAAATAAACAAACTTTATTTATTTATTATGATGGCCTTTCAGCCAGCGCTGTAATAGAGAACATTGTGAACCGCCGCGGCCGCTGTAGCTTCTTACTTGGGCCAAGGCAGTCCGTCATTGTAGCAACTTTCTCTATCAAGCCGCTCGATACCATGGGCCGACAGCTGCGCCCGATTCGACGATCTAGACCGGCCTATTTATAGATCATTGTTGTTTATGCTTGTTTGCTATGTTAATACAATATTGATCACGTCTTTATTACTTACGGATCAGAGCCTACGGTAAAAAGACCTTAAGGCCACGTTTAGCATGATTAAGGGCGTGGAAAGGGGAAACAAAATAGTGATGGGTTGCTAGCCGCATCGCCTATAACATGTAATCTAAGTAACATGATAAATCGCTGAATAATGCGCGTGCGCAACTCGGACTAAACGTTTTTATTGCGTCAAATTAATTCGTATTTATCTAATAATTCTTTTACGTAAACAAAGAATTAAGAAAGTGTTTCCGTTGTAAACTTTGGGTAATGCAAGACTGGTATAACTTGTAAAAAACGGCCAAGTGCGAGTCGGACTCATACATCGCGGGTTCTTTATTGTACATAGGGTCTTTCCTAATGCTAATTTAAGGCTCGGGGACCTTATACATCCCTTTTATAAATATATATAATTTAAGTAGAATTTAAGTATTCTTACTGTATTTTATTTTGAAAAAATAACTTTCTGCCAAGTTTCAAAGCAATTGCCTTTCCGAATGCGCTGGTAGTTTTAAAAAAGACATATGAAAGAGCCCTTGGCGGCCAATTTGCTAAAATAAAATTTTGATTTTTGATTTTTTTAATGTCCCTCGATAGATCATCATAGAGAAGCAAGTGTCAACATTATAAAGAATATCTATGAAAATCCAGTGTTTCCAGAGCCTTGTATCTAAGCAAAACCTAGTGTAGGGTAATTTCATATTGAAATGGACCGCATTATGCACAAATTGAGAAATTTTGTGTGTAATTCAAATTCCGTGGACTTCTAATAGAATTTTCTGTAATTTAAAAAATTACAAAATTTTACGCCGGTGTTTGCTTATTACCCAATTACGGCAAAACCAAAGGAGGGTTATTTTCTTCACTACATAGTATAAAACATAGTCAATTTTCACTGTCTGTCTGTCCTTATGTATGCTTAGATCTTTGATACTACGCAAAGGATTTTGATGCGGTTTTTTTTAAATAGTTGCAGTGATTCAAGGGGAAGGTTTATATGTATAATTCTACGCAGACGAAGTCGCGGGCAGAAGCTAGTATACGTTTAACTTGATATCTGTCAAATGTTGTAACGTTCACCTTTGTACATTTCTTTTGTACCTTCATTAATTTCACGTGTTTTACGTACAATAAATCACGTCTATTCCCTTACGGGGTAGACAGAGCCTAAGGTAACAAGACCTAAAGGCCACGTTTAGCATGATTGTGGGCGTATAGGTGGAAAGCGGAATCTAAATAGTGATGGGTGGCTAGCCGCATCGCCTATAACATGATTCCTAAGACTTTTGCCCGTATCGTTGGGCTTTTTACGATAAGAGAACATTCTGCATATTACATACGTTTTGATTTTCCCTTTTGAGGTGCGGAACCCTAAAAATACTCGTTTGATCGTGTTGCTATTCGCAGACACGGTTCATTAAAACTTTTTATCTGATCGTATATTTAACGCGCCTCATTAAAATCATTAGCCCGCGTATAATTTTAAACCCTAACTCGGAGTCCGTACTAACGTCAACGCAATTTAAGTTTTTATAATGAACTAAACCGTCTGCAGCTTCGCCCGCGATAAATTAATTTTCCCGTAGGAATAGGTATTTTCCCGCGGTATAAAGTAGCCTATGTCACTCAGTGATAATGTAGCTTTCTAACGGCAAAAGAATTTTTGAAATCGGTCCAGTAGTTTCGGAGCCTATTCAATGCAAACAAACAAACAATCAAATTTTTCCTCTTTATAATATTAGTATAGATTACAAGGTAACAATAGCCTTATCGCTACAGAGCGATCTCAACCAGGCAACCATAATGGACTGGAGAAAAGAATAGATCTAAGCAGGTGGTGCAATTTACTTATAATTTATTTTATAGCCTATTCTTATACGTAAACTAGCTTCTGCCCGCGACTTCGTCCGCGTAGAATTAGAAGAACTGATGTTGATAGTTATATTCTGCAATAATTATTTACCTACGTTCCAACTCTAGACAGCTACGACTTTTGACATATCTATCACTATCCCGCGGGAACTATGCAATTTTCCGGGATAAAAAGTAGCCTAGCTATGTTAATCTACCAGCTATCTCTTCCAAATTTTATCCAAAACCGTCCAGCCGTTTGCGCGAGGAAGTAACAAACATACACACACAAACTTTCCCCTTTATAATATTAGTGTTATAGTTAAGGTTAGGTTTACGACGTAATTAGTGACAGTTAATTTTTAACGATATGGTTAAAAAAACAATTATTAGTTATGCGTTTACGTATGATCTAATTAATGAAAGTAAATTTTTATCGTCACTAAATTCCGATTGGGTTAGAAATTTTCCGGAAAAAACGAGCTGCACGCGGGCTGCATTTGTAACTTTATGCGTTGGTAATGAAATTAAATGAAATATTACGCTCGCCCAGCAGCGAAACGAACACAAACATGACATACACACATTCATACATACAATTTTTCCATGCTAGTGTGGAGTGAAGAAAAAACATAGAATATACCAGTCGCTTCTCTTCGTAAAAACCCATCGAGGGAATGCGCGAAAATCATACTATAGGAATCATGTTATAGGCGATGCGGCTAGCAACCCATCACTATTATGATTCCCCTTTCCACCTATACGCCCTTAATCATGCTAAACGTGGCCTTAAGGTTTTGTTACCTTAGGCTCTGTCCACCCCGTAAGGGATAAAGACGTGATTATGTATGTATGTAATATTCAATTGATTTGTATTATTTAATTTTATTTTATTTACTCTTGACGATTTTAATCTAAATTCTCCTAGCCTGACAATGTACAATTCATTATGTAATTTTTATTGAATGAATAAATAATCTAAATACTACTTATACTAATTCATTACTTACTTGTTTTGTATTACACTTTTATTTAATGTAGCCTAACTAAAGTTTATGTTTATTTTACAGGTACGTGAATATCTCGACCACTGTTCCAAAAAAAAAACGGTAAGTTAAAATTGCAAATAATTATAATTTTATTCCAAAAAACTGTACATTTAGCCCACTGTGCATTTGATTGGGAAAAAAGCGAGCGCATTGGATATTTGCATGCACAGTGGGGCGGTGGCTTTCGTAGCCCAATTAAAAAGTGCACGCTACATTTTTTATGCAGTGTCGGTCACGCAGTCTGTTTGCAGTGACTTTAAAACACTTGATGTTTTAATATAGTCCCTAATAATATTACAAGTGCGAATGTAACTGTCTGTCTTTTACCTTTTCGCGTTTAAACCGCAGGACCAATTTTGTTGAAATTTGGTATAAAAATAGTTTGAGTTCTGGGGAAGGACATACCTACGTTTTACCGGAGGACGATATAGGAGCCGCTGGCAACAGCAATGACAATAAGTAAATATAGAATTTATTCAATGAACTGGGTACTTTATGCACACATAGATCTTTTTTTTTCAATATTTATATCCTAAAACATATGCTAATCGATCGAGACGTAAGACTAGTTTTATTTAGTTTACTACATACCTTTCCGGGTTAGTATATCCCTTCCGGGGTAGACAGAGCCAAAGGTAACAAGACCAAAATTGGTAGAATAAATAAAATAGAAATTAATTTATTTAATTAAATAAATAAATAAACATCTTGGGACAAATGCCACCAATGGACCTAATTCCAAACTAAGCAAAGCTTGTAATATGGGTACTAGACAACGCATAAACATACTAATGCATATAAATACATACATAAAAATATTAAACATCCGAGGCTCGACATGAAACATTCCTATTTTTGTACAAATATCTCCCCCGACCTGGGATCGAACCCGGGACCTCAAGCTTCAGAGTCAGGTTCTCTAACCACTAGGCAATCCGGTCGTCTAAAATCAATTAATCGATAGTGATGAAAATTATACCTGCTGACAAATACATCATCATCTCATCAACCCCAGCCTATATACGTCCCACTGCTGGGCACAGGCCTCCTCTCAGAACGAGAGGGCTTGTGCTATAGTTCCCACGCAGGTTCAGTGCGTATTGGGAACTTCACACACACCATTGAATTGCTTCGCTGATGTGTGCAGGTCTTTAAAGTCTCTCAAAAGTCACATTTCGAGTTCAAACTATTCGCCATTTCACTTTTCGCTTGTCTAGATTTAGAACCCTATACGTCTAGGTATGCTTAGGGTTCGGATCTAGACATTCTAATTCCGCCGGCGGCTATTTTAGGCCCGTGGGTGCAACGCACGCGCATCGGCAGAATCAATGTCAACGACCAAGCACAGTGGGGCTTAAGACCGATAGTTTCGGACTAAAAAAATTTTTTTTTTTTAATTATCTCATTAACATCGTATGCGAGAGCTAATAAAAGTATTACATTCTAGTACCTTACTGTTTTATTATGCACAAATTTTACTGCGTAAATTAAAATGCAAAATGATAGCTTTAAGCTTTGCACGGATCCATGTCTTAAGCATAAGAGGCATAATATTGATTGAATAAGACGCCTTTTTGCGGCGGTTTTTAGCGGCAAGGAAATTAGTTTTACATACAAATACACACATACATACACAAATCACGCCTATATCCCTTACGAGGTAGACAGAGCCTAAGGTAACAAGACCTAAAGGCCACGCTTAGCACGATTGTAGACGTATAGGTGGAAAAAGGAATCAAAACAGTGATGGGTTGCTAGCCGCATCGCCTATACTCATACTCATACTCATTTATTCGTAATACTTATAGCATGATTCCTAAGAATTTCGCCCATTCCCTCGATGGTTTTACCAACTGCGCGGGACGAGAAGCAACTGGTACATTCTATGTTTTTCTTTTGCTCCCAGAAGTATGGAAATTAGTTTTAGCTTGTAATTACGTTTTCTTTGCGTGTTGAGTTTAAAGCTAACTCAATTTCGGCACAGCATCCAATATCGTTGCAATTTGTGACGTGCACGCAACTACCTGCAAG
Source organism: Pandemis corylana (assembly GCA_949127965.1). Taxonomy (NCBI): domain Eukaryota; kingdom Metazoa; phylum Arthropoda; class Insecta; order Lepidoptera; family Tortricidae; genus Pandemis; species Pandemis corylana. The sequence continues at coordinate 1,173,384 of OX421866.1, read as the reverse complement.
ACTTGATTAATTTTGTCCCCGACTTCTATTTCCGTCCCACTGTGCACCGCAATTTCTACCGTCGCTCCGCAAATATGCATGGCAAAATTAAACTAACTTTAAACATGCACTCTGCTGTATACTTCCCTTGCTTCCCCCATCATTTTAATGATCAATAATCACAGTACAATGCAATACAATAACTCTTTATTGAACACCACATATAACAACTAAAACAGAATAAAGTTATACCGAATATTACAAGGTAACAATAAAAATCCTTTCATGCTGGTCTGGGAGCAAAGAAAAAACAGAGAATGTAACAGTTGCTTCTCTTCCCGCGCATATGGTAAAAGCCCATCGAGGGAATGGACAAAAATCATAGGAACCATATAGGCGATGCGGCTAGCAAACCATCACTATTTTGATTCCATTTTTTGCCATCTATACGCCCATAATCTTGCTAAACGTGGCCTGTAGGTCTTGCCACCTTAGGCACTGTCGGGGTAGTGGGCACTGGCGGCCAATTGGTAAAAATAAAGTTTTCACTTTTTGATTTTTATTGTTACATCCATACATATATCACGTCTTTATCCCTTACGGGGTAAACAGTGCCTAAGGTACTGACCGGCCACGTTTGGCATGATTGTGGGCGTATAGGTGGAAAGGGGAATCAAAATAGTGGTGGGTGGCAAGCTTCATCGCCTATGATTCCTAAGATTTTCTCCCATTCCCTGGACGGACTTTTACCATTAGCGCGGGAAGAGAAGCGACTGGTACATTCAATTTTTTCTTTACTTCCAGACCAGTAATGATAGGCTTTTCGCTATAACCTCTACTCTTCAAAATCCCGATGCATAAATCGGATCGAGGCGCCTGCAAATTGAAGCTGATGAATACCCCGTAGGCTGCAGGCTGAATGCGATTTGCGTATGAACTAGGCGGGGTAAAATTGAATAAAATGGGGTAAAACGGGAGGCTGGTGGGGTAGCGCGGTAAAAGTTGAATGCCAGGGCGTCGCATTGAACAGGTGCGAAGCGGAATTTAATACGATTTTGTGTCGTCGCGATTTATTTATAGGAACACAAACAGTCTATGGCTCATGAACATATCACAAAGAGTTTATATCATTGACAAGACAGTGTTCACATTTAAGTAATTCAGCCTCCTAGCTGAATGTGGCGGACGCGTGAGTGCGAAACAAATATAAAAAATGCTTAATTTGAATACAATATAAGCAAAGTTGAAAAAGGAAAAAAAAAAAAACTTAAAATAATTTCTAGAAACTTTCTCTAATGAATGAAAAAAACGGAATATCGCTCGTAGCTTTTTGAATTTGTAAATTGTTCGAATTCTATACAAAGGTTACCTTCTTCCTCAATTGAAAAAAAAACTGTGAAACTAATTAATTACATCTCTGCGTGTGATTATAGCTGATCGAATAGTTTTTTTTAGCTCTCTATGTATCGAGAAATAAACTTCCAGACGTTTGATTTTATGTTTACGGCTCTTTATTGGAAAAGAAAAACAAGTCACAATAAAAACAGCCCAAACATAAAAATAACTTAAACTGCAGCTTAACTGCTGCTGGCAGCATTGCCACGTTGTATGGCATTGCTTATTCGCTGAGCGAAATATTGGCCGGCCCTCTGGTCACGGGAGGCCTCTATATTTTATTTTTACTGCTGACCCGTTAGAAATTACATTTCTAAACTACATAATAATATACTCAAAACCAGAACACATGTTCATATGACATGTCAGCTCATACTGATGAAGATATTCGAGAGCTCATCTAGGCTATGGGCGGATTAGCAAGCATCTCAGGTTGAGGAGGACTTCGATTTCCTGCCACAGCTTTACTTCTCGGATTTTTCCACGCGTTTTATTTTCGGTACCGTTTACAAACTAAACAATAGTCTCTAACAAAATAAAAAAGACTTCTTCTTCTTATTGTTATTTGTGGCGTATCAAGCCGTCAATGCGACGACAACTTCGCCAATGTCAAAGTAATCCCATCAAAACAAAACTTGTAAAAAAACCAAGTCTCGCAACTCAGTTCTTCTACCGTAAAAAGTTGTGAGATCCATGTAATACCAAGTCGGTTAATTTATTCAGTCCCTACTAAAGAGACCTCCTGTCTTAAGTTATTACGTAATTTGCTAACCTAACAACATATAATGCCCATATCAAAATTAAAAATCCTTTATGTTATGAACAAATAAATTGACTTGGCATTCGCATTAACCCCATCAACTTAATATAATCTGTATTGCTTGTGAGAAAAATTGTGTTTTATACATATTATATTAAATTCTTCTAGTTTTATCCACAACGAAGTTAAAGGGGGGGTCAAAAATGGCCTGAACTGCTTCTAGAAAAAATGGTACGGCCGTGCCGCTTTTTTTGCTCGACTTGGCGGGGGCACTGCCGTGCCCCCAGATAAAAATATATTCAAAAAACTTGTGACAAAATGTAGGCAACGTTGTACGGTAGAAAGCGGTCAAAAGACCCCCTCACCCCTGTCGGGCTCTTAGCCAAATCCCTCAGAATCTGCCAGGAAATTATTAGCCGATGCCTAGGGTGCACCGCACTAAGCACTGCTCTTCCCCTCGGAAGGATCCAAAAACGAACCGCAGCTCTTGACCACACGCGGAGGTAACCCGACTCGCACCAAGAAAAACGCAACATAAAATTCCTTTTGACTGATTACTGCCATGCGTTGACAGATGGCGCTGTCTTGCCAATTAATTATGTTCAGGGTTGCCCGCACAATAAAACTAACAGCCACGAGATTAAACGCCAGGTGTTGCCAGTTCACTGTGTTTTCTCGAGAAAGTTAATTGCTTTGTTCGCCACTTACGTCATTTGGTAGAAATATAAATGTTTTTTTTATACTTTCTTTGTTTGTTTTATTTCGGTAGGTTTATCGAACTACAGTTGGAATAAAACGAGAGGAGGGATTATGAAGTAAATAAATATTGATGGCCTCATAGGACTCCGTCTACACAGAATTGATTTATGTATGTATGTATGTATGTATGTATTATCAATGGCTATTAGTGCGAGTGTGAGAATCGAACTTTATCTCATTTCGGAGTATAAGGTCTGCTCTTAGTAAGTAAGTAAACTTATCCCTATAAGGGATCTCTGCCAGTTAACCTTTAACTAGATGAGAGGAGCATTAAACGAGGGACCGACAAAGAGTGAGTTAAATTTCCAGATAGTGATAGCTTTGTCGTCGGAGCTTAGTTCTCATTTTGCAGCTTACGTAATCTCTCTAGAGTTAAAGCTTTCAATCAATAGTTCGTGCAGTTCAGTTGCCCCCTTCTGGGGAGGGGGGAGTCAGTAGAACTGTTAGCTTACAAAATGGCGGAGCAACTTGTGTGCATAGTTTGGACCAAAATTTTTATTGAAGCTGTTGTTAAGGCTTTGAAACACTTTGCTTGCTTGCTTGCTTGCTTGCTTGCTGTTCCAGTAAAAGAAATCTTAAGCTTAACAATTCCGTATCGCATCGTTTACTGGCTCTTCATTTGCTCTATCGACACTAGCCTCCTAATTGCCGAGAACATTGCCCCACTTCCAAAGTTATTCACATAAATCGCTGCCTACCCTTATTTATTCGGCGCGGAGGGCCCTTGTCCTACGCAAGGGTCACCCCAAAAACCTATGATCAAGTGTTTGAAGCGGCCTTCACGATACCCGTCCTTGGAACTTTCTGGCTTTAAAAGGCCAAGGTTAGTCTGCCATTATTGAGTCTATTCTACAGTATTTGATGTTGATTTTTAGCTTGTTCCTAGTTCAATTCAAACTGTACAAAACTTTAGGGCCTTGGGGCCGACAAAACAGCTCGTGAGGGAGCTGTCTTCTCGGCTGGTAGATGCCTCAGGGGTTCAGGCTGGTGGTTACCTCGCACAGCGCATCAGCCTTGCTATCGTGACCAAACCTTCTAAGCATACTTTATCTATCCTAGTCACTTTATCTTCTTTCACACCGGCACGTTCCCTTATCACACTTTCAGTGATCCCTCCGATAATTCTTAATACTCTCATTCTCCTTTCCATTTTTTCTATTACTCTTATCAAATGATTTTTTCCGGGAAATTATAACTGGTCACACTATTGTATTGTCATTGGTCTTGTAAAGGTGCCAAAATAACAAAAAGTAAAGTCAGCAAAATATTGCATTTTATTAAAAGCTTTATATTAACTTGCAACGTATTTATGTATGTTTGTCCGGGTGGAACCTTGCGACTCCATTTTGAAGCAGATATCTTCGTCATATTGAGCTGAAATTTTGCATACTTGTGTAAGTCAGAACACAATACAATAATCTGGTGGTCCAGCCAGGACTGTCTCCGCAGGAGGGAACTCTTCAACGGTTGGTCCGATTGACTTGAAATTTGGTTTACATAATGTAAGACGGAAGACAATGCAAGTACAGTCAAGAAAAAGTACAGTCAGCAAAACATCTTGTATCTAAAGTGAAATTATTAGGTTAGGTTATTTTTTTTAATTTTTATTGAATTATTGCTCGGGTTAGGGCGTTAATCGCGTTTCTGTCCCATTTCTTTGCAAATCCTGTGTATTCTCGCCATAGTAGTGAAAATAAATACCTCATTCACTGTTACCGATCCGAATTTAATAAAACCAAGCGTACCAAATCAAAATTGTCAAATCCAGTACAATATTTGCTGTCGTTTGCATGCGCTACAGCCTCTACTGCTGACAGAACCTCAAGCCACACTAATAGCTGTCAAGACCAGCTATAAATCCAGCAAACGCAGCTGATAAACAATATCCATTCCTCTCTAACACACCCGTCCACAATCCAACCATCTCACTCCATCGTAGCGTGATTAAGCAACACAAAAACGTTCGTAATTTGAAATTGAGATGACACAATTAGATTTGACGTTTCGTATTGAGATTTCGTGAATATAAACGAGCCAATAGCAGTTCGGTGTTTAAATTTGGAACGATATTGCTATAGGGAGCGATATCGGCGCTAAAATGGCCAGTTACAATAATTTAAAGACTTTTGTGCCTTGAAGTATATTATGAATTTATTTAACGACTTTTGTGCCTTGAAGTGTATTAATTTATTTTATTGAAGCAGTTTTATATCTAAGTACCTAGCTTTTATCCATTTCGGTTGAAAATTCGGGATAGAATAAACTAGCCTTCCGTCCGCATCTTCGCCCGCGATAAATTAATTTTCCCGTAGGAATAGGTATTTTCCCGCGGTAAAAAGTAGCGTAGGTCACTCAGTGATAATGTAGTTTTCTAACGGCAAAAGAATTTTAAAAATCGGTCCAGTGGTTTCGGAGCCTATTAAATGCAAACAAACAAACAATCAAATTTTTCCTCTTTATAATACTAGTATAGATAAATAATAATCATTTATTTCGGAAACAAAACATCCATAATTTGTTAGTAACAATTGTAACCTTAAGTCTAAATTAGTAAAGGGCACGTTTAGCATGATTGTGGGCGTATAGGTGGAACGGGGAATCAAAATAGTGATGGGTTGATGCATTCCTATGATTTTCGTTCATTCCCTCGATGGGCTTTTACCATCTGCGCGGGAAGAGAAGCAACTGGCACATCCTGTTTTTCATTGCTCCCAGACCAGCATGGAAGGAAAAATTAATTGGAATAATAATATCACAAATAATAGACGAAAAATTCGACCATCCATAGACCTATGGGGAACGTATAACATCGATTGCAAAGACTCAACAGTCCGAACATAAACGGATCTAGATTTACGATCTAGTACTAAAGTACTAGACGGTACTAGGAACCGGATTGAACTGGTAAGCATCAAACGTTGGCGACTTAACATACATATCCGCTTTGAGCACTTTATAGCTCGACTTGAGTACTTTGCGAAGACTTGAGCACCTCTAGGATCGAGAAACAAAATCTAAATGCATAACTCAAAGCTGACTGACTGACATAGTGATCTATCAACGCACAACCCAAACCACTGGACGGATCGGGCTGAAATTTGGCATGCAGGTAGATGTCATGACGTAGGCATCCGCTAAGAAAGGATTGTGATCAATTCTACTCCCAAGGGGATAAAATAGGGGATGAAACTTTGTATGAAACTTTGTCAATTTTAAACCGATCGGGCTGAGACAGCTGATAGCGATAAACGAAGTCTATGCAGACGAAGTTGCGGGCAACAGCTAGTGATATATATTTTACTAGCTTCTGCTCGCGACTTCATCTGCGTAGAATTATACATATAAACCTTCCTCTTGAATCATTCTATCTATTAAAATAACCGCTTCAAAATCCGTTGCGTAGTTTTAAAGATTTAAGCGTACATAGAGACGGACAGACAGCGACAACCACTATGTTTTATATTATGTTGTGATGATACACATCTTTGACCCTTACAAGGTAGACAGAGCCTAACGTAACAAGACGTGGCCACGTTTAGCATGTTTGTGGGCTAGGTGGAAAGGGGAATCAAAATAGTGATGGGTTGCTGCATCGGTTATACCAAGATTTCTAAGATTTTCGCTCATTGCCTCGATGGGTTTTTACCATCTCCGCGGGAAGAGAAGCAAGTGGCTTAATTGTTATCATCATCATCATCATCATCATCATCTCAGCCATTACAAGTCCACTGCTGGACATAGGCCTCTCCTTTAGATCTCCAATAAGACCGGTTGGAATCCTCCTGGATCCTCCGATCTTAATGAGGTCATCGGTCCACCTTGTGGGTGGACGTACCATGCTGCGCTTGCCGGTGCGTGGTCTCCTTTCCTCCTCCTCCTCCTTTCGACTCCTTTCGACCCCATCGGTCATCCGTCCTCCGTGCTATGTGCCCTGCCCACTGCCATTTCAACTTGCTAATCCGCTGGGCTATGTCGGTAACCTTGGTTCTTCTACGGATCTCCTCATTTCTGATTCGATCTCGCAGAGAGACTCCCAGCATAGCCTGTGGCTTTATTAATCTCTTAGTAAATAATGACTTAGAATAAGCGCCTACCATTTTAGTAGAAGCAAAAAATCCTCTGTGCCGACTATCGGCTATGCAAATGCGTACTGAAATGGACTTACACTGTGAATGAATAAGGTTTTCTTTACAATGGACTGGGTTAAGCTGGTACACAATGGACCGGACGGTACACAATGGGGAATAAAAGTATGAATTTATGAAGAACTTTATTTAAGCCTTTTAAATGATAAAAAGGTTTTAATGGTGGAAGGAAAATGTTGGTGAAATTAACATACAATACATAAGCATACGTAATGACCACGTCTTTATCTCTTACGGGGTAGACAGAGCCTAGGGCAACAAAACCTTAAGGCCACGCTTACCATAACTGTGGGCGTATAGGTCAGGGGAATCAAAATAGTGTTGGGTTGCTAGCCGCATCGCTTATAACATGATTCCTAAGATTTTTGCCCATTCCCTCGATGGGCTTTTACCATCTGGTTAGCAAGAGAAGCAACTTGTATATTCTGTTTTCCTTTGCTCCCAGACCAGCATGGAAGTTATTTATATCACTACATAGTATAAAACAACGTCGCTTTCCGCTATCTGTCCTGTACGCTTAGATCTTTAAAATTACGCAACGGATTTTGATGCGATTTTTAATAGATAGAGGAAGGTTTATGTGTATAATTCTACGCAGACGTAGTCGCGAGTAGAAGCTAGTAAACTAATAAAAAAGAAAACCTCGTTGGTAATAGGGATTGCGCATAAAATTGTTTCCTTTTGCCGCAAAACCTTAAATAAAATCCCTAAAAAGACCCATTCAATAATGCTTTGGGACCCAATTACCCACAGGTACTTGTAGTATACTTGTATTAAAGGGACCCAAATCCCCAATACCTAGGTCTAGCGTTTCGCCAAAGCACATCCACAACAATAAAACTCAATTTGGTTTGGCATCGTAAAAATCAGTCGATACTAAAGTCGTAAAGTTTTGTTGTTTACAGATCTGTTGTGGTGCGAGTTACAGAAGATCGAATAAAATAAAATAAAATAAAGAATTCTTTTGTTTTCATATGTAATATTAAGTTTATTTGATATAATTCTTGAATCATAACAACATAATAAAATTTATTAACGTCACTAAAAATTTGAACAGAAAAATCCAAAAAGTAAAGCTATGGCCAAGGATCGAACCCGGATCCTCGTCATTCCGTGACGCGTGCTATACCCCTACACCACCCATAGCAGGTGGGTAAGCCTTCGAATCTGTTACTAGCTGTCACGTGACCTTGTTACTATGCGAATTTTTGTCGCCAAGCGTCGACTGTTTAAATGATGTGTCTGTATGACACAATTACAAACTCCCGTGGAACATCTACTGCTCACCAGGGACGAGACAACAATTTTAACATATTTGATGAAACAAATCAAGATTTTAAAACAGACTAATACTAAAACTAAAAAAAACTACTACTAATTATTAGTCTGTAAAGTAAATATGTCGTCAAAGTATTCCGGCACAGGCATCGACCCCAAGACGCCGGCCGCGTTGCCTCTCTGAACTGCTATTCCTAGCCTTTGAGAGGGGTCAGCGCCAGCCCTAGGGTCACCCGCCGGGGTGTCCGCCGACCAAGGTCCCATTGTCTCGAAAGCAATCGCCGCAAACACATGGTAATTCGTTAGTGCAGAATATTTCCCACGCTTGGTCGTTTGGGCTTGTTCGGTAGCTGCCGATATAATGGTACAAGCCCATCGAGGGAATGCGTGAAAATAGGAATAATGTTATAGGCGATGTAGCTAGCAACCCATCACTACATTGATTCTCTTTTCCACCTATACGCCCACAATCATGCTAAAAGTAGCCTTAAGGTTTTGTTGCCTTAGGCTCTGTCTACCCCGTAAGGGATAAAGTCGTGATTTATGTATGCGTAACAAAATATCTGCAGTGTAACCCGTCAGGCATGAAAACATACCAAACTGCTTTCTGTATTATGCGCTAAAACGGTGCACATTAACCCCCATATTTTCATGCCTTTTTTTTTTTTTTTTTTTTTATAAAAGAGGGGGCAAACGAGCAGACGGGTCACCTGATGGAAAGCAATCACCGTCGCCCAGGGACACCTGCAAGACCCGGGGGATCACAAGTGCGTTGCCAGCCCTTTGAGGAACAGGAAGGCTCGCTTTTTAAAGATCCCTAAATTGTACCGCTCAGGGAATGCTGCAGCAGGAAGTTGGTTCCAGATCTTTACCGTGCGAGGAAAGAAATTGCGTTTAAAACGCACGGTGCTTGACTGCCAACCATCAAGATGTTGCGGATGGAAGGACAGACGGTGCCGCGAAGTACGGTAGTGAAATTTAGCAGCAGGCAGCAATCCGAAGAGTTCATCGGAGCACTCCCCATGATAGATACGGTACAGTATGCAGAGGGATGCTACATCCCTCCGCACAGCCAAAGAATCGAGCCTACCGGAAAGTGCCTGGTTATCGACAAATCGAGCAGCTCTGCGTTGGATGCGGTCAAATGGAAGGATTTGGTACTTAGGTGCCCCAGCCCAGAGATGAGAACAGTACTCCATATGCGGCCTAACCTGCGCCTTGTAGAGTTGAAGGCGATAGGCTGGCGAGAAGTACTGTCCCGCTCTATTGAGCACCCCCAATTTTCTAGAAGCTAATTTAGCTTTGCCTTCCAAATGACCACGGAACTGAACATCACTCGAAATGTCGACACCCAGGACCCCGATAGACAACTTGGCATCAAGGGGGGTACCTTCGAAACAAGGCGAAACAATAAAAGGATCCTTTTTTGTGGAGAACGCGCATACCTGTGTCTTTTGGGGATTAAACCGAACCAGGTTGAGTCTACCCCAATCCGAGACATGCTTCAGCATGATCTCAATTTGAGACACAAGTATGTTCCGGCTTTCAGTGACATGCTCCCTGGGTATGTTAGCGCTACCGGTATAAAGCGCATCCCCAGTACTGTCATCCGCATAGCAATGAATATTGGTGTCACCCAACATGTCATTGATATGCAGAAGAAATAACGTGGGGGACAGCACACAACCTTGTGGGACACCAGAATTCACAGGCTTTAAGTCGAATACTTGACTACTGTTAGCCTTGTGAATTAATAATATATCTGAATATATTTGATTGAAATCTGTTTATTTTAGTAAGCCAGTAACAAAATATTGATTTCGATCTACATTTAGCGACGGTATCATTTTGCAGTTGGCTCGCATCGAGAATGTATGCTTAGTGTAAGTTTTCGTTCACAAAATACGTCTCGAACCCGTTTGCGTTCAAATGCCAAATGCTATGAGAACTTGTTGCCTTTTCGATCCGGAAGTGGCGCTGCATATAAGTATGCTTATCCGTTGGTTGGTACCCATAGTACCTTGCTTAGTTTGGGACTGGGTCAATTGGTGTAATTTGTGCCAGGATAATTATTTACTATTTATTTATTTAATTTTTGAGAGCACGGCCATTAGTATCGATAGACCTCGGGGATTACCATGACGTCTTAATGAGATTCAACTCCGACTCAGTGTAGGTTCGCTCGCTGTTAGATCCATACTAAAATGACAGCTAAAACCTGAACTGAGTCGGGATTGAATCGCATTAAGACGTCATGTTAAGGCCCTATTTCTAATCACTGTATCTTTTGATTAAGTTGACTAAGAGGAATATTTTTTTCTCAGCTTTAAGAGGCTATAGAAGTATTTGGTATTAATTTCAACTTTATACTTCTACACTTGAGAAAAAGGGTCTTCACAGACGGATGGACAACAAAGTGCCCCTTTAAGCTTTCGTCTTTTTCATTTTGAGGTACGGATACCCTTTAGAGATCTCTTATAGGGATAAGTTCGCCTTTGTGCATATATTTAAGGTCTTTTTTTGTGATTTGTCTCTGCTTCTTTATATTTGTACAATAAAGCATTTACTTACTTTCTTGGTCAACTCTTTTCTCCGAAATCGCTCAAGCTTGTCCCTCGCGTCCAAACCATAAACGGTAGCGCGTGCGTGAGCGCCGCCATGCTGCAAAAACAAAAGCCGATCGCGCTTCACGTGATAACTACCGACTTATGTAACAGATAAGTTACTAAATCATTGAATAACGTAATGTAAAACGAAACAAAATGTACGTGTAACTCTTTATTGTACATAAAACACAAGAGAAAGATGAATACACGACAACACACATGCACAAAGGCGAACTTATCCCTAAAATAATGTTTAGTCGATCAAGAAAGTGCTCTATCATTTTTTAGAAAATTCCTCTATTCTTCTTCTTCTTCTTATTTGTGGTGTATCAAGTTGTTTTAGCGACAACTTTGCCAATGTCAAATTATCAAAAATATAATAAAAAAACCTTGTGAAAAATGTCGGCAACGCCTGTCGGGGTCTTAGCCAACGGTCAATGATATCCCTCAGAAACTGCCAGGAAATTATTCCGATACCCAGGGTGCACCGGACCAAGCAATGTTCTTCCCCCCGGACGGATCCAAAAACGAACCGCAGCTCTTGACCACACGTGGATAGGTAACCCGACTCGCACCCCCAGTTCCTCTTTCAGACTAAAACCTATAAGGCTGATTGTCACATTGACTTTTGCATGCTGCCCCTACACCACCTATTGCAGGTAAAACCGTAAAAATAAATATAAAATTCGATTTATTTCTTTATCACCACATAGTATAAAACAAAGTCGCTTTCTCTGTCCCCATGTCCTTATGTCCCTATGACCCCATTGTATGCTTATATCTTCAAAACTACACAACGGATTTTGATGCGGTTTTTTTAATAGATAGAGTGATTCAAAAGGAAGGTTTTTATGTATAATTCTACGCAGACGAAGTCGCGGGCAGAAGCTAGTTTTTGTATAATAAAGCTTTTCTTACGCAATATTTTCGCGGTTAGGTTACCCCTTTGTCGGGGTAAAACTCCCCGCGCGGGTAAAACACCCCGTCACCCCATAATTGCCAGGAAGGCAATTAATATTCATTTGTTTCATTACACGCCTTTTATTGGAGTCGCCTGTTTATTGGAAAGTTTTGTCTTGTTCCAGAGGTTGTAATTGCTTTCCGAACGAAGAGGAAAGGTGAAAGGAGTTTAGAATTACGTAATTGATTGTTGTAAATGTGGCTATGAAGCAACGGAAGTTAGACTGATGCTTCCGATGCCAATATTCCAGATGTAAAGTCAAGGAATTTAACTCGTGACCTATCGGGGAACTTTTTCACATAAAACGTCATTTAATTTCATAGTAGGTACTTAAGTTAAATAAGAGCTACGTAGAATTAGTATTCAAGAGTAAATGGAATCAGAAATCACTGTTCCGTACCGGAACACTATTTTTCTTTTTTTTTTATGTAATATTTTTATACGTAACTTTAAATAATGAGACAACAACACAAGTTGGAAGATCGTTCTTTTTTTGTATGTATGGTATCCCTACGGTCTTCTAGCGATTTTCTGCTTCATGTTCGGAAGCCGCCATTCCTTTGGTGATGGCAACACCAGCGCGCCTACAGCGCCCTCCGGCGGATATATGGAGCGAGTTAACTTTTTCGATTAAGAGTCGTTGGCTGCAAGCGTGGCATGCATCTGCGTTATTAATTTACTCCTGTGTCGTGTGTGTGTTGTGAGGACTCTTTCCCCTTGGAAGATACGTTTATCAGTGCCCTAGGAACCCTGTGTGCGCTATATTCAGTCCGGCGACAGCCCCTGGACTTGCTAAGCCTTTGGAACCCGAGGCGGTGGATGGACAGTAGCGGTAAGTCGTTTGGAGCCATAGGAATATCGTACAATCACTTTGAATTATTTCTTGATCATTTAAGCTCCTAACTTTTACCTACTGACATTTATCTCATTGAAATTACATTGCTAAAAGTTTAACTTAAAAACGTCGGCTACATTTCGCCTGCAAACCGAGCATTCCTCTTGAAACGTTTCAAGCATTTCCTAAATGAGGCCGGACTCGACGTTTTTAAACGTTACTCGCGTAAACGTGCTAAAAGAAACGTTTGTGAATTAAAGTGTTGACGTTTCGTGAGTGTAATGGCGGCAATTTTATGGGAAATTATGCTATTTATAATTTTGCGGTTCTGGCTGAACATCAGTGCTGCAGGTGCCTAACACCTCAGCGTAATGCTGAGCCAGCGACCGTTTCACTTTTGCGAAGACACACAATGCTGATGATCTATTTCTCATGTCTGTTTTTTTTTTTTTTTTTTATAAAACTGTGTATATCATCTTATATTTGTGTGTCTTTCATGCAAAAAGGAATAAATGTCTTCTTTCTTTCTTTCTTTCTATTAACGGCAGCTTGGTTAGTTATTTTATAATTATGTATTATAGCTTCCTCCCGCGACTTCGTTCGCGTAGAATTTGACCTAAGAACTGATATTGATAATATATTCTGCAACCGTTATTATTAATTACTTCCATGCTGGTCTGGGAGCAAAAAAACAGAGAATATACCAGTTGCTTCTCTTCCCGGGCAGATGGTAAAAGCCCATGGAAGTAATGGGCGAAAATCATACGAATCATGTTATATGCGATGCGGCTAGCAACCAATTACTATTTTGATTCCATTTATACGCCCACAATCTTGCTAAACGTGACCTGTAGGTCTTGCCACCTTAGGCTCTGTCAACCCCGTAAGGGATAACGAAGTGATATAAGTAAAATACTTGTGTAGCCTTTGCAATAAACTGAATAACATTACGTGATATACATACACAAATCACGTCTTTATCACTTACGGGGTAGACAGAGCCTAAGGCAGCAAGACCTAGGCCACGATTAGCAAGATTGTGGGCGTATAGATTGCAAAAAATGGAATCAAAATAGTGATGGCTTGCTAGCCGCATCGCGTATAACGTGATACCTATATTTTTTGCCCATATAATTCGTGATATACAGTCCAGGTTTTATTATAGCGTCCATCAAAGCTTAAATCTAATTAGTTCCCACTAATTAAATTACCTGAGCAATGATTAATCGGTATTCATTAATCAACGGTGCGTAACGTCGACGTTCACGTTTATTGTATGTATGTACATACTGTTTATACAATACAATACACAACACTCAAATCACGTCTTTATCCCTTACGGGGTAGACAGCGCCTAAGGTGACAAAACCTACAGGCCACGTTTAGCAAGATTGTGGGGCTAGGTATAGATGGAAAATGGAATCAAAATAGTAATGGGTTGCTAGCCGCATCGCCTATAACATGACTCCTATGATTTTCACCCATTCCCTCGATGGGCTTTTACCATCTGCGCGAGAAGAGAAGCATCTGGTACATTCTATGTTTTTCTTTCTCTCCCAGGCCAATATGGAGGAAGTAGTTGAAAATCCCACTAATATTATAAATGCGAAAGTTGGTTTGGGTGTATAGATGTTTGTCATTCTTTTACGCCTAAACAGACCTGGATGAAATTTGGAACATAATAGATATTATAGTTTGGAATAACACATACCTAGACTACTTTTCACGCGGAATAGTAACTAAGTAAATGCTTTTTTGTACAAATATAAAGAAACAAAAACAAATCACAAAAAAGAGACCTTAAATATATGCACAAAGGCGAACTTATCCCTATAAGGGATCTCTATCTGTTAACCTTTGAGTAAATGAGAGGAACATTAAGCGAGAGACCGACAAAGAGCGAGTTTAAAATATCCATACAGTGAAATCCACAATAGAGCGTACATCTCAAAATACAACAAACAATTCATAGTAAACTAGTAAATATCATTACACACATGCATACATACACACTACATACAACATGAGTACACACATACAATATTACGTATTATATAAACAAAGTCGTTTTCCGCTGTCTGTCCGTCCCTATGTATGCTTAGATCTTTAAAACTAAGCTACGGACTTTGATGATTTTTTTTAAATATGTAGATAGAGTGATTCATGAGGAAGGTTTACATGTATAATACATGCATAATATAGTAGAGAAACACTGATTGTACCCGTGCGAAGCCGAGGCGGGTCGCCAGTAAGAAATAAAGTTTTTAAAACAATCACAAAAACAAACGTAACTAACTCCCTTGTTTATTCCCTCAATCGTTTATCATATTATTGTACCCCGTCTCCATCAAATGAGCCTGAATTTCTCGAAGGTCGCCAAAATTTCCATGTCATTAGATTCTGTTAACTTTTCTCCGGCGACTTAAAGTCGTTCTCGAGTCTACTTGAGTCAATATCGAATGCTTTGTTGCCTTTGTGACTTGTTTTAACTGAAATCGGCGGCTCTTTTAGCTTTTTTAATCAAGAGAATTGCCTTTTTATTAAGTGTTTTAAAAAGTTTTTTTAATGAAAAAGCTTTGATGGATGTTTGAAACTGATTTTGAGTTGGATCACTCAAACTAAAAAGTAAGATGGAGTTAAACTATGGAAAGTAAAGTAAAAATAGTGGAAATACTGATGTTATGAAATTGAACATTCGGATGTGGATACGGAAACGGATATAGAATGTATGTGTATGTGTGTACATACACGAATCACGTCTCTATTCCTTATGGGGTAGACAGAGCCTAAGATAATCCTTAAAGCCCCGTTTAGCATGATTGTGGGCGTATGGATGGAAAGGGGAATCAAACTAGTGATGAGTTGCTAGCCGCAAGCTAGCTCGCCTATAACATGATTCCTAAGAATTTCGCCCATTCCCTTGATGGGCTTTTACCATCAGCGCGGGGCGAGAAGCAACTGGTACATTCTATGTTTTTCCTTTGCTCCCACACCAGCATGGAAGTAACACACACAAACTATACACGATGATTTTTAATCAGTGATCAGGTACCAATTTTTCAAATTCAGTAATTGAAAGAGGTCACGTAAAAATCGCATCTACATCGAACCAAGCTGTTTTTTTTCTATGATAATTTTAATTCCGAGTAATTTTTAAACCAATTTTCATTGTCACCCAATTTATGGTTTATTCCAGGGGTTCCCAATCTTTTTCAACCTGCGGCGCAGTTACAAGTTTAGTATTTTGTAACGGCGCCCTGCCTTAGCTAAGTTGTTAGGTTAGGCTACTTAAAGGGAGATAGTAAAAAAGAGTGACACGACGCTATATTATTTACCGATGCGAGCGCTCAAATAGGTATCCGCGAATATTTGTGGTTTCGGATAATGATAGAACTCACGGCGCCCCTCTTTACTTTCTACGGCGCACCAGGGCGCCGCGGCGCACACTTTGGGAACCCCTGGTTTATTCTATGAACCTACAACCTCTTTCAAAAGCTTGATACTTAACTTATGAGTAATAAGTTGTCATTGTCAATCCTAACAAAATCGTGATTATTGACTCAAGATCTAAGGTCAGGTGCGCACCGGGTGACATATTGTCACGGTAGCAGTCGGTTTTTTTTTATCTTTGTAAAGACAGAGAGATCCCACTGCCGCCGTGACAAAATGTTTCCCGTGCACGCGTAGTCTAAGGCTTACGGGGAATTCCCCATCGGTATCCATTTTGCTTCAATAATTAACGTAGGATGACCATGTACCTATCCAGTTGCTATTGGTTTTTACAATGTCATAATCATAATTAATTAAATAGTAATATCGTACGGCATTCTGCATGCTTATTACAAGACGACTCTCAAACTATTAGCGCTGTATACGACAAGCAATTTGCTGGCACTTCGGTTTGGGAACTTGCAGCCGAGTTGGTCTAAGCTAAGGTATGCTGACTACATGAATATTCAGAGCTGTATTCAGAGACATTCAGAGCTCTATTCAGAACTTCGCTGAATGGCGCGTCTGGTATCAAGTTCATAATTATAGGGAATAACTATGGCGAAGTCGTGGTAGCCTAGTGGTTTGACCTGCAGCCTCTCGAGGTTCGTGGGTTCGAGCCCGGGCGTAAGGAAAACGTCGTGAGGAAACCTGCACACATCTATGAAGCAATGGAATAGTGTGTGAAGTTTCAATTGGGGGCCAAGCCCTCTCATTCTGAGAGGAGGCTTGTGCCCAACACTAGGACGCATATAAGCGGGAGATGAGGAAAGGCTTTACCTATGTTGATGTCGTCGTTTCTAACCTGTCGCTTACAGTCATTTGTAACTCACTCTGTGGGTTTCATACTTGAAACGGCCAAGTGAGGGAGACAGCTAGACAGATCCAAATGGTATTCTTGAATCTCACGGACTGTATAGATATATACTGATATCAAGACAGCTAACACGCTTGGCGACAGTTTGACACTGTATTTTTTGTAGGATACGGTAGCTGCCGACGTCGTTGGCTACCGTATCCGACTATTTATATCGATACTTGAGGCAGCTAATACTCGCTTACTGATTGAGGGATTCTCAACGTTGAATTTGTAAAGGATACAGTAGCTACCAACGCCTTAGGGATTCTTAAATTTTACGCGATCGCTCGGCCAATTATTATTTTAAATTGCGTTTTTGGCGTTCGACTGTTGGGCAAAGGCCTCCCGTTTCTTTCCCACCCGTTTCTATCTTTTGCAAGGCTTCCCTAGTCTAGTTCAAAAATAGCTTATCGACCAATTATAATGAGTTATACATACAAGTGGCGTTTATTCTTCAACGTTTTCAGAAGAGTCAATTACTTCAGTCGCAAGTCTCCAACAAGATCGTTATCCTCATCTTTTATCACTGCTTTAACCCTTTGTGCTGTGTAACGTTTCTATAGTAGTGCTATAACGTACTCCAAGCCGTATAACAGCATTCTTGCGCTAACGAAGTCGCTTGTTCCATTGTGGAAGAGTTGTAGTTATCACACGTTTTAAGGGTTGGTTATTGTAAAGTCAGAGTTGAATTGTAAGTGTTAATATGTATTCAGTGCCTTTTGTAATTATTCCGGTATATTTCAGAAGGTGGTTCGATTACTTTGACTAAATAGCACTTTCATTGAATCAGGCGTGATTTTGCGGAGGTCCATTTCAATTAACACAAAATATTTATTTACCTCGCTACTCCGCTACTCACGTGCAGGATAACCAAGGCTGTGTGAAATATATATGTTTTTCATCCAATCCCTCCCTACTACTGCCATATAAAACACATATAAATCCCACAAACTTAATTATCCCTTACACCGCACAAACACTGACATGGGTCATGGATTGGGTTTACATGTGTATAACAGTTGTGCTCATTAAACTTTGATAATGATCCCGTAAAGGGAACGAAACGCGTCATTGTTTGTAAGGGATAGTTAAGTTTGTGGGATTTATATGTTTTATGTGACAGTAGTAGGGAGGGTTTGCATAAAAAACATATATGTTTCGCACAGGCTTGGTTATCTTGCACGTGAGTAGCGGAGTAGCAAGGTAAATATTTTTGTTCATTAAAATAGCTCTGTCAATGTTTTTCAGGATTTTAAGCTTACATTTTCCCCTTTCCACCTATACACAATGCTAATACGGCTTGTTACCTAAGGGTCTGTCTACCCCGTAAGGAATAAAGACGTGATTTATGTAAGTTTGTATGTTAGATTCTGAGGATGCGAGGATGTATGGCGTATGTTTAATCCTCCTTCACGCTGAAACGACTGGATGGATTTGGATCAAATTTGGAACTTTTAATTCGGAAATTATTGCATAATTACCGCGGGATAGCGATAAACATGTCAAAGGTCGTAGCTGCCTAGAATTGCAGAATATACTGTCAACATTGGCAGGGTTATTATCTTGCTCTCTATGGGGGGGCCAAGTATTCCCGGCCCCCCCTCTATTTGCCGCGGGAGCCCCGGCGTTTAGGCTGGGGCGGCCGGCGGGGCGTGCGTGGTGACACCAATATGCTCCCCCGGCGCCCCTCCAATGGCAGAGAGGGAATACCGGCGGTTTTTTAGTGGGTAGGCCTCCTCCGCTTCCCCCCGCTCGGGGGGGGGGGGGGGGAGGAGAGTCCCACAAGCTCGCCCGCAATCGCTATCGTGTTCATTTTGACAGTTCATGGTTGACAATTGGCATCGGAATCAGCTAGCTGTCACATTCATACAAGAACTGTCAAAATGAACACGATGGCGATTGCGAGCGAGTTAGGTAATAACCCTACTGTTCTTAAGTCTAATTCTACGCGGACGAAGTCGGGGGCAGAAGCAAGTCTGTAATAAAACCGTTATTACAACTCGCAACAAAAACAAGGCAGCTTCGATATTTTATTCGAGCATTCTCTGACACGTTTTGTCGCTCGCTTGTCGCTTGTTTGTTATTATTGTGAGGGCTCTCGAGTTGAGATGACAAAGTCGAGATCGCATCTCGTCTTACTAAGTGGTGAGACTTGAGACTTAAGTAATTTACGTCAGAGACCGCCCGGCCTATGTCAGGGTATAAGGTGTGCAGGCTACGAATTTAAATTACCACCATCATCCATCTACAACCTGTATTAGTTTAATAATGTAGTTAACTTGGAGGGTCATGTTCAAAAGAAAACTCAAGTTTTCATACCTCAAGAAATCTGCAACTTCCAAACGCTATGGGTGACCGCAGAGCTGGCAGCTTCCTTGGACAGCGTATAAGTATCGCTATCCGAAGGGGGAATGCTACCAACGTCTGTGGAACTATGCCACGGGGGCCTCTCCTTTTTTAATTATTTATTTTAAGATTAGTTTTAGTTAAGTTTTTAATTCGTTTTTAATTTAATAGTCTAATTTGTTTTAATTCCATTTTGTATTCTATTAATAATAACAGTTTTTGTTTATACTTCCAAATTGCCGCCGAATATCAATTTATTTACCCCCTTCATAAACGCTCTGTAGGCCTCTGCTAACTTAGCAATCGTTTTTTTTTATCTTCGGCCCACCCGAATGCATTGCCATAATTTCATTTTTTTTAATATTTAAAAATTAGGGTAACTATTTACACGAAAAAAAATATCTAAACTAACAAAACAAGTAGCCAAAAGGAATATGGATCACAGGATGGTGGGATTAGCAATCGTTTGTCCTTATCTGTCACTTTGACATTTACCTTTCACAGATAAGGACAAACGATTGCTAAGTTAGCAGAAGTCTATAGAGCGTTTATGAGTAAGGGGGTTAATGCGTTAAGTATTGAAGAAAATGATATGAGTAGTTACATTGCAAAAGAAAATACCTACACAATATGACTTGCCACGCAAACCTATATTTTTTAAAATATTTTTTGAACTGTAGTAAATTGACATTCTCGTTTT
This sequence comes from Pandemis corylana, assembly GCA_949127965.1. Taxonomy (NCBI): domain Eukaryota; kingdom Metazoa; phylum Arthropoda; class Insecta; order Lepidoptera; family Tortricidae; genus Pandemis; species Pandemis corylana. The sequence continues at coordinate 1,153,272 of OX421866.1, read as the reverse complement.
GTGAAATCGTCTCTATTCAACGAAGATATATTTTTACAAATAACATTTTTTTTACAGGTAAGCCACTTAAACGCCTCTTCTGAAGTTGATATCGGCTTAAAAGGTAAGTAGATACTTAAGTTAAGGAAAACCTCACCATAAATGTGGTAAAAATACTTATTTATTTTATGCCACTTGTAGGCGACGCGCCTATTTAGGCAGCTACGTGTTATAACCTTTTTGTAAAGTTGACCTATTTTGACACTGGCCACAAATAAACTGAATTGCACACAGCGCTGAAAGAAAAACAAAAGAGAGCAGTCGTGTCATTGCTCTTGTCAGCGCTTCGTGTTGAATTTTCAGTACAATTCAAATTGTTCTATTTTATTAGTTTCTACAGTCAACAACACTTATACAGACTAAGTATTTCTTTTATCAAGTTCATTCAGTATTTCAAAAGAGTTTTTTATTTGATTTGTAACTAAACAATTTTTTGAGAAGTCAAACTATTTGAGTACCGCTGCCAATAAGTAACATACAATAAATCACGTCTTTATCCTTTTTACGGAGTAGACAGAGCCTAGCTAACCTTAAGACCACGTTTAAAAAAGAAATCGAAATGTAAACGTAACGAAAAAGTATCGTAACTAATAAATATATAAAAAAAATCTAATAGACACTGAAAATTTGAACACAGAAATATACAAAAAGTAAAGCTGTGGCCGGGAATCGAACCAGGATCCTCGTCATTCCGTGACGCGTGCTATACCTACATAGTATACCTAATACAATAAATATATTCTGAAAAAACCGTCCAGGTGCGAGTTGTACCTACTCGCGCACTGAGGGTTCTGTATTTTGGCAAATGAATATTAAATTCAGTGTGACGCTGGTCTGCGAGTAAAGAAAAACATAGAATGTACCAGTTGCTTCTCTTCCCGCGCAGACGGTTAAAGCCCATTTAGGGAATGGGCGATTATAATAGGAATCATGTTATAGGCGATGAGGCTAGCAACCCGTCACTATTTGGATTCCATTTTCCACCTATACGCCCACAATCTTGCTAAATGTGGTCTGTAGGTACCTGGTACCTTGGGCTCTGTCTACCCCGTAAGGGATAAAGACGTGATTTGTGTGTGTGTTCCTTATAAAGTTACCGTTTTTTCCTTTTCAGGACCTTAGCTCTAAAAAAACGTTACTAAAATATTCAGAAAAAGTCTCATTCACAATTCTTACGACGCTGCGTCAAAATAAACTTCAAGAACATTCGAGAACCTTCGCTAAAGTCTGGCTCCAAGAGACCTCTTCTTGTAAGTTATAAAGGCCACTAGAGTTTTAGTTGCCTTGTTTACTCCGGATTTAAGGTCACGGAAGTTTCTTCAGCTTAAGCAATTTAAAGGCAAGGGGAATTGGCGCGACATTAAACGAGGATTATTAAGAAAAAACATAATATAATAGCTTCTACTCCCAATCCGCACTGGGCGCGCGCGTGGGAACTATAGCCCAAACCCTCCAATACACGGAGGAGGCCTATGCCATGAGGCACGCCGAATTACGCGACAATTTAATAATAATAAAAAAAGAACAACACAATAACAACAAAAAAAAAATTGTAGCTAATTCGGAATACAAAAGGCTATAATAAAAATAAATAGCTTCTACTGCAAGTAATCCAATAAGTCATGTATCTAAGTATACATCAATTTATGTATGTATGTATCTAAACTCTTTATTGCACATAAATTTTTTTAAAAAATACAGAAATTCAGACAAAAAAGTACAAAGGCGAACTTATCCCTAAGAAGGGATCTCTTCCAGCTAACCTACAGAAAGGAATAGTTGACAACAAAAAGGCAAGCAGTCATTATGCGCAAATAAGTAGTATTAATACTTAATAAATTAACAACTAAAGTACAATACATTATAAAACCAATACAATATAATAAAATAATATATAAATAACGGAATAAAATTTCAATTGCAATTTTATGAATATATACAGATTATATCTATTCAAATATATTTTACACACTTCCACATATCCACACACACTCACCCATACACATCACTTACATAAGCATGCACGCGCGCACATTATTCCGCAGCAATGGTGCCTATGCCTAATTTAATGAGTAGGTAACTAGGTACTTCTTTACTCGTTTTGTACGCGTGCTGTTATTTTTATTCTTCTCTGTACGACTTGTAGCATTTAACATTGTATCTGAATGGAAGGGTCCTGTAACACAGGGTATCCTAACACAGGGCCCTTAGTTGTAACTAACCTCCTGTAAAATTTGTTTGGAATAAATACTTTTCATTTTTCATTTTCAATCAGTTTCTTTTCTTCCCGCGCAAGTGGTAAAAGGCCATTGACGGAATAAGCGAAAATTTTAGGAATCATGCTAGGCGATGCGGCTAGCAACATCACTATTATGATTCCCCTTTCCATAACGCTCACAACCATGCTAAGCGTGGTTTTTGGATCTTGTTGCTCTAGAAGGGATAAAGACGTGATTTAAGTATGTATATATAAATTAATGAATAAAGTTGTGTAGGTTTTATTGCAAAATAAAAACAAATCATTACAAAAAACTTAAACCTAGCTTAAACTATAATTGAATTACAGATAAAATATTTCTCACAAATCGCCGCTAATCATCATCATCATCATCATCATCAGCCTATGTCAGTCCACTGCTGGACATAGGCCTCCCCTAATGAGCGCCATAGCACCCTGTCTTTAACTTGACGCATCCAGTATCTGCCTGCAGTCTTTCGCAGACCGTCATCCCACCTGGCCGGAGGGCGTCCTACACTACGTTTGCCAAGTCGCGGTCTCCACTCAAAAACACGTCTACCCCAGCGGTTGTCGGTTCTTCGCGAGATATGGCCGGCCCACTGCCACTTCAGATTGCTCATTCTTTGAGCTATGTCGGTAACTTTGGTTCTCTGTCGGATGTATTCGTTACGAATCCTGTCCTTCAGAGAGACTCCGAGCATAGCTCTTTCCATAGCTCGCTGAGCGACTTTGAACTGGTGGACCAACCCTACCGTGAGTGTCCACGTCTCAGCGCCCCAATAGGTTGCCCAAAAGGCTGGCAACATTGCCACGTTGTATGGCAATGCTTATTCGCTGAGCGAAATATTGACCAGCCCTCTGGTCACGGAAGGCCTCTATAAGGCGCGCCGAGATATCTTTATACACACGGCGCGCGCTTGGCCCCCATGGCCCAAGAGTTTCGACTCCAAACGCCTCAAATATATAACTAGCTCCAAGCTATACTTTCGGCGTTAATAAATCATCTATAACTAAAGTAGTTTCAGTTTGTGATAGCCACAAGTGTCTGTATGAGACAGTGTTCAAAGTCACGCTGCTGGCTCTATTCTTGTGGCTGTTGAGTACGTTTCTATCGCCCGTCTCCGCCATCTTGGCGAACTTCAGCTGACGTCAAAACTCGTAACTTGATAGGCTCATTGTAACTAAGACCGATGGAGCTCTATATAAGAGCTTTTGACGTCAGATATGCGGTGACGTTGATTTTAAATTGTAAAGCTTATCGGGTGTTACTCGTTACCCTTTTTATTTTTTACTAGCTTCTGCCCGCGACTTCGTCTGCGTAGAATTATAGATAAAAACCTTCCTCTTGAATCACTTTATCTATTAAAAAAACCGCATCAAAATCCGTTGTGTAGTTTTGAAGATATAAGCATACATAGGGACATAGGGACATAGGGACAGATAAAGCGACTTTGTTTTATACTATGTAGTGATGATCACAATGGTATTACAGTGCTTTCATGCTGGTCTGGGAGTAAAGAAAAAACATAAAATGTACCAGTTGTTTCTCTTCCCGCGCTGGTAAAAGCCCATCGAGGGAATGCGCGAAAGTCTTAGGAATCATGTTATAGGCGATGCTTTCCCTTTCCAGCGATACGCCCTTAATCATGCTAAACGTGGCCTGGTGGATGATGATGATGATCATGGTGATGAGATATAAATCAACATGCCGATGCCTATACAATTTAACTTTAACCTTTACAATCTTTTGTCTTGCAAGCTGATACTAACTTTAACTTGACCTTTAGAAGGGTATTACGATACCTTTTTAAGCAAATATTTTACCTTTTAGAAGATGAGTTTTTCTTTCATTTTATGGTTTCGTGCCTTTTTGATCTATGTGGGGAGTGTGAATGGTTGCGTTGGGGGCGGGGAGGGGGGAGGGGCCTAGACGGACGTTCCGAGACCAAATAGGAGACGTTTTGGAAAAAGGTCAGGTCTGGAGTACCCGAAACCGACGAGCACGTATGAAGAGATTGATGAATGTGGATGAAGCGAAAGAAGTATGTCAGGATCGTAGCAAATGGCCATTAAATTAAAACTGGTTGCACATTATGCTCTATAGAACGACACTTCGATACTAAGTTTTAAACCAGTATAGCTCCATCTATCGGCGCATAGCTGCACCGTCCTATAAACCATACAAGCTGAATATCCAATTGCCACGCTTAGTTTTAAGTTTGTACGTAAGTAAATACTCCAGATAAATGTATGTATACTCTATTTGTGGTAATAAATTATATTCTATTCTATTCTATTCTAATAGTGCATTTGTTTTGAAGAGATACAATATACATTCTCGATGAAAATCTCAACCGCTCCATTTGTGGCAATATCTTAGCCAGCTCAATTACTTAGGTGCGGCGGCTGCGACGACAGGCGAGTAACGATCGGTCGACGTAACAAATGATTCTGATGGTGGTAACGATGGAGGAGATGAAACGGAATTCCTTGAAATTGCGGTCACTTTCTGTCTAACTGGGTATTAGAGCGTGTTTCAACAAAAGGCTGCATGAACATTTTGTATAGAGCTTTTTAAAAAAAAAAAGGATGCATGAACATTTGGAATTAGAGCGTTCTTCAAAAAAAGTATGCATGGACATTTCGTATTAGAGCGTTTAAAAAAAAGGCTGCATGAACATTTTGTATAGAGCGTTTTTAAAAAAAAAGGATGCATGAACATTTTTTATTACAGCGGGTTCGATTCCCGGCCATAGCTTTACTTTTCGGATTTTTCTATGTGTTCTAATTTTCACTGACATTTAGAAATTTAATTTCTAACGGTAAAACCGTAAAAGTAAACATAAAAAATCAAGAAATAAAAATTCTTGATTCATTTTGAAAAACAGTGCCTTCTCTCGTCCCTGGTGAGTAGTAGATGTTCCACGGGAGTTTGTAATTGTGTCGTACAGACACACCATTCAAACAGATGACGCTTAGCGACAAAACAATCGCATAGTAACAAAGGTCACGTGACATTGACTAACGGGTAGAAAAATTCGGAGACTACCTGCTATGGGTGGTGTAGGGGTATCACGCGTCACGGAATGACGAGGATCCGGGTTCGATTCCCGGCCATAGCTTTACTTTTCGGATTTTTCTATGTGTTCTAATTTTCACTGACATTTAGAAATTTGATATTAGAGCGTTTAAATAAAAGGCTGCATGAACATTTGGAATTAGGGCGTTTTTCAGAAAAGCCAATCCAAACTGCTGATACATCCTAAGATTAATCCTGAGATAACTCGTATAAACCTAAAAGCTAATCCGTTGATACGCAGTTACCCAATAAACCGCTGCCTAACTAAAATCTAAACTTAGCAACCAATCTTCAAGTTAACACCACGCGTTGTATTATTTATTCAAGCTTACAAGTGAGACCGAGCTCCTCAACTGACGGGTGGAGGCCTGAGGTTACGAAGATTGAATAGTGGAGGAATTTTGTATTAGGAGATACATTAGTCTACGGTTGGGGAAAGCGACACGGCTTTTGTTCGGCAGTGTAGTATCCGATACTTGTATTTAATTGAAAACCTAGTTTAGTTCATTATTTTCAATATACATACACAAACATATATCACGTCTTTATGAAACGAGAAAATAAAGTCAAAATTAAGAGAAGAATCTCAAAATAAATAAGGGGTGTGAGTCGGGTTACCTCCGCGTGTGGTCAAGAGCTGCGGTTCGTTGTTGGATCCGTCCAAGGGGAAGAGCTGTGCTTGGTCCGGTGCACCCTGGGCATCGGTTAATGATTTCCTGGCAGATTTTGAGGGATATCACTATCCGTTGGCTAAGAGCCCGACACGGGGAGGGGTCTTTTGACCGTGTTCTACCGTACAACGTTGTCGGCATTTTTGTCACAAGAATTTTGAATACTGTATTTATTATTTTGACATTGGCGAAATCATCGCATCCATCGATGGGGCCATATTAGAAAAAGAAGAAGTACCTAAAAAATAATAAATTAAAACTTTTGAAAGACGTTTTTTTTTTAACGCTTTCCAGTGTATTGTACATCCTAATCGTATAAGCTAAACAATTTTCATCGCACGCGCAACAGAATTTCTCCATCACATTACCATGGAACAATTAGAATTAAAACCACACTCCCAAATCTAGGCCGCCTTCATTGGGATGCCGGAGTCCTAAAAAGCGTTAATTCTCAAAGCGTGCGTCACTCGCCAAATTAGGTGTCGCTCCAAATATCGCACACTCACCGGCGCGCGATGCGTGATATTTCATTCATGCGGGGGCTTATTCTGTGGCGATGAAACGACGCGTTATTGTCGGTGCTAGGTGATTCCCGCTTAAGATCCGCCGTTATTTGAGATCGATATCTTTTGTGGGACAGTCGTGCCTCTTTTTATAAACAATTGAAGCATCTGTAGCGGCGTGATCCAGCTACTCTGGATTTTTTGATAATTTTAGCCAAAAGATGAGAAGGTTCCAGTAAATTAAACAAGATGTTTCTTAGCCAGTAGAATATGAAAAAAGTGCTTGTAATGGTTAAAAAAAATTCATACAAAAAAAAAGGAAAAGGGGAGAGGGAACAATGAGCCAATCCGCGAATGGCATGACACAAATCACGACACTTTCACACATTTGATTGGACGAAAAAAGCTCATTAGTTCAGGATCTATCCGTAGAGGGCGCTTCTGTCGAATGTGTCAAGATGAACTTTGAGCCTAAACAGCATCTATTCACAGCATTCTTTTGTTTTTATTTATCACTTCAAGATGTGTCATTTGACAGACATAGACAATCTATACATATTATAAATCAGTAGAAAGTTCGTGTCTGTACATTAAATAGATTCATAGAGTGTTATAATTTTCACTGACATTTAGAAATTAAATTTCTAACGGTAAAACCGAAAAAGTAAAACATAAAAATCAAGAAATAAAAATTTCTTGATTCATTTGATAGTACCTATCATTTGAAAAACAGCGTCTTCTCTCGTCCTTGGTGAGCAGTAGATGTTCCATGGGAGTTTGTAATTGTGTCGTACAGACACATCATTCAAACAGATGATGCTTAGCGACAAAAATTCGCATTGTAACAATAAGGTCACGTGACAGTTAGTAACAGGTAGAAAAATTCGGAGACTACCCACCTGCTATGGGTGGTGTAGGGGTATAGCACGCGTCACGGAATGACGAGGACCCGGGTTCGATTCCCGGCCATAGCTGTACTTTTCGGATTTTTCTATGTGTTATAATTTTCACTGACATTTAGAAATTAAATAGATTCATCAAAAATAGAGTGCTAACGAATTAGGGAAGAGTAATAAAACACAAAAAAGTAGTTTTTATAATTTTTATCGTGTATGTATGGTGTGTTCATTTACCTATGTCTGTGCTCGCTAATCTCCGAAACTGTTGGACCGATTTAAATGAAATTTTGTTTGGTGGTAGGTACCTTATATCCCTGGTCAATATTTAAGATACTTTAATTCGATTCGAATCTTATTCATGCAATCAATATTCGAGAAAACAACAACACAAAACAACAATCAACGAAAAAGTAAGCGAAATGACAAACAGACCACCACCACATAGAATATTTGCTGTGTAAACATACTAGCTGTTGCCCGCGACACCGTCTGCGATGAATTCGCCTATTCGCGCGGGAACTATGCTTTTTTCCGGGATAAAAACTATCCTATGTCCAACTCCGGGACTGTAACTATCTCTATCAGATTTCAATAAAATCGGCTTAGCCGTTTTGCCATGAAAGAGCAACAAACATCCATACAATACAAACATCCAAATTCACAAACTTTCGCCTTTATAATATTAGTGTAAGATAGAATATATAATAGGATTCGACGGGAATGTGACTGTTTTGCACGATTTGACCCCACTATATCGCGGAGTAGCAAAGTTAAGTTATAACTACATTTATTTTGACATGAATCTCCGCAAAGTAACGGCTGAAACTAAACAGTTTTTATAGACAATAGGCACCTATACATTTTTCTATAACAAGGACTCGAAACATTTCCATTTTGAAAATACTAAATTACTATCTGCCAAGTTTCTTGCGGCGCATTCTTAGCAATGATGGTATTTCCGAATGATGGTAGTTTCAAAAAATACAAGTAAAAGAGCCCTTGGCGGCCAATTTGCAAAAATAAAATTTTGATTTTTCGACTTATTATTTTACCTAAAAGCTTTAACAAAAAGCGTAAAAGCGTGCAAAGTTGTAAAATCCTTTGTCGTAACTAATTACGCGTTTTAAAACCAATTTATTCAAAGTCATTAGAGCAAAACTCGGCGAATGTCCGGCAATGAACGCGATCCTTCGGTAAAATTCGCAAAAATAATTTATTCATCTCAGAATACTGGTGCGATTACACTTTGGGACGTCACGGGGGTAGAGGGGGGGGGGTGTTCTATTTTCACAAATGCTCTCATCATTAAAAGTTACGAAAACTCAGCAGAACGGCTCAGCGGTGGAATAATTTAAATTGGGAACTACGGTCTTATTGTAGAGCTGGTATTTTGGAGTTTATCGATGGTTTCTAGAATAGGGTACTTTCGATTTGTGAATCTTTCGTCAACTGTTTATAAATCCTACATACACATACATATATACATACATAAATCACGTCTTTATCCCTTACGGGGTAGACAGAGCCTAAGGTAACAGGTACCTACAGGCCACATTTAGCAAGATTGTGGGCGTATAGGTGGAAAATGGAATCAAAATAGTGATGGGTTGCTAGCCTCATCGCCTATAACATGATTCCTAATATTTTCGCCCATTCCCTCGATGGGCTTTTACCATCTGCGCGGATAGAGAAGCAACTGGTACAGTCTATGTTTTTTCTTTGCTCCCAGACCAGCACAGCAATCCTACTAATATTATAAACGCGAAAGTTTGTCAGTATGGATGGATGGATGGATGTTTGTTATTGTTTCACGCCAGAACGGCTGGACAGATCTGAATGAAATTTGGAACATAGATAGATTATAGTCTGTAATAACACATAGGCTACTTTTTATCCTGGAAAATTGCGTAATTCCTTATCGCGTATGAATTTGCCACTAGAGGCGCCAGTGTTTTTTCAGTGGCTTTTCCGAATTTTGTCCTGGTTCTAGCTGGGCGCAGTGTAATTCGTCGACAGCTCCTCGTGCTGGCCTTAGGCACCGTGAAGTTAATTTTCCGTAACAGGTGACTGTCAGAAACTGTCCCATTTACAATTTTTTGTAAATCTTTCTATCAACACATGGCTGTTAGAAATACCAGCTTCCATAAGCAAGGAAAATATTTTTCTAATGTATCAATTTATACGCAACGCGGGATTCGCATTAGGGTACCCTACCCTCCCCGTGACCTACTCTTAAAGAATGGTACCCTCGTTTTGAGCCATTCATCACCCGAGGGCATGGAGGAATCAACCAATATAGTATATCTTAAAACTGTTCCGTAATTCCAGCAGATGGTCGGGATATTATCATGTTAAGCTCTGTTTGATAATTCTTCAGAACCGGAGGGTCATCCATCATACGGTACGCATATTTTACTAGATTTTTACCTATCTTTTTTATATCACGGCTGTACGACAATTTTCGGTGACATGTGACAATTATCTTTACACAAACTCGACGAGAATCTACGCCGGTGCTTCATATTGCATTTCGAATTGTCAATGGTCACTGACAAATTGTCGAGTTGAAATAGGGGTCAGGGGGTTACCATGACGTCCTAATGCGATTCAATGCCGATTCAGTTTAGGTTCGCTCGCTGGCAGATCCATACTAAAATTACAGCTGAAACCTGAACTGAGTCGGAATTGAATCGCTTAGGAATCATAATTATAGGCGATGCGGCTAGCAACCTACTATTTTGATCCCCTTTCCACGCCTACAACCGTGCTAAACGTGGCCTTTAGGTCTTGTTACGACAGACTGTCTATGTCTACCCCGTAAGGGATATAGACGTGACTTGTGTATGTATGTATGTATGTATATGTTTGACACAAATACTAGCGAACAAGCGTTTAGAACCTTGTCGCGCCGGCCGAGTTGTAGCCATTCTTTATACGTACTTATGTAGAATCCACTTGAGAACTGTGCCTTCAAACCGCGACAAAAACTAGGTCACGCAAACAGCTGAGACCTAGACGAGTTGTGATGAGATCTCAAACTACTTTGACATGCTCTGAAACGATGCTGGATGATAAACTGTGTCAGTGGGCATCATATATTTATATCAGAGTTGGGCGTTATCTAGATAATTTCTTAAATATATAATTATTTCAAATAAATAAATCGACTTGGCATTCGCATTAAACAATCAATTTAATATAATATGTATAAAACACAATTTTTTCACAAGTACCTAATACAGTTTATATTAAATTGATGGGTTAATGCGAATGCCAAGTCAATTTATTTATTTATAACATAAACGATTTTTAATTTTGATATGGGCATTATATGTTGTTAGGTTAGCTAATTACGTAATAACTTAAGACAGGAGGTCTCTTTAGTAGGGACTGAATAAATTAACCGACTTGGTATATGGAGTTGCGAGACTTGTTTTTTTTTACAAGTTATGCTTGACGCCACGCCACTGCTGCATAGTTTAAAAAAACGGACGGATTGCACTCCGGGAGTGCTGGCAGAAGTGAAAACTGGACAACGCACTTCAAAAAGAAAAAAGAAAAAGAAAACTAACACGAGATTTGAACCACGGTCACCGGAGCGAACGCACTGTTGTTCCACACCTTATACCCCTAGGTCAAACTTGCTTACGAGTAAGTGACGAAATCAACGTACGTATTAAGCAGGGATGTTACGGATATATAATTTCGGATCAGTATATGGATATGGATGTTGGTAAAATATAATATCGGTTTCGGTTACGGTTATGGATATTAAATTATTTCGGATTATCCGATAGTTTCGGTTACGGATATTAATTTTTTAAGGAACTGTAAAATGAAATACAAATAGGACTTTATTCGACTTTAATTGTACTTTGTAGGTTTCGCAATCTGTCATACATGTAATTCTTTCTTACAGCTACTCGTAAGAAATAATTAGGTACGACTAAACGCGCGCGGCTGGTCTGCCGGCCGGGCAAAAACAAAAACTTGTCACGACGTGTCATATTTACTAAGTAGTATTTAGTTAGACCCTGCCCTATCCGAAACTATCTAAAACTTTTATATCCGATTCGGTTACGGTTACGGATAATTTTTCATTTCGGATATCCGATAGTTTCGGTTACGGATATGGATATCCATTGTAACACTGGTATTAAGGTCCAGCCACAGCATCGTAACTAAACCGAACTTAAAATGAGTAGGCGGGTCCAAATGGAGTTCACAAGTTTGATGAGCCCTAGATTTGGAGCAGTAATTTCCTGGGGAGTCCCGCTCTGGAAATTAAAACATAGGTATGTGATGAAGCTTTGAATTGGGTTGGGGTACCCGTGTAGTTTGTTTGTTACAATTACATACATATATCACGTCTTTATCCCTTACGGGGTAGACAGAGCCTAAGATAACAATGTGTTAAGGCCACGTTTAGAATGATTGTGGGCGTATAGGTGGAAAGGGGAATCAAAATAGTGATGGGTTGCTGTATCGCCTATAACATGATTCATACAGTAAAAAAGCGACGGGTAGCACTCCGAGAGTGCCGACAAAAGTGATAACTACTGTCACACCCCACCTAATTGGCCCGACTAAATTTACAACCGGCGGGGGTGTCAGAAAAAAAGACAATAAACTCAGCCAAACCGACTTATGAAAACTAGGCTTGTCTGCAATTCCAGGGAACAAAATGTAGGAGATAAAGGAAAGAGTTAGTTTCTTAAGACTGGTTTTTATTTCCTAAGATAACATCAGTTATTTGGTGAAACAAGTTGATCACAATTTCAGGTTTTAAATTAACATAGAAATACTTATTGGTTAAATTTCCAACCAAAGCTCAGCGTTAGAACTGGGCGTACCAGGAGTTCTGTTATGTGACTTGTGCCTCACCAAGGCTACTCTAAATATTAGTCCCTAAGGGTTTATTGTGCCAACATTAAAGGTATACTTGAAACTACTTGCTAACGTTGATACAAAGGTGTATCAATGCGACCTAAATCCTACTTCCCTAATAAAGTTAAACAACTAAAGTTTGACCGACCTTCACTCCAACGCATTTACCGCCAAGTTCTTCCAGGGAGATGGTGCTGGAGCGCCAGGAGCCTGCCACGTGTCACGGGCTGCACAGCAGGTGGAATACCCCGGAATGCAGATCGATCAGGCCACAGTTGTCCGTGGAACTTTCCGGTTGTTGAAATGACGGAAAGAACAAATCCAAGGACAGAGAAATAATCCTATGCAGTTTCAACTACATAAGGTAGTTGGGACAATGAGTAAAACTCAGGCGAAGTGTACACAGGCAGATAAATGAAATTAGAGGGAATGTAATTTTGTAAGTCGGAACTTAGAAGTTTTAAAAGTATGAAAATTGGAGAAGTTGGAAGCTTCGGTTATTATTAAATTCCCCAAACAGGAGAGATGAAGTGGAAGGGGCAAAATTAAGTACACTTGAAGGAGGTACTGTAGAAATTAAATAGCGCCGAAGCGAACACGGAAAAAGGCAAAAACACCAAATAAAAAAAAACCCAACGTCTGTAAAGAAATAAATTGGTATCATTAGTGTCTTGTCTCGCAAGGCAGAATACAAGGAGGATCGGAATGAATCTGTTCTCTTACCAGCAAAGCCGCGGCTACCGCAGGACTTCAGCCAACGCACCCACCCCAACCGAAGGATGCTTCAGCAGACCAAACTGGAAATAAATCAAGCAGTCAGAACACTGTCAAGGTGCTAGGCACAGTTCAAGGAATAACGAAATATTTTAGGTTAAAAGATTTAACCAGAAAACTTACTCTTTCGCCGACGCAACCCGCTGAAACTCCTCTGCTCCTTCCACTTGTTGAGCCACCACAGTCGGCTCCAAAAGCCACAACTAATCTCCTCGTCTCTTCGAGTCGGAAGCATTTTTATTGACGAACCCAAAGATGCTCGGGAGTACCACGGCTACGATGACCAGCGGAATTGAAGCCCTGAGCCGTGATACCAGTATCAGAAGATGCAACTAACCACCATGGTTATGTTATGAAAAAGAATAACCCTTGTTTTTAGTTCAAGAACAAATGTCAGACCATCCGATTATTAAATCTCTAATTTTTCCAAAATGGTTTATATTTCTATCTATAGTTTCAGTAATTCTTATTCCTGAAATTCAAACCATTAATCTCCCACCAAACAGGCGATTATACTCTCAATGGTAACCCTAATACGACCTGTCAAGCTGTCACTAATTTTTGACGTTTGTTTACTTTTCGACTGTCATATCACCATTTGATAGGAGCTATTCGAGGCTTTAACAAAAACTCCAAATTTGTAATACTTAGTGGCGAACCGTAAAACACAACGTTACAATACCCCCCTCCCCGATGAAAAGGTTCACCACAGGTGTACCGCTCGCTGCCCTCAGCGATTCCTCAACCAAACCAGTCAAGAAAAGAAAAAAATCTTTAAAGCATTACAAAAAAATATAACCAATACCCACCACCAAATGCCTTGTTGTGAACTCAGCTGAAGCGATCTTATCCCTGAAAACTCTATCTACTAATTTCGACCCTAATGCCAAATTCATATTCCCCGATTTATCCAAAACAATTATTCGCCCTAACCGAACCCACAACAACAACCACCTAACAAAAAAACACATCCAAAACTAACTGGGTATTTGAAATAAACCCTATACCAAAACTGTAAGTTAAAGTTAAAAAGAAAATTAAATCCAACTCAATTTGTATCAAACCAACCTTAACTTTCCCAACACAACATAAGCTGTGTTGAAAAAGTTAATCCAACCGCCAGGACAGATGTTCAGCATACCTAAATAAAACTCTCCTAGACCGGGCAAATAAAATTGAAATTTGTAAAAAAAATTGTCTGTAGTTTAATTTAATAAACTTCCAGAACTCACATATCTGACCGTCAAAATGACTGCCATCCCTCCAAATTATTCCAACAACTTAAACTTCTCGTTCATGACATGGCCACCAACCAATGTCCAAGGAAACAAAATCTGGTTCCCTCTGCATCAACAAAAATAATATGGCACGCACTACGCCAGCGCAATTTAGCTCGTAGACCGAAAACACAGTTCCACATAAGCTATACACGTAAATATATTTTTTAAATATGTCTCACATTAAAGACTAAACCCTGCTGTTAATAGGTTAAGGTTGCATCGCACCAATCATTCATCCCCTTTTTAATATACTCATGCTTCGTCTAACAATTTTTAGTGATGTAGCAGTGTGATCTGTACACCCCGTGCCTTGCAGTTTGTGATTAAATATGACTTTGCAATACTTAACACTGTTGCTAAACAACCTAGCCTAAGCGTTATGTCACGCAGCTTTAATGCATGATCAACAAAGGTGGTGCGGCGAGCAGTGCACGACGTGCGGGCCGCACGTCCATTGTTCATCAGCCAACCTACGTAACCTACACTTTCAGGTCTTTAATGTGCCACGACCCTATAGGATGACCATCCATCCTTTCTAGTACGTAGACTAGCGGAGACAACACCTCCTTAACCCTACATTTCTCGTATTTTGGCGCGAGTTTCGCCATTTTAAATTTTTGAGCGTCGCTCTGAACATATGAACGTTTCCACACTATGTCACCAACGGCAAATTTCGCCGGACGACGCCTTAAGTTGTAGTGTCTGGAATTAGTTTCATGTGCTTTTAATAAACGTGACCTAACCTGCTGGAAAATCTCTCTCAAGCAACCAAATTCGCCCGCATATTCCTCTCTGGGCATTGCTGATGTATAATCCTGATCGACATCCTTGTAGAACGCGCCATTTATAACCGGTTCCCTAGCATGTACCAAAAAGAACGGAGAAAATCCCGTGGACTCATTTACAGCACTGTTAATTGCAAACCGAATTTGATGCAGTTTTTCGTCCCATGTCCGGTGATTCTCCTCTACATACGATGCTACGGCCGTCATTATAGTTTTGTTGTAGCGTTCTACTAAATTTACTTGTGCTGTGTATCTAGGACCATAAAAAACCTTTGGCACGTTATACCGTCTCATTAACTGCTTAAATTCTGATCCCGTGAACTGAACTCCATTGTCAGTAATCACGGTTTCAGGCACCCCATGCTCCAAAATGACATGGTGTTCGAAATGTTTCGCCACTAGCGCACTAGTTGCGCGTCGTAGCGGAAAAAGCAATGTAAATTTTGAGAAACAGCATGTAACCACGAAAAGAAAGGTATACCCAGCACGAGACCGCGGAAGAGGACCGACTAAATCAATGCTAAGCACTTGCATAGGTCGTTGACATACTTTTGGCTGTCCCATTAACCCCGGAGTGAGTTTTTGTGAATGTTTATACGCTGCACAAACGTCGCAAGTCTTCACAAATTCCACTACATCCTTAAACATTCCAGGCCAATAGTATGTCAACGACAACCGTCTATGTGTTTTAAATACACCGAAATGAGCTGCGGTTGGTTCGCAATGGTTCGCCTCTAGCACTTGTTTACGCTCACCTTTACGCACGACTTCCTTCCAATCAAACTCTCGTAACAGGCTGTATTTGGCTTTGCTTAGCCTAAATAATTTTCCCTCCCGAATACAAAAATTTGGAAAATTTGCGGGAAAAGACCTACATCCACTTAACGTTTTTTCATACCATTCGTCACTCACAGCGTCAACGCTTCCGCCATTCACTGCGTCCACCTTCATAAGCCTGGACAAGGCATCGGGGACGACATTGTCGGTGCCCTTCCTGTGCTCAATATCAAAATTAAATTGAGACAGTCTGCAACCCCAACGTGCCAATCTACCCGATGGATTCTCCAGCCGCATGAACCACTTGAGAGACGAATGATCAGTTATCACTTTAAATCGTCGCGAGCCTAAGTAAGCCTGAAACTTTTCCACCGAAAAAAGAACAGCAAGGGCCTCCCGTTCCGTAGCACTGTAGTTGCGTTCACTCTTGTTTAAAGAACGACTTACATACGCAATGGGATGCTCTTGGCCATCAAAAGTCTGAGAAAGCATTCCACCAATACCATAGGAAGACGCATCTGCGTGCACCGCGAAAGTTTTACCAAAATCTGGAACCGCTAATATTGGCGCCGACACTAGTGCATTCTTCAAGGCGTTGAAGGCGTGCTCGGCCTCCTCAGACCATCGGAAAATAGGCGCTTTCTTTCCTTTCGACGTTAAGACATTCAGGGGAGCCGCTATGGTTGAAAAATTCCTAATGAACCGGCGATACCACGAGCAGGTACCCAAAAATATCTTAACTTCGCGAGGAGTTGAAGGAGTTGGAAAATTTAAAATGGCTGAAACCTTGTCTGGGTCTGTACGCAGCCCAAATTCATCTACAACGTACCCCAGATACTTTATTGACTTCCTAAAGAACTTAGACTTTGCCAGGTTTATAGTTAAATTTGCCATTCTAAGCTTCGCTAAAACGCGATTTAAAAGGACCAAATGGGTCTGAAAATCGGCAGAACAAATGACAATATCGTCTATATAGCAAAAAACAAAACCATTTTCAATATCGCTGGTAATGTTATGGTCAATAAGCATGTCCATAAGACGCTGCTGCCTAGCAGGAGCACCACACAATCCGAAGGGCATAACTTTAAACTTGTAGACTCCTCTACCCATTACATTAAAACTGGTTTTTTCCTGCGAGCTCTCACTTAAAGGTATCTGCCAGAATGATGAACTCAAATCGATAGATGACAGGTATTTCGCTTCCTTCAAACTATCCAGTATTTGTGGAATGTACGGTATAGAATATGAGTCCCCCCTCGATATCGCGTTCAATTTTCTACAATCCAAGCAGAATCGCCAGTCCCCATTTGCCTTTTGAACCAATAATGCCGGATTATTCCATGGGCTTTCACACGGAGTAACAACGTCTAATTCCAGCATTCGGTCTAATTCGGAACTTAAAATAGCTCTCTTTTCAGGTGAGAGTGGGTACTGCTTCGTTTTAATAGGTAGTGCGTCACCTGTGTCTATGACATGTTCTACTAAAGACGTCCTACCTAACCCTTTA
Source organism: Pandemis corylana (assembly GCA_949127965.1). Lineage (NCBI taxonomy): Eukaryota > Metazoa > Arthropoda > Insecta > Lepidoptera > Tortricidae > Pandemis > Pandemis corylana. The sequence continues at coordinate 1,135,832 of OX421866.1, read as the reverse complement.
ACATCCGACGAAATGTCCTTAAATTTCCCCACTACATCATTTGCAAGCTCTTGCTGCGCTATTGTTAAATGCTCGAATGACTGAATGGAATGTACTCGCTTTGAACCGTTTATGTGACATACATCAAAATATTTAACCGGAGGCTTCATAAATGAGATGTTTTCAAATATTTCTGGTGCTAAACTAAACGCATGCCAAAAATCGACGCCTAAAATAACGTCTGTAATGATGTTAGGCATTACAAAAAACTTAATTACACGTGTAATTTTATTAAATGTTACGGGCACAAAAATACACCCAATTGACTGGACTACTACGCCGTTTGCAACATTACATGAAGAAGACTCAGAGTTACGCATTCGAAAACCGAATTTAATAAAATCTAAATGTGAACCGTTACCAAGTATCGATAGCGATGCGCCGCTGTCGGCCAACGCATAAACCTCAAAATCAGATACTTTTATCTTTAAGTACGGACGAATATCATTTTCGTTCGGTGCAAACAGAACCGCAGCAATTGTATCATAATTGCAATTTTTCTTTATTGTGGCACTTAATTTATCTAAGAAAATACTGCTACGGTTCGGCGCAACTAGTTTTTTGAACGTGAATTGGAACGCATCTGCTGACAATTCTGACAGTTCGACTTAATAACCCCACTTTTATTACATCCAAAGCAACGAATGTTTTCTTTAGGCGGCTTAACACTGCATGTCCTAAAATTATGGTTACCACGGCCGCATTTATAGCAAATGAGCTCACTTGAAGATGTATGTTTGTGAGCAGACTTTCCGCTGGAATGAAAATTCGCTCCAGCTTTGTGTGAAAATGAAGTCTTTGGTGTCGTCGCCCTATCAAAAGTTGCGGGACCCTTTTGACTAACAAAACTTACAGTGTTTGTCTGCTTGGACCTGGTTTTATACGCGAAATCAGCGCTAAGTGTGTGTGAGCTTGATTTGCCTGGCTCTGAGAAAAATTCTGCTCGCTGTCTTGCCGCTTCAAGTTTACGACATTTTTCCTTCAAATCCGTAATTGACACGATGTTTACCAATGCTAAGTGTTGAGATAAGCTCGGCCTAATGTTATGCATGAGGATTTCCAGTTTTGTTTCCTCGGACAAAGGGGATTTAAGCCGTGCGAACATACACGCCATGACCGAAAAGTAAATGTGGATTGGTTCCTCCAAACCCTGTGTACGTTGCCTAATTTCGCCTAACAACCGATAATCATAATCTACTGGATCAAATTCCAGTAACAAAGTGCTTGATAACTCATTCCAAGTAGAAAACTGCCACCTATTTCCTCTGTACCAAAGAAGTGCTTCCTCGACAAACAACTGTGCTGCCGAATTAAACAGAACAACATCACTAACACCAAAAGCCAGCTTTAATTCCTCGACACGCTCCAAGAAAGACCTAGGATCAGTATGGCCGTTAAATTTCAACCCCCACTTCGCAATGTTCCTGTCACCTGAACAAACAATGTGTGAAACTGCTGGTTGTGCTGCTAAAAGGTTCTCTACACCACCTGAAGAAGACTGACACACTGTATCCATCTTGGCTAATAACACATCCAACTTGTTCGAAAGATCTGACTTCTTTGACAATTTCACCGGGTCGTCTTCGACAACAACACGAATCAACCTATGAAACAGATGACTACCTAAAGCTCTTGACCGGCTACCTGAATACCTATCCTTGGTGGAAACAAACTTTTCCACTAGAACAGACAGCTCATTCAATTTCTCTGAAATAGTTTTAAGTTCAGAGGCTGGAACTAACTCAGTTTCTAAAATAGCCTCCGGAGGACACTCTGGCAATAAATTTCTCAACTGCTTCCTCAACCCTTCAACTGTTTGTAATGGTGTTTCTGATCGAATCTTTACCTCATAAACTAACTCATCGCGCAATAAGGAGTGAAACTGCAAAGTACTCCCCATTTTAAATTATTATCTAAACCTTTAGTGATGGCAAAAGTACAATGTTTTATGTATGTGAACTCTTTACTTGGCACAAATTAAATTACAATTGTTTTAAATACACTGTGTTTTTAATTATTTTAAACCCTTTATGACATGAAAACAAATATTAAATACCGATGGTCACAGACAGTAACTAAGTGTTAACTTAACTAACTGTAGCTTTTTGTGTAATCTTGGTGTACAAATGTGAATGCTTATAACTAGGAATGTCAAAGTCTCCTGTAAAGTACTATTTTTAGAATGGAATGTAAATGTTGTTTCAGACACAAATGTAGTTATTTCAGACAATATTTAATTATGTAGGTTTGAGTACACACAGTTAATAACAATGTTTTATAACACAACTGAAAGTCAGGTAATGTTTTCTTATTATGGAAAAACTATATGGAATTATTGAAAAAATTAAAGTTATTTGTTGAAACTTGTTGCAAATTCCAACACAAAATTCAGCTGCCACTTAATTTTCAGCTGTGAAATTGGTCACACTCAGCTTATCAATTGATCTACTAATAAATTTTTTATACTATAAGTTGTATACTGTGCAACCAAAATTTTTACCAATTTGAAGTTATTATTACCAAACTATCTTGAAATTAATGAAATTTGAATTATTGTTAATGTAATTAAATAGAATATTAACTTTACACAAAAGCAAAATAGGCAAAATTAGTTATTAAAGTTTTAACTTCCTACAAGACCAAAAATGACAACTACCTGTAATTAAATTTTATTACACTGAATTTTCCCAAGTTCACAAAACTTATCAATTTAGTGTTCAAAAGTGATTATAAACACTACAAAATGTACAAAAGCACTGTGGCAAGCCTTAAAGAGGAGTTCAAAACACCAGGAACAGAGTTTCTAGCTTGGAATATCATGTAAGTGTTAAAAATAATTCCTAAAGATGATGGCACAAAAAAAATTACCTAAAATTGCAGAAAAGGCCTGAAAATCCTGAATAAACGTGGGCGCCACTGTCACACCCCACCTAATTGGCCCGACTAAATTTACAACCGGCGGGGGTGTCAGAAAAAAAGACAATAAACTCAGCCAAACCGACTTATGAAAACTAGGCTTGTCTGCAATTCCAGGGAACAAAATGTAGGAGATAAAGGAAAGAGTTAGTTTCTTAAGACTGGTTTTTATTTCCTAAGATAACATCAGTTATTTGGTGAAACAAGTTGATCACAATTTCAGGTTTTAAATTAACATAGAAATACTTATTGGTTAAATTTCCAACCAAAGCTCAGCGTTAGAACTGGGCGTACCAGGAGTTCTGTTATGTGACTTGTGCCTCACCAAGGCTACTCTAAATATTAGTCCCTAAGGGTTTATTGTGCCAACATTAAAGGTATACTTGAAACTACTTGCTAACGTTGATACAAAGGTGTATCAACGCGACCTAAATCCTACTTCCCTAATAAAGTTAAACAACTAAAGTTTGACCGACCTTCACTCCAACGCATTTACCGCCAAGTTCTTCCAGGGAGATGGTGCTGGAGCGCCAGGAGCCTGCCACGTGTCACGGGCTGCACAGCAGGTGGAATACCCCGGAATGCAGATCGATCAGGCCACAGTTGTCCGTGGAACTTTCCGGTTGTTGAAATGACGGAAAGAACAAATCCAAGGACAGAGAAATAATCCTATGCAGTTTCAACTACATAAGGTAGTTGGGACAATGAGTAAAACTCAGGCGAAGTGTACACAGGCAGATAAATGAAATTAGAGGGAATGTAATTTTGTAAGTCGGAACTTAGAAGTTTTAAAAGTATGAAAATTGGAGAAGTTGGAAGCTTCGGTTATTATTAAATTCCCCAAACAGGAGAGATGAAGTGGAAGGGGCAAAATTAAGTACACTTGAAGGAGGTACTGTAGAAATTAAATAGCGCCGAAGCGAACACGGAAAAAGGCAAAAACACCAAATAAAAAAAAAACCCAACGTCTGTAAAGAAATAAATTGGTATCATTAGTGTCTTGTCTCGCAAGGCAGAATACAAGGAGGATCGGAATGAATCTGTTCTCTTACCAGCAAAGCCGCGGCTACCGCAGGACTTCAGCCAACGCACCCACCCCAACCGAAGGATGCTTCAGCAGACCAAACTGGAAATAAATCAAGCAGTCAGAACACTGTCAAGGTGCTAGGCACAGTTCAAGGAATAACGAAATATTTTAGGTTAAAAGATTTAACCAGAAAACTTACTCTTTCGCCGACGCAACCCGCTGAAACTCCTCTGCTCCTTCCACTTGTTGAGCCACCACAGTCGGCTCCAAAAGCCACAACTAATCTCCTCGTCTCTTCGAGTCGGAAGCATTTTTATTGACGAACCCAAAGATGCTCGGGAGTACCACGGCTACGATGACCAGCGGAATTGAAGCCCTGAGCCGTGATACCAGTATCAGAAGATGCAACTAACCACCATGGTTATGTTATGAAAAAGAATAACCCTTGTTTTTAGTTCAAGAACAAATGTCAGACCATCCGATTATTAAATCTCTAATTTTTCCAAAATGGTTTATATTTCTATCTATAGTTTCAGTAATTCTTATTCCTGAAATTCAAACCATTAATCTCCCACCAAACAGGCGATTATACTCTCAATGGTAACCCTAATACGACCTGTCAAGCTGTCACTAATTTTTGACGTTTGTTTACTTTTCGACTGTCATATCACCATTTGATAGGAGCTATTCGAGGCTTTAACAAAAACTCCAAATTTGTAATACTTAGTGGCGAACCGTAAAACACAACGTTACACTACATACACGCCATACACCATAAATTACATAGTTCCATCTCCGTTTCGCCAACGTTCCAGGCGGGGGGAGCGTTTTCACCCATTTGTTGTCAACATACCATTAGCCCGCACGAGGCGGTTTGCTTCATCCTTCCTAATGCGAACTGCTAGGGAATGGAATTCGCTCCCATCGTCTGTATTTCCGGACAGATAAAACCTAGGGCTCAAGGCTAGAGTGAATAGGCTATTACTGAACCAGTGAGTTACACCTTCGGCCTCATCTGCACCTTCCACCAAGTGAGATAGAGGTCAATCACTGCTCAGTTCGTAATTTAAAAAAAAAAGAAAAAAACGCACACTCGCACAAGCGCCCAGCGCCGCTTAAACGACCCGGCAGCAACTCTTCCTCTGTCTTACGTCAGAATCTGACGCGAGTTTAACATGTTTTACTCGTCCCAATTAAATGCACAACGCCGCTAAAGAACTTTTCACTTTAAAACCATTTGAAATAAATATGTGCAATGCAAGATTTGTTTCCGATGGCCGCTAAAAGTTTTTAAAGTACATCAAAAGCAGTGAGCTGATATAAAATTATTTATGCAAGATATAAAGGTCCGGCCAGACCAGCGCGTAAAAGATGTCGACGGTGCGTTTACGCAACAAGATGTATGAAGAAACGGCGAGAGAACGTGACGCATGCGACACGTCACTGCGTATACGCAGCGATGTGGTCGCTCTTTAACGTTAGAAAAAGCAGTAAACATGCGGAGCGGAGCTGAATTTTAATCGATTTTAAGTTTATTTCCATCTCGAGTCGAGAACAAACAAGCAAGCTTGTTTCACTCGAGTTTCTAAGTCATCTTATGCGATTTAATGTTCGAGAGATATTATTAGTATTTTAACACGTTCACTGCGGTTTCGGGTCGAATAGATCCTATGCACATCTAGCCTACGGTGCGGCGATAAAATTCCTTGAACCACCGCTGGTGCGGGACAAGTTTATACCGGTTATCTGTTGAGCATAAGTGAGATAGTTAGTGTTTTGGTATTGTCTCTCCAAAAGTAGTCGGTTACTTTAAAAAAACTTCATCGGATCTTTTATGCCCTATGCCGACTGAACGTAAAAAAATATCGTCTAGTGCGTTATAGGGTCTTAGTGACCCGATGCCCAATGACCCGATAGCCGCACTAGATTAAACGCTAGTTTGTCTAGTGCAGTGCGGGTGTGCAGAACAAAGGATAGTTACCCCCATCTGTTTTTCTGAAATTAACCGAAATATACACTGTGACTTTTTTATTTGTGGAATGAGTGAAAATGAAGCGATTTAAACGGAAACTGTTAATGCCTAGTGGTGACGAAAGTGAAAACAACACAAAAACAGAAGAACATTTACAAAAAACGCCCACCGATATGTGTAACCTGAAAAACTCTTTGGGTAAGAGTAATTTTAATCAAATTCTTTTTTTCTCAATTAATCTCAAGCTCAATTATTTTTAATCAAAATTTATGTTGCTCGATATCGATGTTTTGTTTAACACCCTACAGCCCTAAAAATTTATCGATAGTTTTTTATGTCAGTGCGGATATCGGGCATACAAGATCCGATAGTTTAAACATACATTTGATTCGTTTTGAGAGGCTCCATCTACTTACGAACTTAGCTGTGCCAAGAGCAACTCTATGTCTATGAATTACAATTCATATTTTACCAATATTCATCAAACCTATGCGGATAATGGCCCTTATAGACGAGCATGTGAAACAGGTCCTTTCGACCCCCAAACGCTCTAACAGAAAGTTATCTGTCGGATCTTATGTACCCTATGACGCTCTAACTGAAAGTCTTCGAAATACTTTCCCGCAGTGAACGTGTTAATAAGCTTATCGAACATTTTGAGTTGCTTTCGTGTTGCAGGAATATTTTATATTAGTGGCCTTGCCAAGCTTCGCACGAAGGTACATACATAAATACACAAATCACGTCTTTATCCCTTACGGGGTATACAGAGCCTAAGGCGGCAAGACCTAGACCACGATTAGCAGGATTGTGGGCGTATAGATAGTATAAAATGGAAGTTGCTAGCCGCATCCCCTATGACATGATTCCTATGATTTTCGCCCATTCCCTCGATGGGCTTTAACTTGCCTTTTTTGACCCATCTAACACAATTGTTGCATAAAATACTATTATTTTGAAAAAATATCTTTCTGCCAAGTTTCTAGCGGCGCATTCTTCTTGGCAGTGACGGTCTTTACGAATGCGCTGGTAGTTTCATTGAAGACATGTAAAAGAGCCCTTGGCGGCCAATTTGCAAAAATAAAAAATATTTTTATGGGTTGCTAGTTGCTAGCAGCATTGCCTATAACATGATTCCAATGTTTAAATATAGGTAACCTACTAAAGTTTTTTTTCCGTAGGTGGTAATATTGAACTTACCGAGATAGATTGTTTTATTGATAACCGTACAGCTGTTCGGAAAGTTTTTCAATTTCGTGTAATCCTCTGTTCCGACGCTTTCAACCCGCTATACCTATTTGGTTATACATCTTCCGTCGTTGCAAAGATTGGTACAGAAACTATAATTGTGTAGGTACAAAGTGTTTCAGATTTGTCCTCTAATATTCCAGTAGTTTCACTGAATTGGGATTGTCTATTTTTTTACAATGTATAGTCAATCGAAAACCATTTCGAGATAAATGCTTTTTAAATCGTTTTCTGTATTTACTTTATTTTATTTTACTATAATGAATTTATTACATGAAAAATAAGCAATGACCTTCATTTGACATTCCCAGACATGACGTAGACGGTCCAAAATGTACTTTATTTGCAAATGTTACAAATTCTATGCTATTTACGCGTGGATTATACTACGGAGTTCAATTTGGGCCCGCAATCTGACATTTCATTCATCTTATGACAGCTGACAAGCAAAATGACAATCTTGTTACTGTCATTCTTGTTTTTTCCACGGATTACTTTCATATTGTTGTATTATAGTTTAGATTTAGAAGCACTTTCGGTAAATAATTAGGCAAGAGTGTATCCGCACAGCGATGTGCTTCGCTCACATGAAAGATTTTCCGCTAAATATTTTAATTAATAGTGAAATATTACGTTTTTCGGTTTACTTTCACCTACTGAGTTTACTGTCTTATTTCCGGGTCCTGTTTTGTCTTGATCATACCTGGTATGTGTTTATGGACCTTTCTGCTTCGCGCAGAATGTTATGGTATGTGTAACGGCTGTGAAAATATAAAATTCATAGGAGAAGATCGCGTGAATGTTGAATCATGTTGACATTGATACTAATGACAGTTTGCCAACTTCACCACAGATAGAAAAGACGTTAATGGCGGCGCTTCACATACGTTTTATGATCAATTTATCCAATAAGCAGATGTGTGGCACCGGCAGTGGAAACTCTGACGTCATCAACCAAAATACTTTCAATAATTAATAGTGAAAAACATACCGAGTTATATGAGAAAATATTGAAATTGGTTTCTTATAATTGATTATTCTGCACAAAAAAAATATAAAAAGGATAGGTATTTTTTTTTAGACAATCCCAATTGTAAATGTCTTCCATGCTGGTCTGGGAGCAAAGAAAAAACATAGAATGTACCAGTTGCTTCTCTTCCCGCGCAAGTAAAAGCCCATCGAGGGATTGGGTGAAAATCTCAGGGATCATGGTTATAGGCGATGTGGCTAGCAACCCATCAAAACAAACAAACAAATATTTTGGGACAAATTACACCAATTGACCCAGCCCCAAACTACGCAAAGCTTGTACTATGGGTACCAGGCAACGGATAAACATACTTATATAATGTAGATAAATACATACAATATCCATGACTCGGGCACAAACATTCGTATTCACCATACAACTGTCTGCCCCTACCGGAATTCGAACCCAGGACCTCTAGCTTCACAGTCAGGGTGACTAACCACTAGGCTATACGGTCGGCAAATCACTATCACTATTTTGATTCCATTTTCCACCTACACGCCCACAATCTTGCTAAATGTGGCCTGTAGGTACCTGTTACCTTAGGCTCTGTCTACCCCGTAAGGGATAAAGACGTGATTTATGTATAGCAGGGGTGGCCAACAGGTCGATCGCGATCGACCGGTCGATCGCGACGTTAGTCCAGTCGATCGTGGCAAGGCAAAAAATAAAAATATGTAGACCAGACTGCCCAACGTTATCACCAACTGCATATTTAAGGTTTCATGAAGTATGTAATTGGTAGATCGCACAGGGTTTCGTTAGTGAACAGGAGATCTTGGGTCTGATCAAGTTGGCCACCCCTGATGTATAGGATTAAACCGACGATCGTCACAGTAAGAACAACATCTCAACTGACTGTTATTTTGCGATAGTTTCGAGCTAAGCCGAGTTTATAGGGGAAGTAAACCGCGGATCCAGGCTATCAGCTCTACACACAAACAGACTGTTTCTATTCACTATCGCCATGCAGCGTGTTGGATGTTCTCGGCTTAGTCACAGCGCACAGTTTACACACAGTAGCCCACCAAACCAAGCATTCATTTTTATATACATCTATATTTTTTCCATATTTTGTTTCACTTTGGCCAGTAGAGACACATGTTTGCAGACTTACATAATTTAAGGTACCTATTGTTGTAAATTTATTTTATTTTGAAAAATTACTCTGTGCCAGAGGTTTATCGCGATGCATTCTTCTTCGCAATGGTGGTATTTCCGAATGCGCTGGTAGTTTAAAAAAAGACATGTAAAGGAGCCCTTGGGAGAGGAAAGGAGACCTACAGGCCACGTTTAGCACGATTGTGGTCGTATAGGAAATGGGAATAAAAATAGTGATGGTTAGCCACATCGCCTATATCATAGGCCCTATAACATGATACCTAAGATTTTCGCTCATTCCCTCTGAAAAGCAAGTGGTAAATACGTTTTAACTTACTTACATACCTACACAAATCACGTCACGTATATTATGTATTTCAGCACTTAGTATATTAATATATATTCTGAATTGCACCGCCTGCTCAGATCTGTTCTGTTCTCAGGTCCATTATGGTTGCCTGGTAGAGATCGCTCTGTAAGGCTGCCTATTGTTACCTTGTAATATTCTGTATACCTTTTTTCTGTTTTGGTTGTTACATGTGGTGTTCAATAAAGAGTTATTGTATTGTATTGTGTGGTCACGTCACGCGTAAATGGGTCATACTCTTGGTGTTGGTTACATACATACATTCATACATATATCACGTTTTTATCCCTTGCGGGGTAGACAGAGCTTAAGGTAAAAAAACCTTAAGGCCACGTTTAGCACGATCGTGGTCGTATAGGAAAGGGAAATCAAAATAGTGATGGGTTGCTAGCCGCATCGCCTATAACATGATTCCTAAGACTTTCACCCATTCCCTCGACGGGCTTTTACCATCTGCGCGGGAAGAGAAGCCACTGGTAAATTCTATGTTTTTTCGTTACTCCCAGACCAGCATGGATGGTGTTGGTTACACTTGGTTATTACTTTGTCGTACTGTTTGCAATCGGGTGCTAAGCGCCGAGGCGTTTAATTTGACGGCTTTGGCTCGGAAACTTCCTGTACAGCGAGTGAACAAGGCTCATTGCGGTCCGCTTTTGGTACAAGCGAGCGTTACACAAACACGTGCGAGCGAGAGGGGGTGATGGTGGCAACGAAATACATAATTATGAATTAGTTGACTTGGCGGTCCGTTTTTGGTACAAGTGAGCGTTACACAAACATGTGCGAGCGAGAGGGGGTGATGGTGGCAACGAAATACATAATTATGAATTAGTTGACTTGGCGGTCCGCTTTTGGTACAAGTGAGCGTTACACAAACATGTGCGAGCGAGAGGGGGTGACGGTGGCAACGAAATACATAATTATGAATTAGTTGACTTGGCGGTCCGCTTTTGGTACAAGTGAGCGTTACACAAACATGTGCGAGCGAGAGGGGGTGACGGTGGCAACGAAATACATTATTATGAATTAGTTGACTTGGCGGTCCGCTTTTGGTACAAGTGAGCGTTACACAAACACGTGCGAGCGAGAGGGGGTGATGGTGGCAACGTAATTATGAATTAGTTGACTTTGGTAATTAACCTTTTATGTGTTCATTTTTGAAGGAACTAGCAGATGTGATCTAGGTACTAGTAAAGTGTTATTTGAGATAAATAGTTTGTTAGCTAATTTTTTCTAAATAGGGCGAGATTTGAGTCTCTGTTTTATTGAAAGCTTGTTTTCTTAATAGACTCAATTCGGAATAAGTCTTTATAGTTCTAAATTTAATTTAATTCAATTTTTAGGATAATATAGCCCCATCGAACGATGCGATGATTTCGCCAATGTTAAAGTATAATAATAATAATAATATAGCCCCTAATAGTATGCTTAGTTAGGATGGATGAAAGTAGACTACTTGCATGTGTTTTATAAATAAATAAATAAATAAACTAAACAGATCTATATGGGGAGTGTGAATGGTTACATTGGGAGGGGAAGGCCTAGACGGACGTGCCGAGACCAAATAGGAGACGTTTTGGAAAAAGGTCAGGTCAGGAGTACCCGAAACCGAAGAGCATGTATGAAGAGATTGATGAATGTGGATGAAGCGAAAGAAATATGTCAGGATTGTAGCAAGTCGGACCGACCGTTGAAGAGTTCCCTCCTGCGGAGACGGTCCTTGCTGGAGCACCAGATTATTGTCACCTGACTTACACGTCCAGTTACAAAATTTCAGCTCAATCGGATAAAGATTGCTTCAAAATTAAGTCGCAAGATACCACCCGGACAAACATACATACATACATTGCAAGTTAATATAAAGCTAGTAAAAAAGCACTAACATGGGGTAGGTAAGCAAATCCCGATCGGCCTAAGTTTATTAGGGCCGTGCACACACGCGGCGTGACGCGTGTCTGGTATTGATCGTGTGGCCGCGCCTTTACTGCACAAGGCATAAGCTGAAGCGATTTCGTCCACGCATAAGTAAAATTTGTAATCCAGGCAGCCTGAATTTTCCCAGCATTTCCATCAACATTTTAATTGAACCAATACCTTTACAAATTATACTAAGCTTTCCTCATGAATCACTCTATAGGCGATCTCTTCAGTTGTTTCGGAGTTCATCGCGAGCAGAAAGACAGACGCGGCGTAGAACTTTGTTTTATAATATTTAACTTATTTACTTCCATGCTGGTCTGGGAGAAAAACCTAGAATGTATCAGCTGCTTCTATTCCCACGCAGATGTTAAAAGCCCATAGAAGGAATGGGCAAAAATCTTAGGAATCATGCTATCGGCGATACGGCTAGCAACCCATCACTTTTTTAATCTTTCCACCTATACGCCCACAATCACGCTTTACCCCTTTAGGTCTTGTTACCCCAGGCTCTGATAAAGACGTGATTTATGTATGTATGTATGTAAGTTAAGTATGTATGAACGTATGTAGTGATTTATCCCGCTCTTCGCTTATGGCTTGGAGCTCGGGTACAGCTGGCACGCGAGCGTTATTATACTTTCATAGTCGGATGCCGCTGTTTCAATATTGCCTTTAATGGCTTCATAGTTCACCATAATAGACGCTTGGTGCTGTTATGGGCTGTATTGTTAGCAAATAGTTCATCATCATCATCATCATATCACCGTAGGACGGCCAATGTTGGACATAGCCTCCCCCGTAGACCACCAGTTGCCTTTTTTTTATTTTTTTTATATTTTTTATATGAATAGGAAGGCAAACGAGCAAGTGGGTCACCTGATGGTAAGTGATCACCACTGCCCATAGACACCCGCAACCCCGGAGGGATTGCAGATGCGTTGCCAACCTAGAGGACTAAGATGCAATGCCTCTTGTGCCCGTAATTTCCCCGGCTGTCTTACTCTCCACACCGGAACACAGCAGAGCAAGCACTGCTACTTAGCGGCAGGATTAGCGAGTAAGATGGTGGTAGCGATCCGGACGGACCTTGCACAAGGCCCTACCACCCGCAAAAAGCGGCGGCGGTTCACGGTGGAAGCGGCTTGCATCCACCGTGAACCCGCGACTTTAACCAGGTCCTCCGTCCTCGTTGGTGGACTCTACGCTGCGCATGCCGCGGTCTCCACTCCAGAACCTTTCGGCCCTAACGACTATCTGTTCTCCGTGCTAAATGCCCTGCCCATTGCCATTTTAACGAGGTATTTCGCAAATAGTTACTACAGTTAAACAACATTTTTCCATACTACATTCATACATATATACTCTTTATTCTGTACGGGGTAGATAAAGCCTTTTTTAACGGAGAGGAAATCTTCATGGATCAAAAATCAGAAATCAAAATTTTATTTTTGCAAATTGGCCGCCAAGGGCTGTTTTACATGTCCTTTTTGAAACTACCAGCGCATTCGGAAATACCATTATTGCCAAGAAGCTTGGCAGAAAGTCATTTTTTCAAAATAAAATTCAGTAAGAATACTTAAATTCTACTTAAATTAAATACATTTAAAAAAGGGAGGAAGAAGAGGAGGGCCCGTAGGGTAGACAGAGCCTGAGGTAACAAGACTTAAAGGCCACCTTTAGCATGGTTGTGGGCGTATAGGTGGAAAGGGGGAAAGAAAGGAAAGAGGTGGAAGGGGATGCAAAAGTGCGTCTGTCTGAAACATCTTGACGCTTAAACCGCTAAACGGATTTAGTTGACATTTATTACAAAGATAGTTTCTGTCCCGAGGAAGGATAAAGAATAGTTTTTATCCCGGAAAATTGTATGATTCCCGCGCAATCAACAAAATTTAATCCCTAACGGGACAGATTTGTCCAAGAGACCTCTCGATTAAAAAGTTTTTTTTTTGGCTGAAAACCTTCATTATCATCAAAATCAGCCTTAAAATACTTTTGTTTATTCAAGATTTATCCAAAACAAAACAAATGCGCATCACTAAAATAAAACTCAGGCGCCGTCAACATTTTCGCTTTTAACTTTAAAATTTTGCGAAATGAAGACATAACGAGGCTTCCATTTGCATCCTTTCCCGGAACCATTTCCGACCCCTGACATAATCTGGACCAGGATTATAACGCGTTACCGTTTATTGTATCACGGAAAAGGTTGGCGGCAGCTGGGACCAACATTTCCGTGGATTAACTAGATATAATTATTTTTAAATAGGTTACACTTTAGACCGGAAACTTTATGACGACTAAATACATACATACATACATAAATCACGTCTTTATCCCTTACGGGGTACACAGAGCCTAAGGTAACAAGACCTTAAGACCACGTTTAGCATTATTGTGGGTGTATGGATGGTTCTTCCATGCTGGTCTGGGAGCAAAGAAAAAACATAGAATGTACTAGTTGCTTCTCTTCCCGCGCAGATGGTAAAAACCCACGAGGGAAAGAGGAATCATGTTATAGGCGATGCGGCTAGCAACCCATCACTATTTTGATTCCACTTTCCACCTATACGCCCAGTGACTGTAGTACTAAACGTGGTCTGTAGGTCTTGTTACCTTAGGCTCTGTCTACCCCGTAAGGGATAAAGACGTGATTTGTGTATGTATGTATGTATGTATATTAGAGGTAACTACGTATAGTATAGTTTATGCCTCTCATAGTTTTGTGCCTCTTGATTGTGTTTCGTCATTATTTCTTCGTCAATGCACAATATTGCAAGCATTCTCAACTCGAAATAACTTATTTCATAGAGTCTGCAAAATCCTATCGAGCTCGCCCACTTTAAATTCGCTATTATACGAATATTAAACATTATTCATTGGCTCATAGAATTGAAAATGGCCGACTTTTATAGCTCGCGCAAAGTTTTATTGAAAAGTCTTTTCAGTCCTTTGCAGAATTTGCAGCCTTTGGAGACTTTGCAGACTTTAAGTAAACGGAAACGGCGGAAATCAGACTTAGTTGAGATTATTTTCTTGAAATCCCTTTTTAGTTTAAAGTTTCATTACATACATAATATGAATATAAATGTATTTATCCCTAACGGGGTACCTAGACAAAGCCTAAGGTAACAAAATCTTAAGGCCGCGTTTAGCATGATTGTGGGCGTATAGGTGGAAAGGGGAATCAAAATAGTGATGGGTTGCTAGCCGGATCGCCTATAACATGATTCGTAAGATTTTCGCCCATTTCGATGGCCTTTTACCATCTGCGCGGGAAGAGAAGCAACTGGTAAATTCTGTTTTTTCTTTATTCCCAGAACAGCTAATTTAAATAATCGGATTCGGTAGATAAATAATTACACAATTAGGGATAAAAACTTAAAAATAAACGTAATTCAAAACTTTATGTTACAAATAGGCCACCAAGGGCTCTTTTACATGTATTTTTTAAACTACCAGCGCATTCGGAAAACCCATCATTGCCAAGAAGAATGCGCCGCGAGAAACTTGGCGAAAAGTCACTTAGGTATATAGCTAAGAAAATTAAATCACGTCTGTTTAAGATGTCTGTCTCTGCCTGTACATTATCACCTTCATCTCAAAAACCTCCAGCAATATACTTTTACGTTGTTACTTTCCACGTCGCCCCAGAGTTTTCGTGAACTTGAAACTTTTTTATTAACAGAGTTTCCCCTTGTTTTCGTTCATTCCTTACTACGTAATTTGCGAAATTTCTTCAACACCCCAGTTAGTCTCTGTTAAGTGATTAGGTATAGAATGACCGGTTAAATGAGTCCGCACCCCCGCGCCTCTGCGTCGCGCGGACGAGGACTCAACTAAGCGGTCGGCCTATAAAAATTTCGTCAATTCTGTAAGGTGCTTTTGTTCAAGCAGAACTAAAATTATCTTTATTGTTTTTGTTTCTCTTTCTTTGCATACTTTGTTTTACTTTGGCTAGTAGAGACTTTATACGTCTCTACTATAGACTAATATAATTCAAGGCTCGGGGACCTTATACATCCCTTTTATAAATGTATTGCAGTAGCTTAACGTATTTTATTTTGAAAAAAGAACTTTCTGCCAAGTTTCTTGCGGCGCTCATCTTGGCAATGGTGGTCTTACGAATGCGCTGGTAGTTTCGAAAAAGGCATGTAAAAGAGCCATTGGCGGCCAAACACCAATTCACTTGGACTTAAATAAAGAAAATGTAGTCATCCGAGTACCAGGCAAGTAAAACATGAAATCATGATGATTGAATAATTATGCCTCTACGCAATCCTGAGAAAAAGAGTTTTGACAGACAGACGGAATGACGGACAGCATAGTATTCAATCCAACGATTGTTTGAGTTCATCTCCAGCCTATATGCGTCCCACTGGCACAGGCCTCCTCTCAGAACAAAAGGGCTTGGGATAGTTCCCACACGGGCCCAGTGCGGTGGAACTTCTCACACACCATTGAATCGCTTCGCAGATGCGTGCGCTCACTATGTTTCCTTCACCGAAAAGCTCATGGTAAATTTCAAGTGTAATTTTGCTGATAAATTCGGAATAACACAGAGGTGCGAGCCCGGGATTCGAAGCCACGAGCCTCTGCTTGAGAAGCTAACAAGGCTTGTTAGCGCTATTAGCCTCTTCAAAGATATTTCGAAGAGGCTAATAAACGCTACGGGTAACCGCAGAGCTGGCAGCTTCCTTGGACAGCGTGTTAGTATCGCTGTCCAAAGGGGGAATGCTGCCAGCGTCTGTGGAACTATGCCACGGAGGCCCCTCCTTTTTTAATTATTTTATTTTATGATTAGTTTTAGTTTAGTTTTTAATTCGTTTTTACAGTTTTTAAT
Organism: Pandemis corylana; assembly: GCA_949127965.1. Classification (NCBI taxonomy): domain Eukaryota; kingdom Metazoa; phylum Arthropoda; class Insecta; order Lepidoptera; family Tortricidae; genus Pandemis; species Pandemis corylana. The sequence continues at coordinate 1,119,372 of OX421866.1, read as the reverse complement.
TTAAAAGTTTAATTTGTTTTAATCCCCCTTTTATAAAGTGAAATAAAATTACTTAATCTCTAAGTTATCTCGCAAGGTGCATAAAAATGTTTAACTGAACGCGAACATCATGACATAACGCTAACGGGGACATAACAGAGTAAACTACCATTTTTACTGTCGGGATAAAACGTGATTCTGCGTCGTAATGAAGCTGTTAGTGCGTCATGAAAGTTACATGACGGTCTGGCCGTATTCTGAACTAGGTTCCGCCACGACTTCGTCCGCGTAGAATTAGAAATTGATATGTTTATCGCTATCCCGCGGGAACTGCAATTTTCCGGTGATTTTCTCAACAGATTAGTAAAGTTTGCATCAAAATCTGTTCAGCCGTTTTCATGATGCTCTCGCGAATATACAGACAAACAGACAAAAATTCTAAAAGCTGTTTAAATCTGTACTTTTATCGAGTCTTAAAATCCCCAGCCATTTTTTTTTAAATATCCTGCATGTTTTTTTAAACACACATTCGACCCTCGTCAGCTTTATTATTAGTGATATAATTAAAGAGCAACCAGCATAGAAAATGGCGTGGTTTTACAATTACTAACTTCAAAAAATTGCATATTCAAAGGAACACTTAAAAAGCCTTGAACAGAAAAGTTGCCTTTTGATCTCTCTCGTCAGGGAGCAAAAGTTACTTTTCTGAATGACTGTCTGAAAACAATATAGGTTCCTTGCTTAGTGCAGTCGAATCGTGTAGTAAACTATACAAGTAGATCAAGCAAAATGTTCTTGGAGCAGAGAATCGCAAATAAGGAAACAGATGCTTAAAGTTAATGCTAATGCTGCTAATCTGCATTAAAGTCTGAGAGAAAGACCGTCCAACTGAATTTAAATAGTTTCTTCGTTTTAATATTATGCATTTTAAAGTATCTCCATACCTCCTACTTCTTTATCTTTACAATAAATGTAGAAATAACTGCCTGTCTGTTACCTCTTCACTCTTAAATCGGTGAACCGATTAAGTCGAAATTTGGAAACTATTTCTTATCGGAAATTTGCATATTTCCCACGGGATAGCGATAAATAAATTATTTAGAAACTGAGTTGTGTACGGTCGTAAAATAATAGTACCATCCGCCAAATATGTGGTCTACCACCCTAAGGTTAAAGGTCTTCGCACATTAGACCAACTCCACGCCAATTCGACACCAACTCAACTCACACTCTCGATGAGTAGTCAACTAGTTGATCCACCCAATGGTCATTAGTGGGCAATGCGTTGTCAACGAGTGGACAACGCGGTGTCAACGAGTGGACAACGCGGTGTGCTGGCAAATGGTTGCCCGTCACGCGTCAGTCGCAAACGCATAGTCGTTGCGTGGACAACGTGTGGTCGTTGCGTGGACGACGTGTGGTCGTTGCGTGGACGACGTGTGGTCATTGCGTGACAAACGTGTCGGGGTTGACCTTTAGTGTACGATGCGTAGGCCACTCGTTGTACACTACTTTATAATCATTTTTTGAAATTAAACCTAGAACATATGACACAGGGCTTAAATTTCAATGTCTAGCATAGAGTCGAGTCGCCGTTGAGTTGTTTTAATGTGCGAAGACCTTAAATAATGTTGATAAGATAACAAGTTCGACTTTAGCGACATTTTTATTTGATAGAAAGTTGGTTAAAAGAAGGCGACTGTACATGTAACATTTTATTCAATCTGACCCTCTAGTGTAAGTTTTCGCATATAAAAACGTCTCGAACGCGTTCACGTGAACGTCTCGATTACTATGGGAAAATTGGCAGCGCCACTTGCGGATCGAAACGGCAACACACTGTTCTAGTATTTGATATTTTAACGCAAACGCGTTCGACACGTATTTTGTGACCAAAAATCTAAACTAAGCATACTGAAAAACCTGTGTTAGGAACACACATTAACGCCCTGTTTATTTACGTTATGTTTCATATCGTGTCTAAACGACATTGTGTTCTAGAATAGGCAGATCACTAAGCCATGTTTGCGAGAATCTAGGGGAGACTGGGGTCAATAGAAACACGGGTCAATAGAAACAAGTGCAATAACTACGAAACAAAAAGCGATAGCGGGGCGGTCCCTGAGGGGGGATGGATCTGCGTTCGTGTCAGAACCTGTGGAACAGTGCTAGCCGCGGCTCTGTGACCGTCGGAAGTTATTACATGAGTGTATTGCTTTTCCGGCACCAAAAGTAAGTATTTTTGATGTTTTTGTTTTGTATATTAGTCAATATCCATTGGTAGTACTTTAATACTACTTAACTTTCTGTTTGTATGGTTATTGTTGTTGAATTTGTAGTGGTTTATGTATACCTACCGTGTACCGTTATTTTTCTACGATTTTAAATATTCACCATGACGTTGCTGGGTCAATTGAAACAAAATTTACCGGGTCAATTGAAACATCCCTTGTATGGGTGGTTTTAAGCTTTTTTTTGCAGTAACACTTCTTTTTTGTTTTTAGAAGGCAGGAGAAAGAGGAAGTCGACCATCTATACGGACACTCCCGAAAAAGAAGATATTAGGAAAGAATCAGAAAAGAAAAAACAGGCAAAGAACGTGAAAAAGAACTTGAGTAAAAAAAAATAAAGGAAAGGGTAAAAAATCTAAGCAAACTAAAGAATTGACTTCTTCTGAAGATCTTTTTTTTTCGTTAAATTAATGGTAAAAATAGTGTTCTATGTGTGGTGGGCACATTTGGGATTTTACAAAGAGTTAATTACGTCAATCACCTTAACCCTAGTTAAGATGTATAATAACGGTTGCTCTTCCTTTATTAAATGTCGATTACATTTCTAGATTAGTAATAATTGATCTTATTACTTATAAATATTTAAATATTCTAAATGATTAAGCAAGATATGAAAATTTTGTTAAGTTAATAGCAATAAATGTTAGCTTTTTTCGTTAAGTTGATGGTAGAAACTACCTCTTACTGTGTTCTAATCAAAGACTGAAATTATGTGATTTAATTGTGACTAAAAAAATAAATTTAAATGATTATTACATTAAATAAATATTTTATTTCTAGGTGTTTCAATAGACCCCATTCATTGTTTCAATTGACCCGCAACCAGGGTCAAATGAAACAATTTTCGAGGATTTCTAAAGCACTTGTGATTCCGTATCTGATAGCTATGGACAAAAATCAACGTAGCAACTTTAACGCCAGATAATCTAGCTATAGCCGAAATCTTTCACAACCCAGTATTGATAGAAAATGTAGGCACTATGACCGTTTTTTCGGAAAACGTTTCAATTGACCCCGGTCTCCCCTATTATTTATGGATTCGCTGGCTAATGTCAGGTAACCTCATGCCGCCATGTTGCAAATTTGAATGTAGGTGGGATAAGTGCACTGCACGTGAATAAAGAGATACGTAAATACCACCTGTAATTTACCAATAGGGAATTATATCACACTAGCTTCTGCCCGCGACTTCATCCGCGTAAAATAAGACTTAAGAACTGATGTTGATAGTAATATCCTACAATAATTATTTACGATGCGAGTCGCTAAATGATAGAATACAATACCATACAAATACTCTTTATTGAACATCACAAATCAGTACAAAACAATACAGAAACAGAGAACAAAGTAGACAATAGGCGGTCTTATCGCTTAATAGCGATCTCTTCCAGACAACCAATGATGATGAATGATGATTATCGTTAGCGCGCTGGAATTATGGAATTATTGCACCACCTGCTCAGATCTGTTCTGTTCTCCAATCCATTATGGTTGCCTGGTAGAAATCGCTCTGTAGCGATAAGGCCGCCTATTGTTACCTTGTAATATTCTGTATACCTTTTTCTGTTTTGGTTGTTACGAGTATAATATGTGGTGTTCAATAAAGAGTTGTATTGTATTGTATTATGCAATTTTCCGGGATAAAAATTAGCCCATGTTTTAATCTAGGGTGTCAGCGATCTCTAGGGTCTGAGGAGATTGATGAATGTGGATGAAGCGAAAAAAAGTATGTCAGAATCGTAGCAAGTGGAACAAAGTAGTCTCTGCCTACCCCTGTGGGAAAGAGGCGTGACGGTATGTATGTATGTATCAGCGATCTCCATTCTTTTGATCCAAATCCGTAAAGATGGAACAAACATACACTCTCACTCACTCACTCACAAATTTTCGCATTATCGCGGGTAGAAGCTAGTTTTTCTATAATTGGTAGATGACTTGCTTACCTATACCCTACCTATACCAACCTATTGGTACTATTCCTAAGGATATTGTATTTATTCCTATTATATATCTACGTGTATCGAATATGAGTAAATAAATGTTTATCTCTCTCTCTCTCTCTCTCTATCTCTCCCTTAGGTTTGCCGCACTAACTTACGGGATACCTGTAGGTTTCTTTTGAAATCTGTACAAGAATTTTGCTAATTTCCCTCGGGATAGGAAGTTTTGCAACAAACTAAAGTCGCGGGTAACTAGTACAGTCTCAAAATAAATTCTCGTACATATTTAACAGCTTAGCCACGTGAAAAGAGCTGCATTCCACGTCTATTCATAGCCAGCCTAGAATCAGTAATTTAAATTTTAATTCCGCGTATAAAAAAAGTGTGTCACAGCCTTTGGGAGCTCAGTAAAAGTTTCAATGCAATTCCAGTAATACACGAGATATTCAGCCGCATTTTTAGTTTAACTAGCAACACTGGTCCTTCAACGTCACTTACCGGCGAAGCTGGCAACTCTGGCAAAACTGGAGTTGCAAGCCTTAAAAAATAATGTTGATTAATATGCTTTGCAAAGTTGTGTGGTTAAAGGGTGGTAAAGCAAAGAAAAAACATAGAATGCACCATCTGTTTCCCTTCCCGCGCAGATGGTAAAAGTCCATCGAGGGAACGGCCGAAAATCTAAGGAATCGTGTTATAGGCGATGCGGCTAGCAACCCATTACTATTTAGACGACCGGATAGCCTAGTGGTTAGTGACCCTGACTATGAAGCTAGAGGTCCTGGGATCGAATCCCGGTAGGGGCAGATAGTAGTATGATGAATACGAATGTTTGTGCCCGAGTCATGGATGTTGTATGTATTTAAGTATGTATTTATCTACATTATATAAGTATGTTTATCCGTTGCCTGGTACCCATAGTACAAGCTTTGCTTAGTTTGGGGCTGGGTCAATTGGTGTAATTTGTCCCAAGATATTTATTATTATTATTTCGATTCCCCAATTCACCTATACACTCACGGTCATGCTAAACGTGGCCTTTGGGTCCGCTTGCCCCCCGCTCCTCTCTCGGTCCCCTTTGTCGTCCCCCCCCCCCGCGCCCCTGCACCGCGCGGGCGAGGACTCATTTAAGCGTCCGGTCTATAATAATCTGAGGTTTGAAAAAAGAACATCCAAAACTACAGTGAAACCTTTTTAGTTCATAATCCGTTGTATGCACCTTTAAGGGTGCTTATGCACTAGAGGCAGCCTCGGAGCAAGGCAGCTGCTCGACCCGAGGCTGCCTGTAGTGGATACGCGACCTAAGTCACAAGATAGCGCTGCGGACGTAATTTGCGTCTGATTGGTGGACAGTCCGCCATTTTGTTTTTATTCTTTTCCGATTGGCTAATGGCTTCTGACGTTGGGGTTCCATTTTCAAATGCGAGGGAATGCTGCCAGCCTTTTTTAGATATAAGTTAGCTTTAAGAAACAAGTTATATTTCAGATTTTAATTTTATTGTTATTTGTTTACTTTTTCTTGTTATGTTTCGAATGCAAAAAATCAATTTTGACAATCCTTAATAAATTAATAATATTATAAACATGCGGTTTTCGATCTTGTAGCATCAAATTTTTTGTAAACTTTTTGAAATTTACTTGCGTTTGTATGACAACAAAACTTATTTATCTTTTTTTGTTGCAGGTAACACTATACGGGGCTGATGGCAGACGACGGTCATTTCATCATCAGCATCATCAGAATTCCTCTGAAGGCGTTTATTTTGTTTAGGGCCGATTTTTCAATCGTCAGATAAGCCCTATTCTACGAATAACTCTATGGGTATCTGTCAGTTAAATGCTTATCTGAGGATTGAAAAATCGGCCCTTAATCAAAACTTAATTTATAACTTAAGAATGAATCCGGTCGGTTTTTTTAATATTATGCATAATTCTACGCAGACGAAGTTGCGGGCAGAAGCTAGTTTTATTAAAATAAACTAAATAGATAGGTAGTATTTTTAGAAGCATCTGTTACAAATAGTAATAAGAAATGGAGTTACTATAACACTGGTTTAGAGAGTGTAAAACAAAATAAGTTTCCAGCCCCCATAGTAGTTATGCTCAAAGGAAACAAATTGGTTTTAGCAGAACATAAAAGGAATGTAGTTGGTCACTATTGGTTACCTGAACACCCTATAAAACATAATAATATACCCTTTCTTGCCCTTGCAAAATCTGTTGCAGACTTCTTAAATTTTTTATTATGAGGTAAAAAAAAAAAAAAAAAAGGTCGTGCCTGTCAAAGTAATAGATAAATACAGTATTCAAAAATCTTGTGACAAAAATTGCACATTTCTGCCACGGCACGCGCTGTGATCGTTTTCTATACCCCCAAATTACACTTCGCGCGTACTAGGGATAGAACACGGAATTCGGGTTCGAGTCCCGGCCACAGCTCTAAGGTGGCGACTGACTTGTAACATTTCGCTGTAATGTAACATGACACAACCCGAGCATTACAGCAGTCAGTGCAGCGAGCCGAGCTGCTCGACGCGAGCACCGCGTCACAGTATATATAATAAGCTAAAGCAGTAAGGAAACTACGAACAAATCGGTTGAAACGAAACACGCACACAGGCACGCGCTTTACACGGCCCCTAAGCGGACCTCGTCCACTCCGCTCAGGCTCAGGTCCGCTTAGGGGCCGTGTAAAGCGCGCGCCTGTGTGCGTCTTTCGTTTCAACCGATTTGTTCGTAGTTTCCTTACTGCTTTAGCTTATATATAAACTGTGACCGCGTGCTCCACTCAGCTGTCGGTTTTTACGCGAATCCCTTTGAGTGTTACATTACAAGTCAGTACAGGTCCGACATTTTGAAACAGAATGGAGCACAAACGAACAGAGCGCTCAAGGCGAGCGTTCGCCGCGTAGCTGTAATGACACTGTAGTGTAACATGATCGCCGTGAACGATACATTACAAGCAAAGGTTACTAGTCAGTCGGCACCTTTACTTTTCGGATTTTTTGTGTTCTACTTTTCAGTACCTATCGTTATGGTATACGTACATATGTACGTAGATAATAGTGTCATTTTGTAGCGACAAGTAGAATTGATATATCGTTAATGAGAGATTGTATGATGCAGAAGCAATTAATTTCAAAATGGCGGACTAACGAAGGTTTACTAAATTGGATGGCGACGGCGCCCCGTTGGGATTGCGGTCGCCAATTTGGTTTAAAATGATTAGGTTTGGATGAAATTTAGTTTTTGAGGGTATATTTATGTCACTCGGAATGTTTTGCTCAGTTAGGCCCATGGGCATTGATAGCTACTGGTAGTGAACTGTATAAAGAGTAAATGGAGGATGATGGAAACACCTAAACGTATTCATATTTAATTATTTAAAATATTTTCTTCCTCCATGCTGGTCTGGGAGCAAAGAAAAAACATAGAATGTACCAATTGCTTCTCTACCCGCGCAGATGGTAAAGCCCATCGAGGGAATTGGCGAAAATCATAGGAATCATAGTATAGGCGATGAGGCTAGCAACCCTCTATTTTGATACTATAATGTGGAATCAGCTAGCGGCACCAATTTTTCCCATCTTCCAAAAACGAGCCTATTCTTTTCTTAAAGGCAACACTCTTAGTGCGCTATCTTATGAGTGTCTCTGGGCGGCGGTGATTGCTTTTCATCAGGTGACCCGCATGCTTGTTTGTCCCTTATCATATAAAAATCCAGAATAGCTCAGCAGCTAGCACCTATTTCACCAACGCGACAATTGTCGGCGACAAGCGACAATTCTGTGTACATTTATTACGCTGAAATATTGAATTCAAATACACTTTTATGGGTGTATTTTTCACTCGAAACACAGACCAATAATTCCATTTGCTGGAAGATTCGCAAGCATTTCAATCTCCATTTGGAATCTAGACTGTCCCGATTCCTCGGTTCGTTGAACCCTGAGTCATTCACCGCGCCTGTTTACACCATTTACAGGCCAGCTAGATACCTGAGGGTGTGTCTGACATAGATACTTAATTTTGTTTGCCTAAAAACTGTCTGGAGCAAAGAAATGACATATGACCAGTTGCTACTCTTCCCGCGCAGATGGTTCCCATCGAGGGAATAGGCGAAAATAGGAATGGGGGCGTTGTATTACGTAAGCGCTTGAGGGGGGGGGGTCTTTGCTTTGCTTATTTTTGATGACATGGTGGGTGGGGGGGTCGATATGGTGATTACGTCAGCAGTTTCGATTCGAACTCAGCTCACGAATCAATAAAAAACAGAAGCCATTAAAAGAAAAATGCATATAGGTACCAATGATTACGTAAGCATGGGAGGGGGGTTACGAGGTTTGCTTACTTTTGCTGACAAGGGGAAGGGGGGGTAAATAAATGTAGAAAATCTGCTTACGTAATACTTGAATGGCCCCAATCATGTTACAGGTCTTTAGGTATTTACCGTAGGCTGTCACATTGTTACATTGGCTATAGACCGACCTCATAAATGAGTTCTCGCCCGCGCGGCACAGGAGCGCGGGGTAGGACGACAAAGGGGACCGAGAGAGGTGCGGGCGGGTAGTGCATCTGCCGCCCGCACCTCTCGGAGGCCCCTGCACTGCGCGGGCGAGAATTCATTTAAGCGGTCGGTATTTTACGTTATGTATGTTCTCAGACTTGGCCGTTAAGACGATAAATCCCTCCCACCGCCATCTATTATCACCCGCAAGAACTAACGAGCCCTCTCACGAACGCATCACCAAAAATGTCCAGAATTAATCTACGGCGACCGCGACAAATGGCTCCCAAACCTTAGACCCTAATATCCCTACATAGGCTTACGCTGTCCACTCTCATAATATATGGTAGGGTTTGACGTTTCAAGATTACAATGAAATGGGTCGACATCTCCTGTTGCTATTAAATTGCCAGTGCTTAGAAGCTCCCTGGAAACCTGATCCCAAAAGGAGCCGTCGGCGTTTCAAGGTGTGAGGTATCGTGAAACAATTGGCAGTGAATTGCTAATTATTTTGAATGAACGGGGCGTGTGTGACGCAAATAAACCTCCGATGATAGACAAAGAAAGGATTAATTAAGGTCTGGAAATGCTTGATCGTCATTTTAATTATTCAGAAGCTCCATTTATTCTTAAACGCTTGTTAAGCTTTTGTTAGTTCATTCTATGTTTATCTGATACTCCGCCAGACAGAAATTAAGGCAGCTGCAACATAATTGTAACTTCTTAAAGAATCAAACACAAATGTAATCATGAAAACATTGTATTATAATTCTGATTCGGTAGTTCTAGTAATTAGTTTCTAAAAATCAATCGTTCTGGCATCGAAACAGATGTATTAAAACAATTCTTACCACCTACATTATCTACTTCGTAGATTGAGTCCTGTTACACTTCTAAAAACAGTTGAAGTCTATCAAAATGATCAGCTTCGTCTTGATCATTAACTGCTACAGTGTTGTAGTCACTTCCGTCTGTTCTCATAAAATTTTCTATCTCCACTAATGACTTCGTTCCTGTCTCTGGTAAGATCTTGTTGACGACGATCAATATGGAAATCATTAGAAGGGCTGCTAGACACAAAACACTATTGATCCCCATTACAGTTGTCAAAGTCGGTACTAACTTCAAAACAGTGTTACCGAAGGCCCACAAATAAGCACAGGTTAGAGAACTGCCCACTCCTTTATATGACATCGGAAAAATCTCTCCTAAAAGCGAGAAAGGAAGCGCCGTTGTGCCCAAAGACATGAACATAGCAAAGCCAGTGACCACAGTCAAGAACAACCACAAGTAATCTTTAGAAAACAAATGTAAAGATTGCAGTATCAAGAACAATGTTGTTAACCCCAAAAACAGTATCGAGCAAGACCCTGTGAATAAAAACAATGATTTCCTTTGAACTATTTGCATCAAAACACAAGCAGTCAAAGAACATACTAAAGCTAAAACGTCTAAGACAATGGTCCCGATGTATTTGCCGTTAGTCAATTTAAAAATGTTTCTAAACGAACTGTTGGATACGACGTTCTCGCCGCCGAATCCAACGAAGCTGAATAGCAGAATCATTATAGACAGAGGCTTAAGGAAATCCACTTTTATTAACGATCGCAGATAATCCAGGATTCTTTCTCGAACGCCTAATTTCCTTATAGGCTTTAGCGCTTCCAATTGAATTTGAATCTTGTATGTCATCAATAGATCTTCCAATTCTTTCCCGGCCGCTTGATCCCTCCCCCTCAACCAATGGAAGTTCTCAGCACACTTCACCATGTAACCTTGGCTTATAAGCCAATATGGACTTTCTGGTGACAAATATGAAATGAGTAACCCATAAAAAGCTGTCAAAAGTCCTAATGCGGAAATGAGTGTCCAAGAAGAGTAGATACCAGATACATGGCTAAGTAATACTCCTAAAGAAATCATAGCTGTTTCTAACGTTAGGAATGTGCCTCGATATTTGGGACTGCAGGATTCTGAAATTATTATACTGCTGATCGTGGCAGCTCCGCCCAATGAGATGTTATGTAAGATATTGACCAATAGCAAGCCTGTGAAGTGTTTGGCGTCAAAGCTGATTAACCAGCTAAATAGGAGAGGTAACACTGTCGCAATGCTGGCTATCCGGCGTCCTTTCTTCTGCATTGTGTAGGGTATGATTAGGATGGAAGGGACGAAGGCGACTTCCCCGGCGGTCTCTGGAAAAGGAAATTAATTTTACTTAGCGACTGCAGATAAAAGGCTCTTATCTTTTTTCTTAATTATTCAACCGAGTAATTAATTCAAGGGGAAATGTAACTAGGGTTTTATCATTGAAATTGGAATGAGTTCAACACTGCGCTGTTAAATGAGTTCGGTTGTATTTTCATGTCAAATTAATTCAGTCCAAATTTCATCATGTTTTGAATATTGAATGACAATCTATGACAATCATTAAATTTGATTGTTTCAATTATTCGCAATGGAATTCAATTTTACAAAAACAGGTAAAAATAAAAGCTCTGTGTAGCTGGGGCCGGTAAATAATAAATAAATATTTATTACACTTGTACATAATTTTGATTCATTGTCTCAGTACTTCCATGCTGGTCTGGGAGCAAAGGAAAAACATAGAATGTACCAGTTGCTTCTCGTCCCGCGTAGATGGTAAAAGCCCATCGAGGGAATGGGCGAAATTCTTAGGAATCATTGTATAGGCGATGCGGCTAGCAACCCATCACTATTTTGATTCCTTATTCCACCTATACGCCCACAATCATGCTTAAAGTGGCCTTTAGGTTTTGTTACCTCAGGCTCCGTCTACCCCGTAAGGGAATTGCTAGTTGCATCACCTATAACATGACTCCCATGATTTTCGCCCATTCCCTCGATGAGCATTTATCATCTGCACGGGAGGAGAAGCAACTGGTACGTTCTATGTATTTTCTTTGCTTCCAGACCAGCATGGAATTTTCATTTTCAATAATAGCTTTTTTGATGATCTTGTCATCCATCCATCCTACGTATGTGGCTAAATTCCAAGTAAATCCAACCATTAAAAGCGTGTCAAAATTCCAATATTTGATCCAAACAAAGTTAACATTTTTTTTCTGGTAAATTTTCAGCCAGCGTTAATGGTTTTGGGCTGTGCGTTGATCAGTCAGTCAGGACTTTTCTAGTTACATATTAAGATGATGCAAATCTTACCAATGAAGCGAAGGGACGAGCTGTCCACGTGTTGCATGTCATCATTCAGCAAACCTTGGTCCAGGAAGGCCGCTAGATACCCCAAGCCCAGGCCACAGCTCAGAATCGTGCTGAGAACTCCGCTCGCTACGAATATCTGAAATGATAAAAATATTGCAAGAAATCCTTCCACGCTCAGCTGGTCTGGGAGCAAAGAAAAAACATTCCCGCACAGATGGCCTATCGAGGGAATAGGCGAAAAATAAACGATCACTTTGTCGTCACCCAAGACTATTTCTCAAAAATAAATTTCATATTAATATTCTAATAATATTACTCAAATCTGCTAGTGTAATCAAAGTAGTGAAATAATCAGACTTCAAAGTCAACGCAATCAGAGCCTCTAGTATAAGTTTCCGCATATAAAAACGTCTCGAACGCGTTTACGTAAACGTCTCAATTACTATAGAAATATCAGCACCGCCACTTGCGGATCGAAACGGCAACAAGTTCTCATAGTATTTGACGCAAACGCAAAAGCGTTCGAGACGTATTTTGTGACCGAAAACCTACACTAAGCACATTGAAGACATAGTCGTTAGAGGTCTATCCGTACAAATTGCCGTGGTCTTCGGGGTACTTCCAGCTGTCGTAGAAATTTGAAATTTCACTAATGGTTTAGTGATATTAACTCGTAGATGTTTGTGACCCACTTCCCTGATTACGGGCCAAATTTAGGTTGTCGTTTTTGCACGCATATGATGCCAATTCATTAATTTCGGGGTTGGATAGCAGTTTATACAAGGTTTCTCATAATAGGCAGCGAAAGGTATGGCAAAAGAAGCATGAAAGTAATAATAAATACAGTAGAAATGAGAGCGTTAAGAAGTATGGACGGTGTAACACTGAAAGATAGAATAAGGGAACGTGCTGGCGTGAAAGAAGATTATAGTGACTAGGATAGAAAAAAAGTATGCTTAGTTGGTTTGGGCATGTAGAGCGGATGGATGAAAGAAGATTAACTAAACAGATCTACATGGGGAGCGTGAATGATTCCGTTGGGAGGGAAAGGCCTAGACTAGAAGGACGTTCCGAGACTAAATAGGAGACGTTTTAAAAAAGGTCAGGTCTGGAGTAGCCGAAACCGACGAGCTTGTATGAAGAGATTGATGAATGTCGATGAAGGGACGGTATGTCAGGATCGTAGCAAGTGGAACAATGTAGTCTCTGCCTACCCCTGTGGGGAAGAGGCGTGACGGTATGTATGTCAGAATTTTTCCAAAATACTTCAGCAGTTGGTTCGGTTATTTTTGTATTGCATCAAGGCAGAAACGCTTTCACTATGTACTCGTATAATAGGAGTTGTGAGAAGATCTTTGTAGGGGTGCGAGTCGGGTTACCTACACGTGTGGTCAAGAGCTGCGGTTCGTTTTTGGATCCGTCCGGGGGAAGAGCTGTACTTGATCCGCTGCACCCTGGGCATCGGCTAATGATTTCCTGGCAGTTTCTGAGGGATATCACTGGCCGTTGGCTAAGAGCCCAACAGGAGGGAGGTCTCTGACCATTACCGTACAACGTTGCCGACATTTTGTCACAAGTTTTTTTAATTATATTTTTGTTACTTTGACATTGGCGAAGTTGTCGTCGCTATAACGACTTGATACGCTACAAATAAGAAAATGAAGATCTTTGTAACTATTCACGAGTTTATTACCTGATTAATCAAAGGGGACTGTAACCGATCCATGCTTGCTTTTTAAACGATTTAACACAAACACTTCACTTTCTTCATTATCAAAATCCACGCTAGTCTTACATCACGAATAATATGCGACTGATCAAGTATAGCAACTGGGTAAACATGACGTCATAAGTTCAAAACATGGAAAGGTCACTGGTAATTCTACAGCTGTTTCAGTTGTTGGTTAACTAGCTGTTACCCGCGACTCCGCGCAGAATTCACTTATCGCTATCCCGCGGGAACTACGCTCTTTTTTGGGATAGAAACAACCCTATGTCCGTCCCTGGGACTGAATCTAGCTGTATACCAAATTTCAACGAATTATGTATGTATGTTTAATGTAACCGCGGCAATATTAATTAGATTTAACTTAAGTTCTTGTGCACTAAGCTGCATAAGTTATTCTAGTTTTTTAACTATCCTACGGGAACTCTTTAATTTTCCGTGATTAAAAGTGTCTAAATTAATGACCAGGGAGATAAGGTACCACCATGCAAAATATCATTCAAATCGGTCCATCAGTTTTGAAGATTAGCGAACACAGACATAGGTAAATGAACACACCCATACCTCTAGATACAGACAATAATGATAAAAACTACTTTTTTGAAAATGAAAATGAAAATGAAAATTTATTTTTGCAAATTGGCCGCCAAGGGCTCTTTTACATGTCTTTTTGAAACTATCAGCGCATTTGGAAAGACCATCATTGCCAAGAAGAATGCGCCGCAAGAAACTTGGCAGAAAGTCAAAGTTTGTGTTTTATTACTCTTCCTAATCGTTAGCACTCTATTTCTATGTAGACTCGTATCTATTGGGACCGAGCGCGACGACAGCGCCACGTGACAGGCGGCCATTATGGACAATATTGTCACCGCTGTCAAACAAGAAATAAGTAAATATTGTGAAAAATATTAATGAAATATTGTGTTATTTTACTATATTACACAATTTTGGACAATGGTAGTCAGTAACATTATTGCCAATAACATTAAAATTGTTGTTTTCAGTGAAAATTTTAGAGGTTAGGTAACTTACTTTTTTTTTCTTACGGCAAATATCCACTTATTTCTTTGGTCTCGTTTCCACCATGGTCTTGGAAATTGGTAAAATTTACAGTCGCTATTCTTCTTGGTGTTATTACAATTCACAACAACACATTTTACCAGGACCATATTTTTATCTCAAAAACGATTAGAAAATGTTTACTGCAATATGGATTTGACAGCTCAAGTCAGCGACAAAAATGACAATTTTAGCCATAGCGAGCGCTGTGATCGTTTAGGCTACCCCCTCCACCCGCTTTGCACTCTGCCAATAGTAACGATGAAATTGGCTCGTCCACACTTTATAATTGCTACTAACTACTAACGGCTAGAGCGCGGTTGGAAGCTAACTTCTGACAACTATTTGCCCGAACGCAAACTGCGGCAACTAGCTGGGAATTGTTAACAGGAACCAATAAGGATTGTTGGAGGATGTTTGATGCAACTACTTGTATACATACACAAATCACGTCTTTATCGCTTACGGGGTAGACGGAGTCTAAGGTGGCGAGACCTAGGCCACGATTAGACATAAACTTGTGAAACTTAAAACTTATTTTGTGTTCTACGATATTTCATACAAATACACAAATCACGTCTTTATCCCTTACGTGGTAGACAGAGTCTAAGGTAATAAGACTTGGGGCCTTACCATGACGTCTTAATGCGATTCAATCCCGACTCAGTTCAGGTTATAGCTGTCATTTTTAGTATGAATCTGACAGCGAGCGAACCTGAACTTAATCGGAATTGAATCGCATTCGCATC
This sequence comes from Pandemis corylana, assembly GCA_949127965.1. Taxonomy (NCBI): domain Eukaryota; kingdom Metazoa; phylum Arthropoda; class Insecta; order Lepidoptera; family Tortricidae; genus Pandemis; species Pandemis corylana. The sequence continues at coordinate 1,103,938 of OX421866.1, read as the reverse complement.
GATGGGCTTTTGCCATCTGCGTGGGAAGAGAAGCAACTGGTACATTCTATGTTTTTTCTTTGCTCCCAGACCAGCATGCAATGCGTGGCAGCGTGGAAGCGACATTTTCATTTTGTTATTAAAAAGTTGGATATAATAGTGATACTCTATTTTGATTCCCCGTCCTTTAAGTCTTTACCTTAGGCTCTGTCTACCTTGTAAGGGATAAATACGTGATTTATGTAAGTATGTATCTATATAAAGTGGTTAATCACTTATCAGGCCGACCGTACACGCGCTGTGCCATTTTTATTTTGTTTTATACAGTGGCGTAACTATAGGGTGGCAGGGGTGGCAAAATGAAAGAAAGAAAGAAAGAAAAAACAATTTATTGCCACAAAAAAAGTATTACAAAAAAAACAAATGCCAGGGGCCCCTAGCTCTACGGGGCCCTGAACTGGCTTGGTTTAGAGCACAGAAGGGACGTTGATGCACTTCTTTACATTGAGGAAGGAGTCCCATCTGACGAATTTGCCGCGGGCCCCAAACGTTATAGTTACGCGTCTGGTTTTATATGATGTCTAATCTTGTCTTTCCTTCCAGGACTGCTGTCATGGGACTCCAACGACCACCAGGTGGACTTGGAGGCAGAGCTGGCGACCCTCACGGCGCAGGCTCCCGAGGGCGAGGAGGCCCGATACGGTGAGTCACAAACACGTTTAACTGACATTGCTGATGATCCCACAGAGGGATCGAAACGCGTCAGTGTTTTGTGTGCTGTAGGGGATAGTTAAGGTTGCGGGATTTATGTATGTGGCTAGCTTTATTTAGTTTAGTACATACATATATATATTTATTCCTTTTTGCAAGACACACAAATATAAGAAAATATACACAATTTACACAAAAACAAGAAAAAAAAACACAGACATGAAAAATAGATCCTTACCGTTGTGTGTCTTCGCAAAAGTGAAACGGTAGCTGGCTCAGCATTACGCTGAGGTGTTAGACTGCAGCACTGATTTTCAGCCAGAACCGTCTGTGACTCACGAAACGATACACAGATAAAATATACTACATCCTACTAATATTATAAATGCGAATGCAAGTTTGTTTGTTACGCTTTCACGCAAAAACTACTCAACCCATCACCATGAAAATTTGTACACACGTTCTTGGAGGTATTAGAAGTAGCATAGGATACTTATTATTTAAAAAAAAATTATGTCGTCACTCTGACGTTATCTGCGCGGACGAAATCGCGGGCAAAAGCTAGTAATCCATGAACTTAACATAATAACATAACATAAATTTTATTTTTATTTATTTTATAATGGACCGCAGTATTTGGTAATTTTCACGTAAACGCGTTCGATACGTATTTTGTGACCGAAAACTTACACATTGGACCTTAACAGTGTGTGAGGCATCACTAGACATCACTACATAGTATAAAACAAAGTCGCTTTCTCTATCCTTATGTCCCTATGTCCCTATGTATGCTTATATCTTCAAAACTACACAACGGATTTTGATGCGTTTTTTTTTAATAGATAGAGTGATTCAAGAGGAAGGTTTATGTATGATTCTACGCAGACGAAGTCGCGGGCAGAAGCTAGTAAAGAGATAAAGCAGAGAGAGCCATGATTTTGAAACGAACTCTAAATCATTTAGCACACGTCGTTTCCAACACGTAATGAAAAGTCGATCACCGGTGGCCTATTTGGGCGGATATCGGAGTTGCCGCCCCGCCGCCCGCCCAGTGGCGCGAGAATCGTTAACAGGGCAATCATTTTCACGTGGTTGAAATTGCCAATCCTTCCAAATATTATAAACGCGAAATTTTGTGACCAGTGAGTCTGTTAACACTGGATTTATCCTCGGAGCGCGAGCCTTTTTTTAATAACACACACACAAACACACAAAACACGTCTTTATCCCTTACGGGGTAGACAGAGCTTAAGATAACAGGTACCTACAGGCCACATTTAGCAAGATTGCGGGCGTATAGGTGGATAATGGAACCAAAATGACGACCGGATAGCCTAGTGGTTAGTGACCCTGACTATGAAGCTAGAGGTCCCGGGTTCGAATCCCGGTAGGGGCAGACAGTTGTATGGTGAATACGAATGTTTGTGCCCGAGTCATGGATGATGTTTTTTTTTTATACGGAGGAAAAATGCTGTTACGCACTATCCACCGTGCCGATGGGTCGACACGGCGGGGTGTATAGGACTCTCCTCCTCCATTCCTTCACTCCCATATCCCTCCTATATGGGAGTGAAGGAATGGAGAAGGCATACCGATTAAAAGCCTCCGGTATTCCCTCAACTGCCAGACAGCGGGTGCTATGGGAGCACAGTGTGAACCACGGCACCCGCTGGCCGGCCCAGCCACCCAAACTGGACCTCCTCTCCGATAGGGGGGAGTCGGGAACACGTGATCCCCCTAGCACTGTGGCCCTTAAGGCTGCTAGGGGATCCCAAGGCCCCTAACAACAGGCACTAGGGGGGAAGCGCGGCGAGATATTGTCACCGCCTTCTCCCCGGTCTTCTCCTTCGGAGTGGGGGTGCGAGGGGATCTTCCTCGCGCTCCCTCTCCCTCTCCTCCTTCTGTGAAATAATATTTTCACAGAAGGAGACTGCCTCCCACGACGTCTCGCTCTCCAGCATCTTACGGACGTCTCCTATTTGGTCTCGGAACGTCCGTCTAGGCCTTCCCCTCCCAACGTAAAGGCAGTAAACGCTTGTAAAAATGCAAACTCCAAAATCCAGCAAGCTTTAGTCACTCATTTCATCCAAATCCAACCTCTTACATTAACATGAAACAAAGTACACGGTGCTTGCGACAGGGTTAATCTGGAAGCTCCATAAAAAGGCCGTAAAAGCTCGGAGCTTTGTTCGTGGGAAAGCGTGATTTGTTTAAAATGCGCTTTAACGGGGTAAACAAGTTAACTTTTGTCACAGCATTCTGGGCAACATAAAAAAGAGATTTATTCAATAGCTCGCTTCAATTCTTCCATGCTGGTCTGGGAGCAAAGAAAAAACATAGAATATACCAGTTGCTTCTCTACCCTCGCAGACGGTAAAAGCCCATCGAGGGAATGGGCGAAAATCATAGGAATCATGTTATAGGCGACGAGGCTAGCAACCCATCACTATTATGATTTCATTTTTCACCTATACGCCTACAATCTTGCTAAATGTGGCCTGTAGGTATCTGTTACGTTAGGCTCTGTCTACCCCGTAAGGGATAAAGACGTGATTTGTGTATGTGTATATGTATGTATGTGTTATAATATTAGCAGGGATTGTTAAACTACTGTAACTTTGTACGGTACAGTATGGCCAATGGTCTATATTTATCTTTACTGGATATTGATTAGGTATTTAAAACATCGTCTGTGAAATGTCTTTAGCTCGTTTGATCACCCAGGGCATCTAATTAGCAGCTACATCTTCACCTAGATTTTAATTACGTTAACAACATAAATTATGAACGACTTTTAATAGAACCATGCTGGTCTGGGAGTAAAGAAAAAACATGGAATTTACCAGTTGCTTCTCTTCCCGCGCTGGTAAAAGCCCATCGGGGGAATAAGCGAGTCTTAGGAATCATGCTGTAAGCTTGCGTCTGGCAACCCATCACTATTTTGATTCCCCTTTCCACCTATACGCCCACAATCATGCTAAACGTGGCCTTTAGGTCTTGTTACCCTATGCTCTGTCTGCCCTGTAAGTGAAAAAGATAATTTATGTGTGTATGTATAGTGCATTGGGGTAAAATCGAAATTGGGGGAATTCCGAAACTCGTGGATATCTACTAAATGGGGAACAATTCCAGAATCTGGCAACGCTTATAAGCCAAAAACATTGGAGCTTCCAGGTAAACGTTGCTAGATTATGTAATTGTTCCCCGTTAAGTGATATCCACGATTTTCGAAATTCCCCCAATTTCGAATTTACCCCAATGCCCCTTACCTATGTATGTATTAGTGTAAAATTTTCCCACCTGGTAATAAATTACCGGTTCAAATCCACCTGAAGCAAATACAAACAAGGTCGCTACAAACCTACATTACCACATCAAAAATTCGTGTAAAAATGCGTAGCTTCGTAAATTATAGAAATTAGACCCAAATTTTATCTTCCCATCTTGCCCAATTTTGGAGGAATCCAATTTGTCAGTCTGAACGTAATTTACGGCATGAAAGTGGGCTATGTACAAGAATCAGGGCGTGGATAAAACCCAAGTACCTTTTTGCAGATCTTAGCAATACAGTAACATAATCATGCTAAAATGCGTCGTTACTTCAGCTTTCTGTCTCTTTTACTCCCTCCTTTCCCTTTCTATACTTGGTTCTTTCATCACTACATAGTATAAAATAAAGTCGCTTTCTCTGTCCCTATGTCACTATGTTCCTACGTCCCTATGTATGCTTATATCTTCAAAACTGCACAACGGATTTTGATGCGGTTTTTTTAATAGATAGAGTGATCCAAGAGGAAGGTTTTTATGTATAATTCTACGCAGACGAAGTCGCGGGCAGAAGCTAGTTTTAAATAAAAAGTGAAAATTTTTGACACGACACGTCGTTTCACGGAATAACGCTTTTAAAAAGTTGAATAAAAACAGCATAAAGTTATTTACAACAGTTATTACTTTCAAAAAGACATGAAAAATGTTTTTCCCCTCGCAACCTCGGAAAGCCGTCTTTTGTCCTCTGAAACAAGCGGGTAAAAACGCGTTTTCTCCATGGGTAAAGCAATTTGACCTGAGAAAGTGTTTAAATAGCTTTTGACAGATAACAAATCGTAAAACGCTGTTAATAATGGTTCGTTCGATATTAATTATCATGGGGTTACCATCTGTGCGGGAAGAGAAGCAACTGGTACCTACATCCTAGTTTTTTCTTTCCCAGACCACTGTGGAAGGAAACTTGCTGGATACGTTTCGCTTTTTGCGTTATTACACGGATTATAATGCGATCCCGAACGGTTCCCGTAATCCTATTACGGGGCTTATAGCGGCCCGGAATTTAGTTGAGTTTGGAGTGAAGGCCGAGTCACGATATGAAATAATATTACAGACGTGATATTGTCGGTCAGAATGTTGGCGAAGATTACACGTTAAATCAATCAAAGCTAAAAGCTGACCCTGAATATACAATACAATACAATTACTCTTTATTGAACACCACATATAACAACCAAAACAGAAAAAAGGTATACAGAATATTACAAGGTAACAATAGGCGGCCTTATCGCTACAGAGCGATCTCTACCAGGCAACCGTAATGGACTGGAGAACAGAACAGATCTGAGCAGGTGGTGCAATTTAGAATCTATATTAATATACTAAGTCAATATACTTAGTCAATGTACTAACTTAGTCCATTTTAACGTTTTTGTGTACAAAAAGTCCCCGAAAATTCACTATAGAATTTTAATATAATAATCATAATGATAAGGAAAAACATAGAATGTACCAGTTGCTTCTCGTCCCGCGCAGATGGTAAAAGCCCATTGAGAGTAATGACGATAATCATAGAAATCATGATATAAGCGACGCGGCTAGCAATCCATCACTATTTTGATTCCTTTTTCCACCTACATGCCCGTAATCATGAGAAAGGTGGTCTTCAGCTCTAATTACCTGGAACTCTCAAAGCTTTCAACTACGCCTATTCAGATCGGATTTATTTTCAATCTAAATTGACTTCCAACATTCACAATGTACGGTCCTATTTTCATTGTACTTTCGTTATATGTTAATGTAGAATTTGAAGTTTCCTGTTCATACATTTCTTGTTAGTTTAGTCTGAGGCGTGTAATCTTTGTATAATGCAAAGATTCTCGGTAAAATAATGTATTTACTTCTTTAATAAATATTTATATCGAATTCCAAAAAAAACAAACTATGATAAAATCTAAAAGTTAACTAAATATACAAAACTTAAAACTAAATAAATATACCTAACTATAAAAAGAAAACACCATCTAAAAGGCCCTCCTGCGGCATAGACCCCAAGACACTGGCGGCATTACCTCTCTGTACAGCCAGAGAAATTCGCTGGGAGAGGTAAGCGCCAGCTCTGGGGTCTCCTGAGGTCTTTATTAGCCGGGACGACAAGGCTCTCATGAAGGCCCTCATGTCAGCCGACCAGGGACCCATTGTCTCTACTGCGAGCGCCGCAAACTCATAATCCTTTAAAAGAGAAGAGTATAATGTTGTAATTACAGGTTTAACTGGTGTTGAATATTTATGTTGTGAAGGCCTGTCCGTGCTATCAAAAGATAAGGAATAAGAATGTTGTTTTAAATTGCTTTAATAAAATCTTATTCATAAAATAAAAATAAAATAATAATACATACATACACAAATCACGTCTGTATCCCTTACGGGGTAGACAGGCGATGCGGCTTGCAACCTATCACTATTTTGATTCAATTTTTGACATCTATACGCCCACAATCTTGCTAAACATGGCCTGTATATCTTGTTACCTTATGCTCTCTCTACCCCGTAAAATAATATTTTTTTCAAATAACTATAAAAATAATCGATATAAGCTATCAAAGAGTTGTCCCTGTCTATTTTTAGAAAAACAGAATTTAAAATGGCGTTTTTTACGATCATAGTATTTTTTGACGTCACATGACATGTGACACTCTCTTTCTAATCGCTATCTAATTAGTAGTTTACAATTCTAATAGCGCCTCCAAACTCACGCCGAGAACACCCGAGAACACCCGAGAAGCGTGAATGTGATCGCTTTCTCGCCGTCTCGTTCTCGCGCTCGCCTGTTCTCCGATCGGTGTCGGTATTTTTGCCCGCTTCAAAGGGTTTCTCGGGGTTTCTATGAGAAGGTCGCATGAGTATAGATGCCTTCTCGGTTCTCGCGCAATTTCTCGGCAAAACTTCTCGCGTGAGTCTGTAGCCGCTATTATATATAACGTACGAGTATATCTTGACCAATATTTCTTTTAATTTCCCTTTTCCTCGTCTTTTTTATGACATTTCATATTTTGTTAAGAAATGTGATGCATTATTCATTATTCACTATTGAAGCAAACTATTTTTCCATAAGTATTTAAAAAAACTACGCAACGGATTTGATGCGGGTTTTTTAATAGTGATTCAAGAGGAAAGTTTATATTATGTATAACTAGCTTCTGCCCGCGACTTCGTCTGCGTAGAATTATACATAATAAACCTTTCTCTTGAATCACATTATCTATTACAAAAACCGGATCTAAATCCGTTGCGTAGTTTTAAAGATCTAAGCATACGTATGGACGGACAGACAGCGGAAAGCGAGTCGCAGGCAGAATCTTAATGATACATATTATCATGAAAATTTACGACAAACGAGAAACAAGAAATGACATAACTATAATGAAAATAAAATTACCTACTCAAAACAATTACACTTCTACAGTACGACAGCTGTTTCTGTATTAAATAAGTTTTGCCCAAAACGAAATAAGGCAGCAGAATACAACGTTTTCACCAACATAACCCTAAAAACACGCCCCGTCATCGCCAGATATCTCTGGGAAATATTACTGCAAAAAACGGTTGGCAGCATTGGGAACAAAGGAGTTTTTGTTGGCTTATCGTGGCAACACTGGCTTAGCTTCATTGTGTTCGCCAAATATTCGCGTCAACGTTTTGTGTATGTGAAAACGTTGGACCAAAGTTTTGACGTGCTTTGATTGTTTAAAGGTGCGATTACACCGGTGCGTAAAAAACGTTGACGGTTCGCTTACGAGCGTTTCCCAAAAAAAAGTCCACGTCGTTTTTCCAGAATGTACATGTTTTGGGATCAATCAAATGAATCGAGAATTTTTATTTCTTGATTTTTATGTTTACTTTTACGGTTTTACCGTTAGAAATTAAATTTCTAAGTGTCAGTGAAAATTACAACACATAGAAAAATCCGAAAAGTAAAGCTATGGCCGGGAATCGAACCCTACCTTACCTATCATTTGAAAAACAGCGCCTTCTCTCGTCCCCGGTGAGCAATTATTTTTGAATTAAACATTGAAGCGCCTGCGACCTTAAAACGTAAACTTTTTGCATAAATCAAGCCTGCCAATAAATCTACGGGACCTTTATCAATTATACCTGTCTATAATTTATGTCTGGGATCTCCCAAAGCCTTTCAGGACCTCCGTCAAATAACACAAAAGAAATTCAACTTGGTACTTGCCCTTGAATTCATTGCTTGATATATAGCCATTTTCTCTTGTTTTTTATTTCAATGATTATATACCCAGCAGCAAAAAATAGCCCTTACATGTAAATAAATAAAATAAATATCTTAGGACAAATTACACCAATTGACCTAGCCCCAAACTAAGCAAAGCTTGTACTATGGGTACCAGGCAACGGATAAACATACTTATATAATGTAGATGAATAAATAATTAATACATACAACATCCATGACTCGGGCACAAATATTCGTATTCATCATACAACTGTCTGTTCCTACCGGGATTCGAACCCAGGACCTCTAGCTTCATAGTCAGGGTCACTAACCACTAGGCTATCCGGTCGTCAAAGTATACAGAGTTTCATAAAATTGACCCGGAACATTTCAGTAGGTAGTTGATTTAGTTTGATCAATCATCTCCAGCCATCGTCCCACTGCTGGGCACAGGCCTCTTCTCAGAATGAGAGGGCTTGGGCTGTTCCCACGCGGGCCCAGTGCGGATTGGGAACTTCACTCACACCATTGAATTGCTTCCTCCTTGCTCCATGTTTTTCTTCACCGAATAGCTCATGGTAGATTTCAAATGTAATTTTGCACTTATGTGCGAAAAACTTAAAGGTACGTGCCCGGGCTCGAACCTACGAGCCTCTGTTTGTGAGGTTACAGGACAAAACACGCCTGTAAATGTTTTTAAGATTTTTCAAATCATAGTCTAGTAATGAAAAAAAAAACTAGTTTTACTTAAGCCGGCAGTAAATGTCAAATAATATTGGACACGTCATTTTTCTTTTGATGATCAAACAAAAAATGACAAAGATAAAGCGCGCCGAAGATCAGGGGCTCATGACGTCAATTCTACGAAAAATGGAACCCTCTCACAGTAAATGTCACTGTGACGTTCCACTCAATTGACAAGGAAAATTGTGTGACGTTTAGTGTTAGAAAGATGGCTCGGGAATCAAATGTGAAACTGAACATATCTCCGTAAAAATGCGTGTCCAATACCTTCTGTCATTAGACTGATAATGTATCAAACAGATAAGAAAAAAAACTCACCATCCTTACTATGTAGACTAATGTATCTATAGGCAAAGAAAAAAAAGTCACCATCCTTACTATGTAGGATAATGTATCTATAGACTAAGAAAAAAAAATAGTCACCATCCTTACTATGTAGGATAATGTATCTATAGACTAAGAAAAAAAAATAGTCACCATCCTTACTATCCTAATGCAGTTTGTGAGTGACTGTATGTTTGTTCCTTCTTCACGCTGAATCGACTGGACGTATTTGCATCGAAATTATAACGAAGATAGCTGGTACTCTAGATTAAAACATAGGCTGCTTTTTATCCCGGAAAATTGCAGTTCCCGCGGGATAGCGACAAATATGTCAAACGCTAATTCTATGCGGACGAAGTTAGTGTAGGATAAGATGGATCCCGTAAAATAAGGTCAATTATATACTAATATTATAAACGCGAAAGTTTGTAAGTATGGATGGATGGGTGTTTGTTACTCTTTCACGCTGATACGACTGGACGGATTTAGATAAAATTTGGAACGGAGATAGCTGATACCCTAGATCAGAGGTTCCCAAACTCTTTTGTTCTATAGACCACTTTCAAAATGTTGCTGGATCCGGTAGACCAGCTACATTACTACCAATTTCTAAATCTCAAGAATAAGTGAAGATTAGCTCTATCTATGGAAACTTGCGTTGTTGCTGAGTTTCAACGATAAATTAACAGTTTTCTAAAAAATAGGTTAGAATTGATTGTTTGATGGGGTCAATTATTTGAAAATAAAGTCGACTAAACCTATTTTCAATTAAATTTTAATTAATTTTTCAATTAAATTTTAATTAATTTTTCAATCAAATTTTAATTAATTTTTCAATTAAATTTTAATTAATTTTTCAATTAATTCATTTTCATGCACCCCCGCTTACGATTATGGACCCCCATTTTTGGTCACGCCCAACGTAGAACCCTGTCGAGTCTTCCGTGGACCCCTGGGGGTCCACCTGGACCACTTTGGGAATCACTGCCCTAGATTAACACAGGTTATTTTTTATCCCGGGAAATTGCGTAGTTGGCGCGGGATAGTGATAAAACTAATTTTTTGCAGACGAAGTTGCAGCTCCTAGTTTTTTTTTTATATGAATAGGAAGGCAAACGAGCAAGTGGGTCACCTGATGGTAAGTGATCACCACTGCCCATAGACACCCGCAACCGCGGAGGGATTGCAGATGCGTTGCCAACCCAGAGGACTAAGATGCAATGCCTCTTGTGCCCGTAATTTCCCCGGCTGTCTTACTCTCCACACCGGAACACAGCAGTTCAAGCAGCGCCAGGATTAGCGAGTAAGATGGTGGTAGCGATCCGGACGGACCTTGCACAAGGCCCTATCACCCGGAAGTTCTAAATAATTGTAATGAAAACTCCATTTTAACGCCTTAAAATCAAGCCCACTAAACGTAGTAACGAATGGTAATCTTGCTCAAGGCTTCCGAACAAAGCGTCGCCCCAGTGTCGCAATGCGGCTACATTCGGTTCTACGACTTTACCCCTCGTAATGATAGCATTATCTTACAGAAATATGACTTACTAGCTTCTGCCTGCGACTTCGCCTGCGTAGAATTAGATCGGAGCGGATCAGAATACATAAAGTTTAAAATGTATAATGGGTTAAAATACATAATGGTTCAAAATATATAACGCAATTTTCTGTAAAACTATTAGCTAAATGAACTTTTTTGATATCGTAATCTATACGGGGTAGACATGGCCATGAGGTAACAAGACCTACAGGCTACGTTTAGCAAGATTGTGGGCGTATAGATGGAAAATGGAATCAAAATAGAAGTAGAATTAGACTTGATAGTAACTGCAATAATTATTTATGTTGCTACTCCAGGCATGTTTATCGCTATCCTGCGGAAACTATGCCATTTTCCGGGATAAATAGTAGCCTATGTTTTAATCTAGGATACCAGCTACTACCGTTCCAAATTTGACAGTTGTCAGTTCTACGGCAAACGTGACCAGCCCGTTGCCATTTTCACGTACTAATCCTTCGGGCTATGTCGACGACTTTCCTCTTTTGTCTGATATGCTCCTTGCGGACCCTATCTCTCAACGAGATACCGAGCATAGCCCTCTCCATAGCACGCTGGGCGACTCAGAACATCATCTCATTTGATAGTGTCTACGACTTATCAAGGAAGGGTTACATTGTCCAAATAACTGAACCCTTAAGCTATTTGTTATTAGATTAAATAAAATACACAAGATATATTGTTCCTGCCTTCAGGGTCAAGGGCTTCGCTGTTTTCATATTTCGAGCTATATATTTAGACCCGAGCGTGAAAGGAATATATTAGCGAAACGGCGTTAAGGTGGGTTAGGGGATGTTTTTCGCATAACTATGAGTAGGTATTTACGTTTTTTATTGACACTAAATTTGTTTGTTTTATCTATACCAAGCATTAGCTAGCTGTTTGTTGTTCATGGCTTTGCTTCGCCCCCATTCCGGTACTCTAAAAAAATTGTACTAGATGTTACCCGCGTCTCCGTTTGAGCAGAATCCTACTAATATTATAAACGCGAAAGTTTGTAAGTATGGATGGATGGATGTTTGTTACTCTTTCACGCCAGAACGGCTGGACAGATCTGGATGAAATTTAGATCATAGATAGATTATAGTCTGGAATAACACATAGGCTACTTTTTATCCCGGAAAATGGCGTGATTCCCGCGGGATAGCGATAAACGAATTCTGTACAGACGAAGTTGCGGACAACAGCTAATTATATTGTTCATCAGGGATAATATAGGATTCTAACAGTGACAGAATTTTTAAAGCGGTCCAGCAGTTTCGGAGCCTATTCGATGCAAACAAACAAACAAATATTTCCTCTTTATAATATTAGCATGTAGAACCTTGTCCAGAGAGTAACAAACAGAATCAAAAAATTATTATCAAAAAATTACATTCGTTTGGATATAGATTTTTGATTACACTCTTAACTTAGACCGACCGCTTAAATGAGTCCTCGCCCGCGCGGCACAGGGGCGCGGGGTAGGACGACAAAGGGGACCGAGAGAGGTACGGGCGGGGGTCCGCCCGAACCTCTCTCGCCCCCCGCGGTCGTCCTACCCCGCGCCTCTGGGCCGCGCGGTGGAGGTCTATAAGTCGCAGGGTTTTGGTGTGAAATTTCTTGAACTCAGAAACACTGGGAACGAAAATTCTGCTCAAGAAGAATCGAAAATTCGAAGAATAGTAAAGTTTCTATCTACTTTCTATTAAGCGTGCTTCGTTATGTCGCAACATAGGAAACGTCTTTGAATAAAGTTAACTAGTTATTAAAAGGTTCAACAAAGAAACACGACAAGTTCTTATTTAAAATAAAAAAAAAAACTACACTTTGAATTTTCAAAGGATCTACAGAAAATTTACAACTAGCGTTCCAAAAAACGTGGTTGCATGCATTACCATACCAAAGAAACTTTCGACTTTGTACATTTGGTATACGGTAGCATTTCAACTGTTAGCAAAACAGTACATTCGGCTTTATGCGCCCCGTGTACAATTCCAACATGGCGGTCGTAACTTTCGCGAGAATTCTCGAGCGTGAGCGAAATTCGAGAAAGTTCTGCGAAGTTCCAAGGATATAGGCATGTAAATAGAGGTAGAAGTATAAAAACCAAATAACATGGATGTTGGGTGACCTTAATGACTTTCGTAAAGTTTTTTGCAAAAACACGCATACCGGTATTTTCCGGTTTAAATTTATAGTTCTTCCAGCCTGGGAGTAAAGAAAAAACAGAGTGTACCAGTTGCTTCTCTTCCCGCGCAGATGGTTAAAGCCCATCGAGGGAATGGGCGAAAATCTTAAGAATCATGTTATAGGCGATGCGGCTAGCAACCCATCTCTGATTTGATTCCGTATCTATACGCCCACAATCATGCTAAACATGGTCTTCAGTTACTGTTACCTTAGGCTCTGTCTACCCGTAAGGGATAAAGACGTGATTTAAGTATGTATGTAAGCTTATAGTTTGTCAACGTTTTCAGGGTTCCGTACCTAAAGGGTCCCTATTATTAAGGCTTCGCTGTCCGTCTGTCACTAGGCTGTATCGCATGAACCGAGATAGTTGAAATTTCCACACATGATATATTTCTATTGCCGCTTGAACAGCAAAAACTAAAAGCAGAATATTTTTATGTCTATCTGTCTATGTCTGGAAGCAACATAAAATTACCTCACACTACATACACACTGGATTTTATAACAACTTGTCGAATTTGTACGGCACTTGCTCGTTTGCCTTCCTATTCATATAAAAAAAAAAAAAAAAAACCTTCGGTGTGCGTCGCCGACTCGCAATCAGCCGGTTTTTTTGTAAATTGGTTGAGATATCTACAATTAAGTAAGAAATACATACATACATATATCACGTATTTATCCCTTACGGGGTAGACAGAGCCTAAAATAACAAAACATTAAGGCCACGTTTAGCATGATTAAGGGCATATAGGTGGAAAGGTAAATCAAAATAGTGATGGATTGCTAGCCGCATCGCCTATAACACGTTTCCTAAGACTTTCGCCCATTCCCTCGAAGGGCTTTTACCATCTGCGCGGGAAGAGAAGCAACTGGTAAATTCTATGTTGTTTTTTCACTCCCAGACTAGCATGGAAGAAAGAAATATGCTTATAAATAATCATCATAATTAACAGATGCAACTTTTTTGTCCACAGGAGAACGCCTCATCCAATTCGCATCAGAGAGCCTCGTCACCGAGATCCTGATCCATCCTCAGATGAACACGCTGATGCAGTGCATGCGGAACCTGCTCAGCTCCTTCACACGGCACCGGCACCTCGTGCACGCGGGGTACACCTTCGCAGGGAACGGCTCCTGGATCATGCAGGTAGGCATCGTTCATACAACTGACGTTAACGCGTCAGTGCTTTGTGTGCTGTAGGAGATGTTTTTTTATGGTGTCCCACTGCAAAGGGCTCTAACCTCGACCTCCGCGACTCCCGGTCCGCAAGGTCAGACCAGTAACCAGATAAGCACCCTACTCATCCCGCCATCGCCTTGGTCTGCCTCGTCGTTGGCCAATCTCCAGCACCCACCAAATGGCTGAATGAGGCCACCTCTGTAATATATTTATGAAGTTGGAGTCTTGCTACTCAATTTTGAGGCTATCTTTAACCGATTGAGCTAAATGTAAGTCGGATGATAATACAACAAATCAGCGAAATCAGAATCAAAAATCTAAATTTTATTTTTGCAAATTACCCGCCAAGGGCTCTTTTACATGTCTTTTTGAAACTTGAGAAACTTGCCAGAAAGTCGTTCATTCAAAAAAATTTGGTGGCTCAGTCGGGACCGTCTCCGCAGGATGGAACTCTTCAACGGTTGGTCCGATTGACTACTTCGATATACAAATGTAATCTATATATATAAAACTCAAAGGTGACTGACTGACTGACTGACTGACATAGTGATCTATCAACGCACAGCCCAAACCACTGGACGGATCGGGCTGAAATTTGGCATGCAGGTAGATGTTATGACGTAGGCATCCGCTAAGAAAGGATTTTTGGAAATTCCCACGGGATAAGGAGAAAACGGGAATTATATATGCACAGCCCAAACCACTGGACGGATCGGGCTGAAATTTGGCATGCAGGTAGATGTTATGACGTAGGCATCCGCTAAGAAAGGATTTTTGGAAATTCCCACGGGATTACGAGAAAACGGGAATTATGTATGCACAGCCTAAACCACTGGACGGATCGGGCTGAAATTTGGCATGCAGGTAGATGTCATGACGTAGGCATCCGCTAAGAATGGATTTTGATCAATTCTACCCCCAAAGGGATAAAATAGGGGATGAAAGGTTGTATGAAACTTAGTCAATTTTAAACCGATCGGGCTGAGACTTTGCATGCATAAAGCTACTATGACGTAGGCATCCTCTAAGAACGGATCTTAATAAATTCCACCCCTAAGGGGATAAAATAGGTGATTTAAGTTTGTATAAATCTTCTTAGATTTTCGACTGATTAAACTGAAATTAAAGATATCAGTACCTAATGGAACGAATAAATTAAGACGAACAAAATAATTTTTTGTTTTAAATGTTGACAATAGATGGCGTTAGTAGTATTTTAAAACGCGCTATCGCTGTGTTTCAGTACCTAATCGAACGAATAAATTAATAGAGAACAAAATATTTTTTAGTTTTAAATGTTGATAATAGATGGCGTTAGTAGTATTTCAAAACGCGCTATCGCTGTGTTTCAGTACCTAATTGAACGAATAAATTAAGACGAACAAAATAATTTTTAGTTCTAAATGTTGACAATAGATGGCGTTAGTAGTTAGTAGTAACGCGCTATCGTTGTGTTTTCATTGAGTTACATAATACCCGATGATGAGTGGCCGCCGTATCTAATAGTACATACTATACCTAAATATTTCTAGCGGATTATATTTGACGACGGATTATATTTGACGATTTTGGCTGTTCTTTTCTTGGCATATTTTGGATTGCATTTGCTTTGTTTCGGTTTAGTAGTTTTGGTTATAGACTCTGCTTTGTATTTGGCATTTGTTTTGTTTTCGTTGGTTTAAGTATAGGTTTTGTTGGTTAGACTTTTCTAAAATGGCTAAAGAAAATCTGAACATTAATGGAGAAGTTGAAGAATGTACTGTCGTCCCTATTGTTGGTGACGGTGCATGTTTGTTTCGTGCTCTCTCTTATTTAATGTACGGAACACAAGACAGAGCGATGGAGGTGCGTTCAGAAATTGTCAGATATGTGGTTAATGACTGGAGCAAGTTTTCAATTATGACCCACGACAGAAATGGTGATAACTACGCAACCCCTGACGAATATTTTGCTGATATGATGAAAAATGCTACTTATGGCGGATTTTGTGAGTTAATAGCAGCAGGATTAATATTCCCATTTAAGTTTGAAGTTTATAGAAACGGTCTCATATATACGGAATCTGGATCTAACGACTATCCGGTAAGGCGATTACGATTCAGCCAAGATTTGTCCAGTGGGCATTTTGATGCCTATCTTCCCATAGCAGCACAGAAAATTACTCGGCGTCGTATGGAGGTAGCTGTAGAAGAACATGATTTTGGAATTGATACACCTTCGCTACTTAAAGTTGATAAGGGTTGTCAGGAGGTACCTGTTTTAGAGCGTGAACATTCACCTATTGTATCTTCAATAAATTATGATGAAAATTTAATAAGAAGTTTATTGTCCCAATCTGAGTCTGTGACATTAATAGAAAAAAAGAAAAACAAACGTAGGGCAAGGTTTACTAATTACACACGAAAAAATCAAATAAAAAAGGCACAAAAAAAATATGGACAGACTCTATCTGAATCCCACCGTAAAGCTGTGTCTGAATATAAGAAAAAAAACCCTGATGTACAGAGGCAAGCTGTCGCCACCTACCAGGCTGCAAACCCTGAAAAACACAGGCAAGCTGTCGCCACCTACCAGGCTGCAAACCCTGATGTACACAGGCAAGCTGTCGCCACCTACCAGGCTGCAAACCCTGATGTACACAGGCAAGCTGTCGCCACCTACCAGGCTGCAAACCCTGATGTACACAGGCAATCTGTCGCCATCTACCAGGCTGCAAACCCTGAAAAACATAGGCAATCTGCTGCACTATATCAGGCTAGGAATACCGATGTGCATCGAATCATTCAGTCACGGTATAGAGAAAATACAATTCAGCGTGTATGGAGAAGCAAGTTGTTTTCGGGTTTGGCGTATGATCCAGATATTGCTTATGCAACTGACAGCAGTGTAGTCTTAGGTTCTATGACGTACAAGTGTCAGTGGTGTAACGCCTTGAAGTGGAAAGATGAGACACCTGGCATGTGTTGTAGCGCCGGTAAAGTACAACTTGAGCCGTTTAAACAACTGCCTGAACCACTTTACAGTCTGGTTAATGATTTACACCCAAATCATGTACACTTCATGGATAATATCCGAAAATATAATGCCTGTTTTCAAATGACTTCCTTTGGTGGAAAACAAATAAAAGAAGGCGGTTTTTCACCAACTTTTAAAGTTCAAGGTCAAGTCTATCATTTAATTGGAAGTATATTACCGGAACCTGGGCAGGATGCACAGTTTCTGCAAATTTATTTCGTCGGTGAAGATGATAGAGAAGCTAATATTCGATGTTCTAAATTTCCTGATTTGAGACCAAATTTAATCAAACAATTGCAGCTTATGTTACATGAGGTGAACCCATACATAAAAGATATAAAAACAGCCATTGATAAAATATCGCCTTCAGAGTCATTCAAGGTCGTAATACATGCAGATAAAAAACCACAAAGAGAACACAGAGGCAGATTTAATGCACCAGTGGCAAATGAAGTGGCTGTTGTATTGGTAGATCAGCATTTTGACCGAAGAGACATCATCGTCGAAAGCCGTAGTAACTCACTTCAGCGTATCAGTGAGATACATCGAGCTTATGACGCGCTGCAGTACCCGTTGATGTTTTGCTGGGGGGATGATGGCTATTCAATCAACATACCACAATGCGATCCCACAACTAAGTTGCCCTTGAAAAAAACAGTCTCTGCTGTAAGTTTTTATTCATACAGAATAATGATCAGAGAAGGAGAAGATAACTTTTTGGTTAAATATCGCGCTCTTTTTAGTCAATATTTGGTAGATGAATACGCCAAAATAGAAACTGAAAGACTAAACTACATAAAAAACAATCAAGCCAAATTGCGCGCAGATAATTATATTCATTTAAAAGATGCAATTGGACGGCAAGATACTGAAGCAAATCAGCTGGGACAAATGGTAGTACTTCCATCGTCTTTTACTGGTGGACCAAGATACATGCACGAAAAAACGCAAGACGCCATGACCTATGTTAGACATTACGGTCGTCCCGACCTTTTCATTACTTTTACATGTAACCCACGCTGGAGTGACATAAATGAGCACTTACTTTCAGGACAAAAATCTCATGATCGATACGATATTATTTCGCGTGTCTTTCGATTAAAGGTAAAAAAGGTCATGGATTTGTTGATAAAAGGGAAAATAATCGGTGAAGTGAGATGCTATATGTATTCGACGGAATGGCAAAAGCGAGGTCTTCCGCATATTCATATACTTTTATGGCTTCAACATCGCATCACTCCGGATCAAATTGACAATATTATTTGTGCTGAAATACCTAACCCCGATCGTGATCCTGAGCTTTACGAAATTGTTAAAAGTAGTATGATACATGGCCCCTGTGGAAGTTTAAACCGAAATTCTCCATGCATGAAAGATAATTCGTGCAGCAAACGTTATCCTAAGGCTCTTATTAAGGAAACTCAAACCGGTGATGATGGTTATCCGCAGTACAGGAGACGTTCTCTGGATGACGGTGGATTCTCTGTCAATATCAAGGGTGTTACAATAGATAATCGTTGGGTGGTTCCTTATAATCCAGTGCTATTAAGAACATGTAACGCTCACGTGAACGTAGAGTATTGCCATTCAGTGAAGTCAATCAAATACGTTTGCAAATATGTTAATAAAGGGTCAGATCAGGCTACGTTTACTTTAGAGAACAAGAAGGATGGGAAGGATGAAGTTACAACCTACGCAAGTGGTCGATATATAAGTTCAGCTGAAGCAGTTTGGCGAATCCTTGAATTCCCAATACATGAGCGTTTTCCTCCTGTGGTGCACCTTGCTGTCCATTTAGAAAATGGACAGAGAATTTATTTTAATGAGCAGAACTTGTGCGACAAATTGAGTAGTCCTCCTACAACTACACTCCTCTCCTTTTTCGATCTGTGTAACGTGGATGACTTTGCAAAAACATTGCTATACTCGGAAGTCCCTGCGTATTACGTTTGGAACAAGCGATCGTTTCAGAGACGGAAGAGAGGAGTGAATGTTGAAGGATGGTCAGGGGTCAAAAAAGAACACGTTCTAGGTAGGGTTTATACTGTTCATCCAAACAATACAGAATGCTACCACCTTCGAATGCTTCTACATGAGATCAGAGGGCCAATTTCATTTGAAGCGTTGAAAACTGTAGATGGTCACTTACATCCCACTTTCCAATCCGCGTGCAAGGCTCTAGGTCTACTCGAAGATGATCGGCATTTGGATTCAGCTCTTGAAGAGGCAGCACTTTGTCAAACACCGCATTTGATTCGAGAGCTTTTTGCTATCATTTTATTGTTCTGCCAGGTTTCCGACCCCTTATGTCTTTGGGAAAAATACAAAGAATACCTTTCTGAAGACTTTAAAAAACAAATGGAAAGGCAAGGTGACGTGGATGTAGAGCACTCATCAGACCTGATATTTAACAAATGCCTGTCGGTATTAGAGGATGCCGTATTATCATTAGGCGGCCGTCCTCTTAAAGAGTATGGATTACCTCAACCAATAACATCAATACATTTTGAAAATAGAGAGTACGTGAAGGAGACCAGTTACGATACAGTGGCCTTAGAAGACGCAGTAAGAAAAAATGAAGCATCCTTGAATGATGAGCAACAGGAAGTTTACAGTAAAATTATCACAAGTGTAGATGCAAATGACGGACGAATATTCTTTTTAGACGCTCCAGGTGGAACTGGTAAAACCTTCCTTATTAATTTACTTTTGGCGAAAGTAAGAAGTACTCACGGCATTGCCCTGGCTGTGGCGTCGTCCGGCATAGCTGCTACATTACTCGAAGGTGGTCGAACTGCTCATGCTACTTTTAAGTTACCACTCAATTTAATCACTGCCGAGACTCCCATTTGCAACATCTCCAAACAAAGTAATTTTGCTGAAGTTTTAAAGAGTACAAAAATAATCGTGTGGGACGAAATAACGATGGCTCATAAAGGTGGCATTGAAGCCTTAAACAGATCACTAAGGGATATAAGGGGTAATGCAAAATTAATGGGTGGCGTAACAGTTTTGCTGGCCGGAGACTTTCGGCAGACTCTACCAGTGGTGCCAAAAGGAACCAGAGCTGACGAAATAAAGTCGTGCATTAAGAAATCTAATTTGTGGCCCCAGGTTAATATTCTTAAGCTCTCTAAAAATATGAGAGCACATTTGGGCGGGGATGAGTCTGCTGGTAGATTTTCAGATCTCCTTCTTAAAATCGGTAATGGTGATTTTCCATCATTTGATGGAATGATAACCATCCCGGAAGAATTGTGCACAGTTGTTACTACGGTTCAAGAATTGCTGTGTAAAGTTTATCCAGACATTATGCATATACATGACAAGCCTATTGAATGGTTATGTGAGCGTGCCATACTTACTCCAAAGAACGATCAAGCAGCAGCTATCAACGATATCCTGCTCATGTCGTTTGAGGGCGAAGAAAAGGTCTATATTTCGATTGATACTGTGGTTAATAAAGATGACGCTACTAATTACCCTGTAGAATTTTTAAATTCATTGAAACCGCCAGGATTGCCTTATCATAAGCTTATTCTGCGGGTGGGCACTCCAATTATGTTGTTGCGAAATTTAAAACCACCAAAACTTTGTAACGGTACGAGACTGCAAGTGAAAGCGTTACATCGCAATATAGTGGAAGCCACTATATTAACTGGGTGTGCGAAAGGGGAAACTGTATTTATACCACGAATCCCATTAATACCTAATGATATCCCGTTCGAATTTAAACGATTACAGTTTCCCCTAAAAGTCTGCTTTGCCATGACAATAAACAAGTCTCAGGGGCAAACTCTCAAATTTGCGGGTATTGACTTGAGAGAACATTGCTTCTCTCATGGACAGTTTTATGTTGCTTGCTCACGAGTAAGTTCACCCAATAGCTTGATAATTTTAGCGCCTAATGACAGATTAGTTAAGAATATTGTGTATAAAGAAGTTTTGTAATCCCTAATTTTTTACACACGCTAAACAAAAGTAAAGCCGCAAAAACTATACTTCTTAACGCGAACGAAGCCGCGGGAAAACGCATGCATGCTTGCTTGCACGCTTGCTTGACATGCTTATTTGCATGTTCTCTGCGTGCTTGCTTGCACGCTTGCATGGCATGCATTCATGCATTCTCGCTGAGTGCTGGCTTGCATGCTTGCTTGCCTGCTTTCATGCATGCTTGCATGCCTGCTTGCATGCCTTCTTGCATACTTACATGCTTGCATGCTTGCTTGAAAGCTTGCAGGTTCGCTTGCTCGCTTGCTCGCTTGCTTGCTTCTTTGAAATGCTCATGGTTCACGCGTGCGAAGCCGCGGGCAAAAGCTAGTGTATAATAAATGGCAAGCACAGTTAACAACAAAAAGTTGGTACAGTCAGCAAAAAATCTTGTATTAAAAATAACATCCAATACCAGCATGGAAGTAATTGCCGTCTTCGTTCGTTTTACATCGCCCCGCCAACTAAATAGCAGCACTGATATTGGAGAAAACTAAAAATACAGAATATCTTATCTAATTACATTTTCCTCTTTCCCTTTTTCTTCAACGAACTGAACAGAGCCGTGATTTCCAATTAGCCTCAAGGATATTGTGTTAAGGCGGGAACTTGCCAGCTTTCTTACAATACCTATCTAATATCTTCGACACACAGACAGGGCGCTGTGGCGCTCATTAGGGGAGACCTATGCCCAGCAGTGGACTAATATAGGTTGATGATGATGATGATGACCTTCTCTTTGTTTACCTTAGGTCTGATACCTAATCAAACTTAGAAGAAACCATACTGTAACTTTCACGATATTCAACAACCCTACCTTGCTCCCATGCTGGTCTGAGAGTAAAGAAAAAACATAGAATGTAACAGTTGCTTTTCCTCCCGCGCAGATGGTAAAAGCCCATCGAGGAAATGGGCATAATCATGTTATAGGCGATGCAGCTAGCAACCCATCACTATTTTGATTCCTCTTACCACCTATACGCCCACCATCATGCTAAACGTGGCTTTTAGGTCTTGGTACCTTAGGCTCTGTCTACTCCGTAAGGGATAAAGACGTGATTTATGTATGTATGTATGTATGCAACAATCCTACTAATATAAGAAATGCGAAAGTGTGTGGGGATGTACCCAGTGGGAATAATATATTTATTTACAGACCACATTAATCCTTAATTGTAGCTGACAATAAATGTAAAGTTATCAAACATATATGATTGAGGGGTGGGGACTGGGGATCTACTGGGATATTAAATCCTTACAGTACATTTAAATGGTTATTTTTAATCTAAAAAAAATTACAAACGAAACTTCATGGCGTTTTTATAAACACGGCTTTGTTTCATCCAAGTCAGATGTAGAGAAAATTAAGCCATTGTAAGTCTTCTTCTTCTTTTTCTAATATGGCCACATCGATCAGCGATGATTTCACCAATGTCAAAATAATAAATACAGTATTCAAAAATCTTGTGGCAAAAATGTCGGCAACGTTGTACGGTAGAACACGGTCAAACCCCCCCCCCCCCCCCGCTCTCCAGTCGGGCTCTTAGCCAACGGATAATGATATCCCTCAGAATCTGCACGGAAATAATTAACAAGTGCCCAGGGTGCACCGGACCAGGCACTGCTCTTCTTCGGTGGATCCAAAAACGAACCGCAGCTCTTGACCACACGCGAAGGTAACCCGACCAGCACCCCTCATTATAAATCAAAAATCTAAATATTAGCAGTCAACGCAAACAAAACGGCGAACGCCATGCCCAGTTTCAGTGTTGGCAGAGCTCGGAACGCTGTCAAAAATGTTACAAGCGCAAATTATCATTACTTTTTTAACTACGCGAATAAAACACGCAAAATGGGAATTACTCTCGCCTGTGGAAAACAGTAATTTCCCTGATGGTGTTATCCGTGTGAATGACGGCCGGATAACGGATGTGTGAGACACGGGCACCCTGCCGGGGAATGACGTCAGGCCGTGTGCATACAGTCATAATTATCCTACTTATATTATAAATGTGAAAGTTTGTGAGTATGGATGTTTGTTACTCTTTCACGCCAGAACGTCTGGACAGATCTGGATGAAATTTGGAACATAAATAGATTGTAATCTGGAATAATACATAGGCTACTTTTTATCCCGGAAAATTGCGAAATTCCTGCGGGATAGCGATAAACGAATTCTATGCAGACGAAATTGCGGGCAACAGCTATCCTACTTCCTACTAATAATTATAAATGTGAAAGTTTGTGATTATGGATGTTTGGATGTTTGTTACTCTTTCACGCCAGAACGGCTGGACAGATCTGGATGAAATTTGGAACATACTAGATTATAGTCTGGAATAACACATAGGCTACTTTTTATCCCGGAAAATTGCGAAATTCCTGCGGGATAGCGATAAACGAATTCTATGCAGACGAAGCGGGCAACAGCTAGTTATACATAATACAGTGCCTACTTACTACTATGCTGTCCTAGGAGCGAAGAAAAAACATCCATACATTCGACATTCGACATGGTAGTCCATCGAGGGAATGGGCCATCATCTTAGGAATCATGTTATAGGTCATCACTATTTTGATTCCCCTTTTGGACGTAGACTTTAAGGTCAAGTTACGTTAGGCTCTGTCTACCTCTTCACGGTGTCACCGGTGGGTTTTTAGTGGGTATGCCTCCCCCCTCATTTCGCTAAGAAAGTGGGCAGTGGGGAAGAAGAGTCCCACATAACTCCCATGCCATCCCCACGGCGTGGGAGTATGCGCAAAGCATTTACCCACCGGAAAAAAAGGCTCTGTCTACCTCGTAGACATGATTTAGTGTATGTGTGTATAGAATGGAGGTATGTTGCGTTATGACAATCTAAATATATATAACTCAAAGGTGACTGACTGACTGACTTACATAGTGATCTATCAACGCACAGCCCAAACCACTGGACGGATCGGGCTGAAATTTGGCATCCAGGTAGATGTTATGACGTAGGCATCCGCTAAGAAAGGATTTTGATCAATTCTTCCCCCAAGGGGATAAAATAGGGGATGAAAGTTTGTATGAAACTTTGTCAATTTTAAACTGATCGGGCTGAGACTTTGCATGCATAAAGCTACTATGACGTAGGCATCCTCTAAGAACGCGGATTGCGTAATTTCTGCGGGATAGCGATAAACGAATTCTATGCAGATGAAGTTGCGGGCAACAGCTAGTTTACTTATATTACGTTGCCTGTTGTAATAGCATACCTACCAATCCGAAAAAAAATGGAATTTCATGACGGCAAAAGTCAAACGGATCCGCTATTTTTCAGCGCTAACAAAAAAGCGAGAAAACAGCAAAAAAAGCTGTTGCAAAATGGAAATTCACACGTCGCTGAGCAAATTTTTTGCAAAAATTCAAATTTAGAAAAGGTGAGCTGAAATTGCATTTTTCGGTGCTGCACTGAATGAACAACGAATAACGAATAATGTTGATAAAATATAACGTATCGAATAAAATTAAAAACGTTTAAAAATTCACTTAAAATAGTTTTCTCAAACATGCTCGGAAATGTATGCGTTAATGTCCCGATATGAAGACATGAAGTTTCTCGTTTATGGCTCCCTACATTACTTCTTGGCTTAGGCCACAAAAGTTAGTATGAAAATCCATTTTTGTCCGCTGCTCTAATTTTTTAAATTTCTATACTAAAATTAAATTGGCAAAGGAAAAAATTACATACAGCCAACCACCACCACAATCTGTACCTAAGCATAATTGCGACATAAAAAAAAAATCTATGGTACTATATTTATGTGCGGTTAAACATGGTGCTCAAATAGCTGGATCAAATTAGTACATTTAAAAAATAAAAAAGGTGGCAAATCGAAAATCTTTTTTTCTGCTTATGCGTATTTCGTAGTGATTGTTATTATAATTTAACAGAAATAAAAATGACTTCTAGTGATGAAAGTGACGGGGAACTTATGAACTGTACTCCGCCTCATTTAAAAGAGGAGGCAAATTTGGCTATGCAAAATATGCTACCGGAAAAAAGTAAAGAGATTTTTCCCTATAATAAACTATGATTTACTTGATTGTCTAGTAGTTATTTTAATTTTAATATTTCCTCACATTGTTTGAGAAAAGCACTATACAAGCTTTGGCCGGAACAGGGATTGCAGGACTCGTTCTATCTGGCCTCGTCTTCGACTCGGCCACCTACCCCAAACTCGTCCAGCAATCCCTTACTTCACGGCCTCTGCAGTAATGTACTATATACGTAGGTGCGTGTACATTCAGGGTTTTTAGGGAGTTTTTTCGTCATTATTGTCTTAGTAAATTGGTGGTTCTAAAAAGCAAGCTTCTGATTAAACAGGGAAAAAATGGATCGGGGATAAAAGTAGGTAAGAACGTTAAATTTTCGGGAATTTTGTTTTTTTTTCTACCCAGAATCACGAGTACTATCGATCCTGATAAGAGAAAAAGATTTTTGTTCCATTGCGTTACCGTCGTACATACTTGTATGAATGAAGTGACGGAATGGAAAAAGCAATTTTGGAACGCTTTTTTCCCCTACTAAGATGATACGTGATTCTGAGTAGGAAACCGAAAAATAACGGGTAACACTCCGGGAGTACCGAGAGAAGTGAAAACTACACACGCACACTCGCACAAGTCCCCGTCAGAATCTGACGCGAGTTTAACATTTTTTACCCGTCCCAAAAAAGAGCACAACGCTGCTAAAGAAGTTTTCACAAAACAAAATCCCAGAAAAAGCTTAAGAGTGCAATTTAAAAAAAAATCCTCGTAAATCGGTGTACTCGAATAAATTTAATATTTGTTCGAAAAATCATGACAACAGCCCGTAAGCATTAACAAGTTTCTATAAATAGATACGCCTCGTAACTATACGAGAACCGTCAAAAAACAAACTGGAAATAAGATAAATTGCCCCAAAAAGCACTTACATAAATCATGCTGAAACCCCAACGCGGGAGATTAGATCTACTTAATTTCACATTTAAGTGAAATTTGCGTCTAGGCCAACCGAGAATCGATCACGTGCGAATTCTGAGGACTAGTGACGGTCCCAGAAAGCGGTTATAACACAACATAACAACACACACAACAACAACACAACACATTAACATTATGCTGAGTGGGGTCCACTTTACACCATATCGGTACTATTCCTTATAGTATATTGTATTTCTCATTGTTTTATATCTACGTGTATCGAATGTGTGTAAATAAATGTTTCTCTCTCTCTCTCTCTCTCTCTCTCTCTCTCTCTCTCTCTCATAACATGTTTTTTCTACTTGTTGATTTTAATCTGTCAATTATGTGTTTATAGACAAAATTGCAATCACATACTTTTTAATCTTGGATAGTCTATGGCACTTCGGTCTCAACTGTAATATACAACGCCGTATAACATGTTATGTAACACCGTATAAGATATATCACAATAGGTAGTATGGTCACGTCATGTTTAACGAAAATTAAGCGAGGGTGACTATGGTTGCTGGTGCTCGCTTACCATCAGGTGACCCACTAACTCGTTTACCTTTATTGACGTATAAAAAGATGATTTGTTACGGTGTTGCAATTTATGTGTCTTCTTGTGATTTGTGACAAAACGCCACATCAAAGTTTACTTTTAAAAAAATCGGTTTACATTCTGTAGAAAAACAGTTTGCTCAATATAGTTTTAAGCACTTCATGACTGTAATACTGGCTAGAAACATAACGTTTAAAAAGAAAACACGAATTTAGAAACAAGGCCAGACAGTCTTTGTAAGTCTAGTTACAGTTACTTCTATCGCCATCCTTATCATCTTCAAAACTTTGTTGCAGGACGGCACGTTCTCTCTCGCGGACTTCACAGACGCCTACCAGGAGAATGAGGTCCAGCGAGTGATCCGGGCTTACGAGAATTCTATCTCCATCGACGTGCACTGCTCCACCAGCGGGGGAGGGGAATGGGCCAAGTTGCCCGAGATGCCGTTCGTCAAACACTGCAAGATTAGGGTCAACCCCACTGACATATTGGACACTGGCTCGCAAGCCATCAAGGATTTTATTTGTAAGTCATATTTTTCATCATCTATAGCTTATATTCGTCCCACTATAGAGCTCAGGCCTCCCAGAACGAGGGCTTGGGCTATAGTTCCCACTCGGGCCCAGTGCTGATTGGGAACTTCACACACACCGTTAAATTGCTTCGCAGATGAGTGCAGGTATTCTCACGATGTTTTCATTCGCCGAAAAACTCTCGATAATTTTTAAATGTATTGGTGAGTATTGTCACGGAAAGATTACAGTCCGCGAGCTCTTAGAAAGACACTTGGGTTTCGGGTACGGCCGATTCAAATATCAAACCCATACGAGTGAGTGAGATAACAAGATAGGCCCGAAAGTCGTTGTAGAAGCTCACGGGCCTTTTATTCTTAAAACGAATATTCTTGTGAGTAGGATTTTGTATGAACTTTATTTGACTATTTTGCAAAATAGCAAAGTTGGGTTATACATTTACTTTTGTTTATTTTATTCAAAAAAGAATTTAAATAATGCACGAACTTTGAGAAAAAATAGTCACAAAAATAAACCATTAGGTACATAATTATGGCATCGCAATAAAAAACAAATTAAATCAATTTACAGAATACTAAATAATAATTATTAATTAATAAGCTTTTGTCTAATCTACACTATTTCATTATGTTCATACATTTATCGTACAAAAATAACTAGACCACAGTACAGCTTAACATTTATTTATGAGGCAAAAACAGTTTCGCCGCCAATCGCGATATGATTGACAGTTTCAATCCAATAAGAATCTCATCAGATTTTCATTGGATCCTGTAAGCGTTCCCGCGCTGCTCAAAAATCCGTGTGTTCCCGAACTTGGCTGTCACTGTCGTGCGTATATTGAATCAGTTATAACGTTTTTGTGCTATCATGAAAATGAAAATGAAGATTTATTTTTGCAAATTGGCCGCCAAGGGCTCTTTTACATGTATTTTTGAAACTACCAGCGCATTCGGAAAGACCATCATTGCCAAGAAGAATGCGCCGCAAGAAACTTGACAGAAAGTAATTTTTTCAAAATAAAATACAGTAAGAATACTTAAATTCTACTTCAATTAAATACGTTTATAAAAGGGATATATAAGGTCCCCGAGCTTTAAATTATATTAATCTATAGTAGAGATGTATAAAGATTACTAGTCAAAACAACAAAAAAAAATATAAGTTCAGTGGAGGTGTAAAACGCCTCCACCGTCAAATAAATTAATTGGAGATGACTCCAATGTCGAAGAGAAAAAAATAAAAAATAAAACAAAATTATGAAATATTATAATAGGTATTTTATAATATTACATAATATTTGTGTTATATGTTTAACTAAGAAGTATTTTAAAATGACCCGGTTATATTGTTAAGGCGCAAGGGAAGATGGAAATGTGACGGAATAAAGTTTTAAAACTGTAGTGCTTTAAAAAGAAAAAAAGTTTCAGTAGGTATATTTTTTTTAATTAGTTTTTATTTTATAGAAAAAAAACCGGTCAAGTGCGAGTCGGACTCGCGCACCGAGGGTTCCGTATCATTATCTATAAATATATAAAACCAGTGTAAGCAGAGCCCTGCTCCAAAGCAAAATGTACGCAGTGTGGGGTTACTTTATATTGGTCACTGCTATATACAGACATACATACACATTTACGGTTTTCGCAATTATTCTTTAATCTGTGCTATAAGACCTACCTTCATACCAAATTTCAAAATTCTGCGTTCACGGGAACTACCTTGTAGGTTTTGATTCCCTTGAGAGTTGAAAATTTGCGGAAATTTGCGGCATAAACGGCTGTATCTTTTGATTGCGTTGGCTTAGAATTTTGATTTTTTCACAGCTCCAAGGGGCAGTAGACCTAAGTATTTGATATAAATTTCAGCTTGATACCTCCACGCGTTCCTGAGAAAAAGGGTCTTGACAGACGGACGGACGGACAGACGGACAACAAAGTGATCCTATAAGGGTTCCGTTTTTTCCTTTTGAGGTACGGAACCCTAAAAACTGTCATTTTTTTTACAAATACTACTTTATGTTGGATTAAAGTGCATAGAATGCACTTCTGTTAAGTAAATACCATTGTACTAACGATCTCTTTTGTGTGTTGAGTTTATAGGGTCACCATATTGAGAAAATGGAAGGGATAAGTACTACTAGGGATACTTGTTTTGGATGTTTACTTTATTTATCGAGAGATTATTCAACATTATGTGAATAGAGGCTAAATTGTCCGTGACAGCTGTTTCTGT
Organism: Pandemis corylana; assembly: GCA_949127965.1. Lineage (NCBI taxonomy): Eukaryota > Metazoa > Arthropoda > Insecta > Lepidoptera > Tortricidae > Pandemis > Pandemis corylana. The sequence goes on along the minus strand of OX421866.1, from coordinate 1,074,462 downwards.
CAACTGTCACTCGTTTATCCGCTACTAATCCTACTAATATTATAAACGCGAAAGTTTGTAAGTATGGATGGATGGATGTATGTTACTCTTTCACACCAGAACGGCCAGACAGATTTAGATGAAATTTGGAACATAGGTAGATTATAGTCTGGAATAACACATAGGCTATTTTTTACCCCAGAAAATTGCGTAATTCCTGCGGGATAGCGATAAACGAATTCTATGCAGACAAAGTTGCGGGCAACAGCTAGTAGTAAAATATATCTAACTAGCAAAAAAAATGTAGGCTTTCTATTGGTAAAACAATTTTCTCGAACTCAATAGTATAGAATGGATGTTGGAAATTTGTAACACATAAGTCTAACTTCACCTCAATATTCAGTAATATACCTACCCCACTATGTTGACATTTACACATGAAGTCCCCATTTCAAACAATCCGCACAACTTTTAGACACCCTAGCCTACAATTCGCTCATCAGCAAGTTTGTCTCGCAATTTGCAACATTGTCACCCTAACGCTACGAGCGCGCTACGCCAAATTTCTACGCCGTAGCAAGCAATTTTAGGTCTACGCTGTACGTAGATGAAATTCTATTTATATGAATAGATATGAATAATAATAGTCATGGGATGGTTATGATAATAATAATTATATCGATAACATTTAATGATGTTTTAAGGAAGACTACATCGAAAACCTCAAAAATAATCCGGATTCTGGTATTAGAGACTTCAAAATAATACATCACAAAGTTTTGCCTGTCTGTCTCATTGTTCACACTAATCTTAGAAATTTATTCTCATATGACATTTTTACAAGTAGATTACACTGAGCCAGAAGCAATCGTAGCTTTGTTTTATCAAATTATATTAAATTTTGCTTGCATACTGGTCTGGGAGTAAAGAAAAAACATAGAATGCACCAGTTGCTTCTGTTCCCGCGCAGATGGTAGTGGTATGGTGGTGGAGGGAATGGGCGAATGTCGTAGGACTCAGGTTATAATCGATGCGGCTAGCAACCTATCACTATTTTGATTTCCCTTTTCATCTATACGCCCTTAATCATGCTAAACGTGGCCTTAAAGTTATGTTACCTTAGGCTCTGTTGACCCCGTAAGGGATAAATACGTGATATATGTATGTGTGTATGTATAAAAGTATATAATTATAATCTTAACAATATTCAAAACCCAATATGAACGTTCTTCATACCGCAACATACTTACACGACCCACAGAACTTTGTCGAACTAAATGAATAATTTACCAACTTCGTAACAAGTTGGTGTATCACAAATGCATATTGCGACACAGTTCCAGCCTATAGACCGCTTAATAACTTCGGGATAGTTTAAGTTCATTTTCTCTTGAATATAATAGACATTATGAATACAGAAAAGGTAGGTAGTGCCCTGCCTTTATATTAGTCTTGGCGTGGCACTATCGTGCCCCTAGATATTTAAAAATGTTTATTGTTTAATGCTCGTCTCATTTACTCAAAGGTTAACTGGTAGAGATCCCTTATAGGGATAAGTGCGCCTTTGTGCATTATATTTAAGGTCTTTTTGAGATTTGTCTCTAATTCTTTTAGAGTAAGATCCCAGAGCGATCAGACATAACTTATTTTCAGACGAATGAAACCTTAAGTTTTTAGTAGCGTCTCGTGTGCCTTGAATACCTACGCGCTTGTGAAAACTTGCCGAGTGACACCTGGGCAGGTACCAGGTGAGAAAGGTAACTAAAAATAAGAGTTATTTAACTTAAATTCAGATGGCTGATTTTTATATATATATTATGTAGAATATTATTTTAAAGTAATATCATAAGTGTCAGACACTTTTGATGGACCAGAGCTTTTGTCAGACGCTTTTAAGGTATAGGTACCCAAAAAATAAATGAACTTTACTTATTTTTACATGTCTGATTTTTGAATATGTTATTGAAGTATTTATTTAAAAGTTATATTCAATCAGTCAGAAAAATTAGAGTGACCAAACAACCCCTAAGACAAAAATTGTTCAGCCAGAAGTATGAGGGCGAGAGCACTATTGCGCATGCGTTTCAGAGTGAGTGAGACGTCCAGAATAACTCGGTTCCCCTTCTTAAACTCACCATCTGTTTCAATCTACTGTGTACCTATGTGCTGTCTTTTTTTACCTGTGAAATTTATAGTATTCCTGTTAAAGTTAATTTCGTTGAAATAAAAATGCAAAAATGTCAGATCGAAAACAGTAAGTATTCTTAACACATTTAATTTTTTTACTTTGAGGCGCATGCGCAATAGTGCTCTCGCCCTCATACTTCTGGCTGAACAATATTTGTCTTAGGGGATGTTTGGTCACTCTAGTTTGTCTGACTGATTGAATATAACTTTTAAATAAATACTTCAATAACATATTCAAAAATCAGACATGTAAAAATAAGTAAAGTTCATTTATTTTTTGGGTACCTATACCTTAAAAGCGTCTGACAAAAGCTCTGGTCCATCAAAAGTGTCTGACACTTATGATATTACTTTAAAATAATATTCTACATAATATATATATAAAAATCAGCCATCTGAATTTAAGTTAAATAACTCTTATTTTTAGTTACCTTTCTCACCTGGTACCTGCCCAGGTGTCACTCGGCAAGTTTTCACAAGCGCGTAGGTATTCAAGGCACACGAGACGCTACTAAAAACTTAAGGTTTCATTCGTCTGAAAATAAGTTATGTCTGATCGCTCTGGGATCTTGGACTATTTATATTTGTACAAGAAAGCATTTACTTACTTACTTAAAAGTTTTTAAAGGGGGTTTAAAAGAAAATTTCAAAAACGGGTCAAGTGCGATTAGATTTGTGCTTATACCAGGGTTCCGTATCACTCATCATCAGGGTTCATCTTCTTCTGTTTTATGTACAATAAAGAGTTATACATACATACATACATACACTCACAAATATCTTGGGACAATTGACAACAATTGACTTGAGTCCCAAACTAAACAAAGCTTGTTAATTATGTACCCACTAGCTGTTGCCCGCGACTCCGTCTGCGATGGATTCGCTTATAGCTATCCCGCGGGAACTATGCTAATTTCCGGGATGAAAACTATCATATATGTCCTTCTTCGGGACTGTAGCTATCTCTGTACCAAATTTCAATAAAATCGGCTTAGCCGTTTTGCCATGAAAGAGAAGGCAAAATTAAAACTTACAAAATTTCGCCTTAATATTAGTAAGATGTAGTCATATTATTTTGTACTATCAAATGAATCAAGAATTTTTACTTCTTGATTTTTTATGTTTACTTTTACGGTTTTACCGTTAGAAATTAAATTTCTAAGCGACACTGAAAATTAGAACACAGAAAAATCCGAAAAGTAAAGCCTCCCCGCCATAGCTTATTTTTTTCGGATTTTCCTTGTTCTCATTTTTTTTGTGGACAAATATGACTCAAATGTAATCTTTTATTCTACTTTAAACATTAACAAGGCGATTACAACTTTCAAACAAACTCCCCGATCTCGTAACATCCTAAATTTCCCGTCGGAAAGTACCTAATTTCCCTTTTATCATGTATTTATGCATAACTCTTAAGTATGAGAAATTTGCGGGTGGCAGAACGAATTTCCTCACATTCTTGAACTTAAGTAAGATAACATCTCGAGGAGCTAGGCTTGAAGATAACTGATTGCAGAGTCTCGGACACCGTCGAAGAGTTGCATGTCTGTCTGTTTTTTGTCGGATACATTTTGGTGAGTGTGCGCAGGAATTGCACGACCTTATAGTTCCATCTCCGTTTCGCCAACGGACTTCCAGGCGGGGGGAGCGTTTTCACCCATTTGTTGTCAACATACCATTGACCCGCACGAGGCGGTTTGCTTCATCCTTCCTAATGCGAACTGCTAGGGAATGGAATTCGCTCCCATCGTCTGTATTTCCGGACAGATACAATCTGGGGCTCTTCAAGGCTAGAGTGAATAGGCTGTTACTGAGCCAGTGAGTTACACCTTTGGCCTCATCTGCACCTTCCACCAAGTGAGATAGAGGCCAATCACTGGTCAGTTCGTAGTAAAAAAAAAAAAAAAAAGTACATAGGTTTTCATAGTTAATTTGACGGCAATTTGTATGAATACATCTTTTTAGACTACAAGCCCATGGAAAAAAAACATGGGAAATGAACCAGCGTGAATGAAGCTTAGAAGGCTGTTACTATATCATAAAATAACTCTGAGCGCTATGCCGTCATTTCTGAGCGGTACAGATTTTTACTCATACATGGAAAAAAAATTGCACTAACTTCCGGCACCACCACTTTAAAGCGGCACTAGGTTTTTCGTCATTTATTTTTAATCATCTATAAGCTATAAAAACGCCGTAAATTAATAATTAGTCGTAATTCCTCACTTGTACCTGAGAAATTCCATACATGTACCGCTCAGAAATAACGGCATAGCGCTCAGAGTTATTTTATGATATAGTAACAGCCTTCTAAGCTTCATTCACGCTGGTTCATTTCATTTTTTTTTCCATGGGCTTGTAGTCTATTTCTAACGACTTTTCCCCTCATTCATAAACGCTTTGTAGGCTTCTGCTAACTTAGCAATCGTCCTTATCTGTCACTTTGACATTTACCTTTCACAGATAAGGACAAACGATTGCTAAGTTAACAGAAGTCTCTAGAGCGTTTACGAATGAGTGAATCTTTTGATTGCGTAGACTAAGAGTTTTTCGCAGCTCCAAGAGCGGACCAGTAGTTGGTATTTATTTAAATTTTATACCCTTACACGTTGCTGAGAAAAAAGGTCTTGACAGACAGACAGACGGACATTGAAGGGAGCTTATAAGGGTTACTTTTTACCGTCAGAAGTGCGGAATCTATACCTATAATAAATCAGTAGAAAGTTCGTGTCTGTACATTAAATAAATTCATCAAAAATAGAGTGCTAACGATTAGGGAAGAGTAATAAAACACAAAAAATTGATTTTATAATTTTTGTATGTATGTATGGATGTGTTCATTTACCTATGTCTGTGTTCGCTAATCTCCAAAGCTATTGCACCGGTTTAAATAAAATTTTGAAAATCCCTGGTCAATATTTTAAATACTTTGGATCCCGGAAAATTTAAGAGTTCCCGTGGGATACTTAAAAGACGATAATAATTTATGCAGCTTAGTACACAAAGCATCTAATTAATTGGCGTGCTGACACCTTATATTACCGCGGTTATATTAAACATACATACATAATTATTTGAAATTTGGTATACATTTAGTTTCAGTCCCAGAGACGGACATAAGATAGTTTTTATCCCAGAAAAAAACTTAGTTCGCGCGGGATAGCGATAAGCGAATTCTGCTAGTCTTCTAGTCTTAAATAATACCCAAGAGCCTGACCAGACGTCCAATACCAAAGAATTACTTGACAAAACACATCCAAATAACCAATACAGACGAAGGAATTTCAACCCACACACTACATTACAACGTTATGTCTTCGACTACGCGCCATCGGCGACATCCGAATGATTTCCTATCCATTGCGCAGTCCTAACTCTTACCCCACAACTGTTAATAGCCATGATACGCAATGTATTAGAAAACTACTGGTCGCGTGTTTGGGTCGTCGGCAGGGTAAAGGTATTTGTTCATTTATTATGAAGCAGGGTAAACAGGCGTGTATGCGGGCACCTGGGTATTTCTATTAAGGGCAAGTTATATCTTAGTGGGTATTTATAGAACGGTATCGCAGGAATTAGATTGGAAATACTATCGGAAAAACACGTTAATCTTTTGGGTAGCGCATTCGAAGAAAAAGTAGGCATGTAGGTGAATTGACATGTTTGATATTCGCTTAAATTAAGTTGTTTCTAAGTTATAAGTTGAGCTGGTCTCGCGCACCGAGGATTCTGTACAAATCAAATATAGTGAGAGGTAATGTTAAATCATGCTAAACGTGGCCTTAAGGTTTTGTTACCTTTGGCTCTGTCTACCCCGTAAGGGATAAAGACGTGATATATTGTATGTATGTAATGTTGTATTGGTTACATATACAAGCAGACATAAATATACTCGGTTTTTAGTATTTGTTGTTATGGCGCCAACAGAAATACCTACATCATGTGTGAAATTTTCAACTGTCTAGCTGTCATGGTTCATGAGATACAGCCTGGCGACAGACAGACAGGGTCCCGCTTTAATCCTTTGAGTAAGGAATCCTAAAAAGGGTGCAAAATATTTTACAAAGAAAAAACTATTAGCAGATAAAAATACATTTTTCTTGTGACAACCCTGTTCACTGGAGTGTTAAACTTTAATTGCGTGTCGCGCACTGAACCTTCAACTTTAAAGCGCAGTGAGTAGAGTTTAATCTTAAATGTCACATCCGCATCTTACATATCGAGTTAGTAGGGCAGAAAATTGTGACCCGATCGCTGATTGGTTCGCTCAACTCGTTACTTCTAGGGCTGTACATTATTATTATTATTACCTCTATATTTCTTTTTATCTAAAGTTAGGTTCTTACAATATTTATATAAAAAGTAAAAAAAACCTGAATTAATACAAAATACATAAACATTCTAAAAAAATAACCTAGGGTGCCGCCGGCAGCGAGGCGAGGCCTAAGCTACCGGTGGTCAGGGCGACAGAGAGAGGAACCTCCTGACTATCCGAGCCGTGTCCAGGAGTACCGCCTTCTGTATCTGGCCCTTGACCCAACCACCTAGCGAGAGCCTTTTAAGGTGATGGTCAAGGCTCTTCGCTATTAAACCGTTCGCCGACCTTATTATTATTATTATGAGCCTATTGTGTCCCACTGCCGAGCAAAGGCCTCCCCCCAACGCTTCCACTGCTCTCGGCCTGCTGCGGTACGTGTCCAGTCCCTCAAGGTATCCAAACTCGTCCCGCCATCGCCGTCTAGGTCTGCCGCCGCTTTGAGTTAGTGGGACTCCACTTAGTGGTTGTCTTGGCCCATAACTCATCCGGCATACGGCAAACATGACCAGCCCAGTCCCATTTTCGCTTTGCCGCCTTTTTACCAACGTCTGTGACTTGAGTCATAGAGCGCAAGTCAGTGTGCCGGACTCTATCCACTAGTTTTCACCTAGCATGCTGCGTTCCATGGCTCGCTGGCAAACCCCGATCTTGGATTGGAGAGCCTCTGTCAAAGACCAAGTTCGAGCACCGTAGGGCTGTAAATACAATTAAAAAATATCTAAAGCATAAAACTTAAAATAAAAAGTACCTAATATCGAAGTTTATTACAGCACTGCGGTTTTATTAAAAATGCACGTTTAATTTATGGCAGGCTTTAGTATGAACAGAACTAACTGTTCCCGAGTTTTATCCCTCGGCGCCCGCGAATGGGAGCATGCATCTGGCAAATGCATGCAAAAGTGCACGATCCTAAGCTCTTGTGGGGGGATTGAATAGCCTTTGTGGATGTATAGTTTTAAGTTTCGTTTAGTTGCAAAGGTTTCTGAAGCTAGAAATTACTATTGGTTTTTTTTGCCAATAAATTTATATTTAAAAGATAAAATAATAACCGTTAATTCTGCCCTGCGTTGTACTTGACCGTACGTACTATATGCAGGAATTGATAGAGAAAAGAGAAAGGAGTGCAAAACCTGAGGCTGACTGCAGACCTACCAGATCCCCAACACTCACAAACTACGTACATACCGTCATGCCTCTTTCCCACAGGGGTAGGCAGAGACTACTTTGTTCTACTTGCTACGATCCTGACATACTTCATCAATCTCTTCATACATGCTTGTCGGTTTTGGGTACTCCTGACCTTTTTCCAAAACGTCACGCACAAACTATCTCTTCATAATATTATTATAGATACCTTAGCATGGTTACTTACCCCTGTCTTTTCCCTCAGCATACCTGGACCCGTACATCGTGCCGGCGTCCCTGGACAGACTGCTGGAGTCGAGCGACGTGGTCGGCAACATACGATTCAGCCACCCAACGCTCTACGTATTCCCCGGCGGTCAGGGTGACGCCGCGCTCTTCGGGATCAACGGATTTAACATGCTTGGTAAGTACTTGAACTTGACAGCTTTGACGGCTACGCATCCTATGCTAGACGTTGGCGAAATGTTGCTAAGTATCCAGTTCAAAAAATTAATGGGATACGGTAGCTGGTGACGTTGGCAGCTACCGTATCCTATATAAATTTGGTGTTGCTAAATCATCGCCAAATGTGTTAATTGTCGTTGATATCAGTTTTGCTTGGATACAGTAGGTACCTGGTGACGTCGTCAGCAACCGTATTCTATACTAATTTAACTTTTCGAAATCAATGCCAGTGTGTTAACTGCCGTTATTATCAGTACCGGTTGGATACAATAGCTAGTAATATCGGCAGTTACCGTATCACTACGAACAACTTTAGAAACATCGTCTTTTTCAAGTTTTCTTATGACAGCAAAAAAGTAAAATATTTTTTTACTTTTATCTAATCTAATACCTTTAAACAACCGATTCTTGTATTATTATTGTATTATAATCTGAATTTCGGAAATGGCTCGGTGGATATATCTCAAGAAAACCTGGCTAGAGGTTTCATTTTAGAAAACGTACCAAACAAACAGTCATCCAGATACTAGCCCAGTGTATATGTATGTATAACCAAGAATTATCGCACGAGGTGTTTGTTACATAACACGTTTCCCAAATAGAATAATTCAATTCGCTAACCAATACGTAGGCTGGTTACGTCCAAGGCTCTGGCCTTTCCGACCCAATGGAAGGCAAACAGAACTTGATTGAAAATAAATTGAACCGATATTTCGTGCGTTTACTCAGAGGACAGGTGTGTTATTGTCTCGAATATATTCAAGGCGATTCTAGCAATTGCAGCAGCATAGAAAGAGTACCTTTGTTCTAAGGTGGGAGATAAAACAATGTATGCACGAGTAATGTAAACCCTTTAGAACAAAATAAAAATGAAGCTAACACAATTGACAAACAAAAGATACCCGACGAATTTATCCCTTTAGGGGGTTATGTTTGCCAAACGTGTTTTCGTTTCATGTATACTACATTAGCTTCTGCCCGCGACTTCGTCTGCGTAGAATTATACATAAAAACCTTCCTCTTGAATCACTCTATCTATTAAAAAAACCGCATCAAAATCCGTTGTGTAGTTTTGAAGATATAAGCATACATAGGGACATAGGGACATATGGACAGAGAAAGCGACTTTGTTTTATACTACACACACACACACACACACACACACACACACAAATCACGTCTATATCCCTTACGGGGTAAACAGAGCCTGAGGTAACAAGACCTAAAGGCCACGTTTAGCATGATTGTAGGCGTATAGGTGGAAAGGGGAATCAAAATAGTGAAGGGTTGCTAGCCGCATCGCCTGTAACATGATTCCTAAGAGTCGCCCATTCCCTACACTACACTATGTAGTGATAAATCACGCCTTTATTCCTTACGGGGTAGACGAAGCCTAAGTTAACAAAGCCATGTTTCTATCTATCTAATCAGCCCACATCCACCCACTGCTGAGTAAAAGCCTCTTCATTTTCACGCCACTTTGCCCGGTCCCGTGCCAATGTCATCCACAGTTTTCCAGCCGAATGACAGATGTCATCTGACCAACGGGCTGATGGTCTGCCCACCGAACTTCGACCCAGTCTTGGCCGCCACTCTGTGACCGCCTTCGACCATCTGTCGTCGCTCCGTCTTGCCAAGTGCCACTTCAGCTGTGTTATCCTAGTTCCGACATCCACAACTCTGGTCTGTTTCTGAATTTCGGAATTGGCCACGAAGCCACGTTTAGCATCGTTTAATGTTTTCTTATAATAGTGATGGATTGCTCGCTGCATCTCCATGATATGTTGCCTAAGATTTTCTCCTATTTCTTTGATGGACGCAGAGACGTAAGTTCTCTTTGCGTGTTCTGCAGGATCTATAATGGGGAGTGCTCCGTTGAACTTTTCAACCTTATTCCAGCTGCCAAGTTCCATCACCGTACTACTCGACGCAAAAGTAGTTTCCACCAACATCACCTCGATAGTTGGTGCTCCAACACCGTGCAATTTAAGCGGTCTTTCTTGCCCCGTACGTGCAAAATTTGGAATGGGCTGGCGGCTGGGGTTTTTCCAACTGGCATGGTACATAGTGACATGGGTACCTTTAAGAGGCGAGTGTACCATTTCTTGCAAGGCCGGCAACGCGCTAGCAGTCCCATTGGTGCTGTAGTTGTCCATGGGCGGCGGTGATCACTTACCATCAGGTGCACCGCATGCCCGTTTGTCGGTTTTAATATATCGACGCTTGAAAGGCAAAATGTCATAAGCGACAAAATGGTAATTTTACAGGAGAGCCAAAACCTCGACACAGACAAATCTGCTGATTTCAATGATATATATAACTCAATATCACAAAAAATGTCGCTTATCCCATTTCGCCTTTCAAGCGTCGATATATAAAAAAAACTTTTACCAGCTGCGCGGGAGGAAAGGAAACTGGTACATTCTATGTTTTTCTTTGCTCCCAGACCAGGATAGAAGGTAGACTTCTTACCATATAACCAATTATATCCATGATAGTATGAGAGCAAAGAAAAAGCGTATTATGTACCGTTGCTTCCCTTCCCGTGCAGATGGTAGAAGCACATTGAGGAATGGGCAAAAATCTTAGGAATCACGTTATAGGCGATGCGGTTAGCAACCCATCACTATTTTGATTCCCCTTTACAGACACAATCATGCTAAACGCCTTTAGGTCTTGTTAACTTAGTCTCTGACCCGTAAGGGATAAATACGTGTTTTATGTATTGAGAAATTAAAGAATAGAAGAGAGCATCAATTTCGTTTCAGATTCCTAAAGGATTATTTTACTTACGCCTGTTATAATACAATACAATACAATACAATAACTCGTTATTTAACACCACACATAACAACCGAAACAGAAAAAGGTATACAGAATATTACAAGGTAACAATAGGCGGCTTTACGCTACAGATCGATCTCTACCAGGCAACCATAATGGACTGGAGAACAGAACAGATCTGAGCAGGTGGTGCAATTTAGAATATATATTAATATACTAAGTACTGAAATACATAATATATTATACATAAAACACACATTTACAATAAATGGAGATATAAATAGACACATACACACATACCTAAAAAAGCCAGCTACAAGATTCATGCACAAGATGACAGATAATAATGTTTTCCTAACTCTTGTAATGTTATGACAGTCCAAACATAACCTTACTGTAGTACATTGTTAAGTGGTGTATACACGGGTATCTGGAGTGCTTGCACAACTATCGCGTTACAGTAAACACGCCGGTGTACACTGGCTTAATAGGATGTATAGAAAATAATGGTGATATTGGTTACTCAGACGCTGAGGTTATTGGAGCCAGATTTAGCTTCAGAGGGGTTCCCATGACGTCTTAGTGAATTCAATTCCGTAAAAATAAAAATGACAGCTAAAATCTGACATCCGATGCTGGCGTCTTTTGTTTTTGGGATTTTTTTTTCTTAATTGATTTGAATGAACCATACCAAACCATGCGTTTGCATGTGTACTAACAGTTGTGCTCATTAAACTTTGATAATGATCCCGTAGAGGGATCGAAACGCGTCAGTGATTGTGTGGTGTAAGGGATAATTAAGTTTGTGGGATTTACGTGTGTTTTATTGGCAGTAGTAGAGGGAGGGATTGCATGAAAAACATATATATTTCACACAGGCTTGGTTATCTTGCACGTGAGTAGCGGAGTAGCGAGGTAAAAATTTTGTTGTTTATTGAAATGGACCTCCTCAAATTCAATAAAATATTTAATTGATTTGATTTATTTATTTCCTACATGGAGGAATACATAAATGAGTGTTCAAATACGGGTTATACAATTTGCTATACATTTTTATATAATTATTAGCGATTGCCCGCAACTCCGTCTGCGAAGATGAGCTTTAGGTAAACCAACAGTATTTTTTTTTCAAAGATATTTCGAAGAGGCTAATAGACGCTACGGGTGACCGCAGAGCTGGCAGTTTCCTTGGACAGCATAATATTAGTATCGCTGTCCAAAGGCGGAATGCTGCCAGCGTCTGCGGAACTATGCCACGGGGGCCCCTCCTGTTTTAATTATTATATTTTAAGATTAGTTTTAGTTTAGTTTTTCATTCGTTTTTAATTTAATAGTTTAATTTGTTTTTAATTCCTCTTTTATATGAAATAAACACAATTTACGGTATAAAATAACGTTTTTCTGTCAAGGTGAAAGAATGAGCACGGATTCGACAAAACTAAACATATTCTTTAGCTACTACCGGTCATTGGCGTAGTTTTTTGACAGAGGCCAGTCTTTCCTGACCATCGCTTACCTTGCATCAATACTGAACCGACATGGGAGTAAAGAAAATGTGTTAACTTAATCACTGAGATGGGACAAGAAAAAAGATTATTTCACGAAGCAATATTCTCCCTGGCAGCCATCCAACATTCGAGTATAGCCCTAGAGGCAAGGCCGCGACATATAACTTGAGTAGATATAGATACGGCTTTGATAGATAGATAGACACAAACTTTATTCACAACAAACACATGCAAAGCTCAAAACAAGGAAAGAAGCGGGTGCGGGTGGTAGGGCCTTGTGCAAGGTCCGTCCGGATCGCTACCACCATCTTACTCGCTAATCCTGCCGCTAAGTAGCAGTGCTTACACTGCTGTGTTCCGGTGTGGAGAGTAAGACAGCCGGGGAAATTACGGGCACAAGAGGCATGGCATCTTAGTCCTCTAGGTTGGCAACGCATCTGCAATCCCTCCGGGGTTGCAAGTGTCTATGGGCAGCGGTGATCACTTAACATCAGGTGACCCACTTGCTCGTTTGCCTTCCTATTCATATAAAAAAAAACTCAAAAAAATAACTTAAATGCGCTTCATCACTATCAATCACTACATAGTATAAAACAAAGTCGCTTTCTCTGTCCCTATAAAGTCAAAGTCAAAGTCAAAGTCAAAGTCAAAAGTTTATTTGTTCAAAAAGTAGGTTACATGGTTAACAGGTGTTATGCCAACATTCTGAAGTTCTCCACTTTTTGCCGCTTATACGGCGTACAAATTTTACATCAGGAGACTCCATCTCAAAGGTTGTACCCATAATTAATGTTACATGACCATACACTATAAAAATAAACAAAATGATTAGGTAGACCTTTACAATAAAATTAATATACATACTTCATTTATTCATGCATTATTGAATTCTGTGTCATTTAAATATTCCTGTATGTCATAATAGCATTTATTTTTCAATACTTTACATAATCTATCTCTAAATCTATTCAGTGGCAGTGTTTTCAGATTTTCTGGCAATTTGTTAAACAGTTTGACTGCCATACAAAATACACTTTTTCTGAACAGGGCACAGTGTGCTCGTGGAATTGTGTGCCTGTTTCTTGGGCGAAGATTACGTTCCGGGTTGAGTTTATGTTCCTGAAAACGATTGTCATATTTTTTTATAAAAGTCAGGCATTCCATTATAAATAGAGAAGGAACGGTTAATATACCAAGTTCTTTAAAATATGGTTTACAGCTTTCCCTAATGGTTATTCCTGTAATTGCACGAACACACCTTTTTTGCATTAGGAATACATTGTGCCATTTTGATGAACTACCCCAAAACATTATGCTATATGTAATTATTGATTGCACATGTCCATAATAAGCAGTAATCGCAGTTTCTTGATTAACTAACTTAACTAATTGTCTGAGAGGATATATAAAGCTATTTATTTTCGAGCATATTCTTTCTATATTATATTTCCAATTGCAATTTTGGTCAAGTCCTACTCCTAAAAATATACATTTCTCAACAATATCTATTGGTATTTTGTTAAAACTAATTTCTATTTTAGGCGGTTTGGACTGAGGTTGGTGAAATTGCAGGATTTTAGTTTTGGCAATATTAAGTATCAAATTGTTGTTTTATATCTTTATGTATGCTTAAATCTTTAAAACTACGCAACGGATTTTGATGTGGTTTTTTTTAATAGATAGAGTGATTCAAGAGGAAGGTTTATATATGTATATTACATGCATAATATACCGTGCGAAGCCCGGGCGGGTCGCTAGTATATTAATACTAGCTGTTGCCCGCGGCTTCGCTCCCGTTTTTTTCTTCTTCTAAATTTCAATATGAAAAATAGATAGTAGCCGATCTCAGACCTACTGAATACGCATATAAAATTTGGTAAGAATCGGTAAAGCCGTTTCGGAGGAGTACGGGAACGAACATTGTGACACGAGAATTTTATATCTATACTAATATTATAAAGAGGAAAGATTTGTACCTATTTTTGTATGTTTGTAATGAATAGGCTCAAAAAGTACTGGGCCGATCTGGATGAAATTTGGAACATAGATCTATATCTATACTCTATACTAATATTATAAAGAGGAAAGATTTGTACCTATTTTTGTATGTTTGTATGTTTGTAATGAATAGGCTCAAAAAGTACTGGGCCGATCTGGATGAAATTTGGAACATAGATAGATTATAGTCTGGAATAACACATAGGCTACTTTTTATCCCGGAAAATTGCGTGATTCCCGCGGGATAGCGATAAATATAAGATAAAGAACCGTGAATTTTAGAAGGAAGTTCCCTTTGTGATAATGTAAAAATTCATGCGGGTTAGAGAGTTACTACGAAACAATAACAATATATATTACATTTCTAAACGACACTGAAAATTAGAATATAGAAAAATCCGAAAAGTAAGGCTATGGCCGGGAATCGAACAGGGAACCTCGTCATTCCGTGACGCGTGGCTATACTCCTACCACCCATAGCAGGTGGGTAAGCTTTGAATTTTTCTATCTGTTACTAGGAGTGACGTGACCTTGTTACTATGCGATTTTTTGTAGATGAATATACATTACCTTAATAATATTTTATTGCTTCGTGATAAAACTGGATCTGTATTTCATTCACATATCACACACTTATCTACAAAAATACCGCCTACGGCGAACTCCGAAGGAAACTAATTCGACATCGAACATTTAACGAAAAACCCAATGTCAATAAAAAAGGTTCGATAAAACTACTAACTCAATAACAATCGCATTGTTACGGTCGATTTGTCCCGCTTACACCCGCAAAGTGTGAGAGGGATCGTAAATATCGAATAGATCTTTTCTGGTATAATAATAAGTTATTTGTTCCGCTTGTTCGCCGTACATAACTATTTTACATTACCAGGACATTCTAGGGTAAAATAAAAACTATTTCTAAATTAAAACAAACAAATGTTCGCGGCTTAGGGCTAGCCAAAGGGCCACCCCCGCCGCACCTAAATCTAAATTAATCCAAATTAATCATCCTACATTGGTTTTACCAGTGCCGGTTATGTAACTTGGTTATATACGGGGAACAAAAGATTCAATTATTGTTAGTAATTACTTATGACTCAAAATTAAACATTCAAATTCAAAATTTATTTTTGCAAAAAGGCCGCCCAATTTTTTACATGTCCATTTTTTAAACTACCACCATTGCCAAGAAGAATGCGCCGCAAGAAAGGCAGAAAGTCATTATTTCAAAATAAAATACATTAAGCTGCTTTCAACATGAAACTACCGTGAGACTTAATCATTATTACACATAAACGGATAACTCACGTATAAAAAGTCGAGTGATGCTCGACATGTTTCGGACTATTTCGTAGTCCTTTTTCCAAGAGCGCTCGCCCCGGCGGCAGCGACACGAACACTGCGCGCCAGCGCTCTGCTCCCGCGGCTGCTCTTGGAAAAAGGACTACGAAATAGTCCGAAACATGTCGAGCATCACTCGGCTTTTTATACGTGAGTTATTCGTTTATGTGTAATAATAATTACACTAAGCTGACTTAAATTCTATATAAATTAAATACATTTATAAAAGGGATGTGTAAGATCCTCAAGCCTTAAATTATAGTAGTCTATAGTTGAGATTTCTACAAAAAAATGACACCCCTCGGTTAACCCGTGACATGTCACTGAAAGGTAAATCTGCTGAATTGTAATTTGTAAATGCTATCATCGCCACCGCAGCTGTTTCATTTATCATTTCCGCCGTTGCCTGTCATTCCGAGTCAATGATTGCGGATTTACAAATTAAATTGAAGCTTTGTTAGTTATCGGTTGTTACGTAACGCTCTCACACTGGTGCTATAAATGTAAAACGTTATAAAACACAGTAAACTTCACTAACGCTTTGTGGGGGAGGCCGTAATAGGGAATTAAGGGAAGGAAGAGAGTGCAAGTTGTATTTATCTACATCTGCGATAAGAAACTTGTTTGGCGCGATGTAGAACTTTGTGAAGTCATTGGTGCTAGCTACTCCTGCGTCGTAGCAGTTAATGTAGTCGATCATGTCCCGGGACATAACTACATGCATACAAATCAGTTCAGCGGTTTAAACGCGAAGAGGTAACAGAGAGACGCACTCTAACATTTATAATGTGGAGAGTGCCACAATACGTAGAGAGATCTCTCTCCAGGCAGATGTTATGCCTGGGGACCGAAGTCCGAAGGAAGAGAGTTGAGAGTTGTATTTATGCAGCCGCATTGAGAAACTTCGTTAGCAGCATGTAGAACGATGTGACAGCTGTCATTAGAACTGGCGCTAGCTACTCGTGTGTCGTAGTAGTTATGTAGTCGACAACTAGGTGGCGCTAGGGTCGCTACAATAATATTAGGTACTATCAAATGAATCAAGAATTTTACTTGATTTTACGTATTTATTTTTACGGTATTCCTTAGAAATTAAATTTCTAAACGACACTGAAAATTAGACACAATTAGAGACTGGAAATTACAATAAAGAGTTATACATACATACATACATACATTAGAACATGTACAAAAATCTGCCTGCGGGGGGTATAGCGGTATAGCACGCATTACGGAATGATGAGGATCCGGGTTTTTTTTTAAATATTAGTATGAATGTGAAAAACTCTCTTTACAATTTTCAGTTGACGGCGGGTTCTCCCGCAAAGCGTGTTGGTGGGACTTCGCTCGCCATCTCGACCGTTTGGACGCCGTGCTTCTAACTCGGCTTAACAACTGCTCTGCCTCGGGCATGGCGGCCGTGCTTCGCAGGAAGGCACTCGCCCCCGTGTACCCGCAGATAGGACACTTCTTCTGTAACCTAGAGGTGAGTGACTTCGAATACAAGAAGTAGTGACCCAACAGCTGCTCTGCCTCGGGCATGGCGGCCGTGCTTCGCAGGTAGGCACTCGCTCCCATATACCCGCAGATTGGACACTTCTTCTGTAATTTAGAAGCGAGTGTCTTGGAATACAAGAGGTAGTGACTCAATAGCTGCTCTGCCTCGGTCATAGTGGCTGTACTTCGCAGAAAGGCACTTGCCCCCGCGTACCCGCAGATTGGACACTTCTGTAATCTAGAGGTGAGTGACTTGGAATACAAGAGGTAGTGACCCAACAGCTGCAGAGCAGCTGCTCTGACTCGGGCATGGCGGCCGTGCTTCGCAGGTAGGCACTCGCCCCCATGTACCCGCAGATTGGACACTTCTTCTGTAATTTAGAAGCGAGTGTCTTGGAATACAAGAGGTCATAGAGGCTGTGTTTCGCAGGAAGGCACTTGCCCCCGTGTACCCGCAGATTGGACACTTCTTCTGTAATTTAGAGGCGAGTGTCTTGGAATACAAGAGGTATAGTGACTCAACTACTGCTCTGCCTCAGGCATGGCGATCGCGCTTGGCAGGACGGCATTCACCCCCGTGTACTCGCAGATTGGACACAGAAAAACTGTAATCTAGCAAGTGACTTTTAGATTCAAAATGACAAATTAAGTATGTCAAGTGATATATGTTATAGGCGATGCGGCTAACCCATCACTATTTTGACTCCCCTTTCCACCTATACGCCCACAATCATGCTGAACGTGGCCTTTAGGTCATGTTAGCTTAGTCTCTGTCAACCCCGTAAGGGATATAGACGTGATTTGTGTATGTATGTATGTAAATGCACTTGACAAGGCTTCTCTTTATATCCTATAACCTTTACAGTCGGTAGCTTGGCGCCATATTGCCCTCAAGGTCACCTCAGGTAACCTTATCCTCTATGCGCTCGAGTGCACCTGCCTACTGGTCATAAGACTGCATCCATGTGCACCGGATTATTGCGACTCATATTTAACGTTTTGCTGTTGCATACATACATACATATGTCACGTCTTTATCCCTTATGGGGTAGACAGAGCCTAAGGTAACAAAACCTTAAGGCCACGTTTAGCATGTTTAAAGGGCGTATAGCCGGAAAGAGAAATCAAATTATTGATGGGTTGCTTGCCGCATCGCCTGTAACATGATTCCTAAGATTTTAAGATTAAGAAGAGAAGCAACTGGTGCTTGGTTTTTTCTTGACTCCCAGACCAGCATGGAGGAACCCAGACCGAATGACTATTTAAATATTGTGTCTCTGAAATTAAGTAAGGTTGAAACCATCGAAGCGTGAAGTATCGATATCGCATGTGCATTATTGTATTATAAACTTATCAGTCGCTGTGAGTGCTCAGCGTGTGAATAACCGCGTCAATTAACTGATTGAGACATAAATTAATTAATCGTAAATTATTTAAATACGTTTTGTACGACATGTGATCTTTTGGGAACGAGTGAGTGAGGTACAGTGGCCATCAGATGTATCGTAGCGGGCGAGGTCCTCAAATATGTCGGAGCAACATTAAATTTCAATAAATTCGTTACACGATAAAGTTAATAACATAACACGCGATTCGTCATAAATATAAGAGCAGCGACATTTCAATAAATTCGGGACGTTCCATAAGGTAAAAATAGCAGAAGGCACCGATCGTCATAGGTATCGACGCAGTCAGGCTGATCATAAATATCGGAACATTTGTGGAAAATAATCGATTCGAATTTCAAACAAATACAAATATGGCTCATACGTCATGCCAAAATGAAAGATGTTACCTATTATAGTGTACTCGTTTGTATGCATAATTCACTGTAAATTAAACTGTTTGTTACAAAGTTAATGTATATTTTCCTCAAATATGTTCTGATCTTTATGATCAGCTTGACTGCATACCTTTGATGATCAGTGACGTCCCGATTTTATTGAAAGTTCGCTGCTCTTATACTTATGACGAATTGCGTGTTCTGATGTTATTAACCTTATTTAATGTTATGAATTCATTGAAATTTAAGGCTGCTCCGAAATATTTGAGGACCTTGCCCGCTACGACATATCTGAAGGCGGCTGTATACAAAAAATAGAGAAATGATTTCAGTTTTGTTAGTTTTTTGTTGTCTGTACTTGTATTGTCACCCATCTTGTGCATTCCAAATTTCAAGCCAATCGCACCAATAACTGAAGAGTTTCCTCCTGCGGAGACGATCCCAGCCGGACCACCAGAATTTCACAATCAGATAATCAGAATCAGAATCAGAATCAGAATTTTTTATTGTCATCATTGTTACAGATTGGACACTACATTGTGTAAATACAGACGTCAAAAAGAACAAGAATGACTCGTCATTGAGGATGTAGCACAAATTGCCATTCCATTTTACTTGGCATAAATCTATCTATTATCAAACATCTTAAAACTAGAGATAAATACTACTATTGTTCGGTACAATTATTATTACAAATAATGTCGATACACAAATTTTGCACAAATATTTCATATTATAAAATTATTACTTATCATAGTCACTTTAATATTACATGTCATTAATACAAATTAAAATATCAAAATAATAAGATTGTAACACAGAGAAGATATTTATTATTTATCAAATTTACGATAATCATTGCTGAGGTACTCTTTGACGCTATATATGGTCTTATCATGGAGTATTGCTCTTACTCGGCCACGGAACACGACATCACTTTTGATAGCTTTTATGGCATACGGCAGCTTGTTGTACAGGATTCGACCCATAGCTTTCGGAGTTCTTTTTGACAGTTTTAATCGAGTTGGCATACAAGCAATTATGTTGAGGCAGTCTTTTGTCACTCTAGGATTATAATTTGCTCTTATATTAAATTCACTTAAGTGAGTCCTTACATATAATATTAATTCAAGTATGTACACTGATATCGAAGTCAGTATATTTTGTTGGTGAAAGTGTTCTCTACAAGAGTCCCTATGCGAGGCACCCACCAATATCCTGAGTGCACGTTTTTGCATCATCATAATTATAGTATAGTGAAAACAACAAGCAGAGAATGGTTATACACTAAACTGTAATTATTGTATCCTGGTTTATTTTTGAAATGTTCTATAGAACAAATTCATTCCTAACCCACCATAGAACGTTCTCATAGCAAACGTCACTGTGATTTTTCATGCTAATTCAATGTTGTGAATGTTTCACAATCAATTGGTTTGATAGCTTTGTTTTTCTTTGTCTGCGTGAATGAATATACATCTCTCTCTATTTGTAACAATCTAAATCAAATCTTTCCACCCATGCTCATAGCCATGCTGAAGGTGGCATTCAGGTCTTTCCACCCTGGAATAAAGACGTGATTCATGTATTATTTTAACCTCCCAGGAGCGCCGCGCCCTCGCCAGCCCAGACGGTGACAAAGACTCGGATCCTCTCCTGGTGTCCCTCATCCAGGAGGGCTCGGACATGATGGCGGACCTCCGCCATCTCAACCTGAAGCCGCAGCAGTGCTACCGCAGCCCTGACCCCATCAACCTCTACCACAAAGTTGGACATGGTGAGTACCTGATTCAAAAGATTTACTTTTCAACCCTGACACAAGAAGAGGGGTGTAATAAGTTTGACATCGATGTCAATTCAATTCAATTCAATTTTAAAAAATCTAGCTTCATTGATACTGTCGATGATTCTGCCAATGTCGAGGTTGAAGAAGACACTACTTGTTTTTATTCAACCGTTGTTCGGTAGCTTTGGCGTGCGGTACTCTGATGAGAATCTAAAATAGACAACACATACATAAATTGTTAGACTACCTACAAATTTAATTTGTTAATTTTTATAATTTTACATAGTACAGTTATAAACGAGGTGTGTCCTAGTGTAAGAAGGAAATTTAGGTTAACAGGGCGAGGGATTTTGGGTGGAAGGAGGTCATAAAGGGGAGTAACAATTTTGGAACAGTGGAAGAAGATGTGGTCGAGTGAGCCCTCGTCCATGCTGACATCGATGTCTGTGTGTGTTGTTTGTCTGTGGCATTGTAGCTGTCAAGCGACTGGACCGATTTGGATGCGCTTTTTTCATTTAAAAGCCAGTTTCCTTCCGGTGCTTCTTAGCCATGTCTCGGTCCAGCGTTTTGAAGTGTCAGCTCTTTTCTAAAAGGATGTAATTAATTTTTGACATTTAATTGATTTGGGTTGTTTTTAACTATAAGTATTTTGTAAGAGGGGGTTTATTTTTTTTAAATACGTTAACATAAGACATTAATGGACAAAGAACATTTATCTTGTACCACCTACTCTGCCACTCATGTACAAGACAGTCAAGCGTTTTAAGTTTAGTTTTCATACGAGATAGTTGTATTAGCGGTGTGCTCTTACTTTGCGAATGGACCCTTAGAAGATCCAAAACAAGTCAGTCTTTTGTCCCTATTGTTTTGTATGGTGTAGGGGATAGTAAGGACTGTAGGATTTATGTATGTTTTATGTGGCAGCAGAGGATAGTGGGTTTGCATTAAACATCATATTATATATTTCACACAAGGTTGGTAGTTTTGCAACGGGATTTAAACCGCGATTACTTGTAACGAACTCCTGACATTCGTCTTATTTGAATTTCATCAGCCCTTCCCTAATTGAGTAACAAACACTAACCCATACGAAACTTTCGCATTTATAACTGTATTTAGGTACTTAACTTTTTTCAGAATCCATTAAACTTAAAACTCAACCATTATTTGTCTCATTTCCAGGAACACTCGACATGTACGTCCTCAATCCGTCCAAGGACTCCAAGCACGTTCGCGACTTCCTCAAGAAGTGGCACAACAGCGAGCAGAAGCTCTTCGAGGGCGCCAACGTCTCCGGAGCCTTCAACTTCCCCATCCCCAACCTGATCTCCATCTGCGCCCTCTTGGTCTGGCGCCCCGCCAATCCCGATGACACCATCACCAGAATCATGTTCCCCGGATCCACGCCGCAGCACAAGATTTTCGAGGGCCTCGAGAAGCTCAAACACTTGGAGTTTCTCCAACACCCGACGTGTACCGGCCGCCAGATGGCACTGCCGACGCCACCAGCGATAACTACGACCAAAACCGTCAAAACGACCAAAACGACCACAACTAAAGAGAAGACAGAGAAAACGAAAGATGATAAAATCGTTGAACCAGAGCCACCGCCAAAGAAAGACGAAACTGATTCTAAGAATATTATAGACAATAAATTGCTCACAGAACTGACCGACGGGGAGGACAAGAAAATTGAGTCTGTGTTACGTGAAGCAATAACTGGGAGGGTAGAAACAAAGTTAGACGATAAAATTGCTCACTACGAGAGCACTGTGATAGATAGTATGCCTAAAAAGAAAGAAATTAAGAAAAAAGAAAAAATTACGGAAAAGAAGAAGCGAATTGATAAGACTGATGAAAAAGAAATTAAAGAGGTAAAGAAAGAAACAAAGCATGAAATCACAAAAACAGAAAGAAAGA
The DNA here is from genome assembly GCA_949127965.1 of Pandemis corylana. NCBI lineage: Eukaryota > Metazoa > Arthropoda > Insecta > Lepidoptera > Tortricidae > Pandemis > Pandemis corylana. The sequence goes on along the minus strand of OX421866.1, from coordinate 1,051,768 downwards.
AGACTGAAGTACGAAAAAGTGAAACGACCAGTGCTACGACCAGAACAAAATTAAGTCATCGCACAGCGGTGCAAAAAGTTGAGAAGAAAACTAGTGCATTATTAGATAAGAAAGTTGCTGAGGATAAAAAATCACCTCCAGCTACACCGAAAAAGATATCAGAAGTCAAATCGACGATATCCAGCATTCAACCAGTTGTGAAAGAAAGAGTTAAAACAAAAACGAGAAAACTAAGTCCAGGAAGCACTCCGGCTAAGAGCACCAAAGAAGCTGCCAACCGTAGAGTTATGGAATCTAAATTCAAACAGCCATCTCCCAAACGAGATCTTACCCAAAAGACCGCTGATAAACTGAAAGTCAAACGCGAACCAATTTCACGGAGACCGAGGCCTTTAGCATCTCCAGTCAAGGGGCTTAAAACTATGAAAAGTCCAACAAAATCTGTTAAATCAGTCAAAATTGATTCAAAGTTAAAAGGACTCCAAAGAGTCAACTATGAGGACATTCTTAAAGACGCTAAGAAATCAGACGAAGATACGTCCAAATCACTTGACGATATTAAACTACAGGAACTAGATGATAAAGAAGAACAAGAAATTGTTAGAGAAATTGAAGCGGTGTTTAATAGAGACAGTGAAGCTGAAGAAAAGGTTGAATATGTGGGTCGGTCAGACATTGAAAAAATAACATGTCATATTGATGATGCTAAAACAGAAACGATGGCTGACGGTGAATTCGAAGAAGAATATTTAATTATCGAAAAAGAAGAAGTTGATCAATACACTGAAGACTCCACCGTGGACCGCGAAGTTAGTCAAGAACGTGAAGATGAGTTACAAAAACTCTTAAAAGACAAGGAGGAATCGGAAAAGAAGAAAGAGGTAACAATTAACCTCGTAGAAAAGCCTAAAGAAGAAAAACTTCACACTGAGCCAAAGATTGAAATAAAACAGGAATCTAAAGAACATTCCGTCAGTGTAGAAGAGAAACAAGATATTAGCAGTGAAAAGAAAACGTCTGACAGTAAAAATGGTGCTGTGAAACCTAAAGATTCTTTAGAGCTTAATGTTGTTCAAGAATCTCACCCTGACGAGAAAATATCAACTACTATTGAATCAGGCGCGACTACAGCACCAACATTGCCAGAAGATGAACGAATAACGCTTGATGATATCAAAGAAGACCAACTAGTAGAAGAGAAACATAGTAAAGAGGAAACTAAGGAAGTCATTCCACCACAAACTCTAATAGATGTCAAACTTAAAAGTCCTAAATTAGAAGCAATACCAGCACCTATAAGAGAAATAGTAAAGACGCCAGACGAAGTGGCAGATTTACCATTACACGAAGAAGTAGATTACAGAACTTACGAAGAAAAGAAAACTCCTGTAGAGGAAGACGTATTTAAAATGAAACCTAATGTTGGTTTTGTCCATGAAATTAAAGTACCAAAAGATTTGCCCCTTCTGGATACTGAAGGCGTTTCCTCATACAAGGGAAGCCAACATGATGTCATTTTAAAAACTGTTGAACGTCCATCGCACGCAGAATTAGTCACCGTAACTCCCGGCTCGGCGCCAGAGTCACCAATGTACCCTGAAGCCCCAAAGATACCGACTATCAAAGAATTAGAACCAGTAAAAGAATATGAAGACGAGTTTAACTACGGTCACTACACGGAAAAATTAAGAGAAACTCACATAACAACCCTCGATTCTCCAATCAAGGATCAAATCATTATTGTTGAAGAAGTAATAGCTGACAAAATACCTGTAATACCTGAAGACGTTGAAAATGAAAATGAAGAAGCAAAAAAACTAGAGGCAATGAATAGGCCACCAATTAGTCCGGAATATGTTGAAACAATTGTAGCAAATGTTGCACAAGTATTAAAGTCTGATTTAAGTTTAGATGAAATTATGAAAGAAAAGTCACCAATTCTGCAACAAATATCACAAAGTCTCTTATTTAAGACCGACTCAATTAGCTCTGCTGTTGAAACAAGCAACAATATCCTATCAAGTGAGTCGGTAGAACGTAGTACTGAAATTACATCAAAAGAAACTACAGAAGAATCAACGGAGTTAGTTAAAGAAATCTCTCCTCCTCGGTCTGTGGCTTCGGAAGACATCAGCGATGTATCTGATAAAACAGTTTTAAGTGAGGGTAAAAGAGTGAAACGCGAATTAAAAGAGGATATACATGATCATGTACAATCATTAGCAGAATCACAAGACGATCACTCTAAAATTTTGGATGGAATCAATAAAGAATCAGAAAAACACTCAGAAATTACGTTAAAAGATATTAAAAAAAAGAAAATTCATGAAACTAACCAAGATGCAAAGTCAAGCTCCATCATTGACGCAGAAACTACTGAAAAGACAGATGAAACAACCAAAGAAGTTGAAACTATCCTTCAACAAGAAAGAGATGAAGAAAAACAATTAATTCAAACAGACGAAGATGAAAAGACACATGACGTAGACGTTAAAGTCAAAGAAGTTTCAGATAACAAGCTTTTGATATCAACAAAAGAAGGAACCACTTCATTAGAATTAGATCAAAAAGGCACACATACTTTAGAAGCAGATGGAAATGAACATTTTATCGAAGGAACTTCCGAAAAAAGACTAAGTATTTCTCAGGAGACTGCAAAGACTTTAGAAAAATTAGAAGAAAGAATGGCAGACTTAAAGAAAAAGGAAGAGGCAATATCGCATAAAATATTATTTGACAAAAAAAGGCGAGATTTAGATATTTACACTACGGAGTCAACTTCTATAGCAGGAATATCCAAAATAATAAAATCAGACGCAACATCAGAAATGAAAACAGATAAAATCGTTGATGAAGTAGACTTTTCCTCAAGTCAGGAAACCAAGAAGCTTCATGATGAAATGATGATGACTGAAAAGAAAAATGTCGAAGATGATATAAGTAAAGCAGATGACAAAACATTAAAGGAAACCGAAATTATTGACAAAGCCGTTCAAGATTTAAATAAAATTACAGATGAAGATTTAAGTAAAACAAAGTCCGTTTATGAAAACGGAGTATCTCCTATTGAACAAGAACAAATTAAACCCATTGTTTTGGAAAATAAATTAAGTTTAGAAAAAGAAACTTCCGAAAAAGAATTCAATAATTTACATAAAAAGTCCGTCGAAGATAATGAATGTACCATTATCCAATCAAAACAATCTGTAGTTGACGACTCTATCACCATCGATAAAACAAGTGAAATATCACATGATCTTCTCAGCAAGGTTCCCACAGAAGAACCTAGTTCGGAGAAAGACGATCAGATAACTAGTCAAAAAGACGTAAAACCAGAAGACCTTTTTGCTAGAGTAGGTAGCACTTATAAAGTAGCTCAAAAAGTTTTCCTTCCTGATGACTTTGACGATACAGAGGGTGTCAAAGTGACGAAAGCTGAAATTCATGAAGACAGTCACAAAGCATCAAGTAAAAAAGGTGTTCAAAACGGACACGAGGAAGAAGAAATAAGCTCGATTAAAGAACCAAGTCCACTGTCTGTCAAAGAAAGGAAACTTATTTTAGACAAAGAAAAGGATGAAGACATTTACGAAGACGATATGACCACAAGAGCTAGTACTATTCAATCAGCAACAAAAGTAGTTAAAAATATCTCAAGTGGATTATTTGAGAAAACTGATGAACTACTTGAGAAACACCTTCACAGTAAGGCTCATACTTCTGACAAACTTGATAGTAAGCAAGTGAGTATAGAAAAGGAATCTGAGCCGGAGGTGCCTATCGATGGTGAAAACCAAAGTGATATTAAACACGTCAGTTTGACCGAACAAACACAAGCAAAGCAAAGAGAAACCAAATCACTTGAATCAACTGATGTAACAGAAATACACAAAGATATCAGTTCTAGCAAAACAGTAATTTCTGACATTCATGCTACTGTTGAACAAAAAAAGACGTTTATGGATATATCAGACAACAATTTTACTGATATTAATCAAGAAACACATTCAACGCCTTTCCAACCTGACACTGGCGCAGAAAGTAGCAAACCAATTGCAGATTTAAAAGAAGTCACTGAATCAAGTAAACGACATACACAAGAAACTAGCATCAGCAGTTCAAAAGGGGGAACCTTCACACAACAGCTAATATCTTCCTCAAAAAGAGATACAGTCACAAGCATCGAACAAGAAAAAAATGACACCGAAAAGTTTTATGACAAAGATGATGCTGACTCTGAGGAATTAACTGAAACAACTCCTTTATCAGATAAACCACATGACAAAGAATTAAGTCCCGCAAAAGAACAAACACAAAAACCAAAGGATAAAATAACAGACAGCTTAGATAAAGAACTAATAACAGCAGAAAAGCTTTTAGTATCACAAAGTCAAAGCAGTATTTTAATGTCAAGTGACAAAGAACATACCACAATTCTTAAAGAAGCTGGCCTGGGTCCATCTGACAAAGCGCCTAGCCCTATATCATCGGACCAAGCAGCAAGCCCTGTACCACCAGAAAGAGTGCCAAGCCTGGTTCCGTCTGAGAAAGCACCCAGCCCAGTGCCATCTGACAAAGCACCAAGCCCCATGCCATCTGAAAAGGTTATTTCAGAACAAGCGCCAAGCCCGACACTTTCAGAAAAGGCACCATCAGAAAGAGCGCCAAGCCTGGTTCCGTCTGACAAAGCGTCCAGTTCAGTGCCATCTGAAAAGGCTCTTTCAGAAAAGGCGCCAAGCCCGACACTTTCTGAAAAGGCGCCATCAGAAAGAGCGCCAAGCCTCGTTCCATCTGACAAAGCTCCGAGTCCAGTACCATCGGACAAAGCACCAAGCCCCGTGCCATCTAAACAGGCTCTTTCAGAAAAAGCGCCCAGCCCGACACTTTCAGAAAAGGCGCCATCAGAAAGAGCGCCAAGCCTTGTTCCATCTGACAAAGCTCCGAGTCCAGTACCATCGGACAAAGCACCAAGCCCTGTGCCATCTGAAAAGTCTCTTTCAGAAAAAGCGCCGAGCCCGATACTATCAGAAAAGGCGCCATCAGAAAGAGCGCCAAGCCTAGTTCCATCTGACAAAGCGCCGAGTCCAGTACCATCGGACAAAGCACCAAGCCCTGTGCCATCTGAAAAGGCTCTTTCAGAAAAAGCGCCCAGCCCGACACTTTCAGAAAAGGCGCCATCAGAAAGAGCGCTAAGCCTTGTTCCATCTGACAAAGCTCCGAGTCCAGTACCATCGGACAAAGCATCAAGCCCCGTGCCATCTGAAAAGGCTCTTTCAGAAAAAGCGCCCAGCCCGACACTTTCAGAAAAGGCGCCATCAGAAAGAGCGCCAAGCCTAGTTCCATCTGACAAAGCTCCGAGTCCAGTACCATCGGACAAAGCACCAAGCCCTGTGCCATCTGAAAAGTCTCTTTCAGAAAAAGCGCCGAGCCCGATACTATCAGAAAAGGCGCCATCAGAAAGAGCGCCAAGCCTAGTTCCATCTGACAAAGCGCCGAGTCCAGTACCATCGGACAAAGCACCAAGCCCTGTGCCATCTGAAAAGGCTCTTTCAGAAAAAGCGCCCAGCCCGACACTTTCAGAAAAGGCGCCATCAGAAAGAGCGCTAAGCCTTGTTCCATCTGACAAAGCTCCGAGTCCAGTACCATCGGACAAAGCACCAAGCCCTGTGCCATCTGAAAAGGCTCTTTCAGAAAAAGCGCCCAGCCCGACACTTTCAGAAAAGGCGCCATCAGAAAGAGCGCCAAGCCTAGTTCCAGCTGACAAAGCTCCGAGTCCAGTACCATCGGACAAAGCACCAAGCCCCGTGCTATCTGAAAAGGCTCTCACAGAAAAAGCGCCAAGCCCGATACTATCAGAAAAGGCGCCATCAGAAAGAGCGCCAAGCCTAGTTCCATCTGACAAAGCGCCGAGTCCAGTACCATCGGACAAAGCACCAAGCCCTGTGCCATCTGAAAAGGCTCTTTCAGAAAAAGCGCCCAGCCCGACACTTTCAGAAAAGGCGCCACCAGAAAGAGCGCTAAGCCTTGTTCCATCTGACAAAGCTCCGAGTCCAGTACCATCGGACAAAGCATCAAGCCCCGTGCCATCTGAAAAGGCGCTTAGCCCGACACTTTCACAAAAGGCGCCATCAGAAAGAGCGCCAAGCCTGGTTCCGTCTGACAAAGCTCCGAGTCCAGTACCATCGGACAAAGCACCAAGCCCTGTGCCATCTGAAAAGGCTCTTTCAGAAAAAGCGCCCAGCCCGACACTTTCAGAAAAGGCGCCATCAGAAAGAGCGCCAAGCCTAGTTCCAGCTGACAAAGCTCCGAGTCCAGTACCATCGGACAAAGCACCAAGCCCCGTGCTATCTGAAAAGGCTCTCACAGAAAAAGCGCCAAGCCCGATACTATCAGAAAAGGCGCCATCAGAAAGAGCGCCAAGCCTAGTTCCATCTGACAAAGCGCCGAGTCCAGTACCATCGGACAAAGCACCAAGCCCTGTGCCATCTGAAAAGGCTCTTTCAGAAAAAGCGCCCAGCCCGACACTTTCAGAAAAGGCGCCATCAGAAAGAGCGCTAAGCCTTGTTCCATCTGACAAAGCTCCGAGTCCAGTACCATCGGACAAAGCATCAAGCCCCGTGCCATCTGAAAAGGCTCTTTCAGAAAAAGCGCCCAGCCCGACACTTTCAGAAAAGGTGCCATCAGAAAGAGCGCCAAGCCTAGTTCCATCTGACAAAGCTCTGAGTCCAGTACCATCGGACAAAGCACCAAGCCCTGTGCCATCTGAAAAGTCTCTTTCAGAAAAAGCGCCGAGCCCGATACTATCAGAAAAGGCGCCATCAAAAAGAGCGCCAAGCCTAGTTCCATCTGACAAAGCGCCGAGTCCAGTACCATCGGACAAAGCACCAAGCCCCGTGCCATCTGAAAAGGCGCTTAGCCCGACACTTTCACAAAAGGCGCCATCAGAAAGAGCGCCAAGCCTGGTTCCGTCTGAGAAAGCGCCCAGTCCAGTACCATCAGACAAAGCACCAAGCCCTGTGCCATCTGAAAAGGCTCTTTCAGAAAAAGCGCCACTTTCAGAAAAGGCGCCATCAGAAAGAGCGCCAAGCCTAGTTCCAGCTGACAAAGCTCCGAGTCCAGTACCATCGGACAAAGCACCAAGCCCTGTGCCATCTGAAAAGGCTCTTTCAGAAAAAGCGCCCAGCCCGACACTTTCAGAAAAGGCGCCATCAGAAAGAGCGCTAAGCCTTGTTCCATCTGACAAAGCTCCGAGTCCAGTACCATCGGACAAAGCATCAAGCCCCGTGCCATCTGAAAAGGCGCTTAGCCCGACACTTTCACAAAAGGCGCCATCAGAAAGAGCGCCAAGCCCCGTTCCATCTGACAAAGCTCCGAGTCCAGTACCATCGGACAAAGCACCAAGCCCTGTGCCATCTGAAAAGGCTCTTTCAGAAAAAGCGCCCAGCCCGACACTTTCAGAAAAGGCGCCATCAGAAAGAGCGCCAAGCCTAGTTCCAGCTGACAAAGCTCCGAGTCCAGTACCATCGGACAAAGCACCAAGCCCCGTGCTATCTGAAAAGGCTCTCACAGAAAAAGCGCCAAGCCCGTTACTTTCAGAAAAAGCACCATCAGAAAGAGCGCCAAGCCTGATTCCGTCTGATAAAGCGCCCAGTCCAGTAACATCTGACAAAGCACCAAGCCCTGTGCCATCTGAAAAGGCTGTTTCAGAACAAGCGCCAAGTCCGTCACTTTCAGAAAAAGCACCGTCAGAGAAAGTGCCAAGCCTGGTTCCGCCTGACAAAGCGCCAAGTCCAGTACCATCTGACAAAGCACCAAGCCCCGTGGCATCGGACAAAGCACCAAGCCCTGTGCCATCTGAAAAGGCTCTTTCAGAAAAAGCGCCGAGCCCGACACTATCAGAAAAGGCGCCATCAGAAAGAGCGCCAAGCCTAGTTCCATCTGACAAAGCGCCGAGTGCAGTACCATCGGACAAAGCACCAAGCCCGGTGCCATCTGAAAAGGCTCTTTCAGAAAAAGCGCCCAGCCCGACACTTTCAGAAAAGGCGCCATCAGATAGAGTGCCAAGCCTGGTTCCGTCTGAGAAAGCGCCCAGTCCAGTACCATCAGACAAAGCACCAAGCCCGGTGCCGTCTGAAAAGGCTCTTTCAGAAAAAGCGCCACTTTCTGAAAAGGCGCCATCAGAAAGAGCGCCAAGCCCCGTTCCATCTGACAAAGCTCCGAGTCCAGTACCATCGGACAAAGCACCAAGCCCTGTGCCATCTGAAAAGGCTCTTTTAGACCAAGCGCCCAGCCCAACAGTTTCAGAAAAGGCGCCATCAGAAAGACCGCCAAGCCTAGTTCCATCTGACAAAGCTCCGAGTCCAGTACCATCGGACAAAGCACCAAGCCCTGTGTCATCTGAAAAGACTCTTTCAGAAAAAGCGCCCAGCCCGACGCTTTCAGAAAAGGTGCCATCAGAAAGAGCGCCAAGCCTAGTTCCATCTGACAAAGCTCCAAGTCCAGTACCATCGGACAAAGCACCAAGCCCTGTGCCATCTGAAAAGGCTCTTTCAGAAAAAGCGCCCAGCCCAACACTTTCAGAAAAGGTGCCATCAGAAAGAGCGCCAAGCCTAGTTCCATCTGACAAAGCTCCGAGTCCAATACCATCGGACAAAGCACCAAGCCCTGTGCCATCTGAAAAGGCTGTTTCAGAACAAGCGCCAAGTCCGTCACTTTTAGAAAAAGCACCGTCAGAGAAAGTGCCAAGCCTGGTTCCATCTGAGAAAGCGCCAAGTCCAGTACCATCGGACAAAGCACCAAGCCCCGTGCCATCTGAAAAGGCTCTTTCAGAAAAAGCGCCCAGCCCGACACTTTCTGAAAAGGCGCCATCAGAAAGAGTGCCAAGCCTAGTTCCATCTGACAAAGCTCCAAGTCCAGTACCATCGGACAAAGCACCAAGCCCTGTGCCATCTGAAAAGGCTCTTTCAGAAAAAGCGCCCAGCCCAACACTTTCAGAAAAGGTGCCATCAGAAAGAGCGCCAAGCCTAGTTCCATCTGACAAAGCTCCGAGTCCAGTACCTTTGGACAAAGCACCAAGCCCTGTGCCATCTGAAAAGGCTCTTTCAGAAAAAGCGCCCAGCCCGACACTTTCTGAAAAGGCGCCATCAGAAAGAGTGCCAAGCCTAGTTCCATCTGACAAAGCTCCAAGTTCAGTACCATCGGACAAAGCACCAAGCCCTGTGCCATCTGAAAAGGCTCTTTCAGAAAAAGCGCCCAGCCCAACACTTTCAGAAAAGGTGCCATCAGAAAGAGCGCCAAGCCTAGTTCCATCTGACAAAGCTCCGAGTCCAGTACCATCGGACAAAGCACCAAGCCCTGTGCCATCTGAAAAGGCTCCTTCAGAAAAGGCGCCCAGCCCGACACTATCAGAAAACGCGCCATCAGAAAGAGCGCCAAGCCTAGTTCCATCTGACAAAGCTCCGAGTCCAGTACCATCGGACAAAGCACCAAGCCCTGTGCCATCTGAAAAGGCTCCTTCAGAAAAGGCGCCCAGCCCGACACTTTCAGAAAAGGCGCCATCAGAAAGAGCGCCAAGCCTAGTTCCATCAGACAAAGCACCGAGTCCAGTACCATCGGACAAAGCACCGAGTCCAGTACCATCAGACAAAGCACCAAGCCCTGTGCCATCTGAAAAGGCTCCTTCAGAAAAGGTGCCCAGCCCGACACTTTCAGAAAAGGCGCCATCAGAAAGAGCGCCTAGCCTAGTTCCATCTGACAAAGCTCCGAGTCCAGTACCATCGGACAAAGCACCAAGCCCTGTGTCATCTGAAAAGACTCTTTCAGAAAAAGCGCCCAGCCCGACGCTTTCAGAAAAGGTGCCATCAGAAAGAGCGCCAAACCTAGTTCCATCTGACAAAGCTCCGAGTCCAATACCATCGGACAAAGCACCAAGCCCTGTGCCATCTGAAAAGGCTGTTTCAGAACAAGCGCCAAGTCCGTCACTTTCAGAAAAAGCACCGTCAGAGAAAGTGCCAAGCCTGGTTCCATCTGAGAAAGCGCCAAGTCCAGTACCATGGGACAAAGCACCAAGCCCCGTGCCATCTGAAAAGGCTCTTTCAGAAAAAGCGCCCAGCCCGACACTTTCAGAAAAGGCGCCATCAGAAAGAGCGCCGAGCCTAGTTCCATCTGACAAAGCTCCGAGTCCAGTACCATCAGACAAAGCACCAAGCCCTGTGCCATCTGAAAAGGCTCTTTTAGAACAAGCGCCCAGTCCGACACTTTCAGAAAAGGTGGAAAGAGCGCCAAGCCTAGTTCCATCTGACAAAGCTCCAAGTCCAGTACCATCGGACAAAGCACCAAGCCCTGTGCCATCTGAAAAGGCTCTTTCAGAAAAAGCGCCCAGCCCAACACTTTCAGAAAAGGCGCCATCAGAAAGAGCGCCAAGCCTAGTTCCATCTGACAAAGCTCCGAGTCCAGTACCTTTGGACAAAGCACCAAGCCCTGTGCCATCTGAAAAGGCTCCTTCAGAAAAGGCGCCCAGCCTGACACTTTCAGAAAAGACGCCATCAGAAAGAGCGCCAAGCCAAGTTCCATCTGACAAAGCTCCGAGTCCAGTACCATCGGACAAAGCACCAAGCCCTGTGCCATCTGAAAAGGCTCCTTCAGAAGAGGCTCCCAGCCCGACACTTTCAGAAAAGGCGCCATCAGAAAGAGCGCCAAGCCTAGTTCCATCTGACAAAGCACCGAGTCCAGTACCATCGGACAAAGCACCAAGCCCTGTGCCATCTGAAAAGGCTCCTTCAGAAAAGGCGCCCAGCCTGACACTTTCAGAAAAGACGCAAGCAGAAAGAGCGCCAAGCCTAGTTCCATCTGACAAAGCGCCGAGTCCAGTACCATCGGACAAAGCACCAAGCCCTGTGCCATCTGAAAAGGCTCCTTCAGAAAAGGCGCCATCAGAAAGAGCGCCAAGCCTAGTTCCATCTGACAAAGCTTCGAGTCCAGTACCATCTGAAAAAGCACCAAGCCCTGTGCTATCTGAAAAGGCTCCTTCAGAAAAGGCGCCCAGCCCGACACTTTCAGAAAAGGCGCCATCAGAAAGAGCGCCAAGCCTAGTTCCATCAGACAAAGCACCGAGTCCAGTACCATCGGGCAAAGCACCGAGTCCAGTACCATCGGACAAAGCACCAAGCTCTGTGCCATCTGAAAAGGCTCCTTCAGAAAAGGCGCCCAGCCCGACACTTTCAGAAAAGGCGCCATCAGAAAGAGCGCCAAGCCTAGTTCCATCTGACAAAGCTTCGAGTCCAGTACCATCTGACGAAGCACCAAGCCCTGTGCCATCTGAAAAAGCTCCTTCAGAAAAGGCGCCCAGCCCGACACTTTCAGAAAAGGCGCCATCAGAAAGAGCGCCAAGCCTAGTTCCATCTGACAAAGCTCTGAGTCCAGTGCCATCGGACAAAGCACCAAGCCCTGTGCCATCTGAAAAGGCTCCTTCAGAAAAGGCGACCAGCCCGACACTTTCAGAAAAGACGCCATCAGAAAGAGCGCCAAGCCTAGTTCCATCTGACAAAGCTTCGAGTCCAGTACCATCGGACAAAGCACCAAGCCCTGTGCTATCTGAAAAGGCTCCTTCAGAAAAGGCGCCCAGCCCGACACTTTCAGAAAAGGCGCCATCAGAAAGAGCGCCAAGCCTAGTTCCATCTGACAAAGCTTCGAGTCCAGTACCATCTGACAAAGCACCAAGCCCTGTGCCATCTGAAAAGGCTCCTTCAGAAAAGGCGCCCAGCCCGACACTTTCAGAAAAGGCGCCATCAGAAAGAGCGCCAAGCCTAGTTCCATTTGACAAAGCACCGAGTCCAGTACCATCGGACAAAGCACCGAGTCCAGTACCATCGGACAAAGCACCAAGCCCTGTGCCATCTGAAAAGGCTCCTTCAGAAAAGGCGCCCAGCCCGACACTTTCAGAAAAGGTGCCATCAGAAAGAGCGCCTAGCCTAGTTCCATCTGACAAAGCACCGAGTCCAGTACCATCGGACAAAGCACCAAGCCCTGTGCCATCTGAAAAGGTTCCATCTGACAAAGCTTCGAGTCCAGTACCATCTGACAAAGCACCAAGCCCTGTGCCATCTGAAAAAGCTCCTTCAGAAAAGGCGCCCAGCCCGACACTTTCAGAAAAGGCGCCATCAGAAAGAGCGCCAAGCCTAGTTCCATCTGACAAAGCACCGAGTCCAGTACCATCGGACAAAGCACCAAGCCCTGTGCCATCTGAAAAGGCTCCTTCAGAAAAAGCGCCCAGCCCGACACTTTCAGAAGAGGCGCCATCAGAAAGAGCGCCTAGCCTAGTTCCATCTGACAAAGCTCCGGGTCCAGTACCATCGGACAAAACACCAAGCCCGGTGCCATCTGAAAAGGCTCTCACAGAAAAAGCACCAAGCCCGACACTTTCAGGAAAGGCGCCATCAGATAGAGTGCCAAGCCTGGTTCCGTCTGAGAAAGCGCCAAGTCCAGAACCATCTGACAAAGCACCAAGCCCGGTGCCATCTGAAAAGGCTGTTTCAGAACAAGCGCCAAGCCCGACACTTTCAGAAAAGGCGCCATCAGAAAGAGCGCCAAGCCTAGTTCCATCTGACAAAGCTTCGAGTCCAGTACCATCTGACAAAGCACCAAGCCCTGTGCCATCTGAAAAGGCTCCTTCAGAAAAGGCGCCCAGCCCGACACTTTCAGAAAAGGCGCCAACAGAAAGAGCGCCAAGCCTGGTTCCGTCTGACAAAATACCGAGTCCGGTACCATCGGACAAAGCGCCTAGCCCCGTGTTAACTGAAAAGGCCATTTCCGAAAAAGCACCAAGCCCTTCATTATCAGAGAAGGCACCATCCGAAAGAACGCCAAGCTTGGTTCCATCTGAACGAGCGCCTAGTCCGGAGATGCTGATAGAGGGTACGAAAGACAAAACTTCGTCTCAAACAGAACGTCTTTTTGAAAACATTCCGGCAATGACTTTGTTAAATCAAATTAAATCACAGGTGGGTACCTATGAAGGAGATGATCATGAATTTAACAAAGGCCTTGAAAGTTCTGAAGAACCTGGTTCTCCTGAGTTAGTTGATGAAGACAGTCTTATTATAAAAGAAGATAAATTTTTACTGTCTAGCAAACACACTAAATTTGAAAATAAAATTCACAAACTGGACACAGTAGACGTAACATCTGTAACTTTAGAAAAACAGTCAAGTGCTTCACCATCAGACAAGATCATTTCTGAGAAGGAATCTAGCCCTGTACCGTCAGAGAAGGCGCCTAGCCTTGCACCATCGGAGAAAGTATCGAGTCATGTTCCATCAGACAAAGCGCCTAGCCCTGAACCATCAAAGAAAGCGTCTAGTCCTGATCCATCAGACAAAGCGCCATCTGAGAAGGCGCCTAGCCCTGTACTATCAGAGAAAGCGCTATCAGAAGCGGCACCTAGCCCTGTACCATCAGAGAAAGTGCCATCTGAGAAGGCACTTAGCCCTGTACCATCAGAGAAAGCGCCATCTGAGAAGGCACCTAGCCCTGTACCTTCAGAGAAAGCGCCATCTGAGAAGGCACATAGCCCTGTACCATCAGAGAAAGTGCCATCTGAGAAGGCATCTAGCCCTGTATCATCAGAGAAGGCACCTAGCCCTGTACCTTCAGAGAAAGCGCCATCTGAGAAGGCTCCTAGCCCTGTACCTTCAGAGAAAGCGCCATCTGAGAAGGCTCCTAGCCCTGTACCGTCAGAGAAAGCTCCATCTGAGAAGGCACCTAGCCCTGTACCATCAGAGAAAGTGCCATCTGAGAAGGCACCTAGCCCTGTACCGTCAGAGAAAGTGCCATCTGAGAAGGCATCTAGCCCTGTACCATCAGAGAAGGCACCTAGCCCTGTACCTTCAGAGAAAGCGCCATCTGAGAAGGCACCTAGCCCTGTACCTTCAGAGAAAGCGCCATCTGAGAAGGCTCCTAGCCCTGTACCGTCAGAGAAAGCTCCATCTGAGAAGGCACCTAGCCCTGTACCATCAGAGAAAGTGCCATCTGAGAAGGCACCTAGCCCTGTACCGTCAGAGAAAGTGCCATCAGAGAAGGCACCTAGCCCTGTACCATCAGAGAAAGTGCCATCTGAGAAGGCACCTAGCCCTGTACCGTCAGAGAAAGTGCCATCTGAGAAGGCATCTAGCCCTGTACCATCAGAGAAGGCACCTAGCCCTGTACCTTCAGAGAAAGCGCCATCTGAGAAGGCACCTAGCCCTGTACCTTCAGAGAAAGCGCCATCTGAGAAGGCTCCTAGCCCTGTACCGTCAGAGAAAGCTCCATCTGAGAAGGCACCTAGCCCTGTACCATCAGAGAAAGTGCCATCTGAGAAGGCACCTAGCCCTGTACCGTCAGAGAAAGTGCCATCTGAGAAGGCATCTAGCCCTGTACCATCAGAGAAAGTGCCATCTGAGAAGGCACCTAGCCCTGTACCGTCAGAGAAAGTGCCATCTGAGAAGGCATCTAGCCCTGTACCACCAGAGAAGGCACCTAGCCCTGTACCTTCAGAGAAAGCGCCATCTGAGAAGGCACCTAGCCCTGTACCGTCAGAGAAAGCGCCATCTGAGAAGGCTCCTAGCCCTGTACCGTCAGAGAAAGCTCCATCTGAGAAGGCACCTAGCCCTGTACCATCAGAGAAAGTGCCATCTGAGAAGGCACCTAGCCCTGTACCGTCAGAGAAAGTGCCATCTGAGAAGGCACCTAGCCCTGTACCGTCAGAGAAAGTGCCATCTGAGAAGGCATCTAGCCCTGTACCATCAGAGAAAGTGCCATCTGAGAAGGCACCTAGCCCTGTACCGTCAGAGAAAGTGCCATCTGAGAAGGCATCTAGCCCTGTACCATCAGAGAAGGCACCTAGCCCTGTACCTTCAGAGAAAGCGCCATCTGAGAAGGCACCTAGCCCTGTACCGTCAGAGAAAGCGCCATCTGAGAAGGTTCCTAGCCCTGTACCATCAGAGAAAGTGCCATCTGCGAAAGCACCTAGCCCTGTACCGTCAGAAAAAGTGCCCTCTGAGAAGGCACCTAGCCCTGTACCGTCAGAGAAAACGCCATCTGAGAAGGCACCCTGCCCTGTACCGTCAGAGAAAGCGCCATCCGAGAAGGCACCTAGCCCTGTACCGTCAGAGAAAGTGCCATCTGAGAAGGCATCTAGCCCTGTACCGTCAGAGAAGGCGCCTAGTCTTGTACCTTTAGAGAAAGCGCCATCTGAGAAGGCACCTAGCCCTGTACCGTCAGAGAAAGTGCCACCTGAGAAGGTATCTAGCCCTGTACCATCAGAGAAGGCGCCTAGCCCTGTACCGTCAGAGAAAGCGCCATCCGAGAAGGCACCTAGCCCTGTACCGTCAGAGAAAGTGCCATCTGAGAAGGCACCTAGCCATGTACCGTCAGAGAAAGTGCCATCTGAGAAGGCACCTACACCTGTACCATCAGAGAAGGCGCCTAGCCCTATATCTTCAGAGAAAGTGCCATCTGAGAAGGCTTCTAGCCCTGTACCATCCGAGAAGGCGCCTAGCCCTGTACCATCAGAGAAAGCGCCATCTGAGAAGGCATCTAGCCCTGTACCTTCAGAGAAAGTGCCATCTGAGAAGGCACCTAGCCATGTACCGTCAGAGAAAGCGACATCAGAGAAAGCACCTAGCCCTGTACCAACAGAGAAAGTGCCATCTGAGAAGGCATCTGGCCCTGTACCATCAGAGAAGGCGCCTAGCCCTGTACCTTCAGAAAAAGTGACATTAGAGAAGGCATCTAGCCCTGTACCGTCAGAGAAAGCGCCATCTGAGAAAGCACCTAGCCCTGTACCATCAGAGAAGGCGCCTAGCCCTGTACCATCAGAGAAAGTGCCATCTGAGAAGGCACCTAGCCCTGTACCGTCAGAGAAAGCGCCATCTGAGAAGGCACCTAGCCCTGTACCGTCAGAGAAAGTGCCATCTGAGAAGGCACCTAGCCCTGTACCGTCAGAGAAAGCGACATCAGAGAAAGCACCTAGCCCTGTACTATCAGAGAAAGTGCCATCTGAGAAGGCATCTAGCCCTGTACCATCAGAGAAGGCGCCTAGCCCTGTACCTTCAGAGAAAGTGCCATCTGAGAAGGCACCTAGCCCTGTAACGTCAGAGAAAGCGACATCTGAGAAAGCACCTAGCCCTGTACCGTCAGAGAAAGTGCCATCTGAGAAAGCATCTAGCCCTGTACCATCAGAGAAGGCGCTTAGCCCTGTACCTTCAGAGAAAGTGCCATCTGAGAAGGCACCTAGCCCTGTACCGTCAGAGAAAGCGACATCAGAGAAAGCACCTAGCCCTGTACCATCAGAGAAAGTTCCATCTGAGAAGGCATCTAGCCCTGTACCATCAGAGAAAGCGCCATCTGAGAAGGCGCCTAGCCCTGTACCTTCAGAGAAAGCGACATCAGAGAAGGCACCTAGCCCTGTACCGTCAGAGAAAGTGCCATCTGAGAAGGCACCTAGCCCTGTACCGTCAGAGAAAGCGACATCAGAGAAGGCACCCAGCCCTGTACCGTCAGAGAAAGCGACATCAGAGAAGGCACCTAGCCCTGTACCGTCAGAGAAAGTGCCATCTGAGAAGGCATCTAGCCCTGTACCATCAGAGAAGGCGCCTAGCCCTGTACCTTCAGAGAAAGTGCCATCTGAGAAGGCATCTAGCCCTGTTTCGTCAGAGAAAGCGCCATCTGAGAAGGCACCTAGCCCAGTACCGTCAGAAAAAGCGACATCAGAGAAGGCACCTAGCCCTGTACCGTCAGAGAAAGTGCCATCTGAGAAGGCATCTAGCCCTGTACCATCAGAGAAGGCGCCTAGCCCTGTACCTTCAGAGAAAGTGCCATCTGAGAAGGCATCTAGCCCAGTTTCGTCAGAGAAAGCGCCATCTGAGAAGGCACCTAGCCCTGTACCGTCAGAGAAAGTGCCATCTGAGAAGGCACCTAGCCCTGTACCGTCAGAGAAAGCGACATCAGAGAAGGCACCTAGCCCTGTACCGTCAGAGAAAGTGCCATCTGAGAAGGCACTTAGCCCAGTACCGTCAGAAAAAGCGACATCAGAGAAAGCACCTAGCCCTGTACCATCAGAGAAAGTGCCATCTGAGAAGGCATCTAGCCCTGTTCCATCAGAGAAAGCGCCATCTGAGAAGGCATCTAGCCCTGTACCATCAGAGAAGGCGCCTAGCCCTGTACCTTCAGAGAAAGTGCCATCTGATAAGGCACCTAGCCCTGTACCGTCAGAGAAAGTGCCATCTGAGAAGGCACCTAGCCCTGTACCGTCAGAGAAAGCGACATCAGAGAAGGCACCTAGCCCTGTACCGTCAGAGAAAGTGCCATCTGAGAAGGCATCTAGCCCTGTACCATCAGAGAAGGCGCCTAGCCCTGTAACTTCAGAGAAAGTGCCATCTGAGAAGGCACCTAGCCCTGTTTCGTCAGAGAAAGCGCCATCTGAGAAGGCACCTAGCCCAGTACCAGAGAAAGCACCTTTTGAGAAGGTACCGAGCCATACACCGTCTGAGAAGGCACCTAGCCCTGTAGGATCAGAGAAGGCGCCTAGCCCTGTACCTTCAGAGAAAGTGCCATCTGATAAGGCACCTAGCCCTGTACCGTCAGAGAAAGTGCCATCTGAGAAGGCACCTAGCCCTGTACCGTCAGAGAAAGCGCCATCTGAGAAGGCACCTAGCCCTGTACCGTCAGAGAAAGTGCATTCTGAGAAGGCACCTAGCCCTGTACCGTCAGAGAAAGCGCCATCTGAGAAGGCACCTAGCCCTGTACCGTCAGAGAAAGTGCCATCTGAGAAGGCACCTAGCCCTGTACCGTCAGAGAAAGCGCTATCTGAGAAGGCACCTAGCCCTGTTTCGTCCGAGAAAGCGCCATCTGAGAAGGCACCTAGCCCTGTACCATCAGAGAAAGTGCCATCTGAGAAGGCATCTAGCCCTGTACCGTCAGAGAAAGTGCCATCTGAGAAGGCACCTAGCCCTGTACCATCAGAGAAAGCGCCATCTGAGAAGGCTCCTAGCCCTGTACCTTCAGAGAAAGCACCTAGCCCTGTTTCGTCAGAGAAAGTGCCATCTGAGAAGGCACCTAGCCCTGTTTCGTCAGAGAAAGTGCCATCTGAGAAGGCACCTAGCCCTGTACCGTCAGAGATAACGCCATCTGATAAGGCACCTAGCCCTGTACCGTCAGAGAAAGCGCATTCTGAGAAGGCACCTAGCCCTGTACCGTCAGAGAAAGTGCCATCTGAGAAGGCATCTAGCCCTGTACCATCAGAGAAGGCACCTAGCCCTGTTTCGTCAGAGAAAGTGCCATCTGAGAAGGCACCTAGCCCTGTTTCGTCAGAGAAAGTGCCATCTGAGAAGGCACCTAGCCCTGTACCGTCAGAGAAAGCGCCATCTGAGAAGGCACCTAGCCCAGTACCGTTAGAGAAAGCGCATTCTGAGAAGGCACCTAGCCCTGTACCGTCAGAGAAAGTGCCATCTGAGAAGGCATCTAGCCCTGTTCCATCAGAGAAAGCGCCATCTGAGAAGGCTCCTAGCCCTGTACCTTCAGAGAAAGCGCCATCAGAGAAGGCACCTAGCCCTGTACCGTCAGAGAAAGCGACATCAGAGAAGGCACCTAGCCCTGTACCGTCAGAGAAAGCGACATCAGAGAAGGCACCTAGCCCTGTACCGTCAGAGAAAGCGCCATCTGAGAAGGCACCTAGCCCAGTACCGTCAGAGAAAGCGCATTCTGAGAAGGCACCTAGCCCTGTACCGTCAGAGAAAGTGCCATCTGAGAAGGCATCTAGCCCTGTACCGTCAGAGAAAGCGACATCAGAGAAGGCACCTAGCCCTGTACCGTCAGAGAAAGCGCCATCTGAGAAGGCACCTAGCCCAGTACCGTCAGAGAAAGCGCATTCTGAGAAGGCACCTAGCCCTGTACCGTCAGAGAAAGTGCCATCTGAGAAGGCATCTAGCCCTGTTCCATCAGAGAAAGCGCCATCTGAGAAGGCTCCTAGCCCTGTACCTTCAGAGAAAGCGCCATCAGAGAAGGCACCTAGCCCTGTACCGTCAGAGAAAGCGACATCAGAGAAGGCACCTAGCCCTGTACCGTCAGAGAAAGCGACATCAGAGAAGGCACCTAGCCCTGTACCGTCAGAGAAAGCGCCATCTGAGAAGGCACCTAGCCCAGTACCGTCAGAGAAGGCGCATTCTGAGAAGGCACCTAGCCCTGTACTGTCAGAGAAAGTGCCATCTGAGAAGGCATCTAGCCCTGTACCGTCAGAGAAAGCGACATCAGAGAAGGCACCTAGCCCTGTACCGTCAGAGAAAGCGCCATCTGAGAAGGCACCTAGCCCAGTACCGTCAGAGAAAGCGCATTCTGAGAAGGCACCTAGCCCTGTACCGTCAGAGAAAGTGCCATCTGAGAAGGCATCTAGCCCTGTTCCATCAGAGAAAGCGCCATCTGAGAAGGCTCCTAGCCCTGTACCTTCAGAGAAAGTGCCATCTGAGAAGGCACTTAGCCCTGTACCATCAGAGAAGGCGCCTAGCCCTGTACCTTCAGAGAAAGTGCCATCTGAGAAGGCACCTAGCCCTGTTTCGTCAGAGAAAGCGCCATCTGAGAAGGCACCTAGCCCTGTACCGTCAGAGAAAGCGCCATCTGAGAAGGCACCTAGCCATGTACCAGAGAAAGCGCCTTTTGAGAAGGCACCAAGCCCTGTAGCATCAGAGAAGGCACCTAGCCCTGTACCTTCAGAGAAAGTGCTATCTGAGAAGGCACCTAGCCCTGTACCGTCAGAGAAAGTGCCATCTGAGAAGGCATCTAGCCCTGTACCATCAGAGAAGGCGCCTAGCCCTGTACCTTCAGAGAAAGTGCCATCTGAGAAGGCACCTAGCCCTGTTTCGTCAGAGAAAGCGCCATCTGAGAAGGCACCTAGCCCTGTACCGTCAGAGAAAGCGCCATCTGAGAAGGCACCTAGCCATGTACCGTCAGAGAAAGCGCCATCTGAGAAGGCACCTAGCCCAGTACCGTCAGAGAAAGCGCATTCTGAGAAGGCACCTAGCCCTGTACCGTCAGAGAAAGTGCCATCTGAGAAGGCATCTAGCCCTGTACCTTCAGAGAAAGCGCCATCAGAGAAGGCACCTAGCCCTGTACCGTCAGAGAAAGCGCCATCTGAGAAGGCACCTAGCCATGTACCAGAGAAAGCGCCTTTTGAGAAGGCACCAAGCCCTGTAGCATCAGAGAAGGCACCTAGCCCTGTACCTTCAGAGAAAGCGACATCAGAGAAGGCACCTAGCCCTGTACCGTCAGAGAAAGTGCCATCTGAGAAGGCATCTAGCCCTGTACCATCAGAGAAGGCGCCTAGCCCTGTACCTTCAGAGAAAGTGCCATCTGAGAAGGCACCTAGCCATGTACCAGAGAAAGCGCCTTTTGAGAAGGCACCAAGCCCTGTACCGTCAGAGAAAGCGCCATCTGAGAAGGCACCTAGCCATGTACCAGAGAAAGCGCCTTTTGAGAAGGCACCAAGCCCTGTAGCATCAGAGAAGGCACCTAGCCCTGTACCTTCAGAGAAAGTGCTATCTGAGAAGGCACCTAGCCCTGTACCGCCAGAGAAAGTGCCATCTGAGAAGGCACTTAGCCCTGTACCATCAGAGAAGGCGCCTAGCCCTGTACCGTCAGAGAAATCGCCATCTGAGAAGGCACCTAGCCCTGTACCATCAGAGAAAGCGCCATTTGAGAAGGCACCTAGCCCTGTACCATCAGAGAAGGCGTCTAGCCCTGTACCTTCAGAGAAAGCGCCATCTGAGAAGGCACCTAGCCCTGTACCATCAGAGAAAGCGCCATCTGAGAAAGCGTCTAGCTCGGTACCATCAGAGAAAGCGCCATCTGAGAAAGCGTCTAGCCTGGTACCATCAGAGAAACCGCCATCTGAGAAGGCGTCTAGCCCTGTACCATCAGAGAAAGCACCTAGCCCTGTACTATCAGCGAAAGCACCTAGTCCAGTACCGTCAGACAAAGCGCCATCTAAGAAAACGTCTAGCCCTGTACTTTCAGAGAAAGTGGCATCAGAGAAGGCGCCTAGCCCTGTACCGTCAGAAAAAGGACTTAGCCCTCTACCATCCCAGAAAGCGCCATTAGAAAAGACGCTTAGCCCTGTTTCGTCAGAGAAAGTGTCTAGCTCTGTACTGTCAGACAAAGCACCATCTGAGAAGGCGTCTAGTCCAACACCATCTGACAAGATGCCTTTGGAAAATGCGGCAACCCCTGTGTCATCAGAAAAAGTACTTCCAAAGGAGATTCCTAGCCCAACACTTTCAGATAAATTACCATGCGAGAAGACTTTCAGTCCTCAAAAGTCAGAGAAAGCTGGGTCTGAAAAAATATCCAGCTCTTTCACAGTGAGAGATGTTGATGAGGAATTCAAATTTACTGACAGAAGCGTTGTAGATGTGCTCATGTCGGAGGAAAAAGGTTCCAGTCAGCTGATAAAGGATATGTCAGTCTTAGGCAGTATACAAATTCCAGATATTGTTTCTATTACTAAAGATGAAATCACTGAAAATGTTGTAGAAAAATCAATTAGCTCGGTGTCTATCGATAAACCTACTAGCTTACCTCTGACTGAAGTTTTTACAACAAACGCTACAGACTTGATTGAAGATAAGACGCACAGCATGACAGAAAATGAAATATCTCACAAAACGGTGCTTGAAAAAGAAATCAGTCCTTTGCCATCAGAGAAAGCATCATCAGAAAAACCAAGCAGTTCTCTATCATCTGTAACGGCAGTTAGTATCATGCCATCGGAGAAGGCATCTTCAGAAAAAGTTTCCATCTCCATACCATCCGAGAAGACATTGTCAGAAAAAGCAAGTAGTCCTACGCCGTCTGACAAGGCTCCTTCAGATAAAGCTAGTATCCCAGTGCCATCTGACAAAAAAACAGCTAGCAGTCCAGTTCCATCCGAAAAAGCACCTTCAGAGAGGGCTAGTAGTCCGACATCGTTTGTAACAGCAACTAGCCCCGTGCAATTAGAACAGGCCTCTTTTACAAAAGATAGTGTCTCAGTTTTATCTGAAGGTATGGTAAGCAGCCCTACGCCGTCTGACAAGGCACCATTAGACAAAGCTAGCAGCCCGGTTCAATCTGAAAAAGCACTATCAGAAAAGGCGAGTAGTCTAAAATCGCCTGTAACGGCAGTTGTTAGCCCCGTGCCATCAGCGAAGGCATCTTCTGAAAAAACTAGTGTCCCAGTCTCATCTAAGGAGACAGTGTTAGAAAAATTAAGTAGCCCTACGCCATCTGACAACGCACTTCCAACTCAATCTGAAAAGGAAATGTCAAGAAAAACTAGTATCTCAGTTGCAACTGAAAAGACACCTTCAGTGAAAGCAATCAGCCCCATACCAGTAGAGGAAATACTATTAGAAAAAGCAGGTAGCCCTTCACCGTCTGACAAGGCGCCGTCTACAGAAACAAGCAATTTATTACCAAAATTATCAGACAAAACCCCAGAAATTGAGGAATCTATTTGTCCCACTAGCGTTCATAAATTAGAAGGAATTGTTTCTAGTGCAGTTTTAGATGAATTAAAAGATCCAATTCTTGATGACATGATTGCTTCATCGATGAAATATGACGAAACAAATAACAAAGACAGTATCAAAAAAGTTGCTGGAATAAAATCCGAGAAATCTGAAAAAGACAAGACTACTTTTAGTCCAATTAAACATGAAATTGAAACTTCAGTTGATACAACACCAAGTACTGACAAATCAGAGGAAACGATTATTAGTTCTTCTGAAAAGGTAGATAAAGAAAAACCATTCGCTTCTTCAGAAGATGAGGTTGTAAGAATAAAAGGCGAAAAGGGAGATAAGAGTTCTATCAAAGAAACTAAAGAGATGACTGAAGATGAGAAAGATGTTGACGAAAAAGATAAAGTTTGCAAGGAATCTCATACAGAAGCTACATCAGAATATGAATCAATATCTGAACAGCTAAAAGAAAAACAGAGTAACGAATCTTTATATCAATCTAAAGAACACGATTTAGGCTTAAAACATGTCGATAAGGAAATACAAGAAAAAATATTCAAAGAATCTAGTAGTACTTTAAATAAAGTAAGTGAATATTTATCAGATGAAAGCTACTCAAGCATGGAATCGAAATCAGAAAGTCTTTTAGATCACATTAAGTCAGCTGCGATAACAACTTTATCTCACACTAAGCTTTCTAATGAATCATCTACATTCTCATCAAGCCAAACGAGTAAAGAAATTCAATCACATACTATTAAAAAGAGATCGATAGACCATGAGAAGTTAAAAGATACATCAGATATTTTATCTTCAATATCTACAGTAGATAGTGGTCTAGACAGAGACAGTATGGTTATGCAAGGCAGCTCGGAAGACGTGTCCAAAGAAGTCAGTTTAGAAGAAAAATATAGTTTTGAATCCGCTGAAAAAGACAAGCGAATAAAAATGATTTCTAACGCAGATACATTACAATCTATAAGCAGTAGTAGATTAAGTAAGTTTAGTGACGATTCATGTTCGTCTACTCTGCGAGAAATCGATATCTCTAAGACTGTTCCTGATTCTACGAGAACTGAATTAGGATCTCCTAAGGATGAAATACCTTTGTCAGAAGCATCGGATTCTGGAGTGCACAGTATACCATTAGATATAGATTCACTTTTGTCTAAAGGCGAAGGACTAACTGATATGAAAGATGATGCTTTACAATTCATGGAATCAATTCACAAGGCTTTCAAAGAAGAATCTGTTCAACAAGGTATCAAAACAGAAGGGATGGAATCTCTTCTAGTCTTTTCAGATATTGAAAGAGTATCAACACCACCAACAGTTCCCGTTAGTCCTTTGCCAAAAACACCAAGCAGCTTCCAAGATATAAAAGTCAGCGAAGGTGTCCAGAGCGAAATTACCTATGACAAGTCGGAGGGTTCTGAAGAGACAATTACTAAGGTAGTGCACGTAGGTGAAGATGTCTTAACGCAAAAGATTTCAACTTCCACTGAAAAGGTGTCTAAGACTATTAAAGACTCATCCTCGGATGATGGCGATTCTGATTTACTCTCGTTGATGCAAAATATGGGTAAAATAAAGACCGAGACTGACACAGTAACTAAAATAATCAAAGAAGGTGAAAATGTGGTCACTCAGACAATTACTACTGTGACGACTAAAGAAGTTATATCCAGAGAGGATGGTACACCTCAAAATATAAAAACAACTATTGAGACTACGACACTAAGCAAAGGATCGGATGGTTCCACTATTACTACAACGGATACACAGACTCTACTTTCTGAATGTTCTTCCAGTCTTAAATCTACCTCACAAATGGATTTGTATGCCAAAGACACTAGAATAGATAAACTTTACCTCGAAAGTGATAAGTCTGAAATTGAAACCTGCAGCCAAACTAAAGAAACCAGGAAAGATGGGTCTTCCATTACAACTGATCAGTCTGCTCAAGTCCAATACGTCTCAGAAACGGAAGAATCAGATGATGATGTTGAAACAACTACCATAGACACTGACGTAAGTAAAAGAATAGTGAAAGAAAACAATGTGGACATTATGGAAACAGTTACAACGGTCACGAAAAAAGAGACGCTTAAAGTAGATGATACTAAAAAAATTCGTACTACGATTGAAACTACAACTACTAAAGAACGCCCGGATGGATCTAAAGATGTCCAAAGAAACGTTGAAGTGAAAACCGAAGAGCCTGAAAGTGATCCGAGTAGTATCGAACAAACATTGAATGGTTTAAATGTGTTTGGCGAACCTGAAGAAACTGAATCAACAAAAACCGAAGAAATTAAACAGGAAACAATTATTATTAGAAGAATTATTGTAACAAAAATTGTGAAAACGACTTATGCTGACAGTCAAGGTAAACCGAAAAAATTAAAAACAGTTACAACTATAACTACTACCGACAATTATCCTGATGGTTCTTCTCATACTAAAATGGATGGCAGCACTTCCATAACTGACATAGAAGCTGAAGAAGTGATTGAGACACCAGAACTTGTTGATTTTACTACAGAAGATAAGACAGTTGAAGTAGAAAAACAACAAAGAAATATTATTAAAAATGAAAAAAGTGTTCTGCAAGTTATAACAACGACAACTACTAAAGAAATATTAACTTCAAAAGATAAAAGTAAGAAAAAACTTAAAACTACTGTGGAAATGGTTACCGAGACTCATTTACCTAATGGTGTGACTGAAGTTACAAAGGATGTCAAAGTATCTGTTTCTGATTTTGATAAGAAACCATCCGATGAAGAATCAGAGGAATATGAACAAGTGGGAAAACCTCTCGAAGACATCACAACTGCTGTAGAAACAGTTACTGATAACGGAATTACAATCAAGCGTAAAACAACTGTCACGACTATCAAAGAAGAGTTCCACAACAAGATTGACAATGTAAAGAGAGTAAAAACTACTGTCCTTACTAGGATAGAAGATGAACATCCTGATGGCTCAATCATAACTAAAACGAGCGAAAAAGTATCAATAGTAGAGGAAAGTCTTCATGAAAGTCAAGTTCAAAAAATTGAAATTCCAAGTGAGAACGGATTCAAAGACGATACTGATGATGATGATGAGAAATTAACTGCTGTCCTTCAAGATCTCAACCCTGATGGTGAACCGGAAGAAACCGAGTCTACGGAAACAGAAGATTTAAAAGAAAAAGATCTTATAATCAAAAGAACAATAACTACCAAGGTTGTTAAAACAAAATACTCTGACAAAAATGGTGTACTTAAAAAACTTAAAACCGTAACTACAGTAACCACGACCGACAAATATCCTGATGGTTCGGCTAAAACAACCATAGATACTAATACAGCAGTTAGTGATATTGCGAAGCAGATACTCACTGATGAACTTGATGAATTTTCTAAGCTGGAAGATAAATCAGTTGGTGTAGAAACAATTGAAAAAATTGTAACAAGAGACGGCAAAGAAGTAAAGCAACTAGTAACTACAACCACTACTAAAGAAATTATGCTTTCAAGTGACGGATCCAAGAAGAAAATAAAAACAACGATAGAAGTCGTTACTGAAACTAAACTACCTAACGGTACCACCGAAATATCAAAAGATGTAAGAGTTTCCGTTGCTGATTATGGGACTGAAACATTAGATGAAAATTTAGGAGGCTATACTCAAATCGGTAAACCAGATGAACATACTAGTTCAGAATCTGAAGAAGTAACGGAGAATGGTGTCTTTATAATTAGGAAAACTACTGTCACAACCGTAAGACAACAATTTGAGAACATTGAAACAAGATCTAAAAAGATTAAGACCACAGTACGGACAACGGTTGAAGATGAACATCCGGACGGAACAGTAATAACAAAGAAGAGTGAAAAGATATCTATTGCTGATGTTTTTCTTAAGACACCTCCTTCAGTTCAAGATGACTCTGAAATACCAGAAACTTACATCGATGATTCCGAAACGGTAGAAGACACGACAGAGGAGTCTGATGTCAAAAACGAAATCATAAAACAGGGCTTGTCTACAATAAAACGCACAATTACAACTAAAACTAAGAAAGAAACACTTGCAAGCACAGATAAGAATATAAGACGTGTCAGAACTACAGTTGAAACCATAACAGTTGACGAATATCCTGATGGTTCTACAGAAACTACAAAAGATGTAAAAATAACTCTTTCAGAATTCCAAAAAACGTCGGACAGTGACTTACAAGCGGCATTACAGGGGCTGCATACTACTGGCAAAATCAAATCTTCAGTAGATAAGAAAACAAATATAATCTCTGAACAGGGGCGTAAGATTACTCAAACTGTTACGACGTATGTTACTAAAGAGGAATTAAAAAATAATGAGACAAATGAAATTGCTGTTAAAACTGTCACTGAGACTTTGACAGAGAACACACAGGAAGATGGTTCAGTTGAAACTACGAAGGACGTTCGAACTCAAATAACGTATCTTCCTATTGGTACAGGGCTTGATGACTGGACACCAGAAGAATTAGAGGAGATTGAAAAACAACCAACCACTGAAGTCAAACCAAATCTTGAAGAGCTACCTCTGACTCAAAAAGATGACGTTAAGCCTGAAGTTAAGCCAAAGAAACAGCGATCACCAGTTGGCGAAGTAACTACTGAAACCGACACATTTACTAAAGTAATTAAAGAAGGTGACAATGAGATCACGCAGACTATAACTGTCGTAACTACTAAAGAAGTAATTAGCCCAGAAAAACTTAAAGTTACCATAGAAACAACTACGGTGAGCAAAGGCAGTGACGGTATAACTAAAACTACAAAATCAACTAAAACCACTATTTCCGAATTCAAGGAGGAATATGAAGAAACAATTGATAGAGGTGAGAGTGAAAAGTCATTTTCTAAATTGTCATCAAAAACTGGTGATATGCGCAGTTCATCAGCAGCAAGTGATGATTTAGACCACCCCGGCATTTCTTCACCACCATCTGACATCAGTTCTAGAGGATCAAGAGCAGCTACTCACGTTTGGGGCACAACTGAGAGCAGTGGAATGTACTACAGTGATGACGATGGTCCCGGCAGTCCAAGTAGTACCAAATCACAGGTAGCTCACTCACCTAGGTCCAATCTTAGTTTCGAGTTAGATACAAAACAACAAGAAACAACGGAGGACATCGTTGTTGAAAAACATTACGATACAAGCAAGGATCCTATGACAGCTTCGTTCTACGGACAACTACCAGAAGATGATTCTTACACATCATCCAGTCATTCTGAAGTAAAAACAGAAGTGCATACGATCGAGAAGCCACTGTCAAAGTTAACTGAAGATTTCTTGTCACACGAAAAGCTGAAATCCGAACTATCTCAGCGTGTAAGCAAATCTGATGCCACATTCCTGAGGGAAGCCGATGAACACTTTGAAAAGGCAATCGAGGAACACAAAAAAGTTAGCGGTTCCGCTGTAATTTCAAACATTACCGCCAAATACGAACTAGACGAGCAGAGCCATTCAAGCGTCAGCCAAACAACATCGTCAAAAGAAGAAACGATCACACTTAAAGATCTCAAAGGGGAAGTGAAGAAAACTGAAACGTCATCGTCTAGCATTAGTAAACAAGAGTCTAAAAGCGAGCGACATGAAGCTACTACAGAGACTAGTAAATCCAAAGACCCTATAGAATCCTGGGGCAAGCCTTTAGGGTTACCTAGTCCAATCATGCCTCCAACTGATGGAAAGAGCACTCCGAAAAAGCAGTCCACTGTGCTTAATAAGAACAAACTTAATCAAGAGAGGAGTAAAGAGGCAAAGAGTCGCGTGTCAGAGTCGCCCAGCAAGAAGAAGGCACCAGCTCCTGTTTACATGGAGTTGACGTATGTGCCTCATCACGGCAATTCGTATTATTCTGCTATGGAGTTCTTCAAGCGCGTACGTGCTAGATACTACGTGTTCTCTGGCACGGAGCCTTCGAAAGAGATTTACAACGCCTTGTTGGATGCTAAGAAGACTTGGGAAGACAAGGATCTTGGTGAGTTTACTCCTAACATAATATACGTTGGTATTGATTTTAATTACTTCCATTTGCATTTGGCTTGGGTGAAAATTATCCTCCACTTGTCAGCTGTTTCTTGGTTTTTTAAACAATCACTTGATACTCTCAACATGAAGCTACCGTAAGACTCTGTCATAGTTACACTAACGGATTCACGTATAAAAGTTGTGGAAAGGCCGAAACCTGTCGAGCATTACTCGGCTTTTATACTCGAGTTATTCGTTTGCCTAACTAGGATCAGTTGAAGGCAATTATTTTGCCTTCCATTGTTTTCTTATGGTATGCAGTTGGATAAAATCGAATGCAAACCCTTGTTAAGTTTTCTCAAATTCTCAGGAACTCATTGAGTTTGACATAATGTTTCACTATATTTGGTAAATAAAGTTTGAACAAAAGCTTCTGGTGAAAATATCTCTACAGGAGCCTTGTATATATGTTATTAATTCTATAGTAGTTACTCGTATGTGTCAAAAATTAAGTGAAGATACATACATACACATACACAAATCACGTCTTTATCCCTTACGAGGTAGCGGAGCCTAAGGCTACGTTTAGCAAGACACTGTGGGCGTATAGGTGGAAAGTGGAATCAAAATAGTGATGGGCTGTTAGCCGCATCGCCTATAACATGATTCCTATGATTTTCGCCAATTCCCTCGATGGGTTTTTATCATCTGCGCGGGAAGAGAAGCAACTGGTACATTCTGTTTTTTTCTTTGCTCCCAGACCAGCATGGAAGTTAGTGAAGATACTTAATAATAATTCTTAATTATACCCTGTTTCATTCTTGCAGAAGTGACCATAATCCCGACATACGATACAGACGTCCTCGGCTACTGGGTAACAGAGAACGAGGAGGCCCTGGAGAAGTACAAGATAGATCTCTCGCCCTCCGCTGCCCGGTGCACCATCAACCTCCAGGACCACGAGACCTCCTGCGCCGCCTACAGACTCGAGTTCTAGGTGTCGGGTCTATTTGTAGCATTCTCATCGGAGAAGTGAGCCCACACCAAGCGGCGCGAGCGAAGGAACGTATAGGAACCAATCAGGCTGTGATGCCGCGCCGCCCGAGCCCACTACTCCGCATGAGATGGCATGCAAATAGTAACCCCCAAAAGACTTTGTGATATCTGAATGCAATTAAGAGACTGCTGAAGAGTTTGATAAAATCATAGTTGATAGTGCTGTGGCGTGCCGCGACCACCCGGGCCGAGTCCTTAACCGCATCCAATCTTGAAAGTCAATAACCAAATTCTCGACCTAAGAACAAAAACGTCCATTTTTTTCTAAACTGTTTTCTAGTAGCTTCATTGAACATGCCATTTAAAATATATTTCTGGTGATATTTTTGAATTTGGCCTTTACAATTGGTAGTGCTTTTATACACGAATATTTAGCGAAACCAGTCCATATTGTTTAGCCAAAATCCGCTTGTGCGAATACCGAAATTTTTGAATAATTATTTTGCTATCGCATTGTGAAATTTTAATAGTTGTACAAACTTAGCTTGCACGCCATATTGTGTTGAGGCTTTAGGTCGCTGAGGACGCGAACACACGGATGCGATCGACCTGGTGAACCTAAATTAGGATGAAATTTTAAATAAAGTGTATTAACGATGTCTTAAAAAGACGTTTAAAGATAAAGTCGAGGCTAGTTCTTGCGCTAGTCGCGCGTAATAATTGTTAGTCGTGAACTTATCACTCAAGTTGTTACGTCTGGGCGACAGAGGGCGCGCAGCCGGAATTCAGCTGATCTAGTAGTTTTTAAGATTTCAGCCATTTTTTTCCACTCGAGCCTTGCGATCACGAGCGATTCGCGTCGAACTGCGTCTGGGCACAAAAAGGGGACACGTAATGGATGGGTTCAAGCGTTGATTGTTTGGAAAAATCCTGCATTTTCAAATTTTTCTCGCTTGACCGCGGAATGGTTTGACGCAGTTTCGACCCGCCTTCGATGCATCTTAAGTTCTACTGAATGCAAACCAACACCTTCCACGATAGTTGGCGATGTAGATAGATAAAGACTTGATAGGTCTTAAGAAAGTTTAAAAAACAGAATAAAATTCAATGATTATAAAGGATGTAAGAGACGGTGGCGACGTGGAAGGTCTTTGGTTACTATTCGTGGAATGAGATAAAGCAACAGAGGCCCTCTCTGTCGCCCGACACCCAGTGAGCCTAAAACGTTAGGTAGAGAGCTTAATCCATTATAAAATAAATGTTTTAGTAGAACTATTACGAATTGAACATTCTATTTACCTTTGTTTGTGATTTGCTTGTTGTGCCGAAGTTTACTGTGACATAGTTATAACGATGTTATACTTTCAAAGTCGTCAGTGATAGTTGAATCTCTTTTGTCAAATTTTTATTGGCGGTTAATTTTTGGCGTATCGTTTATAAATTTCTAGTCGCGATCCAAATATTTACGGGAGTAGGAGTTACTTTGTTCCTGTAACCAGACGTTATCATCGAGGATCGCTGGTTGCTCTTCATCGTCTTCGGACAGAGAGATGCGGCCAGTTTTCTCGATGGAAATGGTTGGGTTACGTTTGAGTTCTAGCGTTTCTATAACCGTTTCCCAAGAAATCCTCATGTATTTATAGTACCTATTAATAACTCCATTAGATTATTTTTCAATTACTGCTGAGAGGCATGAGTGCGAATGTGATGCAACCTCATCGTTTTATTTACCATCTAGTTGTAAGCTGCCAGCTTTCCTGAGGTCCGTTGTACCTTTCTTTACCGTAACTATGGAAGGTTTTTGAGTCAATTAATTTTAAGTCATCCATAGTGTTAAGCAGAATGTGACACAGTTCTATCGCTTACTTTGCCTATCTTCTAATAGTTAAAAGCGAAAGAACGCTCCAGCACAATAAATTAACAAAAATATAAAAGGATTATCATGAAAAGTTAATAAAAAAAGTGTAACGCAGTTCATTTCAAACAACGTAAGGGATCGAACATTGGGAAATGAATTAAGAGTATAGCATTGACAATTGTTTCTTCGGAATTTACTTGATGTTTGAAGCGAACAGCGTACTTATCACGTATTATGTATTTTCTATTTATTTTCGAGTCAAACGTGAGTTTTATGTAAGTTCTATGTTATCGTATGTGTTTGTGTGTTGTTGTGAGCACAATAAACATTGTTTTATGTCAGTTTATGCTTTAGGTAGTGGATGGGACTAAACAGGGACATGGACCTATATTATCTTCTTATTGCCGTGAATCATTAAATACTTCTTGATGATTTGCTTCATAGTTATGTGTTATGATTTGGAGGCTTTGAAGCCCGCTTATGGTAGACGAGAGTCTGGCCCAACATTGTATTTTATAGTTAGTAATTTAACTAACGCATACTATTAGGAATAAAAAAATGTTATTTAAAATTAAGAATTGTATCGGCTTAGTAAACATCAATAGCTATGATAAATAAATCATTATTGAAATTATTAAATGTTGTTATTTTTTTCGGCGCGACCGAACATTGTCAACTTATAATTGTTTAATTATATATAATTATTGATAATGTGGACGCATATCCAATAAGTGAATAATTGTACTTTTAATTACAAACGTGTCTGTACTTATTGGTAAGAACAACTAAGAAACTTCTTCAGTTCAATGAATAAATTAATTCGAGGCTTAGCTTATGCCATCAATCTCAATCCAAATTTAGGATAGGTGATTGATAAATCAGATTATATCTTACAACTAAGTCAGTATCTTACAATTTTTTTTTGTAAAATGTCAGCAAGCTAAATGGCATAAGAATCAAGAAAGAATTCCAAAAAAAAATAATTTTAACGTGGAATGATACTAGACATAAGTACAGTCGATCCATCTGACGACCACCGTAGAACGTTCTCACAATGAACGTTACATGACTTTCCTTATCAGTTTAGTGTGAGAGGGTCCCACAGTGGGTCAGGAAGAAATTTATTCGATGGTATAATGCTGATGCTATTTATAACTAACAGTGACATTGACAGTAACAAAGTAGACTAGAATAGAGGAATGATACAATCATAACAGAGTAACATTATTACCATGACGTCTTAATGCGATACAATTCCAAACCCAAGTTGGATCGTTTGCTGTCAGATCCATACTAGAAGTATCAAAAATTACAGCTAAATCTTCTTCTTTTTTAATATGGCCCCATCGATCGATGCGATGATTTCGCCAAAGTCAAGGTAATAATATAAATACAGTATTCAAAAATCTTGTGACAAAAATGTCGGCAACGTTGTGCGGTAGAACATGGTCAAAAGACCCCTCTCCCCTGTCGGGCTCTTAGACAACGGATAATAATATCCCTCAGAATCTGCCAGGAAATCATTAACCGATGCCCAGGGTGCACCGGACCGAGCACTGCTCTTCCCCTCGGACGGATGCAAAAACGAACCGCAGCTCCACACGCGGAGGCAACTCGACTCACACCCCGACAGCTAAATCATAAAATTGAATCGAAATTGAATCGCATTAAGACGTCATGGTAAGGCCGGTTGCAATGAGTTTGAATAAAATAAGGTATGTTTATACCATTCTCATTCGTTGTCAATTTGATTGATACCGGTAACCTTAATATTAGATCAGTAAATGAATAAGCCATTGGAAGTTTGTTATTTTATATTATCCTTCTATTTTAGTCTTACTAAGTCTTACCTAATCTTACACGTAGCAGTGACATTGTTAGTACCAAAGTTGCTAGCTGTCAGATAGCTACTACTTCAACGCTTGGCGAACTATTTCGTCAGATGAACGTTATTACCAATAAGTACGAGCACCATGTCAGCAAGTACTGAGTTTTTGAGCTGAGTTAAGTTAATTTGGTTGTGGTTTTTCGACGCAAAGATGATTACAGAGGGGCCAGAGTTTGGCAGAAGTAAAATTTGACTTCAGTTACAAGGCATTTATGCGGATGAATTTGAATGTGTAAGTAGTTTTTTTTTCTTTATTTTGTTAATATTTAACTGACATACAACCGCAGCACACAAACATTGAAACCGCGGAAGCTTTATTAACTCACTCACACATTGAAAATGCATGTGCCTTGTGATGTAGCTGATGTCTACTAATTGCATCACCTATATTTAACACGCTTTGTCTTTGTCTGGCAAAGGTAAATGTCACAGTGACAGAAAAAGACAAACAAATGAACAACAAAAGTTATAAAGCTTTATAAATAAAGAACCTTTGTCGTTTAAATAAAAGTCCTTTGTCTGATACGACTGTTTCATATCTAACCGTCGCTCTCAGAGACTTTAATTAACACTACGTTGTATTAGTAGTACATCTCCGAAAAAGGAATGATTTGAGTAATAGTTAATTAGGGTCTCTGAATAAAACCAGTGTTAACTTAATAGGTTAATTAGCTCAGTGCTTGATTCGAGATACCTATACATTATCTTAGTTTACTCGATATAGTTTTTATTTTGTTACAGACAATAACACTTTAAAAAAACTACTTACTCGCTTTTTTGTAGTCAAGGTTGCCGGTATGTTTCGGCCCAATCCGTAGTCCTTTGTCAAGCTGTGCTATGGATAAAAATCATCTGAAACATATCGGTCTTACTTAATTCTACATTATACATATATGTGAGTAACCCACGTGATTTAAAAGTTAGTATTTTTTTCTAAACTGAATACTAGAACAATCATAAACTTTTAATTAATTTTGTATACTTTATGAATGGAATTGTGAAGGGTGGATGATGGGATTATATCCAAGGGTAGTGATAATGCTTTCGTGGTGCTAACAACTGATTGTAGGCGTATTTAATGATTTATTAATCCTCTTTTAATAACGGTGGTGAGGCTACAATTTTATTAGGCTACAAATTTCCAATCAAGCAAAATCAAACTATGTTAAAAACTTGAGTTGCAAAGGAATTTACCCTCTCATTTATTTTTACTCTATGTCACACTTTTGTAGGATCATCACTAATTTACTGAATAAAATTGTTAGTTTTTTTCTAACAGGAATATTTATCTTAACTGCCAGTGGAGAAGTAGATATTAGGCATAGAGAAGTTTCTTTACTTAACTTAATAAAAAGCAGCCACATCACCGTTACAGAATAAATAATCAAC
Organism: Pandemis corylana; assembly: GCA_949127965.1. Classification (NCBI taxonomy): domain Eukaryota; kingdom Metazoa; phylum Arthropoda; class Insecta; order Lepidoptera; family Tortricidae; genus Pandemis; species Pandemis corylana. Next base: position 1,017,096 of record OX421866.1, on the reverse strand, counting down.
ACGCTTAATGGTTAGACTGATATGTATCGCTTTCTTTACGGGAATTTATGGGATTGCTGTCTTGCCGTCTACGTATTTAGACATTAAATTTTATCACATTTTCTAATAGTCACTTGTTTAAGGAATCTATGGGGCCGGGTACTCTGTGAGCAATAACCTTAACGGTTCTGTTACGTCGCCACCAGTTCCCTTATTCATAAAGTAAACTCGTCAACTAAATCATGCTGTCTGTGTCTGGCAAAGGCAAAAGTCGAAGTGACAGATAAAGACAAAACTAACTTTAACCAAGCTTTGCGTTTGTGGATAAGGGGGAAGGATTTGTGGAAGTCTAGATAAACAACTATTTTGATTTTTTCTTACTCAGAATGGTTCATTCTATAGATTTTCATACAAGAAAAATTAACCTGATTTTACTTTGGATTTTTTTCCTGTACGTCACGTTCCATACATATAAAAAACGACGAAGAAAAAAGTGACGAACTGGAATGGCAGTTTTGGTACACATTTTTTCTTGCATAGGGTAAATTCCGAGTAAGAAACCCCCAAAATAGTTAAATTCCGGAAAAAATGATTATGTAGACTTTTTTGGAAATATAGTACTGTAACAGCTCGCAGAAGAGCACCCAGCTTAATTGTTTGCTAACTTGTAATTAATAGGTACTCGTATCTGACAACGCACCGTCTATACCGATTGTGAACACCGGTGCTTTATAATACAATCACCTGATGAACCTAACCCATCTGACAGTTCACAAAATCGCGACATATACATTTATGAGCAAAAGTAACGTGTCGCTGTTCACGCAACTTTGTATGAAAAGTGACGTTTTTTTGCTCGTAAGTATATATCTGAGCTGTCAGATGGGTTAGGTTCATCGTATACTGGCATGTAAGATCATGACTTATAAGCAATTTTCTGCTAGTTGAAATAACCCCTGTTTTTTAAGTTTCAATTTTGAGGCAATGCATTACTTTCATATTTACTGAATTAGAAAGAGATGAAAAACCTTAACACAGGATGTGCTTGTTGCATTTGAAAATGTGTTACTGGATTTTTTTAGTAAAGGAACTAGGATGCTTGGTTATTAAAATTGAACTTTGAGGTGTTAGCAGGGATAAATTTCGATTGAGTTAAACTTTGTCTTAGGGCCGATTTTTCAATCGTCAGATAGGCCCTATTTGACGAATAACTCTTGGGGTATCTGTCAGATAAGCGCACATGTGAGGATTGAAAAATCAGCCCTGATTTTGGATAATTAATAAATATTTGTCGATTTAATTGGATGGTATTTATTTTTGGAAAATTAAATTACGGTTTTTTAAATTATGAACTATTATATCATAGTGATTGAATTTTATATCAAAGCGTAGACGGTAACTTGCGCAAACACCCGAAAATGATATTTAATAATTATAATAATGATGTAATACGTGGAATTAGGTATTCGTAATGTTTAATTGTATGTAAATTTAAAATTAAATCACTCATTGTATCAGTCGTGTCGCTCCCCCATTCGGCGTGTTTGATGATCGTGTAAGAGTCATTAAATAAATAAAAAGTCAAAACGTTGTAAAATGTTTCATTTCTTTTTTGTTTCGTGACAACCCTAGTGATGGTACCAGTATTGGACACGTTAAGCTGACAAGCACCAGTAATGGACACTTCGTTATTAATTTAAAGATATTATGGTTACAAAATGCCTGTTGTAAAATGAATAACTCTCTATCTCTTCGTTTCTTTTAAATAAGTGTTACTGTCCATTATTAGGTCCTTTGGCCAATACTGGTGTCGTCACCACGGCCCTTTAGTAAGATATTTTTTTTTTTTAGAAAATTGGTTAGGTACAATTATTATATGTTTTCAAAAAATAATAAAAAATGGTTAAAAGTAATAAAATAATAATCTTATTTAATACTTTTTGTGCTGGTGATTCTGGTTTAGAATAACCCATCTTTTTTGAAAAATGTAAAGACATTTAATATTAAAAATATTAAGTAGCAAAATTGCTCAGAATTTCATGTTATTTTGATAAATTCGTAGTGATGAAATAAAAACAACGAATACACAGCTTACGACACTTTAATAAGCACAATAACATTTTAGCGTTTATCATTTTACATAAACGTAACATAAAACCTAAAAAAATTTCTTCAGCAATCAAAAATCAAAACGGCAACCACGAGACGCCATATTGTAAAAAAAAGCAAAAATGAAAATCGACGAAAACCGACAAACAGTTGATCATTGAATAAATAGTTCTTTGAAAATCATTTTTAATACTTGAAAAATAATAATAATTATGAATTAATTTCTCAAAAAAGAAAACCCAATTTATGGTGCATACAAAAACTAACAGAAAAATCTTGTTAATGTAATAAAATGGTTTTTTATCGTTTCTCCTTCGGATACTTCGTGTTTTCTCGCTTACTCCATTAAGTTAGCAACCCAAAACCTTGGACTCCAGAACAATTAAGTTATAATAACAATATACTAGTTAACAATACTGTAATTATAAAAACGCGCTAAACCTAATTTTGGAATGGCTGTAGTAATCACTTAACAAACTTATCTAGACCAGAGGCTATAATTGTCTAACGCTCAAAACCACAATCTCATACATACTTACATAATTGATCACGTCTATATCCCTGACGGGGTAGACTGAGCCAAGGTAACAAGACCTAAAAGCCACGTTAAGCGTGACACTAATAGCTAGTAGTTTCTTCCATGCTGGTCTGGGAACAAAGCAAAACACAGAACTTACCAGTTGCTTCTCTAGCGAAAATCATAGGAATCATGTTATAGGCGATGCGACTAGCAAACCATCACTATTTTGATTCCATTTTCCATCAAGAAGTCCATAATCTTGCTAAAAGTAGCGTAGGTCTGGTCACCTAAGGCTATGTCTACGCTGTAAAGGGATAAAGACGTGATTTGTGTATGTATGTGTGTACACTAGCAGCTCTTGGAGCTGATGCGTGTATATCACAGCACTTTGTGAATCTTTATCACTTTTTGAAGTTATAGAATAAGTCTCTCAGCCATTTCATTAAAAACACACTACTTTTTTTTAGGGATTTCGTTTTATTTTCGGTTTTCCACTCAGAATCACGAGCACTATCGATTATGATAGGAGAAAAAAATGTCCCAAAAATTTCATACATTTTGTGACCTGAATTTTCGTTTCATTACGTTACCGCCATACAAATTTATACGAATGAAGTAACGGAATGGAAAAGACAATTTTGACAAGTTTTTTTTCTCCTATTACGATAGATAGTGCGTGATTCTGAGTAAACGAAAATAAAACAAAATCCCAGAAAAAAGTAGTGTTACAACGTTTAGTGAAGCGGCCCGACTATTTATTTTTAAAAAAGTTTACTGATGGTGCACTTACTACAGGTGGTGTATAGGTGGAAAAAGGAAACAAAATAGTGAAATCAAAATAGAGTATAACAGATAATAATATAAACAGCTTAGAGATGACATGAAATGAGCGTTAAACAATAACCTCCTTATTCATAAACGCTCTGTAGGCTTCTGCTAACTTAGCAATCGTTTGTGAGCGTTTACAAAAAAAAGTCCATTATTATAATTTTTCCAGAATGTTTTAACCATTTTCGTTTTTTTTTTTACTCAGAATTGTTTACGCTATCGATTCTTATACAAGAAAAAATGTGCCCCAAAATTGGCATTCCAGATCGTCACTTTTTTCATATAGGTATGCAACGTGACGAACAGGAAAAAAATCCATAGTAAAATCTGGGACATGTTTTTCTTGTTTGAGAATCGATAGTGCAAACAATTCTGTGTAAGAAAAACCCAAAATATTTAAATTCTGGAAAAAATATATACAGACTTTTTTTTGGAAAACGCTCTTGTCCTTATCTGTGAAAGGTAAATGTCAAAGTGACAGATAAGGACAAACGATTGCTAAGTTAGCAGAGGCCTACAGAGCATATGAATAAGGGGGTAAACCTACAGGAACTCAGTGGAATATTAAATTGCTAGTTATATTTTTTTTATTTTTTTTAGAAGTAGAGATCATCCAAGTCCCCAGTAGATCACGTTCGTATTATTTCACATACTTTTAACCTTAATCGTACATTTTATTCTATTATTACATATCACAACATTACAGTTAAAATTATTTTTTAATTGGCATTAAATTGTTACTTAAAATTATCATCAATATCTTTTCTAGCTAGCATAAATTTGGAAAACATATTATAATAAGAAAATACACCTAAATGATTACTATTTCGAAAAAAAATGCAGTTAATTAAAATATATCTGCACACTTGCATACATTACTGAACACCCATCGTACATAGCGGCCAGTTGCAAGAAATACAGCAAATAAATACCTTTAGCATAAACGGAATGGCAAAAATTAATCAAATATATTACACACCTAATAATACAAGATACCTTAAGATTATTCTAGAATATTTCGGCAGTAAGGGGCCGTCCAGTAATCACGTGAGGCTTCGAAAGGGGGGGAGAGGTTCAGCAAAAATCACGAAATATCACAAGAAGGGCGGGGGGGTGTAGTAAGATATATCACGCGTATTTATTATTCGTCAAACGTGCGATTTTTAAACCGAAAAGCGGCGTGTAGTGTGACCTTGACTCGCCGTTGCCAGGCTTTAGATTATACTTTTATACCTGTATTTAAAGATAATATTCTAAAAAAAATGAAAATCTCTGTAGGTACTAATAATACACGTGATTTTGGATGAGGACGGGGGGTAGTTTTAAACCCCACCACGTATCACCAAGGAGGGGGGGGGGGGGTTGAAAGTGTTAAAAAAACATCACATGATTAATGGACGCCCCGCCCCTAAGTTGGATTGGTGAATGAGCACACCCGCGAAAGTTTTTTTTAAATCGACCAATATGGAGATATTTTGTCAACCACAAGTGAAAAATTCTGAACGACTTTTATAGATACTATCAAATGAATAAAGAATTTTTACTTCTTGATTTTTTATGTTTACTTTTACGGTTAAAACTTTTCATTCAAACAGATGACGCTTAACGACATTCGCAGAGTAACAAGGTCACGTGACAGCTAGTAACAGATAGAAAAATTCGACGGCTTACCCACCTGCTACGGGTGGTGTAGGGATATAGCACGCATCACGGAATGACGAGGATCCGAGTTCAATTTCCGGCCATAGCTTTACATTTCGGATTTTTCTATGTGTTCTAATTTTCCCAGGTTACAGGTGTTTTCAATCAGGCTAACCTAACCACCTAGGGCCTTACCATGACGTGCTAATGCGATTCAATTCCGACTCAGTTCCGGTTTTAGCTGTCATTTTATTATGGATCTGACAGCGACCGACCCTAAATTGAATCGGAATTAAATTGCATTAAGACGTCATAGTAAGTACTGCTCTATTCTGGATTCTAAAACACAGATTATATCATTTATAAAGACTAGAGATACAGAACATAAATGTAAAGTGGATCACATGGTATTGGTCTCCATCATAAAGAATAACCTTGAGTGGTAATGCCATAACTTGGGGGCTTCCCACACCGCTGAATTGTTTCAAAGGTGCAGCTTTCCTCACGTTTTCTTTAATTGAAAATCTCATGGTAAATTTAAAACGTAATTACGCAAATATATTTTGAAATATAGTTACGTTTATTATTTATTTCTAACACTTATTGTTGTTTTACTTTCAAATGAATCAAGAATTTTTAATTCTTGATTTTTTCTGTTATTTTTACGGTTTTACTATAAAAATTTAACTTCTAAACGACACTGAAAATTAGAACACAGAAAAATCCGAAAAGTAAAGCCATGACCGGGAATCCAACCCGGATCCTCGTCATTCCGTTTGTGATATATGTGTACAGCACGCGTCACGAAATGACGATGTTTTTGTGTTCTAATTTTCGTGTCGTATAGATATTTTATTGTTGTTTTGTTGACCATTTGCCCCTGGTGCCCAGAAAAAACTTCTGGATCCGCTCTTGTACAGATCTGACAGCGAGCAATCCAATTTGGTTCGGAATTTCGCATTAACACGTCATGGTAAAGCCCCTGGGTCTATTATTGGTGCGGCCATTATAACCCTTGTGGACATTGGCACTCTGTTTCGTGCAGTGGCGTAACTATAACGTCTGGAGCCCGCGGCAAATTCGTCAGATGGGGCTGCTTCCTCAATATAAAGAAGTGCATCAGCGTCCCTTCTGTGCTCTAAACCGAGCCAGTTCGGGGCCCCTGGCATGTTGCCACCCCTGCCACCCTACAGGTGCGCCACTGATGGTGGGCTGAGCAGTGAGGGCGCGGCTACCGGAAGCGCAGGTCGTCGGGGCGGCGCGTGAAGTAGGCGACGCGGGCGGCGGGCACGCGGTAGTCGTGCATCCAGCGGCTGCCCTTGCGCAGCGAGCCGTCGATGCCGTCCTGCCACAGCCCCGCCGGCAGGTACACTGGAACAATGCCAATATTTATACATTATTGATCCCCCTTCCACCTACACGCACACAATGAGGCTACATGTAAGCTTTAGGTTTTATCAACGTAGGCTCTGTCTTGGTTCGGGAAGCGGACTCACGTTGACCTCGATTCAACGTGCAACTGCTCCTTGCGCAGACGAGGGGGAAAAGGCTGCACCGCTCGCCCGATCCCTTGGGGCCAGCGGGAACGGTAACGGGGCATTACCTACCTGCATTGCACGGTCTCACCGTCTAAGGGAAGACAGACTCAGCGTACGGGCCTTCTCCTTCCTGGCGCGGTCCTGGCGGAAGCCGGAGCCACCGGGGGGGGGCGTCTTTGGTGAAACCCTAGTGGCATCCCACTGCGTCCCCGTCACACCAGATTGAGGCAATGCCAGAGAGTTTTTAGTTTGGGTATACCCATCATGTTGCCCACTTGCTCGTATTCCTTCCTTGTCGTATAAAAAAAAGAGTTGTCTCTACATTTTACTGCCACATCAGGACACCGATACTTCAGTCTCCCTTGCCAACTCACCTTCCCTGGTAGTCTGTCCAGGGTACAACACAGGTGCTACCACGATGTCGTCTCCGATGGAGAACTCGTCCTGAACGTAGAGTGCTGCATCACCGCCTGTGACTAGCCAGAGCGGTCTGATGAGCGGGAGACCTTCCTCCAACGCTTCACGCTTGTACTTCTGGAGAAGAGGGGTCACCTGGAAAGAAGACCTTGTTAGTCTTTTCACAAGTTAATTAACTTAAGTGGTATTAAGGTCTTTACTTCCATGCTGGTCTGGGAGCAATGAAAAAAACATAGAATGTACAGCTGCTTCTCTTTCCGCGCAGATGGTAAAAGCTCATCGAGGAAATGGGCGAAGATCATGTTATAGGCGATGTGGCTAGCAACCCGTCACTATTTTGATTCCCCTTTCCATACATACGCCCACAATCATGCTAAACGTGGTCTTTAGGTCTTGTTACCTTAGGCTCTGTCTACCCCGTAAGCGATAAAGGCATGATTTATGTATGTAATTATTTGTAATTGTGCCTGTACGGCACATCTTTCAAACAGAACACACTTAGCGACAAAAAATTCGCATATTAACAAAGTCACGTGATAGCTAGTAACAGATAGAAAAATTCGAAGGCTTACCCACCTTCTATGGGTGGTGTAGGGGTATAGCGTGCGTCACAGAATGACGATGATCCCGGTTCAATTCCCGGCCATAGCTTTACTTTTCGGATTGTTGTGTGTTCTAATTTTCAATGTCGTTCAGAAATTTTAATAGCTTCATAAATGTTATATTTCTGAATCTGGGTTGACTAAATGTTTGCATAAATGAACCGCGTTGTTTTGTAGGGCTGTTCAGTGGAACTACAACAATACAACAATACAAATACTCTTTATTGAACACCACAAATCAGTACAAAACAATACAGACCAACGACCTACTTAAACATACCGGAATAGTTCTGAGAGACCGCTTATAACAATGCTGGATTGCTTGTGAAGTTGTATTGCTTTTAAACGGTTGTCATACATACATACAAAATCAATGATGTCTGAGAGTCATCTTCATCTTCAGCCTACATACGTCCCACTGGGCACAGGCCTCTCAGAACGAGAGGGCTTGGGCTATAAGTTCCCACGTGGGCTTCTGAAAGTACTTCTATTTGAACTTCATTGAACTCACCACTTTCTGCCTCAAGATGGTCAGGTTCTTCGCCATCTCCAGCACCTTCTCGTCGTTGTACTTGCTCGGGAGGTGCGTGAACTTCATCACGGGCAGGAACGTCGCCATCTGCAGCCAGCGCATGTAGAGCTCCACTTCTGGCAGCTCTATGCCGTTGTCTGTCCCCGTCGAGTTGGACTCCAGAGATCCTGCCGATATTTGTTATGAAATGGAATGGCAATAACAAAAGCCCTGGGAGATTAGCAGTTCGACTTAATTTCGGTAAAGGAAATAACTTCTAATATATTTTGATCAACTATACCTTTAGAAGAAGGCAAGAACTGCTCGCTTCCAGGCCAATAGATATCACCACCGACTGCACCAGGCATGATGAAGGGATACCCGCTTATGCCATAAGTCAACATCGTCGGTATAACCGACCTCAGAGCTTCCCAACTCGACTCAAAAGGCGGCAAACTCACGAATATCGGCGGCCTAGGTAACGTCACTGCAGCTGACACACCAATAATATTCAGAGACTTCTCAAAGGTCTTCGTAAAAATCGTTTTGTACTGATCAGGATTGATCAGTCGCTTCTCGCACTGATAATACATCGGCAAATCATACCCTGTTCCCAAATCTAAGTAAAACGAATCTATGTGGTACTTGTCTATTACCGCTTGAAGTTTGTCCAAAAGCCATGGCACTGTCCTGTTATTTGTAATGTCTAAGACACCAGCACTAGCCAAAGATTTGAATCTAGTTAAAGCCGGTATTCTCCTATCGCTTTCTCTTTCGCTTATCAACAGTCTCTTTTGCACGCATTCAGCGAAATTCTTACTCTCAGTACTTATAAAAGGTTGTATCGTAAATGCAACTTTAAAGCCTCTTCTGTGTAGCTTATCTACAGTTATATTTAAAGTCTCAAATCGACTCGTATCTACAGTTAGGTCACCAATTTCGTTCTGCCAGTATTCGTTGATTAAAACATGACCTTGTTTAAGGAAGCCTAAATTTATTACGTCTTCAGTATACTTTGATATGGTTTCGGCTTGAAGCTCGTGTTTGAATCTGGGAGCAATCTGCCACACGGGTTCAGATATTAGAGATTCTAAAGTCTTCATGTCAGCTGGCTTGAGTCCGTCCCATAAAGGCGCACGCTGGTGACTATGTATGGAGGAATGCAAGGACTTCATGTCTCTTGATGTGCAGATGTTGTAGCTCATCTCAGGAAAGTCTGTCAGCTTATTAGCATACGCGAAGTTGTCGTGTTGCGCTTTGATGCAGATTTGTTTGTGTCCTCTATTAACGGAGATGTGGAGGGGTGTTTCGTCGTCAATAATGATGGCAGCGCCTTTGGAGTTGATGAGGTATCTCGTGAGGACGTTTCCAAATTGTGATTTTTGAATGTCTCCGGTGATGAAGGGCGTGAAGTCAATGGAGCCGATGTTGAGAGGCCATGTTAGGTTGGAGGCTTGGCCGCCGCCGTACCAGTGGGTCTTCGTATCGCTCCAGTCGAAACAGTCGGTTGGATGGACATCTGCAAGTTAACATAGCAATTGTGTTTAATAGATACCAACACAGTTCTAGTTCTAAATCATAGAAACAATTCTACATATATTACATGAGTCAATCAGAAAAGTCGATTCTATGTAATATTTAGTGACTCAATGTGTACATTATAATCAAGATATTCTAGAATCGTGGGGATGTGTACGCAGAAAAGTTCATTCATTAACAACGAATTCATTGTAATTTTCTGGATGTTCACTCTGAATGGTCAGCAAATTAAAACATGCCTACCAACTATTTTCCACCCATTTCCTGATACGGCTATTTTGTATTGCCCTCTTAAGCAAGTGGCCAAATCGCTGGATCATTCTTTAACCTGACATTTTCAACGACAACTATAGTACAGAGCAGGCTTCTTTTACAACTATATTGAACTTTATATTAACCAAAACGCGCTAAACGTGGTCTTTATTTCTTATTCTGTTCTCTGTCTACCCCGTAAGGAATGGAGACGAGGTTGATATATTTGAACGTATATTTACCATGTCGCAGGGACTTCCAGTGAACGGAGTAGCACGTGGTGTTGTCCGCACCAGGATCATGAGGCAGACACTTGAGGTAGAACCGCGCGGCATGCAACCACTCCAGACACTCCGATCCTGCTCGCCGATGCTCTGGCAGACACGGGAATGCTTTCACCTTGCCTTTCAGATTCACAGCTGAAAAAGAACACAATCTAGAATGAAGGTAGGATCTTTTTACTGCAAAATAGGCTCGAGTTATACCACAATTTCTAAAAGAAGAACACAACGAGAATGAAGAATCAGAAGATACGGTTAAGAGAGCGCTTCAGTGGAACGTACAGTTTGTGAGCTCTTTGAATCTAATCCATCCAGTTCTTTCATGCTAGTCTGAGAGTGAAGAAAAAACATAGAATTTACCAATTGTTTCTCTTTCCGCGCAGCTGGTAAAAGCCCATCGAGGGAATGGGCGAAAGTCTCACGAATCATGTTATAGGCGATGCGGCTAGCATAGCTATCGCGGCTCACTATTTTGATTTTCTTTTCCACCTATACGCCTTTAATCATACTAAACGTGGCCTTAAGGTTCGTAAAGGATAAAGACGTCATATATGTATGTATGTATTAGAATCCAATTCGGATGTGTCTTGTTGACCTCCTCATTGTTGAGTCAAGTATCAAACCAATAAGAGTGAGTGAGATAGCTAGAGAAACGTGCAAAAAAAACATCACATGATTAATGGACGGCCTCTAAGAAATAAGTAGCGGGATAGTAAGGTTTTTTGTTCATTGAAAGGACCACCGTAGACTCCTCATTCAATAAAACAAGTAAAGAAAATTGAACACAAACTCACCCAAACTCGCTCTAAGTATCTCCACGTCGTCTGCGCTCAGCACTCGGAGCAGCCTCTTGGGTTCATTGAACTGGAGAGCGTCGAAGTACGCCTTGCTGCTAGCCTGCTGATGGTACAGCACGTATGCGAAACCGACGAAGAACGCGACGGCCAGGAACATGAGAGCGACGAACGCACGCAATTTGTAGTCTGTTGGCTTCTTCCGTATCTTTTGCGGGATGCTCTGTGAAAAAACATTAAATTAAAAAAATTAAAGACATCCACGCAATAATCGAGTTAATAGCATTCTTCGCGGAACTGTCTGTCCTTCCATCCTCAACATCTTGATGGTTGGCAGTCAAGTACCGTGCGTTTTAAACGCAATTTCTTTCCTCGTACGACAAAGATCTGGAACCAACTTCCTGCTGCAACATTCCCTGAGCGGTACAATTTAGGGATCTTTAAAAAGCGAGCCTTCCTGTTCTTGAAAGGGCCGGCAACGCTCCTGTGATTCTCCTAGTCTTGCAGGTGTCCCTGGGCGATGGTGATTACTTTCCATCAGGTGACCCATCTGCTCGTTTGCCCCCTCTTATATAAAAGAAAATACAAAAATAACTTCCACGCTGGTCTGGGAGCAAAGAAAGACAGAAAGTACCAGCTTGTCTTCACGCGTGGTAAAAGCCTATCGGGGGAACGGGTGAAAATCTTAGGCATCATGTCATAGGCGATGTGGCTATTAGCTACCCATCACCATTTTGATTTCCTTTTCCATCTTCCATGCTGGTATGGGAGGAAAGAAAAAACATAGCATGTGTCAGTTGCTTCTCTTTCCGCGCAGGTAAAAGCCCATCGAGGAATTGGCATTGTTCATTTTTTTAAGCTGTGCTTTTAACACCTTTATTTGATAAAATGGACTATTTCAAGCAACTAATTTGAATATTATGCTTTTACGTAGCTTTGTTAATTAATAATAAATATTTTTTTTGCTGTTTGATAATTCGTGAATTTAGACAGAATCCCAATCGCCTTCGTTCGGCTGGCTATAAAAAAACGGCTTTGTCTATGGTTTTGTAGATTTGACAGTGACACGTGACAGTTGCCGTAGCCAAACTTTTTTTTTTCATTTTTGTGGCAAACATTCGATGCAGGATTCTGTCTAAAAACCCGGTCGTTCGGTCAAACAAAGGTTCAAAGTACTTTTACAAAAATATCTGCAATCATGAAGTATTTTTGAAATCTGACACGATAGATCGGATAATTGATGGTTTTCCTCGAAATGGTTTTCGAATTGGAGCATACTAAAAAAAATGAACAATGCCAATTGGGCGAAAATCTTAGGGATCACTGTTTTGATTCCCCTTTCCATCCATACGCCCACAATCTTGCTGAACGTGGTGTTTTAGGTCTTGTTACCTCAGGCTCTGCCTACCCTGTAGAGTAGTAATAAATGTGGTACCTGTATCTTCTCTCGCAGCAGACTCGCGAGCGAGTTGACAGAGACGACAGAGTTGTTGGGAGAGTAGTCGTCCTCATCCATGCTGAACTCGCTGCGCGCGCGCCGGGGGTACTTGCGGCGCGGGGAGCGGAGGGGCGCTCTGGAAAACAAGTACATCACTACAGAGGCCGGGAAGTACTCATACTCATTTATCCATAATAATTATTATTATTTTATTACGTAATTTTTAGTACTATTTTTGTACTTCCATGCTGGTCTGGGAGCAAAGGAAAAACATAGAATGTACCAGTTGCTTCTCGTCCCGCGCAGATGGTAAAAGCCCATCGTGGGAATGGGCGAATCTTAGGAATCATGTTATAGGCGATGTGGCTAGCAACCCATCACTATTTTGATTCCCCTTTCCACCTATACGCCTACATTCATGCTAAACGTGGCCTTTACGTCTTGTTACCTCAGGCTCTGTCTACCCCGAAAGGGATATAGACGTGATTTGTGTATGTATGTAGTTTTTTAATGGCTGAATATCAAGATGCTGTGTCATTAATAATGTGCACGCCACTGAGGGTGGCAAACAAGGGTCACCTGGTCACTGGCCACTAATGCGACAACTGTCAGTGACAAGTGTCAATTCGAGATGCTATGCTCACCCAAAGAGTCCTAAATTAAAGAGCGTGGCCTTTAGTATACATACATTGAAAATTAAACAGAGACTTGCAAATAAAACCGTTTAAAAGCGGACGAGGCTACTCAAATAAAAATGTCAAATAAAGTGTGTCAAAATGTAAGATTACTGTAAGAGGCACTTCCAGTTGGCGCTTCCTCATTACCACTGTTTCCAGTTTGCCAAGGTCAACGTGGGTTGCGTCAGTTGCGCTGGTGATTTATCCCTGTTCGCATTTAAATAATTCCAAGATTTCAAAACAGCGATAATTTTAATTGACACTAACGCTGTCAATTTGTCGTGGCCATTGAAACGTGTGCCAACGCGTTTGATAAGTTTTTTGCGTTAGAAATTTATAGTTACTCAATCAGGGGATGGATTCTTGAAAGCGTATCGCTCGAAAGCACCATGCTAAAGAATTACTCTAGTTAAATTCTCGATTAGTTTGCAAAATTATAGAGCTGTTATTGAACTTTTTAGTCGAAAAAGCATATCACTATCCAACAGCAGAAAGGCTGTAAATTTGCATGTAGAAAATTGAAAATTGAAAATTGCATGCCATCCGTTATATTGGTTACTAGCTTCTGCCCGCGTGGTCGTCTAAGCATACAAAGGGACATAAGGACATAGGGACATAGGGACAGAGAAAGCGACTTTATTTTATACTATGTAGTGATAGTGATTTGTATGCCTCATGGCGCAACATCGTGGTCCTAAATATATGCAAGATCTTTTTGACAAATAAATTAATTGACATTTGACATGATGACATTTTAATCATTTGGACGCTCTTTGTGCTGCCATTTCTTCTATAATAATTCTGGATGATTATGATAACTGTTTGGAGACGTTTATTTTTAAACTTAAGTAAGATTATAGATTCTGTTTGCCATAAATATGTTTGAACAGCTGCTGTTAAAAATATTGTAAGAGAAATATACATAAAAAAAAATTTGCCAATTGGCCGCCAAGGGTCTTTTACATGTATTTTTTGACGCTACCAGCGCATTCGGAAAGACCATCATTGCCAAGAAGAACGCGCCGCAAGAAACTTGGCAGAAAGTAATTTTTTCAAAATAAAATACATTAAGCTACTACAATACTTAAATTCTACATACATATATAAATCACGTCTTTATCCCGTATGGGGTAGTAATATCCTAAGTCAACAAAACCTAAAGGCCACGTTTAGCATGATTGTGGGCTTAGGTGGAAAGGGGAATCAAAATAGTGATGGCCGATTGTCTATAACATGATTCGATTTTCGCCAATTCCATTCATTTCCATTATTAATGTATTGTAAAATATTGAAATGCTTCAAAATGTTTTTTTTATTCATCAGTGCAGTAGCTTAAGCTAAATCTCAACACAACGAGAGTTATTATCAAATATTTAACTGCTTTGAAGATAATCGTTATCAACGTTATATAGGACGTCTAACTACTTTACATAATGATGTCAACAATATTATTAATTATAATAACTTGTCATTACAGTAACACACTGGCATCAGCTGGCGGCACCTATTTATCCGGGACATACATATATCACGTCTTTATCCATTACGGGGTAGACAGAGCCTCGTAACAAAACTTTAAGGCCACGTTTAGCATGATTAAGAGCGTAGGTGGAAAGGGAAATCAAAATAGTGATGGGTTGCTTTGTATAACACGATTGCCCAGATTTTGTTGATTTGTTGTAATAGCGGCAACAGAAATACATCTGTGAAAATTTCAATTGTTTAGCTGTCACAGTTCATGTCTAAGTAATACGGTCCCATTGGGTACCTACAGAACCTTAAAAAGTACCACATGATTATGGTGTCAGAAAAAAGTGTTGTTTACAATTTTGTCCAAGTAGTTCGCAAGTAAAAAACCCAACGCTCGAAGGACTGACGTTAAAACTTGTTTCTTGCGTCATACGTAAACAAATCATTAGGTAGGTATTTTAAACAAAAACAAGACAGATACATACAGATACAAAAACTTCTTTCGAGAGCTATTATAATTTGAACCAACTCAACCGACATGTTCAAAAACACTTAACTTCTTCATTAGACGATTTGTAGAACTAATGTTTTACTTACGGCCAAGATGAATAGTTTAAATGCATGTTGCTCATTACAGTAAGAAAACAAGATACATACACATACACAAATCACGTCTTTATCCACTAAGGGGTAGACAGAGCCTAAGGTAACAAGACTAAGGGCCACGTTAAGCAAGATTGTGACGGTATAGGTGGAAAATGGAATCAAAATAGTGATGGGTTACTAGCCGCATCGCCTATAACATGGTTCCTATGATTTTCCCCCACTCCCTCGATGGGCTTTTGGCTGCGCGGGAAGAGAAGCAACTGGTACATGTTATGTTTTTTCTTTGCTCCCAGACCAGCGTGGAAGAAAACAACGCTTTATTTTAATGAGAAAAAACAGTTTCTTTGCTTTTTTTTACACGCCAGTGGCAAACAAGCGCACGGTCCGTCTGATGGTAAGTACTACTTACAAGTCCAAGGAATACAGTATCCACATTGGGCAGAGTACCAGGAGGTTTGCAAAAAAAGTTATTTTTTTTCTCTCAGTTTGGAGACTATGGTTTATTTCTACTCAGAATCAACAACACTAAAATAAAATAAATAAATAAATAGCTTGGGACAAATAACACCAATTGACCCAGCCCCAAACCAAGCAGAGCTTGTACAATGGGTATCAGGCAACGGATAAACATACTTATATAATGTAGATAAATACATACAACATCCATGGCTCGGGCACAAACATTCGTATTCATCATACAGTCTGTCCCTACCGGGATTCGAACCCAGGAGCTCTAGCTTCATAGTCAGGGTCACTAACCACTAGGCTATCCGTTCGTCAAAGACTTATACGAGAAAAAATGTATCCCCAGCTGATTTCTATTACTTTATTTACATGCACACATCTGCGAAGCAATGCAATGGTGTGTGTGAAGTTACCAATCCACCTGGGCCCGCGTGGGAACTAAAGCCCTCTCGTTCTGAGAGGAGGCCTGTGCCCTGTGGGACATAATATATAGGCTGATGATGACTAACATGTATGTATATACCAAAACCGACAGCAAAAATTCCTATAAAATTGGGGATAGATTTTTTCTTGTGTGACGAAAAATTTCAAAGTTCTTAGGAAAAAATATTTAGGCATTTTTTTTTAATTCTTCACGTTCTACATAATAAGTTCGTTAAATAGATAGTTAATGTTATAGGCGATGCGGCTAGCCCATCACTATTTTGATTCCCCTATCCACCTATACGCCAACAATCACAAAAGTGGTCTTTAGCTCTTGTTACCTTAGGCTCTGTCTACCCCGTAAGGGATAAAGACGTGATTTATGTATGTATAGATAGCTGAGTACTTAAAAAAAGGAAGTCGGATGGCCAACGGGTTGTTTTTCCATAAACGTATTCCCCTATGTCCTCCCTGGTTATTCACATTAAAAGGAATATTTTCTACACAATTCACACCCCCACTACCTTGCCTCTATGTTTTACCGTTTTAACCAATTTCAAGTAAGTATTTACCTTCAAAAATCATGAAAATGGCCGAATATCAGCCATAATTTCAGATATTAAAAAAAAGAGAAGAATATGCCTTACTTTCAACCAAGAGTGTCACAAAATTTTCTCAAGCTCACAGCGTGTAAGAATACTTATAAAATACTTGTATTTTATTAATGTCATAAATATTAACCAACAATTGAGAAAATACTCACAAATTTTCAAAGCGTCAAAATCCCAAAATCACTTTGACCACTCAGTTCTACAGCTTACACTACACAACAGCTGGCCCACTTCTTAACAAAAACGCACTTGTTCTATTTTCCCTTTTTTGGATTCGCGGCGCAGTTTACCGGATCTAGTGACAGCGTGACAGCGCGGAGTGCGAGACTGAGCGACTCGGGCGCAGATCTACATTTAAGCCGCGCTCGCACAGTTAGGGTGCGTCTTTTTCAATAGGTATTTAGTAAATGCAATGGATAGACGGTCAGTATTATCGTGTGGTCCATGCATATCGCGATCTATGACACAAAATATCGCAGCGATCCTGGTTACTTTTAAATTGACATTTGACATACCAGTGTCACGATTTTTTTATTTATTTATTTCTTTAAATTTCACAGTATGACAGTAACACCAAGGCACTGTGAAACTAAAACATACAAAATACAAAAATAAGAGAAACTTAAACTAGAATTTTACTGAAGAAGGCCGCTCATCCGTCATCTCGCAGAACTTCAAACACTCAACACACACATCCAACCATCTGCTTGCGAACACATCACAGTTTGGTTCACGATAAATTACCGTCAAATCCATACCAAAGGGGTGACAATTTGACTGGGGAATATGTTGCTTTTGTGTTCTACAATGGTTTTAAAGTAGCTTTCGGCTGCGGCTTCTCTCACGATAATAAGCATTTCATACATACATACGTATATCACGTCTTTATCCCTTACGACGTAGACAGAGCCTAAGGTAACAAAACCTTAAGGCCACGTTTAGCGTGATTAAGGGCGTATAGGTGGAAAGAGAAATCAAAATAATAAAAATATTCGTCTACGGAAAGTAAGTAAATCTTTCCTGGGAAACTGTGTCAGGTTCTACAATAAAGTGCCTGTAGATGCGTGGAAATTGTCATATGTGTTATTCAAGAAATACATAAAGAACACGCTGTTAAAGAAAGCATATTACACAGTCGATGAGTACATGTGTGATGAGAACATGACATGGCCATCTTTGGAAAAATTACCGTAAGGATCCAGTGTTTTTGTGAGTGATCCTATAGTGTGTGTGTGTGTGTGTGTGGGTGTGTGTGTATGTGTGTATGCGTGTAGTGTCTCTAGATACAACGGTCTCTGGCCCTGTTGCTACCGTCTGCTGTTTAGGTTAGCTGATCTTGATTAATTAAGATTTTTATTAAGATTCAAAATTGTACCTATAGCTATTATTAATTATGAATATTAAGATAGGTATTATCAATATAAATATTGTACCTACTGTAATTGTTTATTTAAATATTTATTCTATTTTTCATAATTATTATTGTTTACAATGACGTAAATATTGCTATGTCGTATGTGCATTAAGCTAGGTATTGGGTAGGTATATTGTTAAGCTTATGGATTTCCGGTTTCATTTTTTTTTTCTTTTACTGTTTAGTTGCAGGCTAACGACGTCGAAGTTCCTAAAACGTTCCCATAGTGTGCTTGTGGGGACGGAAGCGAGACATGCCCTCGGTACCGCTCTGCTTTCAGAGCAGGACATGAGTGCGTGGAAGCCAACATTGGGGGCGGCAGACGCAAGCTTGCCTTCGGAATCCAAAAGCTTATTGGTTACTTACTTGACATGAAATGTATATTTCATAATTTTGTTTTATATATTTTTTTTTTCTTGCGACATTGGAGACATCTCCAATTAATTTATTTGACGGTAGAGGCGTTTTACACCTCCACTGAACTTATTGTTATTATTTTCTTTTCTTTGTTTTTTATTTTTTGACCAGTAGAGACTTTATACATCTCTACTATTTATAGATTAATATAGTTTAAGACTCGGGGACCTTATACATCCCTTTTATAAATGTATTTAATTTAAGTAGAACTTAAGTATTCTGTATTTTATTTGTATTTTATTTCGAAAAAATGACTTTCTGCCAAGTTTCTTGCGGCGCATTCTTCTTGGCAATGATGGTATTTCCGAATGTGCTGGTAGTTTCAAAAATACATGTAAAAGAGCCCCTGGCGGCCAATTTGCAAAAATAAATTTTCATTTTCATTTTCATTTTCATTTCATGATGGGTTGCTAGGCACATTGCCTATATAACATGATCCCAAAGAATTTTGCTCAATCCCTCGATGGGCTTTTACCATCTGCGCGGGAAGAGAAGCAACTTCAGAGAAGCATTTTCATCTCGTAGGAAAATCGGAACAATAAATAGCCTTCAACCATGGTATGTTTGCCGCTAACTTTTTTGTAGGCGTTGAATGTAATACTAAATTCCTTGCAGACGAAGTTGCAGGAAAAAGATAGTGTAACAATAAAATGATGATTCAGGTGCACTTGTTTTTAGTGCGCGTGCTTCGCTTTCTTTGCATGCGCCAGCGCATGTCATCACTGTCCCTCGACCCGAGTCTCATTAACATTCGATATGTTAATACTGTACGTCAATACATTAGAAATTTGATCGATAGTAAGATAGAATTGTAAACAAATAAAAAAGGCGGCGCTAGCTTTTTATTAGTAGAAAAGTAAAATGGTCAGGCATGGTCTAAGAATGGTGATAATGATTATTTGAAGGAAAACAATAATTACCGTGGGATATAATAATCAAAATAAAGTCGTATTGGTATGTAGAAAATCTTTAACCAATGTGTGTTGTCATCACATATGGATCAGAGACTTGGTGCTTCACTATTGGTCTCATAAATAGGCTCAGAGTTGCTCAGCGAGCTTTTTTTTTTTTGATGGAAAGCAATCACCATCGCCCAGGGACACCTGCAAGACCTGAGGAATCACAAGTGCGTTGCCGGCCCTTTGAGGAACAGGAAGGCTCGCTTTTTAAAGATCCCTAAATTGTACCGCTCAGGGAATGCTGCAGCAGGAAGTTGGTTCCAGATCTTTACCGTTCGAGGAAAGAAATTGCGTTTAAAACGCACGGTGCTTGACTGCCAACCATCTATGGAGAGAGCTATGTTTGGGGTTTCTCCACGGGATCGAATCAGAAATTAGAAGATACGTAGAAAAACAAGGGTCACCAACATAGCTAAGCGAGGAGAACAGATGGTCGTTGGGGCTAGAAGATTCTCGGGTGGAGACCGCGCGGCAAGCGCAGCGTAGGACCTCCACCAACGAGGATGGATGACCTGGAAGTCGCGGGCTCAAGGTGGATGCAAGCCGCTTCCAACCGAAGCAATTGGAGGCCTGCGTCCAGCAGTGGACGTCCTATGGCTGATATGTATGTAGAAGTGTACAGATTTTTGGAAATGTAGTTTTAAAAGGTGAATTAAGATCAATGATGGAGCAAAATAATTGTAACGAACAAAAATGAGTAAACGAATCAAAGAATACGATATTAAAAATTAAAATCAACCACAAGAACTTCAACTGCACTATCTAGGCCGATATTTTTTTTTAACATCATACTTAGAACCTTATCATTAACTCAACGTGTATTATGACACGGCACTAAAATTGAGCACGGTCCCTTTTAAAGTTAGCAGACAAGACTAAGAGTTCCCAACAACAAGCCTCCGAAATTCGATTTTCAAAGTCCGTTTCGCGCCATTCCGCTCACACTTTAAGTTACAATTAAGAGTGAGAGAGACCGTATGATGTGAATCCGAAAACAAAAGCGTCCATTAGCCATTAATATAATCTACCGGACGTCAGGGATAATGTCTGATTGCGAAATAGATGCATGAGAACAAAGATTTCGCAATGCAAGTGGGGTCATTGAACGAGGTGCTTCCTTATTAGAGGTCCCTTGAGATTGCACGACGCAGCGTAGGACAGTAGGAGCACTTGGGAAGTAAAACGCGAACGCTTTAGGTATACGCACAAGGTGTTTCTTTTTCTGCAATTATCCAGCACCTGACCATCGAGCTCATCGAGGGAATAGCCAAAATTCTTAGGAATCATGTTTAGGCGATGCGGCTACCAACCCATCACTATTTTGATTTCCTTTCCACCTATACGCCTACATCATGCTAAACGTGGCCTTTAACTATTACCTTGGGCTCTGCCTACCCCGTAAGGGATAAAGTTGTGATTTATGTATGTAAACCAAGATTGATATTATTTGAGTAAAAACGAGACTAGAACACCGTTTTTTTTTTTACTTTCCGCATACGATGGGTAGCGCGTTTTTTCCTCTAGTGCACCCGCTGTGTTGTTCTGCGCTTGCGTCCGCTAACCAAATGGCCACTTACGTGGCGAACCTTAGCTTGGGCCTCGATTTTGTGGCCCACTAACCCTATTCCGATATGTGGTCGAAAATTCGGAATTTACTATGTTTTGTTAAAGTTTTGTTGTAGCTCTGATGAATTTTTAAAAACGTTTTCGTGGAAGAAATTTGCTTTCATTTTGATTTTATCAAATGCTTTCAAATGACGACAAATACTAAAAATAAAATTACAGGTCACCATCATAACCTTCCTTTTTTTCACTCATCCCTGTCTCTACTAATATTATAAATGCGAAAGTAACTCTGTATGTCTGTCTGTTGCCTTGTCACGCTTAAACCGCTAGACCGATTTAGTTGAAATTAGGTATACAGATAGTTTGAGTCCCGGGGAAGGACATAAGATAGTTTTTATTGCTTTTTATCCCGGAAAATTGCATGGTTCGCGCTGGATAGCAATTCTGCGCAGAGTCGCGGGCAGAAGCTAGTAGTTATGACTGAAAATGAAAATGAAAATGAAAATGAAAATGAAAATTTATTTTTGCAAATTGGCCGCCAGGGGCTCTTTTACATGTCTTTTTGAAACTACCAGCACATTCGGAAAGACCATCATTGCCAAGAAGAATGCGCCGCAAGAAACTTGGCAGAAAGTCATTTTTTCAAAATAAAATACAGTAAGAATACTTAAGTTCTACTTAAATTAAATACATTTATAAAAGGGATGTATAAGGTCCCCGAGCCTTAAATTATATTAATCTATAAATAGTAGAGATGTATAAAGTCTCTACTAGTCAAAAATAAAAAACAAAGAAAAGAAAATAATAACAATAAGTGAAGTGGAGGTGTAAAACGCCTCTAACGTCAAATAAATTAATTGGAGATGTCTCCAATGTCGCAGGAAAAAAAAATATATAAAACAAAATTATGAAATATACATTTCATGTCAAGTAAGTAACCAATAAGCTTTTGGATTCCGAAGGCAAGCTTGCGTCTGCCGCCCCCAATGTTGGCTTCCACGCACTCATGTCCTGCTCTGAAAGCAGAGCGGTACCGAGGGCATGTTTCGCTTCCGTCCCCACAGGCACACTATGGGAACGTTTTAGGAACTTCGACGTCGTTAGCCTGCAACTAAATAGTAAAAGAGAAAAAAAAAAAAAAAAAAAAAAAAAAAAAAAATGAAACCGGAAATCCATAAGCTTAACAATATACCTACGCAATACCTAGTATGACATAGCAATATTTACGTCATTGTAAACAATAATAATTATGAAAAATAGAATAAATATTTAAATAAACAATTACAGTAGGTACAATATTTATATTGATAATACCTATCTTAATATTCATAATTAATAATAGCTATACAATTTTGAATCATAATAAAAATCTTAATTAATTTACATTAAACACTTACTTGGTCCCATCATCGTCGGAAAAGGGCTCGTGGTGGTCCGGGTGGTGGTCGCCATCGCTGAACCCTGAAGCTGTGCTCTGATGATGCTCCGGGATCTGGAAAAAGACGTACAAATTAGTTTTTTTTAAATATTTTTTTATACAACCTTTTTGACGCCTGTACGCTGTGGCATTGTCATCTGGGGGCACGGAAGTGCCGTCGACTTCAAACACGGCAGTGTCCCCGACAAGTCGAGCGAAAATTACATCTCAAAAATTACATAGTATTAGCTGTTGCTCGCGACTCTGTTGCACAGAAGTCGCTTATCTCTATTCCTCGGAAACTTCCGAATGCAATTTTCCGGGATAAAAGCTATCCTATGTCCTTCCCTGGGGCTCAATCTATCTGTATACCAAATTTCAACTAAATCGGTCCAGCGGTTTTAACGTGAAAAGGTAACAGTCAGACTGACAGACAGAGCTACTTTTGCATTTATAATATTAGTAGGGAAGTAGGGATAAGAAAACTGGTTGCGAGACTTGTATCTTTTTAAGCGTCATGTTTTTGACGGTAAGTGTTAGGTTTTTAATAAGTAACTCCATCTGTTATAAGCACGTGGAACTAAGGAAGTCGCGCTTGCATACGCAGCGATTCCAAATGCGTGGTAGTACAGTGAAGTTTTAACAGATGGCGTTGTATTCAAAAAATAACGCCCAATTTTTAAAGTTCAGTAGTAGACAACCTATCGAGTGTCGAGGCAGACAGTATCTTTGAGCTTTTAAATAAATAAAATTTACGTGAAACATTTGAAAATTTCTTAATTTTCTAATCTGCATTGGACAGCTTGGTAACTACATTATATAGCCTAAGGTAGAGTCGAAATTGCGCTATATCTTACTATCTTAATAACGACTAGTGAAACGCGACTAACTGAACTTTGAATTTCAGAGATTCGTCGGTCGCATAGGCCATCTCTTTCTATCCTCATCCTTAACAGAAAAGTATGCTGGGCGTTTTCAAAAAAGTGTACCCTCTATTTTTTTGCCAAACACCGCTTGTAGGACACCCTCCCTGTTTAAAAAAGTCATCAAGTTTTTTGGCGATTTGTATCGTTTCAAATAATGATTTAGGTACTAACCTTGTTTAACACTTTGCTCACGTTAAAATTCATATTTAAACATCTAAGCACGCTACTTTATTGAATAACAAATCCATTTTGAATTGCGTTTTGAGTTGCTTTCACAATTTACAACAAAAAAGACAAAAAAAACTGTTACCTAAAATAAAAATAAAAACACATCTATGTAATTTACGTAATTTTTAGTTAACATGAGAAATACTTGGACATCCTTTTTTTCGCGGACGACTCTAATTTCATTCACAAACCGGCTACACGCGATTTTTTAAGATTTTGGCTGCTTTTTAGCAGCAATGGCCACACCAAAAACGGAGCAGCAAAGTGATGATTGTTTTTGCCACTTCGCTTTATTAAAAAGTCAATTTCCACTTTACGAAATAAAGCGATTTTTGAGTCTGTTTCTGAAGTGTTCACAATAGTTACAAATTTAATTCCACTATTTTTATACAGATGGTGATGTGATATGAAATATCTCGCCGTGATTTGAGCTCCACAATTATTATGTCACTAAAACTTTATCTCGCTAGACAAGACAAACCATGGCATTAGAGGAAATGTGATATTTAAATTAATTGAAAGGGTTCAAATATAAACCCATTTTAGTAACATTAAAATTGATAAAAATATAACCTGCCAGTGCCCAATTTCGTAAAGCATAATAATATCATTCGAAAATCTTAAACCTCAATTAAATAATCGATTACTTAGTTGACTAGATCAATTTAATTCTCGATTTCACTGTTTTTTTTTTAATAAGAGGGGGCAAACGAGCAGACGGGTCACCTGACGGAAAGTAATCACCATCGCCCAGGGACACCTGCAAGACTTGGGGAATCACAGGTGCGTTGCCGGCCCTTTCAAGAACAGGAAGACTCCTTTTTTAAAGATCGAAGAAAGAAGTTGGTTCCAGATCTTTGTCGTACGCGGAAGGAAATTGCGTTTAAAACGCACGGTACTAGACTGCCAAGATCAAGATGTTGAGGATGGAAGGAGGATGTTTAACTGTTAATTAAAAATCCCTATGTCGCTGCTCGGCGGCATGGAGTCAAAAAAGTCCAGCATTGCCTCGCTGTCTGGGAGCAAAGATGAAAAGATACATTGTGCCAGTTGCTTCTCTTCCCGCGCTGGTAGCCCATCGAGGGAATGAGAGAAAATGGGAATCATGTTGCTAGTCCCATCACTGTTTTGATTCCCCTTTCCACCTATATACCCACAATCATGCTAAACGTGACCTTCAGGTCTTGTTATCTTAGGCTCGTCTACCCCGTAAGGGATAAAGACGTGATTTATGTATGTTGGTAATAATTATTATAATACTGAAAATGGATTATTTTATGTAAGTACGAGTAAGTAAGTAAGTAAATGCTTTATTATACAAATATAAAGAAGCAGAGACAAATCACAAAAAAACACCTTAAATATATGCACAAAGGCCAACTTATCCCTATATAGGATCTCTACCAGTTAACCTTTGAGTAAGTGTTTGAGTTTTGTGTAATGTTAATGTTTTTTTTGTTTAGGACTAATATGTATTTAGCTACACCCTATAGGTAAAATTGTAACTTTTCGATTTGATGCTAATAAATAAATAAATAAAATGTATATATTATGTAACAATTAATTTTAACCGGGTCATAGATAAGGTGTCGGAATTACTTTTATTAATTGACTAGCTTCTGCCCGCGACTTCGTCTGCAAAGAATTATACATAAAAACCTTCCTCTTGAATTACTCTATCTATTAAAAAACCGCATCAAAATCCGTTGTGTAGTTTTGAAGATATAAGCATACATAAGTACATAGGGACATAGGGACATAGGGACAGAGAAAGCGACTTTGTTTTATACTATGTAGTGAAGATCAAGATAAGAAATCATTACACTGTTAAGTATATTTGCGATACTATTTAAAAATACTTTCTGGTCTGTCTTGCTGTCTCACTCTAATTGGACACATTCTCTTGTTTATGAAATAAGGGAGGCAACGAGCATGCGGGCCACCTGATAGTAAGCAATCACCGCCACCCATGTTTTGATTCCCCTTTCCACCTACCTATACGCCCATAATCACGCTAAACGTGGCCTTTAGGTCTTGTTACCTTGGCTTCTGACTACCCCGTAAGGGATAGACGTGATTTATGTAATTTATAAATGAACCCTAAACTAGAGTCAGCATACGTTATCTCGAACAAATATCGCAAAATACACAAAATACTGTGTTTCGTGTGTTTTAGTTCGTTTTATGAAACGTTTGAACAAAGACGCGGGAAGTCCGTAAGATAATTGAACACTTTATTATATATTATAAATGAAACCAACATAAAAATTATAAGCATTTTTGCAGACGGTATTTAGAATTCCCGCGGGAACTACGCGATTTTTCCGGATAAAAACTATCCTATGTCCTTACTTAGAGACATCAAACTAAAAGATGTCCTTATGTTCGGCAGGAAGACACGAAGATTTGAGGAGAGTTGCTGTGTGGGAGCGCTGCTGGGACAGTAACCGGCGGCTCCAGCCAAGGGGAACTGCGCTGAATGACATAGAGGATCGACAGCCCGCCTGATCCAGCCAGGCGTCCCCACACATCATCATCACCATCATCATCATCCTTCCCCAGGACTAAAACTATCTGTGCACCAAATTTAATTATAGGTTGTGTGGTTAGGCGTGAAAGCGTAACAGAGAGACAGGCAGACAAATAGACTGACAGACGAAGTTACTTTCACATTTATAATAATAATATTAAGTAGGGATTATTATTGCATTTTCTAAGGGGTTTTTAAATGTGTACCTAAATTCACGTCAATCTGAATATTTTGGATATGCGAAAAAAATACTAAGTTACATTAAAACTTAGCTCAACATCAACACGATTGTACCAACTTCTTAACACCAAAATCACATCCGAATCAGTTCATACGTTTGGGAGTTATGCTGCCACACACTGACGCACTGACATACAGATACACTTACAAAATTCACAACACCCTTTTTATTTGGTGTTTAAACACACCTGAGTCAAAGGTATGCAGTCACTGGTCCGGCGTACGCCTCGCATCTTGCACATGTCTGTCTGATCTCTGTACTCAATTAATAGAGTGTGAACCTTAATTAATTGCTCTAATCAAAGACTGCAGGGTTTTGCATTGATGCGTTTATAAAAACCTTTTTTTAAATGCGGAAACTATTTTATAAAATGTGGTATAAATTTCACGAAAAAGAAAAGCAAATTTTCTAGCCACAAATTTTCGATGTCATAAAACGCACAGTCCGTAAGCTTTATTTTTTTTTATTATAACCGACAAACGGGCATGCGGTGCACCTGATGGTAAGTGATCACCGCCGCCCATGGACAACTACAGCACCAATGGGACTGCTAGCGCGTTGCCGGCCTTGCAAGAAAATGGTACACACGCCTCTTCTTTCTCACTTCGCCTTCTAGAACGGAATTCGGGTTTTGGGTACCATCGATTCAACTTCCCAACAAATGTATGTGTGTGTGTGTGTGTATAACTCTTTATAGTACATAAAACACAAGAAAAAGATGAATACAGGACAACACACATGCACAAAGGCCAACTTATCCCTAAAAGGGATCTCTAATTAATAAATTATGATTAGACAGCGTTAATGAGGTGTTTTTCCTTGTTAAAAAATAATTTTCTTCCATGCTGGTCCGGGAGTAAAGAAAAATCATAGAATGCACCAGTTGCTTCTCTTCCTGCGCAGATGGTAAAAGTCCATCGAGGGAATGCACGAAAATCTATGACCCGGTTAAAATTAATTGTTACATACACACATACATAAGCCACGTCACGTTTAGCATGATTGTGGGCGTATAGGTGGAAAGGGGAATCAAAATAGTGATGGGTTGCTAGCCGCATCGCCTATAACATGATTCCTAAGAGCCCATTCCCTCGATGGGCTTTTACCAGCGCGGGAAGAGCAGCAACGTACGTTCTATGTTATTTCTTTACTCCCAGACCAGCATAGAAGAACGGACCACAAAGTGATCGCATAGGGGTTCCGTGGTTTTCTTGAGGTACAGAACCCCAAAAACAGCTGATGATGGTGATCCTTCCGACCGATTTCGGCCATGGCGACCACTTCGACTCCTAGTTAGTATGACGCTCATGCGCCCGAAGATGGCTTATAGCCGATCTTAGCGGTGATACCTCGCGCACAACGAACGCACGTGAGCACACCGTTGACATAATGGTAGCGAATGGCAACCGACTGGCGAGTCTTCAGTTCCTCGCGTTTAGCGTCGAGGCCTAAACGCTGCTCCTCCAACTCGCGAACCTTGTCCTGCACCAACCTGCGTCATTCAGGACGCTGTGCTGCAAAACCCTCCCAAGAAGGCTTGATGTCGCATCTTTTCAGGTGACGTTTCTGATCGTCTTTATATCATAAACAGCTATGCTGACTGTGTCAACCCTTGATGACTTAAGTGCACTAATTTAAATCATATTAGAATTAAGCGATTGACAAAGTGCAAAGTGTGGGAAGTGCGCGATCTTAAACTTTATTACTAGCGCAGTATTTACGAGTACCTACCTAGGTTTAAAAGTCGGAAATCATTAAAGTGTTATAGTGAGGTGATGTGTGATTTCCTTAGTTTGTAATATTGTAGTTTTTCTGATTTTTATCGTAAAAATATAATTGTGTTTTAAAACGTTAAAGAATAATTATAATATCTTGAGACAATTTGACATAGTCCCAAACTATGCTAAGATTGTTATTTGGGTAATAGACAACGGATGAACATATTTAAATACATGTGTTATATATGCGGCTAGCAAACCTATTATATCACTTTTTTCATTCCCCATTCCACCTTTACGCCCAAAATTATCCTAAACGTGGCCTTTAGGTCTTGTTGCCTTAGGCTCTGTCTACCCCGTAAGGGATAAAGACGTGATTTATGTATGTATAGGGAACCAGTCTTATCCAAAATCATGCTAAATGAATAAATAACCTTGTTATCCAGAAAGTTATTGATGCTGGAGTCAGAACTGTTGCTGCTGCATTGCAGACTGTCATCACTGTTGCACAAACCTCCTCCGTTCTCACTACTCTTACTTATATCAGAGTCCGATTCTATCCATAATGGAGACACATACTTGAATTTATGCGCAAACGCATTGAGCTTCGATTCTTTACTCATTTTCAAACTTGAAGTAGTTCTTTTTTCGAACGGCAATTTTGTTTTCAGCCAGGATGCGTTCACTTTTTTTTTAATTTTGTTTTTGACCAGTTATAGAATGGTGTTTTGTGAGGTTATTGAAGTTTCAGGTCACATGGCCAGGAGTGGACTGGTCATAAGATCACGGGCAATCCGTTGATTGAATGTAGGCAAATAGGATGAGGCAGGGACTGTCAACTGAGGCCCGGTTTAGAATAAAAGTATAAAACCCCTCTTGAAAAATAAGATTAGCGATTGTAGCTTATCAAAGTGACAGAAAATGAACAAAAAATGTGAAATAATAGAAGAGGAATAAGAGGGCGAGAGACTGGCTTCCTTAAGCGTAAAACAAGGTTAATTCTTGCTTTGACTAAAGTATTGAAATTTATATTTGAGATGACACAAGCACAGGAAATTATAATAATGTAAATAACTAAAGCAGCTTGAAATAAATACCACGAAAACATACTTACTAAACAGGTCTATCAGGAGAGTGCGAATGGTTGTGTTGGGAGGGGAAGGGCTAGACGGACGTTCCGAGACCAAATAGGAGACGTTTTGAAAAAGGTCAGGTCAGTAGTGCCCGAAACCGACGAGCCATTGTGAAGAGATTGATGAATGTGGATAAAGCGAAAGAAGTATGTCAGGATCGTAGCAAATGGAACAAAGTAGTCTCTGCCTACCCCTGTGGGAAAGAGGCTAGACGGTATGTATGTATGTAGAAAAAATATACCTGATAAATAATCAGGAAACGGTAAGAGAAAGACTAGCTGTACCAAGCAGAAAAAGTTACACAAGCAAAAATTAAAATTAATAAGGTTGGAATAAATCATACATAACTACATAGTGTAAAACAAAGTAGCTTTCCGTTGTCTGCCCCTATTGTATGCATAGATCTTTAAAACTACGCAATGGATTTTGATACGGTTTTTTTAAATAGATAATGATTCAAGAGGAAGTTTTAATATAGTAGAGTAACACTGATTGCACCCGTGTGAAGCCGGGGCGGGTAAGTTTAGAATATAGTATCAAATTGGCAATACAAGAGAAAGGGCGATATAATATAACGCGTGAGTTTATGATGAAGAGACAAACGAAATCATTTTCTAGTGACTCTTTTAAACGAAAAAATACTGCCAATATTTTCGCCTTCTCTTAGTTACCTCAGAGGCAATCTAAACTGACGGTAATGTATTCGAATAAGTCGTTGCTAGGTTACAATGAAACTATATTTTGTCAGCCAGTTAAAGCGGCATTAGATTGGCAATCCCGCAGGACGTCGTTAAACAATTCGGGACGTCACAAGGGACCTTCTCACCGTGTCACATGTCGCAAGACGGCTGTGAAAGGTCTAAAAATATCTTGCTCCCATTTAAAATGCACTATAACACAGGATTTAGTGAACCAATTTTTAATTTACGTACATGAAACGCAGCGTTGGAATGTTAGCTTTGTATTAAAATAATAATTTTGGAAATTGCTTCATCGGCTTCCACCTGAGATAGATAAACAGACAATAAGTTGCAAGTAATCGTAGGCGCCTTTGTCTCCGTACTTTTTAATTTGTTGATGTTCAAACTGTGATTGGACTTTTTTTAAAAGTGTTGTACAGGTGATACTTATCTCATGTTATTCATTGTATTATTATCTTCCTTATCTAAAGTAAAATTAATTCCTACTCACTCTCTCAGCGTGCATTTGCCTCAAAGCTTCCAGTTCGTAATTCTGCAACCCATGGGGCATAGAAACTGATGCCCTCTTCAATTTCCTATAAACAATAGGACTTTCATAACCAAAAGCAGTGTCTTCATCATTGTATTGTTTTCTTTCTCTGTCCTCCGGCTCACTAATTTTAATTGTGGGCGTTGGAGCTCTATCACTCTCATTTAGTGCTCCTTGTGGTGGCGGTGATTTTTCATTAGAAGCTATTTCTCTAACACCATGGTCTTGTGGCTCTCTGATTCTCACTACAGGCGAATGAGCACCAAAGCTATAATCGGGAAGCATTTTCCCAATAGGATACGCAGGACCTTCTATAGGCGATAAAGGACTTCCAATTTGGAATTGTGGATGTTTGTTAGCATTTTCATCATCATTGTCTCTGTTATTTTGTAAATCATCTGGTGCAATAATTCTAACTGTGGGTGTTGAAACTTGAAAACCTATTGATCTGTGATGATACCCAGTGGGTGATGTTGGCCCTGGCGATGTGGGTCTTGAATTTTGGAAGCTATATGGTGGAGGATGATTTCGGGCTGAAAATGACGGACCAGGTGATACAGGGCTCCCGATCTGAAAATTCGATGATGATGGGGAATCATCATCTATGAATTGAAGGTCGTTTGGAGTCCTGTTTGCTTCTAAAATTAAGCGTTTAGTTTCTGCCGGCATTTCGACATAGTCGTGAGGATAAGAAGGGATGTTAATTCGTAAATCTGGCTTCTTCCGAAGACGCATATTGCGTCACTATAGATTTAACTATAATCTGTTATGGTTTATCTCCAATCAAGGTCGTAGTCTCACAAGGTTCCACTATCAGAAATTTCACTTCCTTATTATGATCCTTTTGCCTTTCATGCAGATAGATCGCAGAAACTTTCCTTGTCCTCTGTAGTTATGTCAAAAACACTTAGTGATTTCTCGTATAGTTTCGTTAACTTATTGTAATTCATCAACACACTTTGTCACTTTGCCACTAGGATTTGAACTCGTTTCACCTTTAACCGTCCCACGCCGAGTTATCTTGCGTAAATAAACGCTTATATTATTATGTTCTTCTGTTATTGTGTTATCTGGTAGTGAATTATTAGGAATCTTAGTTTCTTTTACAATTATTTCCCAAGCACTATTGTTACTCAAAGGTTATAACAGACTGTTGGATTTCTTTCCTGAATATTATCAAATTTGTCTTTATCACGTGCTACGATAACTGCAAGTGACGTAACGATAGCGAATTATTTGTCAAAACTGCTATTATTTTGTTTGTCTTATCAATAAGCGCCCGTGTTATTTATTATGTTATTACATTTCTGCTGCTGATTAGATCTTTTTCAGTTTAATAAGGTTTTACCTTAATTAGCACGACTTTAAACTTTTTTTGAGGACACACTCATTTTAATCTAGTTGACAAGGAAGCAAGAACTCAGAAATTTATTCGCCTCAGTAGTCTACAATTTGTCGCTTTCAAAGCTAAATTAAGAGATTACGTTGAATTAAGAGATATACGCGTGTTTGTACGAATTTGACAGTAGTATTTTCTACCTATATCATAATGAGCTGTATTATATCGTGGGATTGGGCGAAAATCTTAGGGATCACGTTAGATAGGCGATGTAGCTAGCAACCCATCACTGTTTTGATTCCCCTTTCCATCAATACGCCCATAATCATGCTAAACCTGCTCTTTGGGTCTTGTTACCTTAGGCTCTGTCTACCCCGTAAGGGATAAGGACGTGATTTATGTATGTATGTGTATGTATGTATCATAATATGAGCTTTTTATTCCATTAGCGAATTACAATATCATAATATGTCTTTACAATACACTTGTATGCTTTTGTGTTCTTAATCGCTTCTTTAAATACTTCTAAAAATGTTTTGAGGTATGTAACGGTTGACTCTTCTTCCGTACCCAATTTTTTACTTAATTTTAATGTATATTTTATCTCACAAAAAGTGGTTACAAAAAGTTAATTTGAAAGTAACTCTCATTAGAGTCCTTTGTCGAATAAGGTACGAAAACCAATTTGAAATACACTTATAAAAAATCACTTATACGTACTGTACAGATTCAGGGGTTTCGATAATGAAATTCACGTTATAAATGGATTCTTAACCAATATTGAGCTCAAGTTACGCTGATTTCTATTTCTCCAGTTAACGGTACCTTCGCTTTATAAGAAAAAATCGCCGAGCTATATTTTTGTGGCTTGGAATGAGTTGACGAAGTGTATTAGTACTATTAGTACATATAGATTAGTGTAAAAAGCCGTGGTAGCTTAGTGGTTTGACCTGTGGCCTCTCGAGCGGAGGGAAGAATAGCAATCGCAGTTCAGCGCGGGAATGGTGCCTGCGTGATGGGCACCCTGCCAAGAGGCCCACCTCTCTTTTGTAATTAATTTTAAAGTTTATTTAGATAATTTAATTTAACAGTAGTTTTAGTTTTGTATTTACATTTTAAGTATGTCTTTTCACGCGTTATCCTTACTTAATATTATAAATGCGAAAGTAACTCTGTCTGTCTGTCTGTTACCTTTTCACGCTTAAACCGCTGGGCCGATTTAGTTGAAATTTGGTATACAGATAGTTTGAGTCCCGGGAAAGGACATAGGATAGTTTTTATCCCGGAAAATTGCGTAGTTCCCGCGGGATAGCACAGCCCAAACCACTGGACTTAGAGACTTGAAATTTTGCACATAGATACCTTAACAATGTAGGCATCCACTAAGGAAGGATTTTTGGAAATTCCCACGGGATAAGGAAAAAACGGGAATTATATATTCGATTCCGAGTGA
Source organism: Pandemis corylana (assembly GCA_949127965.1). Lineage (NCBI taxonomy): Eukaryota > Metazoa > Arthropoda > Insecta > Lepidoptera > Tortricidae > Pandemis > Pandemis corylana. Next base: position 983,824 of record OX421866.1, on the reverse strand, counting down.
TTGCTTGCTTCTTTGAAATGCTCATGGTTCACGCGTGCGAAGCCGCGGGCAAAAGCTAGTTTCTAATAAATTTACAGGGCTATTTATAGTCAAACTAACCCAGCCACATGCCTAAATATTCCGTACCATTTTTAAGACAGCTTATAGGTTGGGGCATGTGCATCATATGGAGCTGTCGTACTTACCTCGGCGTGTCATGGTTGGTGCGATCCTACAATAACTCCTGCGCAACAAGTATTCAAGATTTCACAAACAGATCAACAAAATATGATACCTGCTCGACTCTATCCGCAAGTTCAGCGGATAGTGAAACTGAGGTTAAGATAATCATTTGATGGGATTACTGTAAAGGTGTCATGAACCGACGCAAATTGGAAATGTTCTGCCTATTGGTAACAACATGAGCAGAACGGAAAAGTTCATGCGATACGCTACATGAAACATTTTACTAATATTGGTGAGGATGTACGAATGTTTGATACTTTTTCAAGCAAAACTTTGACGGATTTTGTTTAAATTTTACATACAAGCTAGTTTATAACTTGAAGTAACATAGGATTCTTTTCATCCCAGAAAAATCATGGTTCACGTGGTAGCGATAGACGTTTTCTTCGTTGACGACATCGCGGTCAAGAGCCAGATGTTTTTCAAGATAATAAAATTGTATTGTGATCGACAAATTCGTACATTGGCATTGATTAGGCGGTCAAAATCATCGTGTGATCCACGCATATCGCGATCCATATCACGAAATACTGATGTCTTTCGAGGCGAATACCACAGTCCTTTATTGACATGCCATCGGCCGATATTCGAGGTATACAGCTTCAATGGGATGACTTAATTGGAATCAAAACATCCGATGAAAAAATTTAACAGGAGTTTTTCCTGATCAATGGAACTAATCCAACCACATGCTGAAATAGTCCAAAACAATTTTGAAATACCTTGTATATCCTTAATTGCATGTACGAAGACTTTGTATGCTAATGTTTAAACGGAGAGGGATTAACAGTTTTGCTTAATTTTACGATGTTTGGCCAGTCGCCGCACTCAATAGATAACATTAACTGGGTCGTTATCTTTATCAGTTTGCTAAGATTATGAGAACTGTTCAAGTTTTTGACCGATTAATAGCTGCTATTTTGATTATTTATTCTGAAGATTAATATCAGCAGAAACTGCACCAGCGATAAAACCGCTCTCGAATTCAGTTTAAGAGATAGATTTTATGAGAGACTATGAGGGAGTCTTTTTAACAGGATAGTATTTTGGCGTCCGCGGACCGGGAGACAAGCCGTCGGTAGGCCTCCAACAAGATGGAGCGACGACCTGATTAGGATCGCGGGATCACGGTGGATGCGAAGGGCGCAAGACAGGTCTGAGAGGAAACCCTTGCGGAAGGCCTATGTCCAGCAGTGGACGTCCTTCGGCTGACATCATGATGATGACGAATATTTTTTCACTACTGTGGACGTGGCTTGCGAGCCCGTCGCGAGTGAAACGCCACGTCCTCATGGATCCATCTTGCTGGTGAGTACCCGGCTGTAAATACCAGCATGTCAACAATGAACCTATGCACTATAGATGAAAATTAAAAGTGTCTCACCTCATCTTGCGGATTCTGCAGATATTGCTGCCTCAGCACCTCCAGCTCCAAATTCTGAAGCGTCGGCATCGAAATCGAGTTCCTCCTCAGGTTCGCCCTTCTCTGTTCCGCTTCTCTTTCGTTCTCTATCATCGCTATCGACTCTTCGACGCCGACCGCTTTCGAAGTACTAGGAGACGATAAGTCTGTAGACTGTGTACTGGGACTATTAACTCTGCTTGATTTAGCTGAATCTGGTTCTAATGTTATATAGAGAGTTCCTTCTGGGGTGTTAACTACTATGGTGTCACTATCAGGTGATGAGTGTACTTCTCCTAGGTCGCTTGCGTGTATTTCTTTTGTTTTCTCTCGTTTGGGTCGGATTGGTTCATCGGGTTTGACATGTTCGAGTTCTATGAAGTCGTCTACGAATGGGATGTCTTTGTTTCTTTTTAATTCTGGAGAGTTGAGACCTTTTGCTACTTCTTGGGGTTGGTCCATTTCGAGTATATTTCATACAGCAGTAACCTGGAATAGGAAATTGTTTTTTTTTATTTTGTGAAATTTGAAGCTGGAAGAATCTTATATTAATAACAAGTAGATTTAAACGCAAGTAACTGTTGAACATTTTTAACTGATAAGACATTATTTTAGAGGATATTTAGACGTCATTGGACAGATTCCTATTACGGAAGATTTGGGAAGTAGGTACTTAATTAGTAAATACAGGAAATTGTATTAATATTTAAGGAAGGAATTTGCGTTAATAAAACCCAATTGGTACTGTAGTATTCATTTTGCATGGCAATAACAATCTTCAGATCAGTGGAGTTAAAAACGCAATACCAGCTATTTTTAAGCCTACTAATATAATAAATGTCAAAGGACGATCACTGTTGGCTATAGGCCTCCCCCATATGCGCGTACATACATATGGCGATACATTTTTATTTATATAGACTAGTTGTAGCCGGCATAGAATGTTCATCGGGGATAATGTAAGGTTCTAAAGGTGAAAGAATTTTTTGAAACGGTCTAGTAGTATGAAGCCGTATCAAAAACAAATCCAAATCGTTCCTCTTTTAAAATATTAGTGTAGACATAGTGATATACCTTAAATTTTGATAATTCCTCGAACCAGCCACCATTGTACACGACACACCTGACCGAAGCACCGTATATCGAATGCTGTCAATCCGTCATGTTTGTTTGTCGAAGTGTTAGCGACTTCTTTATTTAGTATAAGGTTAGGTTAATTGAGTCACCTTCGGCCCGAACACGTGACAGGACGCTAATTAACCAAATGGTTTATTTTTAAGACACTTCTCCAGCAGCATGTCCCACTACTGGGCTTAGACTTCTCAGAATGAGTGCTTGGGCTAAGTAAACCGGGATGACTTTGACTAACGGGGTGACTTTAAAGAGTATGTATGTATTTATGTATAACTCTTACACATACACAAGTCACGTCTTTATCCCTTACGGGGTAGACAGAGCCTGAAGTGCCGAGACCTAGGGCACGATTAGCAAGATTGTGGGCGTATAGATGGCAAAAAATGGAGTCAAGAGTGATGGGTTGCTAACCGCATCGACTATAACATGATTCATATAATTTTTGCCCATTCCCTCGACGGGCTTTTACCATCTGCGCGGGAAGGAAAGCAACTGGTACATTCTATGTTATTTCTTTGCTCCCAGACCAGCTTGGAAGTATAACTCTCAATTGCACATAAAATGAAAAAGGACACTATAAGGATTCTTTGAGTCTGAAATAAATGTTTTATTTTTTATTATCTGTAAGAAAACCGTCATCACAGTGTTAAACATACACATATTTGTGCACTCGTATACCTATGTGTGTTCGGCTATTCAGTCCACACAAGGCCGGGCACACAAGATATCTCTTGTTTGCTCCGAGATTATCGCCGCAGATTAAACAGCTTCCTTTCATGTGTGCAATGACGTCATCTTCAAATCATTATGTGACGTCATATAGTGATATCGCAGGGTTTTAAAATTTGAAGTTTTAGCTCGGAGGAAAGTTACGCTTTCACTTACTGCACGTTCTTAGAAATTCCAGGGGATCTTTGTCAATGCATAAATTCATAAATCACGTCTTTCTTACGGGGTAGACAGAGCTTAAGATAACAAGATCCAAAGGCCACGCTTAGCATGGTTGTGAGCGTATAGGTGGATCGCATCGCCTATAACATGATTCCTAAGATTTTCGCCCATTCCCTCGATGGGCTTTTACTCTTAGCGCGGGAAGAGAAGCAACTGGTAGGTACGTTCTGTTTTTTCTTTGCTCCCAGACCAGCATGGAAGTAAATAATATGCATACGCAAAATATAGGTACATACCTACGTAAAATTAATAATTTATGAGTCGAGTAATATAATAATAGCGTCATGTTAGTACCCAGGATGTTGTTAAAATGTAGTTAAAAATAAGTAAAACTATTTAAATAAATTATCTAAAATTGTGTAAACTATGCATTTTACCTCAGCATAATGATTTTCAATCGTTCTCCGGGCTTCATCTCCATACTGCCTCTCATTGTATGTTAATCTTACACGACGATAACAAAATAAATGAATAAAGCCAGCAAAACTACGGTAAGTATCGCATATATTATGTAATCCACGTAAAATATACACCAGAAACACTTTATTTGCTCACTCGAACAACCAGTTTCGCAGTCCCAATTCATATTCGATACCATTTATAAAGTTAACTGTCACAAACAACACTTCCAAACAATTGCAAAACAAACGAACTTTATTCTTTAAAAAACAATTGAAGCAATTAGACACAAGACAAAAGCACAACGGCCGCTTCCAAATTCGAAAACGTATCAGTCACGGGATGCGCGAATACGCAAAAATTAAAAGCCGTTAATTAGTTTAGCACCGATGATTGTAGAGCGCGGGTTTGATTAACACCACGCCAAAATTCCAGCCATTGAATTAAAAAAAAAGAAATTAGTTTTTAAACGCGGCGCGATTCCAAAACGTCACGAGTTGCCAGTGACAAACAATGAGACTGGCTGAATTTGAAATATTTTTTTGCACTTCAAACATCGAACGTTAATTATGTTTTTAAATGCCGCAGTCACCTGCCATTTGAATGTATACTTCCACTACTTTGCGTAAGGTATAAATTGGTGCGTTTAATGTTAAATTGATTTTAACAATGTGCACTTTGTGGCTTGTCGCCGTGGTCTACTAAATGTTGTTGTAAATTAGTTGGTCGTTCTTGTTCTTAAAATAAATGTCAATGTAATGATTACGCGGAATAAAATAGTTCTAGTACAGTTCACGTCAAATTAAACAGTCATGTAGTGTTGAAAGTAACTGGCGTACCAAGAGAGGTCAATTAATAGGTAAGTGTTAGTGAACGACTGTGCGAAGATTTTCGTATAATTATAGAATAAATATTTCATTAGTTGCGATGAGATAAGACCATAATAAGAATAATTATATAAAGCACAACATTAAACAATTTTGAGCTGTAGCATTTATAACACAAGAAAACAGCAACGATTTCTGACCTTCTTTCCTTTACCGCCCTAGGTGTTTAATGTAGTATTTTAACATACCCTAATATTACACTGATTCGATGTTAACGTATATTCAAAATTTTATTATCTGTGTTTATATTTTATATTATGAGTTACTTTTTCTTAGTGAAGGGTAATCACTGAAATTCTGCAAAGAGAACCAATTTCAAAACTTTTTCATTAGGTAGGTATTAGAAAACCCGTTATGCGTATCCCTGATTGATAATGTACATAATGTATGTATGTATGTAAACTCTTTATTGTACAAAATAAACAAGACAAATACAATTGACAAACACTGAGATACATGGACAAAGGCGGACTTATCCATTTAAGGGATCTCTTCCTGTCAACCTTTGAGTGGATGAAAGGAGTATTATATTAGGGAGATGGGCGAGTGAGTGATAATCATCATCATCATCATCATATGAGCCATAGGACGTCCACTGTTGGACATAGGCCTCCCCCTCCTTCATTGACATAGGTAGGCTACTTTTTATCCTGGAAAAGTGGAAAGTTCCAATCCCACCGCTCATAGACACCTAAGCTTATTACCTAACTGGCTCGCAATCGCCATCGTGTTCATTTTGATAGTTCTTGTATGAATGTGACAGCTAGCTGATTCCGATGCCAATTGTCAGCCCATACGTGAACTGTCGAAATGAGCACTATGTCGATTGCGAGTGAGTTAGGTAATAAGCCTACTGGACCTGAAGTACCATCAGGACTGCTGGAGCGTCGCAGCCTTGCAAAGCATGGTATACTAGCCTTTCAAAGGCGACATGTGGGTAAAAATATATTACTCGCGTGTCTATCCCTTAGGGGGCAGACAGATTGGATAGCAAGACCTAAAGGCCACGTTTAACGTGATTCTGGCCGTATAGGTGGAGAAGGAACGAACATATTGATGGGTTGCTAGCATATAGCATTTGATGACCGGATAGCCTAGTGGTTAGTGACCCTGACTATGAAGCTAGAGGTCCCGGGTTCGAATCCCGGTAAGTGCAGACAGTTGTATGATGAATACGAATGTTTGTGCCCGAGTCATGGATGTTGTATGTATTTAAGTATGTTTATCTACATTATATAAGTATGTTTATCCGTTGCCTGGTACCCATAGTACAAGCTTTGCTTAGTTTGGGGCTGGGTCAATTGGCGTAATTTGTCCCAAGATATTTATTTATTTATTCTTATTTAGGTATATAGTTATAGCAAGTCGGGAAAAAACCAGGTAATAAATCATAATTTAAATGATTATGACTGTACGTTTAATGATATTTAAAGTTTCCTTCCTCATACTGATAGCAGAGGTACTCGACAACCGTTTCTGGATAACGATTTCCAATATACATAATATTTAAAATGAATTTCTTCCATGCTGGTTTGGGAGTAAAGAAAAACATAGAATTTAACAGTTGTTTCTCTTTCCGCGCAGATAGTAAAAGCCCGTCGAGGGAATGGACGAAAGTCTTAGGAATCATTTTATAGGCAATACGGCCCTTAATCATGCTAAACGTGGCCTTAAGGTTTTGTTACTTAGGCTCTGTCTACCCCGTAAGGGATAAAGACGTGATATAATTATGCATGTATGTATGTACATACTCGTACCTATGTTATAATTAATAGGGAATATTCATGAGTTTTTTCATGGCTTTCTACAGAAGCTCATTTAAGTAATACAACGTTTTTTTTTTTCAAATAACCATAAAAATAGTCGAGATATATAAGCTATCAAAGATTTGTCTCTATATCTTTCTAGAAAAACGGAATTTTAATATTTGAGTTTGTATGGGCGTTGTTACAAATGACGTCACATGCCATACCGGATCTCTCTTTCTAATTGCTGACAATTAGTATTAAATATCGATATTGCTTAAAAATGCTGGCTGTCCACAGAGGGGTGCTCATTCCAACATTAATGTACGGTAGCGAAACTTGGGTATGGCAAAAGAAGCATGAAAGTAGAATAAATGCAGTAGAAATGAGAGCGTTAAGGAGTATGGAAGGTGTATCACTGAAAGATAGAACCAGGAACAGTGTGATAAGGGAACGTGCTGGTGTGAAAGAGGATATAGTGACTAGGATAGAAAACAGTATGCTTAGTTGGTTTGGGCATGTAGAGCGGATGGATGAAAGTAGACTAACTAAACAGATCTATATGGGGAGTGTGAATGATTACGTTGGGAGGGGAAGGCCTAGACGGACGTTCCGAGACCAAATAGGAGACGTTTTGGAAAAAGGTCAGGTCAGGAGTACCCGAAACCGACGAGCATGTATGAAGAGATTGATGACTGTGGATGAAGCGAAAGAAATATGTCAGGATCGTAGCAAGTGGAATAAAGTAGTCTCTGCCTACCCCTGTGGGAAAGAGGCGTGACGGTATGTATGTATGTATGTATGTATTGCTTAAAGAAAAATGATTAATTGCTGTACAGATTAATGTTAACTGTCATTTAGGCAAAATGGAAAAAAAGCCTTCCTAGCTACCAAATAAACTGTTAAATTAGTAGTTTAAAACTCTTATATTTTCCTTATTTCATGACCGATTTTACTTTTAATTTCGCTTTTGTCATCTTTTTAATTTTTTTTCATATTTTGTTAACAAATGTGTATTTTTTTTTTACTTATTGCCTATTAGTTCAGCGTCCGCTGAGGATATCAAGCGGCGCACATACGCTACCCTGAGGGTGTGTTTGCGCCTTTTGGTGTTGAAACTGGAGTCTTGGACTGGATTCTTAACATTATAAATTTGTATTAATAGAAACCTAATCTAATATTACTACTTAGCTATTACACTGAAGCATTGCACACCATGTTTATATGGTAGATTACGGTCATGTACGTTTTATTATTATTTTACCATCTATTCTTCTGTACCCGTTATCAAGCAATAAATGGATTATTATTATTATTATGTGGGGCCGGAGACCAATCAGCTCGTCAGCTGTCTTCTCACCTCGCACAGCACATCAGCCTTGCCCTTCAGCGGCCAGTTCTTCGTGGAATACCGGGCCTGAGCTGCCACTGCACTAAATATGAGACCCCTTTTGAGTGGTTGACGAAGACCGGGTTACCACTGCATTAAATATGAGATCCCTTTTGAGTGGGTGACGTTTCTGAATCTACGTATGTATGTATACAAGTTTGACGTCTGTGTGTGTTTGTGTGTGTGGCAAGGTAGCTCTCAAGTGGATATGGGTACTGATTTGGATGTGTTTTTTTTTTCATTTTAATGCCACTTTGCTTACGGTGGTTCTTAGCTATGTTTGGTCAAAATCGGTCCAGCGGTTTGAGGAGAATTAGGTAATTTCCAAAATGTTGTAAGTAATTTTGATTTTAGATTATTCAATTATTTGTTTTTAGATTTTTTATTTAGTGTTATTGTTAAATACCTTTACAATAATGTCTTTAGTCCCTTTCTTCTTAAATATTATATAATAAAATTTATTTATTTATTTATTTTTCGTTATTACATTATAATATATATTTTGTATAACTATCTTAAGTATTATACAATAATGTTATGTATGTAGGTATGCTATTTTATTTTATCTACTTAGCTGTGTATTATATTTTATGTTAGTATTGTTGTTTTTATTATCCCTACGTTTCTCCTGTCTATTTGTTTCCGCCATCTACTTAAACTGTCTCACTGTGACAACACCGCCTATTGTTTATCTTGTTCTTTGTGTCTGTATTGTTTTGTACTGATTTGTGGTGTTCAATAAAGAGTATTTATATTGTACTACCTGTTGCTCGCAACTTCATCTGCATATAATTCGTTTATCGCTATCCCGCGGGAATTGCGCAATTTTCCGGGATAAAAAGTCACCTATGTGTTATTCCCGACTATAATCTATCTATCCAAACATACTCACAAACTTTCACATTTATAATATTAGTAGGATTGTAATACCCGTGCAAAGCCGGAGCGTGCTGCTGCTAGTGTATATAATAACTTCTACTAAAGCCACAGGCTTGTACTGGAGCCTTAGGCTTCTACTGAAGCCTAACTTCACGTCAAAATCGTTAGCCCTAATGTGGCAGTAATGGAGGCGGTTTAGTAAATCACCTCTACTTAGCATTGTTCGGAATGCTCGCCGCGTTTGCCTGATGGCCGACAATCGACGGCTAGTTTGTGTAGCCATAAATCAAGCACGTTTAAACTTGCTAATATTGTCATGCGGTAACCAAGAAGGAATTACTTTTTGTTTCATACTTGCGTCCGTGCACGGGTGCAATACAAGACTGGATATTCGATGGAAGCTCTCAGTCGGCCTGATATCTTTCGACGTCTTGAAAAATTATCATGTTTCAACAAATTAAGTAACAATAAGATTGTTTGTTCAAAAGTTTATTTTGCAGGCCGCCAAGGGCTCTTCTACGCGTCTTTTTTTGAAACTGCCAGCGCATTCGGAAACCACCATTGCCAAGAGGAATGCGCCGCGAGAACCTTGGCAGAAAGTCAGTTTTTCATAATAAAATAAATTTACAACAATACTTAAATTATACTTCACTTAATACTTCAGTTAAGTAGTACTTGCTTCGATAGTACATATTCTAAAATTGGAACGATACAGAGAAGATTAGCATGGTCACATTTTTGGGGTGCGAGTCGGGTTACCTCCGCGTGTGGTCATGAGCTGCGGTTCGTTTTTGGATCCGTCCGGGGGGAAGGGCAGTGCTTGGTCCGGTGCACCCTGAGCATCGGCTAATGATATGCTGGCAGTTTCTGAGAGATATTATTGACCGTTGGCTAAGTGCCCGACAGGAAAAAGGAAAGGTGAAAATACCTATCAATTTAACTTTTTTGCTAATTTAATAATATAGTTTAGACTAGCTTTTGCCCGCGGCTTCGCACGCGTGAACCATGAGCATTTCAAAGAAGCAAGCAATCAAGCAAGCGAGCAAGCGAACCTGCAAGCTTTCAAGCAAGCATGCAAGCATGTAAGTATGCAAGCAGGCAAGCAAACAGGCATGCAAGCAGCAGGCAAGCAAGCATGCAAGCATGTAAGTATGCAAGCAGGCAAGCAAGCAGGCATGCAAGCAGCAGGCAAGCAAGCATGCAAGCAAGCTTGCAAGCAAGCATGCAAGCAAGCTTGCAAGCAAGCATGCAAGCAAGCGTGCAAGCAAGCACTCAGCGAGAATGGATGAACCTGAACATGAAGCAATCAAGCAAGCGAGCAACCAAACCTGCAAGCTTTCAAGCATGCATGCAAGCATGTAAGTATGCAAGCAGGCATGCAAGCAGGCATGCAAGCGAGCAAGCGAACCTGCAAGCTTTCAAGCAAGCATGTAAGTATGCAAGCAGGCATGTAAGCAGGCAAGCAAGCATGCATGCAAGCAAGCATGCAAGCAAGCATGCAAGCAAGCGTGCAAGCAAGCACTCAGCGAGAATGCATGAACCTGGACATGAAGCAATCAAGCAAGCGAGCAACCAAACCTGCAAGCTTTCAAGCATGCATGCAAGCATGTAAGTATGCAAGCAGGCATGCAAGCAGGCATGCAAACAGGCATGCAAGCGAGCAAGCGAACCTGCAAGCTTTCAAGCAAGCATGCAAGCATGTAAGTATGCAAGCAGGCATGCAAGCAGGCATGAAAGCAGGCAAGCAAGCATGCAAGCAAGCATGCAAGCAAGCGTGCAAGCAAGCACTCAGCGAGAATGCATGAACCTGAACATGAAGCAATCAAGCAAGCGAGCAACCAAACCTGCAAGCTTTCAAGCATGCATGCAAGCATGTAAGTATGCAAGCAGGCATGCAAGCAGGCATGCAAACAGGCATGCAAGCGAGCAAGCAAACCTGCAAGCTTTCAAGCAAGCATGCAAGCATGTAAGTATGCAAGCAGGCATGAAAGCAGGCAAGCAAGCATGCATGCAAGCAAGCATGCAAGCAAGCATGCAAGGAAGCGTGCAAGCAAGCACTCAGCGAGAATGCATGAACCTGAACATGAAGCAATCAAGCAAGCGAGCAACCAAACCTGCAAGCTTTCAAGCATGCATGCAAGCATGTAAGTATGCAAGCAGGCATGCAAGCAGGCAAGCAAGCGTGCAAGCAAGCACGCAAGCATGCATGTAAGTAAGCACGCAAGCATGCATGCAAGCATGCATGCAAGCAAGCATGCAAGCATGCATGAAAGCAAGTATGCAATCAAGCATGCAAAGCAAGGGCTCAAGTAAACATGCAAGCAACCCCCCACGCATTGCCCCGCTGCCTTAATTTTTCTGAAACTAAATATTGCAGGATTTTTATAAAACAAACCTAACCTAACCTATAGGGCTGTTCTTAAATATATCCTAAATAGCTTTAGCTTTATCTTTATCGCTATCCCGCAGGAATTATGCAATTTTCCGGAATAAGAAAGAAAAAAATTAGCCATGTGTTATTCCAGACTATAATCTATCTATGTTCCAAATTTCATCCAGATCTGTCCGGCCGTTCTGGCATGAAAGAGTAACAAATATCCAAACATCCATACAAACTTTCACATTTATAATATTAGTAGGACATATTTTACTAATTTTACTAATAATTTGATTTCTTACCTGCAATCACAAACCTCAACGTAATGGTAGTAATAGTACCCACTTAGTAGTAATATATTCATCATCATCATCATCATCATCATATATCCCTCGGGAACCGTTCATTTTTCCGGGATAAAAAGTAGCCTATGTGTTATTCCAGACTATAATCTATCTATGTTCCAAATTTCATCCAGATCTGTCCAGCCGTTCTGACGTGAAAGAGTAACAAACATCCAAAGTCACAAACTTTCACATTTATAATATTAGTAGGATTTATAATTTGTCGAGGTTTTTTTTTATTGGTTGAAATATGACAACAATTAGTACTTAGTAATTACATAGCACCCGCGCGAAGACGGGGAGAGTCGCTAGTATCCCTACTAATATTATAAACGCGAAACTAACTCAGTCTGTATGTTTATTTGTCTGTCTGTTTCACACTTAAACCAGTCAACGATTTTAATGAAATTTGCGCAGACGGAGTCGCAGGCAATCAGTTAGTAAGTGTACATACATAAATCACGTCTTTATCCCTTGCGGGGTAAACAGAGTAAGACTTAAAGACCACGCTTAGCATGGAATCAAAATAGTGATTGATTGCTAGCCGCATTGCCTATAACATAATTTCTAAGACTTTCGCCCATTCTTTTGATGGGCTTTTACCAGCGCGGGAAGATAAGCAACTGGTACATTCTATGTTTTTTCTTTGCTCCCAGACCAGCATGGAAGACAAATTTATTATTATGTATGATTTTATTCAGCGTAACGGACACAGTTCAGTTATGCAGCCACATAGCTCTGTCCCTTACGCTGACCCCCCCAGCGTGGAAGTATGCGCGATAGTAGGTATGATATTTTAATATGCAACAGGAAAATTATGACTAGACTAGACTATGGCTGTATGAAGGCCCTGTTTCCCCTGGGCGCATAGAAGCCCTTTGTTCTACACATTTGCATCGCAATGCTGCGCATGACCGTCACTAATGATCTAAGTTAGATAGATTTTGCTGCCAAGGCTGATCGTAAAGTGCAGTAGGCTTATTACCTAACTCTCGCAATCGCCATCGTGTTCATTTTGACAGTTCATGTATGGGCTGACAATTGGCATCGGAATCAGCTAGTCACATTCATACAAGAACTGTCAAAATGAACACGATGGCGATTGCGAGCCAGTTAGACGATAAGCCTACTGGTACATTTTTATAATACAGTTGACAGGAGTTACTTTGATCTACTACAAATCTCGTCTGTATTATCCCTTACGGGGTAGACAGAAGGTAACAAGTGCTAAAGGCCATGTTTAGCATGATTGTGGGCGTAGGTATAAATGGAAAGAGTAATCAGAATAGCGATGGGTTGGTAGCCGCATCGATGATTCCTACGATTTCCCCCGATTCCCTTGATTGGCACCGCCTGCGCGGGAAGAAAAGCACCTGGTACATTCTATGTTTTTTCTTTGCTCCCATTGCATATTGCTTTTATCCGATTATTATGAGTGTGGGTGGCAGTGCCGTGGCGTAAATAGAACTCGATTCCCACCGGCTTGCCTATTTTAAGGCAGTTGGGCACTTTTATTGTGCGAGAGGAAAAGGCTAGTTAAATTGCCTTCGGCTTGCCTTCCGACGCCACGCCACTGGTGGGTGGATTAGAATTTAACTGTGGTTAGTCCAAGGCCATGGGAAACATTGAACGCAGGATGCGTGTGATCTCGCCGTGTAAATGAATTAGGGCAGATAACCTTATCAGCTATCTGCGCCGGCGCAAGGTCGCACCGAAACGATAAAGGATTTTCGAAAATTTATACTTTTATCATTTTTATTGAGACCGGATATAATGGTATCAAGTTAGCAATCCTCCTAATATTATAATGTTCTTCCATGCTGGCCTGGGTGTAAAAATAAAACAAATATACAAACAGACACAGAGCCTAAGGCAACAAGACCTTTAGCCACGTTTAGCAGGATGGGCGTATATGTAGAAAGGGGAATCAAAATAGTGATGGGTTGCTGGCCGCGTCGCCTATAACATGATTCCTGTTTTTGCCCGTTCCCACGACGGCGACCATCTGCGCGGGTAGTGAAGCAACTGGTACAGTCTATGTTTTTTCTTTGCTGCCAGACAAGCATGGAAGTTTATGTAGTTCCGGGGTATATAATTTTTTTTCAGAATTTAACAATTTGAGCTTTTCTTACTAAGAATCGTAAATACCCTATTGAATCTCATACAAGGAAATAAGAGTCCTGATTTTACTATGGATTTTTTTCTCCTGTATGACACGTACCATTGTACATATAAAAACGAACAAAAAAGTGACGATCTGGAATGAAAGTTTGGGGACACATTTTTTCTTGTTTAAGGATTGATAGGGTAAACAATTCTGAGTAAGATAAACCCAAAATAGTTAAATTCTGGAAAAAATATTGTTTAACTTTTTCTGGAAAACGCTCTTTTATTAATCTTTATTTTGAGACTGAGGTTTTAGGTAAACAGGTACACACCCATATACATTGAAAAATTAATAATTAAAATGAAAAATAAATAAACTCAAAGTAAATTAAAGTTTTAAAGGACTCGCAAATTAAAACTTGAACCTTTGGTTTTTTGTACTAGAGACCTATGAATGAGTTGTGCCTCAGGGCCAGATTAAGGGTTTTTGCGAGTTTATATTTATGAAATTTTTTGGTTTTTACAGACTTAAAACTTGGAATTGAGGTAGCTCGTAGTTCACAGGAATATAAGATACTTCTTTTAAGAGCGAATAATTTTAACAACTATATTATAGTCTTTGAGTCAGCTATTTTTTATTAATTTATTCATTTACATATACATACATACAAACATTGCAAGTTAAATGAAATCTTGAAAATCTTACCATATTGTACCTGACTTTATTTACCCTCTTAGCGTAATGCCCGTTGGCCTTAAAAACTGGATCCAAATCGGAATGTTATTGCGAAATTATTAGCGATCATAACAATTTTATTTACCTGCCTAAGTGAATTCTTGTTCATAAATATGTCACGATTACGTAATAAAACGCTTATGATAATCTGAATGTGGTGGAAATGTAAGGACTCTTGAAGTTTATATCTGGTTGCAGTAGGTTTCTAATCAGAAGTATTTGCTTTCAACATGAAACTACCGTGAGACTTAATCATTATTACACATAAACGGATAACTCACGTATAAAAAGTCGAGTGATGCTCGACATGTTTCGGACTATTTCGTAGTCCTTCTTCCTGGAGCGCTCGCCCCGGCGGCAGCTCTGTTAAATAATGTGTGTTAATAGTCCGAAACATGTCGAGCATCACTCGACTTTTTATACGTGAGTTATCCGTTTATGTGTAATAATGAGAAGTATTTGCTATTTAACAAAGCTATCAAGTCGTCTACATAACTTAACCAACATTTACATACATACTAGACATTAAAGCATTTCAAACTTTTCAAATGTCCACTATATAATCTTGAACAACCTACCCTACAAAAATATCTACACAGACCTTATTTTCAGTTACAGCCAGCTACAAGATTCATGCTCAAGATGACAGATAGTGCTCCTTCAACATAGTTTAAATATGGGTAAAAATTAAACGCGCCTTAAAGATTATAGGCAAGGAATTCCACAACCGCAATTGCGGGTGGTAGGGCCTTGTGCAAGGTCTGTCCGGATCGCTACCACCATCTTACTCGCTAATCCTGCCGCTAAGTAGCAGTGCTTGCACTGCTGTGTTCCGGTGTGGAGAGTAAGACAGCCGGGGAAATTACGGGCACAAGAGGCATTGCATCTTAGTCCTCTAGGTTGGCAACGCATCTGCAATCCCTCCGGGGTCGCGGGTGTCTATGGACAGTGGTGATCACTTAACATCAGGTGACCCACTTGCTCGTTTGCCTTCCTATTCATATAAAAAAAAAAACCGTAAAGCCTGAACAGTACAAGAATAGACATAGAATTTGGAATTAGAAAGAGGTACAGTAAGGAGAAAATTTTGAGAACGTCTTATAGAGGTAAAGTAACTATATCGCTAATTTGGATTCCGTTTTCTTTCGCATTTTATCGGAGCTGAGAAATCTAATTAATCACAACCAATCGCCGTCTCAATTATTTTTGCGTAGAAACAGCATTATAAGCAATAAGTAAGCAATTCATTACTTTTTCAACTGACTTACCTTTAGAATTGACTGTATTTTCCAAAATTGATTCTTCACATCATTCGCCTCTGGTGTTGTCTTACACAGAATATGTCATTGATTGAGATAGGTCGATTTGTTTATCGATTATGTCTTGTTATTAATTTGAGCGTTTCGGTCAAATGAGCTGAGATTAGAAACAAGATTTTTAAATAATAATAATAATATACCTAGTATTTTATCGGTCAAATACTTTTAAAATCAAACTGATAATGGAAAAGGGGTGCGATCAAATAAAAAGACATTGGCGAAGTTGTCGTCGCTAAAACGACGAATATTTTAATTAAATCTAAGTAGGCAATTATTGTTGAACTCCAGATGATGTTTCTGTGCAAATGGTGATGGGTCAAACTTTGTACTTTACTATAAAAAGAGAATTGTCACCTTTGTAACAGAAATAAGAAGGTACTTAATAGAACACAATGACTGTAAATACACGCATAGAAAACCTTTTGAAGTCGTCGATTAATTAAGAAAAAGTACTCTTCAAATCTCAAGCAATTTCGAAACTTAATAAATAATATTCTGCACCATTTTCATCATTTCTTGGAAAATGTAACCGCAGTAAAGTTAATAAAGATCGCAAAAAAAATTATTAGAAATTATTATGTTTATTGTTTCTCAAATTTCCAATGACAACACTTTCTGAACGAAACGCTCCAGATCAAATATTTAAAATTAAACCTAACAACATTATAATACGAAATTTTGAGCATACCCGAAAATCACAAGAACATCGAATTACAATTTGAATCGAAAATAATCGCGAAAACTTCGAAACTTCACTTCTAACCCTTAAAGGGGTTGCACACACTTTTCGAGTAACGAATTTTCCGATTTTCCGTCAGTTTTCGCGGTTACCTGCGCTTGAGTGGATGCCGCGGCGGTCGGCGCGCATTACAATCTGCTTTACTTGGCCGTGCGCTACGCGATCCACACTTACGCCGGAATCACGCGAGAGCACATCACGTGGGTCCGGTTTAGTAGGGTTCTGCCGTCAAAACAAGAACCAATTTCTTTAATGTATAAAAGGCCTTCCATGCTGGTCTGAGAGCAAAGAAAAAACATAGAATGTACCAGTTGCTTCTCTACCCGTGCAGATGGTAAAAGCCCATCGAGGGAATGGGCGAAAATGATAGGAATCACGTTATAGGCGATGAGGCTAGCCACCCATCACTATTTTGATTCCATTTTCCACCTATACGCCCACAATCTTGCTAAATGTGGCCTGTAGGTACCTGTTACCTTAGGCTCTGTCTACCCCGTTAGGGATAAAGACGTGATTTGTGTGTGTGTGTGTGTGTAAAAGGCCTTAGTAGCCTTGTGATTAAGAAATAAAGAATAAGACGTCATTTTTTCTCTTTTAAAAGGCCTGGTCTGGAAATTTGGGAATTGCTTGATGAGATGGTTTGCAAGCCGAGCAACGTGAGGCTTGTGAAGAGACGAGTCAGCCAATTCATGTTTCAGTCGAGGAATGTATAGCGCTTTTCTCAAACAATATGAGAAAATAAAAAAAAAAGCCAGGAAAAAAACAAGTACCTTTTAATAGAATTAGCGAAATTACATAAGCTTACAAAAGATAAGTACCTACTTTCATTATTTGCCGTCGTCTAAAAACTTTTTTCAAATCATAGACATTAGGTACCTATTAAACAGAAAATTAAAAAAAAAACACACGCACTGCGATGAAAACCAAGCGGTTGGCGTGGCTGTAGGGAATTATTCTATCGTCCTCTCAATTTTACATACCTACAACTGTTTAGTTTTAAAAAGTTGACGAAGCGGGAAAAATGGATTTTAGTACATTTAATTTACTACTAGGCAGGGAACTTTTATTTTTTAATTTCGAAAAGCTAAAATTAGGCACTTCCCGTGTTCTATTTTGTAACGGAAAAGGAAAACTTTCTAGAATGTATGAGAAAAGTATTTTTTTTATATGACAAGGAAGGCAAACGAGAAAGTGACATCTGCGCGGGAAGAGAAGCAGCTGATAGGTACATTCTATGTTTTTTCTATGCTCCCAGACCAGCACGGAAGTTGTTCTAGTTGCATATTAACTCGTAAACAATCCGAGGTCTAAAGCGGATAGTAACTAATCCCAGCTAATTATGTCGTCTGGGGAGGAAGCGTCTGCCGTACATCCTAAGGCAGACGCGACTTGCGTTACACTGTAAGGGGACAGCACGCGACAATACATAAATCACGTCTTTATCCTTACGGGGTAGACAGAGCCTAAGGTAACAAGACCTAGAGGCCACGTTTAGCATGATTGTGGGCGTATAGGCGAAAAGCACATTCTACAACATGATTCCTAAGATTTTCGCCCATCGGATTGCATGTAAAAACATTTAATTCGCGCAGGCTTGGCTATCTTGCGCGTTAATAGCTAGGGGCTTTCGCGTGTGAATTTGCCACTAGAGGCGCTAGAGTAGCATGAGGTCGAATAACATTCACTTTTCACTGGTTTTGGCCTCGTGATATCATCATCACTACATAGTATAAAACAGTCGCTTTCTCTGTCCCTATGTATGCTTATATCTTCAAAACTACGCAACGGATTTTGATGCGGTTTTTTTTAATAGATAGAGTGATTCAAGAGGAAAGTTTTTATGTATCATTCTACGCAGACGAAGTCGCGGGCAGAAGCCAGTAAATTATAATTTCTTTCATTTACTTACTTACCTGGTGAAAAGTGATCTCCTTCGTGAAATTGCTTTACTTTTGGATCAAACTTTTTACAGCGAAAGCGTTATGAGCTTTGTGAGTCTTGGCCGCCATTTTATAAGCTTTATTTGCCATGTTAACTTGCAACGTATGTATGTACATATATGCATGTACCTATGTAAAAGTAGGTAGGGGTGCGAGTCGGGTTACCTCCACGTGTGATTAAGAGCTGCGGTTCGTTTTTGGATCCGTCCGGGGGGAAGAGCAGTGCTTGGTCCGGTGCGCCCTGGGCAACGGCTAATGATTTCCTGGCAGTTTCTGAGGGATATCATTGACCGTTGGCTAAGAGCCCGACAGGGGGGGAGGGGGGTCTTTGACCATTACCGTACAACGTTGCCGACATTTTGTCACAAGATTTTTGACGTGACAACGTCTTATAGACGTGACAACGTCTTATAAATTGGTTTGCCGGGTGACACTTCAAGAAACTGCGTTACGCTCCGCTCACGTTATGCGCTCACAATGAGAGCGAGTGAGAGGCATGGTTAGCCCGCCTAAGAGCGAGAGAGACAGAGCGAGAGAGAGAGAGTGAGAGAGATAGGCATACACACCGGTTCATGTCTTGCGCTTCTTCCTACTATACGAATGAATATTCACATTAAAATTATTTTACCACTCAAAGTCGTTGTCACGTAAAACTTTCGCCCGTATACCGACTTTACAGGCAACCGGTTTTTTAATAAAAAAATTTACATTGACATTGGCGAAGTTGTCGTCACTATAACGACTTGATACGCCACAAATAAAAGAAGAAGAAGAAGAAAAGTAGGTATGCTTGTCGGAATCTTGTGACTCAATTTTGAAGCAGATATCTTCATCCGATTGAGCTGAAATTTTGCATACTTAAGTAAATGAGATGAAAATACAATAATCTTGTAGTAGAATTCCGGTAGTCCAGCCAGGACCGTCTCCGCAGGAGGGAACTCTTCAACGGTTGGTTCGATTGACTTGAAATTTGGTTTACATAATGTAGGACGGATGACAATGCAAGTACCTACAGACAACAAAAAGAACATTCAGCAAAAAAGCTTGTAGGTATTTAAAATGAATTTTTAGATTATTACAAGTGCGTTTGCAACTCTCCTTATACGAGAACAGATTGTATTAGCAAATTAACGCGCAGGACGTATTATCCACATTCAGAACGCCCCTGGCTCCAATAAGCGTCACATTTCTTAGGCATTTCAAGACACCGGCACAGCAGAGCTGGCGGAGTCGCGCGTGGCTCTGACATGACCTATATATCAAAGGCAGCTGTGTAGGTACACTATTGAGTTATGTACTTAAGTAGTAGAATAGAATCAAATAGATACAAAGCTGGACCAAGCTGGTCTGAGTAAAGAAAAAACATAGAATGTACCAGTTGTGTCTCTTCCCGCGCAGATGGTTAAAGCCCATCGAGGGAGCGAAAATCATAGGAATCATGTTATAGGCGATGCGGCCAACCCATCACTATTTTGATTCCCCTTTTCCACCTATACGCCCACGATAATGCTAAACGTGGCCTTTAGGTCTTGTTACCTTAGGCTCTATCTACCTCTCTTTCTGCGAAGATATGACGTAGCAAGAGGGGAGCGGGAGCGCGTGGAAGACCCCCTCGCGCCCCCGCTCCGGCGCAGACGGACGGGGAGAAGGCTGCAGTTTGCCGCCCTCCCCCCCTAGTAGTGCCTGCTGGCGGGGGGTGGGGATGGGGATCCCCTGCTAGCAATTAGAGGCCCACGACCACGAGTCTAAGGGGGACCAAGTATTCCCGCCCCCCTCCCCTCTTGGCGCAGCGAGAGAATACCGACGGGTTTTTAGTGGTTATGCCTCCCCCGCCTCCTTCCACTCGGGAGGGGAGCCAGGGAGGAGTCCTAAATAAATTTCCGACGCGGTCGTGTGCGTAACGCATTTTCCCATCGCAAAAAAAGGCTCTATCTACCCCGTAAGGGATAGAGACGTGATTTACCTATGTATGGAAGCGTAAGAATCATCATTACAGTCATGCCTTTCATTTTCTAACGATTTCAGTGCATTATCGAACTGGCCTTCGCCGTCTCCCCCAAAGTGCCCAGAGCACACTACGCTATACTAAGCCGACACCATTTGGCGTCACGGGCACACTGCATCAAGTTAACACGTCGTGAGCGTCGAGTTAGCGGGGGCAGCCAAATTAGACCTACTTACACACCATCATGGGCTGTTGAAGATAATAATTGCTATTTACGAGCGTGGTGAAATTGTTTGGATTTGTGGTTTGATGAATTTTTGTGGCAATGCGAAAACTTCTGACACACAGATCAACGTTTTTCAGGTTTTAAATTACTAGAAAGTATATACCCCCGCCTACAATCATGCTAAACGTGGCCTTTAGGTTTTGTTACCTCAGGCTCTGTCTACCCCGTAAGGGATATAGACGTGATTTGTGTATGTATGTAGAAAGTATATTAGTAAGCCATTTTCAAAAAAACCCTGTACAATTTGTGTAAAAAAATTACCTACTTTAACTTATCAAAAATAAGCGACACATTTTTTTTACAAAAATGAGTGCTGGCGAAAACAAATTTTCTCCATAAGTATTGAAAAAAGAAAGGGTAACTACTCCTTTTTTAAAAAAACACCGTCCATGTCCTCACATTCTGAGAGGAGGCCTGTGCGGACGTATATAAAATAAAAAAAAGTGAATATAAAATCCAGAGTTAGCAGAGCCCTTCGCTGAATCAAAACGTAGGCAGTGTAAGGTCATTTTAAATTGGTTACTTACATAGACAGACAGACATAACGATATATTTTTATTATTTCATTAGTTGTGTAATAAGAACTACCATATTACCCAAATTTCAAATTTCTAGGACAATTGGAAGTACCCCCCATTTCATATTTTTGGTGTGTAAGGGATGAAATAAAAATAAAAATAAATACAGTATTACATTTTATTTAAGCATTATTTAAATATACTGATATAGGTTTTATTTAAACTGTGACCACACTTAACTATATGTATGTATGAAGTGTAACTATACTACAAACTGGAATGTATCTCATACAAAAGTTTGCAAGGAGTGGAAAAGATAGTTAACAACTGTTTTGTTATAGTTAACATTGCTATATATTTATTATATAATTATCTGTCTTAATCTAAAAGGGCGAAATATACAGGATGTTCCAAAAACCAACATAAACCCTGCTGGGGTCATCAAAAAATGAACATCCAAAAAACTGTATTTTTTCCGCCAAGATAGGTTGACATCTTATTACAACTTTTTTTACTTTAATAATTTTTAATAATCTGTAATTAGATCTTAAGTCTATTAAAAACGGGCCCATAACCTTTTGGGCTCGATTTTGGAATTGGAACATTCTGTATACTCACATCACAATTAACCACTCAAAACATTAAACCATTTCAAAGCCACTTCTTTTTGAGAAAACTTAATTAGATATATAAAATAAAAACTTAGTTTTATATTTAGGTTTGAACGTAAAAAAAACATTAATCAACTAGGCACATAAGAAAAACGCATTTTTATACACACACACGGCTACGACATACAAAATGATTAAAGTTAATATACAATTTAATTGATTCCTTGAATATGTATGATTATTGCACAATTTTGACGAATGAAGGTACAGCGGTCAGAAATAAACTTAAGTTTATTTCAAATCAGTTCAGTTTCGTATGGCATAGGTTTGGCGACCATAACACATCATTTTGTAAAAAAAAAAAATGTAAATCAACGCAGTGAAATTGAAGCCGCATTATTTTACAAAATCGTCGCTTTAACCCCTAATTTTAGTTCTCAATTGATTTTTAATTGATTATTTAACACTAAAAACTACTATAACTTGACTAAGTACTTGTCACCTTGTCGTGTTCATGATAGGCTGGAACGGATCACGCGAAAACGTACCTTAAAAAAAGCCTTTTAGCCGATTTTTCCAACAATATTTCAAATGATTTTTTTAAATAAAATTTTCCAATTTCGAACCTCCTGTAGATATTTACAGGTTCACTAATTCTTTAAGACTACTTTTTTAAGATACATTTTAGACTGTCCGGAACATAAATAAATATAACTTATTATTTATAATAATTACAATAATAGCAAATAATCTAATAAATAAAATGTTACTAAACAATTTTATATCATGTAATAAAATAAACCAGCAGAATATACAGAGTTAGGCTGTTAAAGGTAAACCATGAATACAGGATGCCCCAAAATTCTCCCGGAATATTTCAACAGGTTGTTATTTTTAATTATTTTTTTACATTTTTAATGGCGGTCAAATGTTTCCGTACATCCGGCCGAAAAGACGGCATAGCGCTCATAGTTGTTTTATGATATAGTAACATCCTTCTAAGCGTGTTTCACGCTGGTTCATTTCACATGTTTTTTTTGTCCATGGGCTTGTAGTCTATTAATGGTTTACCTTTACTATCGTAATCAATACAAACAAGACATTGAAAGGACGGTTTTAAAAAAAACGAGAGCTCTTTTTAGATTCTTTTAGATCCTAAACAATGGCACTAACATTTTGGAATAAACAGAACCCTCTAATACCGGGAAAATAATCAGCATAATTACCAGATTATCCAGAAATAACGTAGACAAGAGTTATTTTAACTCGCCCCTATTTTCGCGTTAACACAAAATAAAACTCATCTAAATCTCGCTGCCGCTAAGTATCTTTATACATACTTTGACAGGGCTGTAACAAGGGCATCGAGGGATTAAGCGAAAATCTTAGGGACCATGTTATATAGTGTGGCTAGCAACCCATCACTGTTTTGATCCCCTTTCCATCCATACGCCCACAATCATGCTAAACGTGGTCTTTAGGACTTGTTACCTTAGGCTCTATCTACCCCGTAAGGGATAAAGACGTGATTTATGTATGTATGTATACAAGGTGTCTTAAAATTGTTCCGGAATATTTCTGCAGGTTGTGAACACCCTGTACATCACACCGACCAATGTATAGAAACATTTGTAAACCGTAAACTGCTGCAACTTTGCCTCCTGACCCAACATTGCCTAAGCTGTTTTCATAATGACAATGTAAACTACCAGAAAATATCCTACTAATATTATAAATGCGAAATTTTGCGAGACGTGTGTGTGTTTGTTCCTTCTTCACGCTGAAACGAACGGAGATAGCTGGTACCCTTTTAAACAGGTTACTTTTAGCCCGAAAAATATCTTGCACGATAAACGTATTTGCAGAGTCGCGGGCAAGAGCTAGTGATAATAATATAAAGTTTAGAAATTTAATAAATCACAATTTTTACTATTATATTTACTATCGGGTTTTACACCGTCATTATATTATGAACAGCTTAGGCAATGTTGGGTCAGAAGGCAAAGTTGCACTAGTTTACACCGAAAATTAAAAAAAAATCTGAAGAACATTTATACTTGTAGAAGCGTTTAATCATAATAATCTAACCAACTACTGAAATATACCGTATCCATTATACAAAGTGTTACAAAATACCCCGTAAAAATATAATTAATTATTAAAGCCAAAAATATTGTCAACCCTAATAAGCTGTCATGTCAGGGAACCAGATTATTTACATTATTAACAGAAAGGCCTACGTACCTATTTTACCTAATAATTGTCTACTTTAATAGTTTTTCTACTTTTCATTCATAAATGTTTGCTACCTCAATACACGGATGTCATCATACTCAAGTAACTGGCTTCAAAAAATGTCAAGTTGGAAAAAGAAATGTTGTCAATTCAATTTCAAAATCATTTTTTGTCGTTCCGCGAATTAGGTAGAAATGTAGTTAGGTACATTCTGCGTAGTTTACTCTTTAATTTTACTGAAATAGGGTTTGCACATCAGTAAAATTTTTTTTTTGGGGTATGTTATACAGCGTTACTACGGTTCTTAAATATTGTGAATGGGCTCGTTATAAGGCCCCATTTAACCTCCTTTCGGCTTTACGGGTAATTTTGTAACAGCCTGTATACACAGTGTATAATAAAAAAAAATCTAAACGACATTGAAAATTAGAACACAGAAAAATCCCAAAAGTAAAGCTATGGCCGGGAATCGCATCCGGATCCTCGTCATTCCGTGACGCGTGCTGTACCCCTACACCACCCATAGCAGGTGGGTAAGCCTTCGAATTTTTCTATTTGTTACTAGCTGTCACGTGACCTTGTTACTATGCGATTTTTTGTCGCTAAGCGTCATCTGTTTGAAAGATGTGTCTGTACGACACAATTACAAACTCCCGTGGAACATCTACTGCTCACCAGGGACGAGAGAAGACGCTGTTTTTCAAATTACAGGTACTATCAAATGAATAGTTTTTTTTGTATAATAAATGTTTATTGAAGTTATTAGGAACTTGTTTAATTATGTATTGCTTTCAGTTAGTTACATAACAAATTTGATAAATAGTTTCTCTTTAAAACTTCCTCACCTCTTTTCATACTTCAGAGGCTACCGACATCTACACTGAAAAAGAAAAACTTGGAACAACTAAATTTGCGAATTTGCTTTGAACTGGAGAGCAACGAGTCAGTCAGCTCGTCGATCGTTTGATTTTTACGACTCAGACCAAACATAAATAAATAATTGATGTATTTTTTTCTAAATATCCACCATTTTCGTATTCAGCCAGACCTGGTTCTGGCATAATACAGTGTGCAAACATTGTAAAACAATCATAATATCTCAAATCTCGATAGAATCGATAGAAATACTGCATTATATATCACATAACATACATTTCAGCTTATAAAATATGATTTAACTTTAAAATATCTACATGATAAGCTAAAACTATAAAATGTATTTTTTAATTATTTTAATATAATTCCCAGATTCTATTAATTTCACATAGTTTTTCGTTTCTTTTTCACATATTCTCACTTATAAAGCAACACACGGAAAATAATACTTTAATCTAAATATTTACACAAAATATATAAAAATATTGACTTCACGTAACAAGGATATGTATGGAAAATATTTTTAAAATACACATTAATAGCTAACGGTTAACTAGCTACCATCAATAAGAACTGATATCGCTTGCACTTCAAAACAAAATGCAAAGCGATCCTTAAGTTGCGGGCTGGGATTTTGACGAGGAATCTAGCCCTAATTTTTCTAAGCAAGAGATTATTAAAAATTTGCTACATTTTACTAAACACCACGCTTTTTTACGCAACTATCATTTTAAAGAAAGTTATTTAACACAGTTGCCAATTAGCAAATTTCAAATCTAGCGGACAGGAATAACATATGGCAGCACAAAAAAACTGGCATCAAAAAGTGCTATAGCAATTTCTGGACGATTATTTAATTATAATTAAATATATCATCCAAAAACAGATCCCGCTCAATATTTATGAAGAACGAAAGAGAGCAATTCATGTGTAAATAGAGTACCTACACGATTTATATGACCTAATAAATGTACCCTAAATGATGCCAATGACGTTACTAATGACTTAACACCATTATTTGATGTAATTGAATTATATTAACTTTTCATTTTTTAAATGCATTACGCGATCTTTATAATTTATTGATTTTATTTATATAGAGGTATAGTAAAAATTAAATATGGTAAGTACAAAATGAGCCTTACAGCTAAGGATAAATAGGATACAAATATATATATATATATAAAAAAAAAACAAAAGCTACGATATTTTCATCCACTACTGGCCACCATAAAAACGAAATCTACCCTTCCATATTTTTTATGGAATTCTTCGTCTTCGTACCCATTCAGCATCCAGTAGTAAGTTCACACCAGTAACAAAATTACATAAAACACAGTACCATCAACCAAATAAATGTTTTACCGTCTATTTGTGACATCAAGATTGAAACAAAGATATCTGTCACATTTTAGAATGATAAAACAATTTTTTGGCCGACTATATTTCACAGAATACTTTTTAGTATAAAAAACGGGCAGCTATTGAAAAATAAGTCTCATACATTTAAGGGAGCCTTAGATAGACATGCGATTGGCGCCTTCACTATTTAACTCTCCCAATAAGTCCACCATTTTGTTTCCATTCATCGCCAAACACAGTTCGGTAGTTACCATAATTGATTGTATAGAGCAACATTACCTAAATATTTTAACTATCAAGATAAATAAACGTATCATATTAACATTAGTATATATTATAATAATGATAAGAATAACAAACTACGAGTAGATCCGTTGTGGTAGATTTTTTTTTACGCTGGCAACACGATTGCCAAATTCAAAGATCGTATAAAACTCAATGAAGTAGAAGTAAATTTAACAAATGCATATTTTAGTCGTTTAGTTTTTGCTGGAAAAAAGAATCACAATTTATTTTCTCATTTAAGTAGTTTAAGGGCCGATTTGACGAGTAACTCTATGGGTATCTGTCAGTTAAGAGAGTATCTGAGAATCGAAAAATCGACCCTTAAATATACGTAACTGTCAAGCTTAATAGCTTAATTGTTAGTCTGGTGGCCATTACTTTTATATCAATGTTGTTGTCCTTTCAGACTTCACACTTTGACATATGAGAATGTTGCCAGCGGAAAGAATTTTCTACCAATTTGGGAGTTTTGATGGCATAATACGGTTGGGCGTTTACTTGCTAAGCTCGCGGGTCCAATTAGGGTTCCTTAGTCGCCGGTGTCCGCCCAGCTCCTTTCCTCGGCTATTCTGTCCATGCAGTTGCAAAGGAATTGATACTATAAAAGAAAAAAAAACATATTAGTGACGCGAATTATATTTAAACGACTACAGCAAAAACAAAAAGGGTTAACTTTTTAACAAAAATAACTACTATTGTTTACTAAATTGGACACGCAAGAAAGGTTCAACCAAGTTAAGCAGTTTATTAGTAATAATTATGTAAAACATGATTATATTTCACACAAGCTTGAATTTTCCATTTTTTGTTGATTAATATCTCTAAAGAAATCTTTGACCTGTTATGAATAATTTTATTAGAGCTGTAATAATTTTCTTTTCTATTGGTTTTGGAGTGGTAGTTTCAAGTGCCGGGCTTTCTTAAAAAACTGAGCCATTGAGTTTTTAATGGGAAGTTCTAATTTTGAAATTATTATAGTCGTCTAGCTAGAGCCTTGTGTAATCATTATAGTTGCGTCCGAAGTGCCATAGACTATCCAAGATTAAAAAGTATGTGATTGCAATTTTGTCCATAAACACATAATTGACAGATTAAAATCAACGGGTAGAAAAAATAATATTTTCTTCCTACATTTCTACTAATTAAAGGCGCTCGTAGCGTATCGATTCGTCGCGCGTTACGAGTATAATTTAAGGCTCGCCACCCGTACAGAGTTGTGTTGCGTTGTGTAATGATGTGTATAATGTTGTGTAGTGTTGTGTAATGTAGTGTAGTGTTGTGTAATGTTGCGTATAATGTAGTGTAGTGTTGTGTAATGTTGTGTATAATGTAGTGTAGTGTTGTGTATAATGTAGTGTAATGCTGTGTATATTATTGTAGTGTAGTGTTGTGTATAATGTAATGTAATGCTGTGTATATTATTGTAGTGTAGTGTTGCGTAATGTTGTGTATAATGTAGTGTAGTGTTGTGTATAACGTAGTGTAATGCTGTGTATATTATTGTAGTGTAGTGTTGTGTAATGTTGTGTATAATGTAGTGTAGTGTTGTGTATAATGTAGTGTAATGCTGTGTATATTATTGTAGTGTAGTGTTGTGTAATGTTGTGTATAATGTAGTGTAGTGTTGTGTAATGTTGTGTAGTGTAGTGTAGCTTGGTTGCACTCACGACAGGCGTGTAGAGCGCGATGCTGGTGTTGTGGTGATGCGCGGTGTAGGTGAGGCGCGCGGCGGCGGCGTCGTCGTCGGCGCGCCACTCGCGCACCAGCCGCCACGGGATCTCGGCCGTCGCGGCCGCCGCTGACTCGGAGCACGCCGTCAGCTTCAGACCGCTCCAGCCTAGACAAGCATTCCGATTGGCCATAGAGCAAACATAATAATAGAGTGAAAGTCGAGCCGCAATTGGCGATTATTGCACTTCGATTGGCCAGCCGAAGGTCGAAAGGGTCAATATAGATGAGCGAGCGTCTGTTACGATCGATATGGATATTTATACTAAATTAATTATTAAGTTAAGATTGAGAACGCAATTTTAAAACCCAAAATAGAATGATTAAAAAAAAATCTAAACGACACACAATTACAACACATAGAAAAATCCGAAAAGTAAAGCTATGGCCGGGAATCGAACCCGGATCCTCGTCATACCCCTACACCACCCATAGCACGTCACTTCTAACGGTAAAATAGTAAAAGTAAACATAAAAAAACCAAGAAATTTCTTGATTCATTTGATAGAATAATTTTCCGAAAAATTTTAGTTAAATGCCTAAGTTTCACTTGCTTCGTGATTTCATATAACAACACAACGTTTTTTTGTTAATCTATCTCACTCACCAATAGAAACATTAAGTGTGGGCGTGGGGCAAGCGTCGCTCCGCAACGGTGGGAACGCCACATCGCCATAGCCGGGCAGGGTGCGTGCTAGAGCGAGATAGTCAGCTGCGCGGCGGACATCTTGCAAAGCTTTCAGCTGATAGAGACGGGCGCCGGCCACGCACACGCCACGGTTCACGTCTTCAACCGCCTACAGACAAACATAAAATGCGTCTTAGAATTATTCTGGTTGATTTCGACAGGCAAATGGATTAGGTAAGGCTATATAGCTTGAAAAAAAAGGCCGCCCAGTCAAAGAAAGTTAAATCTCGTGGTTATTGTTAAATGTATGTTACTAGCTTTTAATCACATTTAGTATATACATACATAAATCACGTTTTTATCCCTTACGGGGTAGACGGAGCCTAAAGTGACAAGACCTAAAGACCACGTTTAGCATTAGTCAAATATAGATATGACTATTATTGAACTACTTCAAAGGATATTTAATAATAATTGAATTGGCTATGTTGAACAAATAGGAGCTCCGCCCGGCGGAGCTTCCATTCAAAGTAATACTATGGCACTATTGTCAATGCATAGGCTACCAGGGGCTTAAAAACGAAGCTATGGCGCACATTGGGCGCGCCATCACGACTGCCTACCAGTGCCTGCGCGCGCCACTGACTGACCTGCCAGAAGATGAAGGCAGCGGCCGTGGGGTCCTGGCAGACGGCGGCCTCGCGCTGCGGGCTGAACAGCCAGCGCCGCACCGCCAGGCAGGACGACGACGCCGTCGAGTAGTTCTGGATGTACAGCGAGTGAGGGCACTCGTTCGGCTGCAGCTTGCGCTCTGATACATACATTGATCACGTATTTATCCCTTACGGTGTAGACAGAGTCTAAGGCAACAAGGCCTAAAGGCGACATTTAGCATGATAGGCCGCCAAGAGCTCTTTTACGCGTCTTTTTAGGGTTCCGTACCTCAAAAGGAAAAAACGGAACCCTTATAGGATCACTTTGTTGTCCGTCTGTCCGTCCGTCCGTCTGTCAAGACCCTTTTTCTCAGTAACGCGTCGAGGTATGAAGCTGAAATTTATATCAATTACTCAGGTCTACTGTCCCTTGAAGCTGTGAAAAAATCAAACTTCTAAGCCAACGCAATCAAAAGATACAGCCGTTTATGCCGCAAATTTCCGCAAATTTTCAACTCTCAAGGGAATCAAAACCTACAAGGTAGTTCCCGTGAACGCAGAATCTTGAAATTTGGTATGAAGGTAGGTCTTATAGCACAGATTAAAGAATAATTGCGAAAACCGTAAATGTGTATGTATGTCTGTATATAGCAGTGACCAATATAAAGTAACCCCACACTGCGTACATTTTGCTTTGGAACAGGGCTCTGCTTACACTGGTTTTAGATATTTATAGATAATGATACGGAACCCTCGGTGCGCGAGTCCGACTCGCACTTGACCGGTTATTTAATCTACTGGCGTTCAGCAAAGACCATTATTGCAAAAAAGAATCCGCCGCAAAGAACATCTCAGAAAGTTATTTTATAAAAGATACATAATACCTACGCCTTATACCTACGCCCAATACCTAACGCCCTACAAAGATTTTTCGTTTCAACTTTTGATTCAAAATTTATTTCACTTTGAACATCAACAAGTAAGGAAACATTAGCCAACTAAGATTCAAAAATACTGACAAAGCATTTGCAGGGCTATTTAGTCATAACTCAACCACCTGGTGAATCATTCTGGAACAATTTCAAGCCGGTATTACATGTTGAACTTACCGAAATTGTACTCGACGATTTCAAACAGATAGAAGTACTTTTGCACCGATTTGGACAGCCCTATCTTCTCGCATACAGCTCGGTACACATCGTCAGCGTTCGTCGACTTCAACACGGACACCGTTACCACCTCCTTATCTGGGAGGAGCACCTGAAAAGAAAGGCAGTAAGAAATAAATATTTTATTAAAAATTCTGGACGACACTAAAAGTAAACGTCTGCCAAATTTCAGGGGCCTGATTTTTGAAAGCACATATGTGAAAATACCACTCGAAAGTGGTACATCTAAACTACAGCTCTTATCAAAGTTTTGATTAGTTCACAAGATTAATGAGAGCTGTAAGTGTCTTCTAAGCTACTCTTATTTCAAATCCAACACAATTTTTCACCACTTTCGAGTGGTATTTTCACAGATGTGCTTTCAAAAATCCGGCCACAGGTCTATGGCTCATCTCGGCTTCGGTTTTATTGGTTAAGAAGAAACTTTTAGAATTAAAAACTGACGGTATTTGTTCTAGTATTTGTAAAAAAACTTGAGCAACGCTTTAAATCTCCCGGAACCTCATCAAATAAACCGAAAAATGAAAATGATGATGCCAATTCTATGTAACTGTCACTTTTTTGATTACCTTTAAATCGACAGGCGAAGGGTTCGAAGAGTCGTCTGAATCAGTGAGGAATTCCTGCACTGCATCAGATTCAGCGATGACTCGCACCGCGCACACCTGCAAATGTTATTTTGACGTGAAACAGCAGAAGAAAACAATTAAAGTGGTGATGACAGTTTTATTGTACCTTTCTGTTGGGTTTGCACGGGGGTGGTAAGACGAGTGATAAAATGTACGTTCCATTTTAAAATCTTGACTTGAAGAAGGAATTCGTAGAACCTTGTTTCATTACTAACCTTTTCTAAATACTGTTCTAGCCCTCTCCGTCTCGCGTCAAGTTGCTGCTCGCTCAGCGTAAACGGCCACTTGCCCGGCAACTTCGGGAAGTTGAACCCTAAGGAAACAGAAACAGAGGTTTGTCTAGAAAATGTATTTGTCGGAACAGAATCGCTTACCACTTTCAAACCCTTTCACATGTCGTCAATATAGAATTTACAGAGAAACGATTCTACTTTGGCGCAGTAAAAGGTGATTTAATGTGCTTTAGCATCTTGTCAATTCAGAAGTTACATTGCAGAGGTACATATTGAACTAAAAGATTAATATCTTCGCTACTCAACGAAATAGTGAGGTCGAGTCATGCAAATACGTCGAATATAATCACGTTGAATATAAAAAAAAAAACAATTAACCCTTAACTAAATAAACGACGGAAACGCAATCAAACACTACACTACAATAAGCAATATTCCGAACGTGTTTCACATCACTTCGAGGTATCCTCAGTGGTTGTTGACTACAAACTATGACACGCTCGATTCTCATACCTGCTGAGGGTCGGTCTCACCACTATGTTGTTCCTGATATCTTGTGTCAGTTATCTATGATGTCGTCTCTGTCTGTTTCGCAGTAAGAAATAGAGATAGAAAGGGAATCATAGATAACTGACACTTAAGATAACAGGAACTTTACAGAGAGTGGCAAAACAGGCCCTAAATCCACTTTGACATTATGTCTGAGTCTTTTTTTTAAATAAAATACGTGTATCATCGCCCAATTAACGAGCATGCAGACAGAACATTCGCAGTGGGAGGTATTATCTCTTTTACTTCCTTTATTATTGCGCGACAAATGACAAATGGGCACGAATGAATCATCACAGAAACTGGATATTAGTTCGTATTAGTTGACGACCGGATAGCCTAGTGGTTAGTGACCCTGACTATGAAGCTAGAGGCCCTGGGTTCGAATCCCGGTAGGGGCAGACAGTTGTATGATGAATACGAATGCTTGTGTCCGAGTCATGGATGTTGTATGTATTTAAGTATGTATTTATCTACATTATATAAGTATGTTTATCCGTTGCCTGGTACCCATAGTACAAGCTTTGCTTAGTTTGGGGCTGGGTCAATAGGTGTAATTTGTCCCAAGATATTTATTATTATTTATTTATTTTATCAATATTTAGAGCTTGTTTCACCACTCTCAGTTAAGACTCTGATATTTCAAGGGCCAGTTATCTATGATATCGTCTTTGTCTATTTTGCACTAATCATAGATAATTGACACTTAGGATATTAGGAACTTTACAGAGAGTGGTGAGACAGGCCCTTCAACCACTTTCACTACTACCATACAATACAATACAATAACTCTTTATTGAACACCACATACAACCAAAACAGAAAAAAGGTATATAGAATATTACAAGGTAACGCGGCCAAATCGCTACAGTACGATCTCTACCCAACCATAACACTGGAGAAAAGAACAGATCTGAGTAGGTGGTGCAATATAATATATATTAATATACTAAGTAGTGAATATACATAATTAAAGTTTTAGGAACTTGCGCTCATACCCTCGATGGGCTTTTACCATCTGCGCGGGAAGAGAAGCAACTGGTAAATTTTATGTTTTTTCTTTACTCCCAAACTAGCATGGAAGCTAGAACATTAACAGCATAACTAATCAATGAGAGCGTGGTTGTTTTATACGACTTGACCTCACTACGAGTATAGCGCGGAGTAGCAAAGTTAAGTTATCCATTCATTTTGACATGGACCTCCGCAACGTAACGCCTGAATGTACACAGTGAATCCCTTTGTTTACCATCACAATAAAAACAAAAGCTTACCAAGAAACTCCTTCCGCAACTGCTGATGCAACACAGCAAACTCCCGATACCTCCGGCTGCAGAGATGCCGTCCAGCCATATGGACGTTGAAGGCCACGAACGACCTGCCCGTATTCCGTTCCATAACTACCCGGTAGTCTGGTATAGAGACGGGTAGCGAGCGCTTGTCGGTGTAGTCGTAACGTTGGTACACGGTTGCGCGGGAGTTTGCGGCGCCGCCGATCACGCCTACAGGGGCTGAGCCGTCGTCGCATGGCTCCAGACGTTCCGCTTCCTATTGAGAGAGTATTAAGTGCCAGATCGTGAGCTTGAGCGTCAAGGTTCTCTTCTGCCAGAGGGCCTTGAGGGGAGGAGTAGCGTTTGAGCTGGTGCAGACGGGGCAACGGTTAACAAATTAGTTACGTTAGTTAGTTGGCTGATATCCGCTTGGGGGTTCGGCTAGGGACTATGGGACCCTACGCTTGATATATGCCTATGCGTTGAAATACAAAAATTGTGACTTTTTAATAGATAAAGATCTTAACCAAATATAAAGATGATTACCACTATTCGGTCATTTCCTATTTCAAACTGACAGTTTTTCTAGCTCATTCGTGACATACGTCTGGTCTTCAACTACTCCAACTACATTCTTCAAAATGTTCTCTTTCCTTTTGTTGGAAAGGAGATAAAACGTTCTAGAAGCTAAATCTCACCTTGGGCGTGACAGAGATAACTGTGAGAGTGAGACAGTCCCCTCCGGACTTGATCAGGTCAACCACCTGCTTGTGGGTGGATCCTTCCACGTTCACGCCATTCCTGAAACAAGGAAGCAATGTCGTTATATAAAGGAAATTACTACAGGATTATACAACAAGGTCTTGGATGATTCCGTGATTGGGAATGCAAGATTCCTCAAAGGTAGGACGCAGTTTATTAATTTAACACTGGAAATTTGACAAGGTAGCATAAGAGACGTTCAGCCAATGCACAAATGCAGGTTTATAAAAATCGAGCAAAAATTAACCACCAAAAACCATACACCTATTTTCACTATTTGATGTTAAAACGGCCAAAATACACACTTTCATTTGAAAGATCCTGTGACAGAGGACAGACAAAATGGACGGCCGCTAAACTGAGAGCAAAAGGCCCTCATGTACGAAACCAAAGAATCTGATACAAGGAAAACGGTACAGCATAACACAGTCAACATTTTATCAGGCAGTCTTAAAATAGCAGAGGATATTATTCATATAGATCAATGTATTAGCGAATTACAGAGCGAGGCCGAAGCAGGGTATCAAGGTGATCAAAACAAACAAGACGTATATTAACAAATCGCAACCAGAACAAGAACGTCAGTTTTAAAATAGTGTATGGTATGCAGCAGTGGTGTGTCGTTCTAACAACTCGATTCACATAGGAGGAATTGGTAAAGTATGGGATATAAAGAGGCGATGGCGAGAGCCCGCGAGTTAGACAATAGGTAGGTATGCGCGGATTCCTCTACCAAACTTCCTTGTCGCTTTTTCTTCGTTTGCACTAAAATAAGAGCTTTTTTTGCTCCAGGTTGTCTAACGAAAATTTTCACGGAACGCCACTGTCAACGCAGAGCAGATAAAGAACAATGGTGGAGTATTCGTCGATCGTAAAAGGCTATCCTGTATAACATTCGGCAAACATATCTTTCGGCATCTCTTTCTACGTCCATTTCAAACCGTTTGTAAGAAAGATATGGCGAATGGTGACATGGTAAAAGGTAACTCCTGATCCCCAAACTGCAGTGTGGAAGGAAACGGGAAACCACCACAGCCAGAATAATTTCCAAAGTCTTCATACAAGGTCAGATCGTCAACGGTCAAGAGTGTAAAGAGAAAAGAAGATAGAATACTGGATATTGATTTATGCTTTCGTTGTGCGGGCTCAAAGTCTCCACATAATTTACGACATAATAACAAGCTTATGCAATAATAATTCATTATTATACCATTAATTAATTAGTCATCAAAGTCTCCATGAGAGTAATCAACAAGAGATAAGCAGCGGGCATTTAGAAATTTACGGCTGTTTAAATCAGTCAACTGTGTACACGGGCTCCGTTTTTTGCCGAACTATACTGCTACCTATAAAAAACAAAATTGCCACGCGAAGATATAACCTTGTTTTTCCTAGAAAGCCCACGGTATTTCTTTGAATTTTTTTTAATAATAACAAGAATAAATAAAAAACCAATTGTCTGCAAAGTCAGTTTACGATAGTTCTACGTGATAACGTCGTCATAAAGAAACATTCGAACTGCTAGCTCTGACGTCACGCGGAACGTAACGCAATGAGTCATGCTTTTTCGTGAGTGCAGC
The DNA here is from genome assembly GCA_949127965.1 of Pandemis corylana. Lineage (NCBI taxonomy): Eukaryota > Metazoa > Arthropoda > Insecta > Lepidoptera > Tortricidae > Pandemis > Pandemis corylana. The sequence goes on along the minus strand of OX421866.1, from coordinate 947,931 downwards.
CGGCGTTCATCGATTTATAAGACGTCATCGCGTCAAAAACGAAATGGCATAATTCTCATTAGAATTTGAATTCAGTCGAGCCATAAATATCGATGCAGCCATCACGTCAAATATGTATCACCGACCTTATTATTTGTGGCATAAAGATGTATATAGATGTTTTTGACGTCCCGGTAATGTACATATATTTATGCCCTGACTGTACAATGCCTACGATCGAAAAGGGTAGAATTATAGCAGTCTCGCGAGTTTAGTTTAAACAAACAATAGTTGATCTAAACACGTGTAAAGATATCAGGCAAGTGCAATGCGACTTTATCTATTCCAATGACTAATATTTACGCTTTTATCTGTCAGCAAATACAATGTAAAGGTCTTCGATCACTACACTAATTCTATCCTACTTATGGACGTATAGTTGTTTCGTACTTTTTTAAAGGGGGTTGCGAGGTACGGGCAGGGGGTGACAGCCGACCCCCCCCCCTCACCTAGAAAATGCAGAAATACTCACAAATCGTAAAGTAATATTACGTAGGTAGACTGTTAATAAACAAAAACGAAGTTGATTCTATTGACAGCCGCCCCCCCCCCCCTTAACCAAGTCCCAGCTACGCCCTTGACTCGGAATGGCTGAAGATCTGGCTGTGATTTGGCACGAGGACAGACCTGGAATTGTAGTTCCTTCGGGATAGCGATAAACGAATTCTTTGTAGACGATGTATGTATGTATAACTCTTTATTGTACATACAAACACATGAAAAAGATGAATACAGGACAACACAAATGCACAAAGGCGAACATATCCCTAAAAGGGATTTTACCCAGTTAAAATTTGAACGATTGACAGGACATAGGTATTAAGCAAGAGCAGTCACAGAAAAAGTAAAAGAACTGATCAAAACTTGATCGAAGTCGTGAGCAACATCTACCACACTATTACCCATAATTATAATCGTCCCGCCAGACTAATTTGCGGTTTATTACTTAACTAGACTTTGCCCACGACTTCACCTGCACATAATTATTATAAGCGGTGGAGCTCTTTCTCGCGACTTCAAATATTAGGTTTTTTTTATACCTGCATTTTTTTTGAAAAATCATTAATTTACTTTTTAGTAAGTTATATGCCCTACGTGCATGCCAAATTTCAAGACTAGTAATTACATTTATTCCCTATCCCGTGTGAATTTCGAATGGCGGCATTAATAAGACCTTCGAGGCGATCCTTACGGACATTGCACGAAGTTCTACCAAATTTTGGTGTCAGATATATATTTTAAACCAACCCCGATTTTTCTTTAGCAGCCGCCGCTTCCGCCTCTTCTGCTGTCTCCAGATCGTATATCTCAAAGCCGATCCTGGGGCAGTAGTAGAAGCTGTAATGGAAACCCCCTTGCCCGCCCCTCTGTACTGACATGATTGCAATCTAGCAAACACGGTCACCATTGACACAAAAACTTGTTACAACCGAAACTTTAACTTGTTATGGACGCTTTGGAAATAAAATATCCCACTCCGCTTTACGGAGCTCAAATTTATTTATACACGCATGTCATTCGCCAAAAGTTAGGCAAATCGACAAATCAGTCTTATAGTCCCGACGAGTTGAATTACAAGCACTTTTATTTCATGGTCTCGACGGCACCAACACAAAACACTTCTCTATTGTCCGCAATTTACATTCTTCACACAGCTTAATGCTGCCTTCTTCTTTAGATAAGACACCATCCACAATTTATTTGTCAAAAACCGCCTCAATTTCAGTTTACTTTACAACAGTCTACAAAATCTATTTTATTTTTGTAATAATAGTCAATTTTGCTGACTAAACTGCAAGTGCACCGTTGAGGAGCAACGAAACTAGAGTGGCGTCGTAAATGATAATGCGTTTATTATATACGCATAATATCTATTCTAATTATACTCATGATATCAGGGCACAAAGATGTCACGTTAATGGCAGTGTATTAGATGCATAGAACAATATTTTTAACCCCCAATGCAAAAAGAGGGCTGTTATAAGTTTGACGTCAATGTCTGTCTGTCTGTGGCATAGCTTCGTCCACTGTTGACATAGGCCTCTATTCTATCCTATTCTCCCTTAATGGCGGCCGTAAGGCTTGGGCCAATGTCAGTTTAATAGCATAGACATAGGCCTCCCCCATACCATAGATCTACAGTTGCCTCGGTTGGGAGCGGCTTGCATTAACCTGTAGGCATATATTATTATCTAACTCGCTCGCAATCGCCATCATGTTCATTTTAACAGTTCATGTATAGGCTGACAATTGGCATCGGAATCAGCTATAGCTGTCACATTCATACAAGAACTGTCAAAATGAACACGATGGCGATTGCGAGCGAATTAGACAATAACCCTACAGGTATGTTGATATTGTTGTTTTTATTATCCCTGCGTTTATCCTGTCTATTTGTTTCCGCCACTACCGACTATTTGTTTACTTAAACTGTCTCTAACTTATTTCTTATTGGTTGTCTGGTAGGGATAGCTATTAAGCGATAAGACCGTCTATTGTCTACTTTGTTCTTTGTTCCTGTATTGTTTTGTACTGATTTGTGGTGTTCAATAAAGAGTTTTTGAATTTGTATTGTATTGTTGTCATCCGTCCATCTCATTGGTTGACATTCTACGGTGCGCTTGCCGATCCGCGGTCTCCAATCCAGAACCTGTCAGCCCCAACGATTAGCTCGTTGAAGCGGCAATGACCCTCAGTGGGCAGGCCATCCACATAGCACGGAGAAAATATCTCATGGCCTTGAAAGCAAGATCAGTAAGTGGTAGCGATTCGGATGCACCCAGCATACGGTGATTTACTAGGAAGCTGGGTTTTGCATGAAAACATGTACTGGTTTGCATAGGCGTATCAATAATTTGCATGTGATTGAGGATTATTAAAATACCTATTTGATATTGAAGACGAAATTGATTTATGTCGATGACGGAAAAAGTGTGAAGTAGCAAAAGAAAACTTTCATAACTTCGAGCCTAATATCCAAACCGATGTCCCCAAGATCAATCAATTTACGACCAGTGTTGCCGGCTGCCAATTATTAGATGATTGATCTTTATTGCCTTCTATTAATACGCCATAAGGCTTCTTGGTTACGAGACAATTACGTAACTCTGTTTCTGAATTGGAGCTATATAAATCAATTTTATTATGCAAATAGACCGCAAAACGCTCTTTTACCTATTTTCTTTAACCCGTGGCCCATTCCTCGACAAATTACAAAGTCTAAACTGGCAACATTGGCCTATTCAACCAACCAGTGGTTGGGATTCGAGCAATGTTGCAAGTTTAAATCAGTAACTGTAATTTGTAGCTTCGAGAAGGACCATAGCGCTTTCCGAAAGACCATCATTCCCGAGAAGAATGCACCGTAAGAAACTTGGCTGAAAGTCCTGTTTTGCCAGGTAAATCAGACAGGCAGAAACGGTGAGCGATCAACTAAGTCAAAGCACTTTCTATCAGTGCTAAGCTAAGCTAATCTTATATGCGTCTTTGGAAATTTCACTCTTGGGGGCGATTTTTAACATGAGACTGTGAAAATACCACCAGCCATAAAAAATGGCGTTCAACTTGTAACAACCTCCCGAAAGTTTAATTTGAACAGATTTTGATCTTTCAAGTGGTATTTTCGCAAATTTGGTTTAATCATTGTCTCCGTACGTCGCTGTACCAATTTGGATGTCATTTGAAGGCATATATGCGCTTGTGTTGTGGCATTTGAAGATCTCGAATCAGAGCCGGCAGCGAATGCTTTGATACAGCTCAGTTAGCTGCTATGGCTACAATAAACGATTAAAAATCACCAGCGCAGAAAACGCCTTACAGATTTTATGTAGCGAAAATTCTCAAGGTTTTCTGAATAAATTACATTCACGAATAAAGAACAATGTTTCTAGAACGAACAGTAAGAAAGAGACGGGTGATATCTCTCGCTCACTTGCGCTAGCCGTGAACCACGCTTTCAAGCGGATTGGGTACAAATTTTGTACGTTTGATATGTTTGAGCTTCAAACAAAAAAGATAAGTAGGTATTTACATTATTTAACTTAATTTGTAACCTTGTTATAAGAAAACGCGGGAATCTATTAGACTAGTAAACATTTCTTAGACACATCTATCAGTAGACAACCTCTTTAAAAGGGAAAGTCTTGAGAAAGTCTACTAGAAGCCGTCTTATACACTAATAGAAATATAGAACTAAAATCCAGTATATAGCATAGACAGGCAGCGCATACAAATTGTGGTGCGTCATCCACCCGCTGCCTACCCTGCCCTTCACAGCACGCCACTGGTTCAAATTCCAACAAGTAAGTTAGTATGTATTAGGGTTGATGAGGATTCTGCCGTTACCGAAATTAAAAAAAAATCCTCTTCCTCGTGCGCTTCCTCTTAAATTTAGAGGAATATCCTACTAATATTATAAACGCGAAGTTTGTAAGGATGGATGGATGGATGTTTGTTTGTTATTCTTTCACGTAAAAACTACTGAATGGATTTGGAAAAAAATTGGAAAGGAGATAGCTGATACCGTAGATTAACACATAGGCTATTTTTTAACCCAAATAATTGCATAGTTCCCGCAAGATAGCGAAAAACTAATTTTTTGCAGACGAATTCGCGAATAGCAGCTAGTTAGAGGAATATTAGAGGAATTTTCATTAAAATAAACCTTCCCAGTCAATTTTGATCACTAAAATAAACTTTACGTGCATAATTATGTTTTCTATCATTTAATTAATAAATAAACAAATACTGCGTTCTTTGATCTATGTAATTTTTTATTTTTCAACTAGTAATTATGTCACTCTCACTTCGATCAACAATACAACTAGATTCACAGTCCCATACAAAAGCAAAGCGAAAAAGTGGCCCTGTTGCTTATGCTTATAGCTATATCTGTTTTACCTTCTTTACTAACGTAAAATAAACCTTAAGTCTAAGCAACAAAGATCCAAATAATTATAATTGTATATAATACTTACGACGTTTCGTCACAAGCGAGCGAAAGCGTTCGATAAACAAAAGAACTACCTTCGTTTCAAAAAGATGTCATTCTATTTGAGGAACGGGGTAATAATGGAGTCGCAATTAAGTATATAACTCGGATTTTTTTTATTTGACAGATATTTACAAATACAAATATTAACATGAATTTTAATAATTAAGCCCATCTACGTTCCACTGCTGAGCACAGGCTTCCTTTAACAACGAGAGGGATTGGGTCATAGTTCCCACGCAGGCCCAGCAAGGCAACAGCCGTAGTAGCCTAGTTGTTCGACCTACCGCCTCTCAAGCAGAAAGTCGTCGAGGGAATGGGTGATTATAATAGGAATCATGTTATAGGCGATGAGGCTAGCAACCCATCACTATTTTGATTCGATTTTCCACCTAGACGCCCACAATCTTGCTAAATGTGGCCTGTAGGTACCTGTTACCTTAGGTTCTGTGTACTCCGTAAGGGATAAAGACGTGATTTGTGTGTGTGTGTGTTATAAATATTGTACGGCTTGAACTTTTCTTGAAGCTTTACGTCTTCTTTAATAAGTGATAGCTCCTCTGTTCCATCTCACTATACTTCATCTTATATTATTTTAAACATTTCTATGTAACTAGGTATACCTGCAATTTGGGAATCGCCTTTTTCTGTAATCTACGCCTTTGGCTATTTCCAGTTATGTCGAATTTGGCAAAATGAATCGAACATTATAGCAGAGTTCTTCTTCTCTTTCTCTCGCGACAATAGTTATCCATTCCGCACAGCAAAAAAGATCACTAGGAAATCTACAAAAAAATGCAATATATATTTTATTTTAAAACGAGAACTACTCCATGAATTTCTTGTTCTAAAACATCCGATTATTGTCAAGATGGTGGGTCAACATAGGCCAAACAATAAATTATTGATTTTAAAATGTAAACTGCCAATTTTTACGTACTTTATGAAATACTGACTTGTATTTACTTAAAGAAAGATATTCCTTCCGAAACCTTAGTGTTTCGGTGGCTGTTTTTGCAATTTTTGAACGCACATTGTGGCATTTTGACACGTCCTCACGTTGGCCGAGGTTGGCGCATACTGTCAGAAAAAAGGCCACAAATTTATTTTGTGGCCTTATTTCTCGGAGCCGTTTTCAGAGCTATCACCGTGAATCTAGTTGTATTGTTGATCGAAGCACTCTCACATAATCCTATCGCTCTTTCTCTTCCTCATCCACTTCCACAAACTATGTGCTTAATACTTCATCTTCAGCTTTCTCTTCCCCATAAGCACTTCCTCATCAATCCTAATACATGTATAGTCGAACAAGTTACTCCTTTACCACTTTGTTCAGTAGGCTTATTACCTAACTGGCTTGCAATCGCCATCGTGTTCATTTTGACAGTTCTTGTATGAATGTGACAGCTAGCTGATTCCGATGCCAATTGTCAGCCCATACATGAACTGTCAAAATGAACACGATGGCGATAGCGAGGGAGTTAGGTAATAAGCAAAGTATTTTGTTTTGGCCCATTATACACATTTCAAACTACGTATTGTATTCTCATACGTTCTCAAGAAAATATCAAATGCATTCTACATCAATTGAAACACACTCTGTTTGATAGCAAAATAGGTTATGACGCCTTAAATCTAGATAGACATAGCTGTAGTGTAACTAATTAGTCCAAGATTAATGTCAGAAGAGCATAAGTTTATTTATTTATGACAGTTATAGGCAGAAACAGGGAAAGACCAGGCATGACGAAGGTTCCGTAGTCGAAGTTAACGTGAAAAAGTTAAAACAAGGTTAATCAAGCCGCTGATATAAAAGGGCATAACTGCATAGGAAAATCAGGGCGTTTACGTCCTTTAGCCATCCATGCTGGTCTGGGAGTGAAGAAAAAACATAGAATTTACCAGTTGCTTCTCTTCCCGCGCAGATGGTAAAAGCCCATCGAGGGAATGGGCGAAAGTCTTAGGAAACATGTTATAGGCGATGCAGCTAGCAACCTATCACTATTTTGATTTCCCTTTCCACCTATATGCCCTTAATCATGCTAAACGTGGTCTTAAGGTTTTGTTACTTTAGGCTCTGTCTACCCCGTAAGGGATAAAGAAAAAGTAAGTAAGTAAGTAAGTTGTTTGTTTAGAAATAAATCCTCTTTTTCGATACCACCGACAGCATCGGTCGGCCCACTAATCTGGCTCTTATTTATTTTCCCAGCAATTACTCCATTTCCAATTTAACAGGTACTTATTTTTGAATCTTTGTCTAGATACATATTATTACACTTGACTGTACGTGCTTTAGTGTGAGAACACCTTTTTTAACATTTTCGTCGCCATTGACTTGATAAGGGTTGGTGGTGAAACCCTTGTGGCATTCCACTGCGTCCCCATCACACCGGATTGAGGCCCCGCCGGAGTTTTCAGTTTGGGTATACCCCTTCGTGTGGGAGTCCCACATAACCCTAGCCATCCCCGTGCCTAGGGCATCCATAAAGATTTCCTCTCCATAAAAAAAGGCATTCAAACCACTGTCCGGATTTTTATCCCGGAAAATTGAATAGTTCCCGCGGAACAGCGATAAGTTAATACTGCGCGTCGCGGGCAATAGCTAGTCTCTATAATTTCGTAAAGCCACAAAGTGTGTACACGAATTTTCTTTTTCCTTTGGTGAGAAGACGAATGACAAAAGTATATCAAAGGGTTCCTTTTGATTTGGCTACGGAATCCTAAACGAGTTAGAAAAGTACTCAAACGACAAACAGTCAGTAGGTTATAGGGCGTAAATTTTAAAAGGGGTTTTCATATCAAAATCGATAAACGTTGAGAGCTAGAGGTGTTTTGTTTGTGTCGAGTTTTAGGGTTCACTATTGTGTAGGTTCGGCAGAACCAAAGTAGGGATTGCAAAAACCGTTCAGATGAAAAAAAACGGTTCTTAACCACATTACAGAATCAAAAACCGGTTAACCGGTTTTTAACCGGTTTTCATGATTTTCTTCAATTTTACTCAAATCATCATTTAATATCTCGACGTTCTTGCTTCATGGAATAAAATATAGCTTAGTTTATAAACTAAGCAAGTCATTACCAAAGCAAACGAAACGTCACACGTTTAGATTAGACGATCAATATTTTTGCATCCATGTATATCGCGATCTGTTAATCATAATAGTGATGGGTTGCTAGCCGCATCGCCTATAACATTATCATTTGAAAGCTAGTAACAGATAGAAAAATTCGAAGGCCCATCTGCTATGTCTGGTGTAGGGGTATAGCACGCGTCACGGAATGACGAGGATCCGGGTTCGATTCCCGGCCATAGCTTAACATTTGGGATTTTTCTGTGTTCTAATTTTCAGTGTCGTTTAGAAATTTATAACATTATTCCTATGATTTTCGAGCATTCCCTCGATGGGCTTTTACCGTCTGCGCAGAAAGTGAAGCAACTGGTACATTGTTTTTTCTTTGCTCCCAGACCAGCATGGAAGGGTCATGAAAATTTACATAACAAATATGTCTGTACACATCTGTATGTCGTGCATAATCCCTTCCTATCGTATCATCTATGTTATCAGCTAAGTTCGCATTAGATACATTAGAGAATATAGTGACTAGGATAGAAAAAAGTATGCTTAGTTGGTTGGTCACGTAGAGCGGACGGATGAAAGTAGGCAACTAAACAGATCTATATGGGGAGTGTGGATGGTTGCGTTGGGAGGGGAAGGCCTAGACGGACGTTCCGAGACCAAATAGGAGACGTTTTGGAAAAAGGTCAGGTCAGGAGTACCCGAAACCGACGAGCATGTAAGAGATTGATGAATGTGGATGAAGCGAAAGAAGTATGTCAGGATCGTAGCATGTGGAACAATGTAGTCTCCGCCTACCCCTGTGGGAAAGAGGCGTGACGGTATGTAAGTTTGCATTTGCATGGTATTTGTGATGCTACTTCAATCAGACTCATAGACACGTCGGCATCATTCGGAAGCAATCGGGCAACAAACATACAAACATTCTCATTAAAACCGACAAACGGGCATGCGGTGCACCTGATGGTAAGTGATCACCGCCGCCCATGGACAACTACAGCACCAATGGGACTGCTAGCGCGTTGCCGGCCTTGCAATGGTACACTCGCCTCTTAAAGGTACCCATGTCATAGCCAGTTGGAAATACCCCAGCCGCCAGCCCATTCCAAATTTTGCACGTAATATTAGTAGGATAAAAAAAAATACATACCTATCATCCAGTAAACTGTATTCAACATCCGAATGCTTATACTTCAAAACGCGATGCTCGTACAAAGAAAACATGCTATTAAACATCTTCAATGTTTCTCCACTAAACTCACTGTTTAACTGCTCTATTACTATTCCTTATATACTGTTCATAACGTCCATATAACGACCGACGTGTATTAAATTAGTTCCAGTGATAAACTTGTATTAGCTTGTCATTAATACACTCCCATTTTTTCTTAATATATCACGGAAAACTTCGAGTTTCTTAAGTCGTCGGATTTCCATCAGTCGCCCTTTAGACTTGGCGCAGATCGGACGCTCTCAAAGCAACTTGGAAATAATAGAGTTGACCCCCTTTAAGGTACAATCACCATCAGATATATCGTAGCAAGCGAGCTCCTCAAATATTTCGGAGCAACCTTCATCATCATCATCTCAGCCATTACAAGTCCACTGCTGGACATAGGCCTCTCCTTTAGATCTCTAATAAGACCGGTTGGAAGCGGCTTGCATCCAGCGCGATCCTCCGATCTTAATGAGGTCATCGGTCCACCTTGTGGGTGGACGTCCCACGCTGCGCTTGCCGGTACGTGGTCTCCACTCGAGGACCTTTCGACCTCATCGGTCATCCGTCCTCCGTGCTATGTGCCCTGCCCACTGCCATTTCAACTTGCTAATCCGCTGGGCTATGTCGGTAACCTTGGTTCTTCTACGGATCTCCTCATTTCTGATTCGATCTCGTAGAGAGACTCCCAGCATAGCCTTCTCCATAGCTCGTTGGGCTACTTTGAGCTTGCAACCTTAAATTAGTTAAATTTCAATAAATTCGTAACATTAAATAAGGTTAGTAACATCAGAACACGCCAGTCGTCATAAATATTAGAACAGCGACCTTTCAATAAAATGCCAATGGTATCGATGCAGTCAGGCTGATCATAAAGAACAGAACATTTGTGGAAAATATACATTAACTTTGTAACAAACAGTTTAAATTACAGTGCATTATGCATGCAAACGAGTACACAATAGGTGACGTGACATCTTTCAATTTTGCACGACGTATGAGCCATATTTGTATTTGTTTGATATTTATATTTGAATCTATTACTATATATAAAAGGTTTACTATCCACAATGTTTTGATATTTATGATCAGCTTAACTGCGTCGATACCTTTGACGATCTGTGCCTTCTGATATTTTTCCTTATTGAACGTCCCGAATTTATTGAAAAGTCGTTGCTCTTATATTTATGACGAATTGCGTGTTCTGATGTTACTAACCTTGTCGTGTAACGAATTTATTGAAATTTTATGTTGCTCCGAAATATTTGATGACCTCGCTCGCTACGATATATCTCATGGCGGCTGTACTATGTTTATCTAGGTATAAGTTTAGTTGCATCGAACTTGCTCTCTTTTAGAAGTCGTTAAACAAGCTAGATAGTTTAAATTTTCACAGATAATCATTGACGTGCAACAAACTACTAGACACTCAATCGCAAACAAAAGGGGTACCTCCCATTTGTTCTATGGATCTGTGACGTCATAGGACTGTTAACATTTTTCTTTCCCAGCAGTTCCATGGTAGAACTATTGAAACAAAAAATGTGCTATTTGTTCTATGGAACTAAGAGCACCTCAAGTTTCCCATCACAAAATTGAGGTGCTTTTAGTTCTATAGAACAAATAGCACATTTTTTGTTTCAATAGTTCTACCATGGAACTGTTGGGAAAAAAAAAATGTTAACAGTCCTATGACGTCACAGTTCCATAGAACAAATGGGAGGTACCTACCCAACAAAAGTTCCTCAAGAAATGTCAGAGCGACGTTGTCTGTGTTGTGTGTGTCAACACAATGTCAATTGCATGCTCTCGTGAGAAGTAATGACACGACGCCACGCGCTGGCAACCTGTCTCTTTTCTTCTCAAGCGTTTGAGATTACAAACACAACTGAACTAAATGCACAACAGATGCTTCGCGCAGACTTTTGCTTCCGACAGTTTTTGAGCGAGATGGGAGTCTAGTTGTTTATTGTAGATACGTCAATGCAAATCTGTTGCGGATATAACAACGAATACTAACAACAATATATTTTTATGTCTGTCTCTCTGTCTATGTAAGTAACCAATATACAAATGACCTCGCACTACATTCTGCTTAAGAGAAAGGGCTCTGCTGACACTGGATTATATTTTCACTTGTAGAATTTGCACGGAACCTTCGATGCGGGAGACCGACTCGCACATGGCCGGTTTTATTTACGCACGTTACATATAGGAAGTAAGCAATGTAACTTCTAAACTATTGTATAGATATGACACGTTAATATGTTCCAATCGACTCACGAGAAGTGAACGAAAGCATATAATTTGGCCTCTGGATTAATATTGTCCTTTCACTTAACTTGCATTACAACATAGTGTAACCTTTTTTGGCTAGTGCCGTTTGGTAAGTTTAAAGGAGCGATCACACTGCCGCGTATACGCAGTGACGTGTCGTAGGCATCATGTTTTCTCACCGCTTTTCCATACCGCGCGTTTTTTGCGTAAACGCACCGTCAACGTCTTTTACGCACCGATGTGGTCGCACCTTTATTTGGCGATGAATGTGAACGCTTTGAAAGCGATTTTTTATTTCGAACAAAATGGAACTGCACAACATTGCGGCATAGCTCGATATGATGATAGTTATTTATCACTATCACTATCACTATCACTACATAGTCTATATATATATAATTCAAAGGTGACTGACTGACTGACTGACTGACTGACTGACATAGTGATCTATCAACGCACAGCCCAAACCACTGGACGGATCGGGCTGAAATTTGGCATGCAGGTAGATGTTATGACGTAGGCATCCGCTAAGAAAGGATTTTTGGAAATTCCCACGGGATAAGGAGAAAACGGGAATTAAATATGCACAGCCCAAACCACTGGACGGATCGGGCTGAAATTTGGCATGCAGGTAGATGTTATGACGTAGGCATCCGCTAAGAAAGGATTTTTGGAAATTCCCACGGGATAAGGAGAAAACGGGAATTATATATGCACAGCCTAAACCACTGGACGGATCGGGCTGAAATTTGGCATGCAGGTAGATGTTATGACGTAGGCATCCGCTAAGAAAGGATTTTTGGAAATTCCCACGGGATAAGGAGAAAACGGGAATTATATATTCGATTCCGAGTGACGCTATCTCAGTAACTATAATAACTAGGCTCTTCAAATTTGATACAAAAGTTGGTGATTACAAAACTAAGAAACTCATTTCAGGATTTTTGGAAATTCCCACGGGATAAGGAAAAAAACAGGATTTATATATTCAGTTTAACGAAATCCTATGAATTATAATTACTAGACTCTTCAAATTTGGCATAGAAGTAGGTGATTATGATAGTAAAATAAAGTTCTTATGCTTTTTGGAAATTCCCACGGGATAAAAACGGGATTTATGTATTCAGTTCTACGGGATCGATTTTTCGTTTTACTGGTCGTATAAAATTGAAATTTGGCCTTCAATTTCCCTTGGGGAGTGTAGGGGAGCGCTACAAAAGGATTTCCCGAAATTCCCACGGGAACGGGAAAAGCGGGACTTTTCGTTTTCTGGTTGCAGAAAGCTGAAATTCGGCATGTAGGTTGCTTCGGGAGTGTAGAGGAGCATTAAGAGAGTACTTTCCAAAATTCCCACGGGAACGGGAAAAAAACAGGATTTTAAATCGAAGGATTTTAGGTCGTAGAAAGCTGAAATTTGGCAAGTGGGTTCCTTGGAGAGTGTAGAGGAGCATCATGAGATAATTTCCCAAAAATCTTCTTCTTCGTTCCCGTAAGATATTCGGGAAATGCTTTATTTGGCGAAATTCTTACGGAAACGGGAAAAACGAAAAGCGGGGGAAAGTTGAAATTTGTCACGTAGGTTTCGGGAGTGTAGGGGAACACTAAGAAAGGATTTTCCGAAACGCCCACAGGGACGGGAAAAAACCGGATTTTACGTTTCCAGACAAAACAGCGGAAGAAAGAGACTTAACATTTATAACGTGTGTTTCTTTAAAGGCTTTAAGTGTACTCCGAAAGCACTTCCCAAAATGTCCACGGGAACAGGAAAAAACTTATTTTTTCATTTTACATCTTAGCGCGTACGATGTCGCGGGCAAAAGCTATTTAGGATGTATTTTAGGACAGCCCTATAGGTTAGGTTAGGTTTGTTTTAAAAAAATCCTGCAATATTTACAGGTTCAGAAAAATTAAGGCATCGGGGCAATGCGGGGGCTGGCTTGCATGCTTGCTTGAGTCCTTGCTTTGCATGCTTGATTGCATACTTGCTTTCATGCATGCTTGCATGCTTGCTTGCATGGGTGCTTACTTGCATGCATGCTTGCTTGCACGCTTGCTTGCATGCATGCTTGCATGCTTGCTTGCATGGGTGCTTACTTGCATGCATGCTTGCTTGCACACTTGCTTGCATGCTTGCTTGCCTGCTTGCATGCCTGCTTGCATGCATGCTTGCTTGCATGGGTGCTTACTTGCATGCATGCTTGCTGGCACGCTTGCTTGCATGCTTGCTTGCCTGCTTGCATGCCTGCTTGCATGCCTGTTTGCATGCCTGCTTGCATGCCTGCTTGCATGCCTGCTTGCATGCCTGCTTGCATGCTTGCTTGCATACTTACATGCTTGAAGGCTTGCATGCCTGCTTGCATACTTGCATGTATGCTTGAAAGCTTGCAGGTTTGGTTGCTCGCTTGCTTAATTGCTAGGTTCTTTGAAATGCTCATGGTTCACGCGTGCGAAGCCGCGGGCAAAAGCTAGTATAAAATAAAGTCGCTTTCTCTGTCCCTATGTCCCTATGTATGCTTATATCTTCAAAACTACACAACGGATTTTGATGCGGTTTTTTTTAATAGATAGAGTGATTCAAGAGGAGTTTTTATGTATTGTACGCAGACGAAGTCGCGGGCAGAAGCTAGTAATTAATAAACTTAATGAAATTCCACATTCAAAACTTTATTTCGGCGCCGATTTTAAAATGGCGCCTATGACAGCTATACTAGTCAACACCAACAGTGGCGCCAACTGGTGAGCAAAGACACGATAGTCCCCATTACAAATGCCCGGCTATAGATACCTGTGCAGTAGAATTAGGTATTCTCTTTGTATAGGTACGTCAAGTTTATGAGTACTTAAGAGCAGCCCTGACTTTACCCATTTAACGGTTTTAGGACTTTAAAAGGTTTTTGAAGCCCCAACTTTACGACGTTTTTACTACGGAACCCGGAGTAACGCTCTTAAAGGCAAAATGGCGTCCGGTTCTAGAAAAAGAAATTAATATCGTTATCCAACAAGATAAAATATATGGTGTTTACTACACACAGATTTTTACCCGACTACGCCAAAGCAAAGGAGGGTTATGATTTTGACAGGCCATGTATGTACATTATGTAGCATGGAACAGGAATAAAATCAAATTTTCCCGCATATGGTGGTTTTATTAAAAAAATATACACAAGGGCACATAAAAAAAATATTTCCTCCTGCACGACTTGGCTATTACACGTCGTCTGTCTTTTTCCAAAGTTTATCCCTTACATTTAATATTCTCATTCAATCAACCATTCATCATCTCATTCATTCCTATATGTATGTATGTTCATCTGTTCCCTCATAGCTCCTAAGCTACTAATCAGAACTGGACAAGGTATCGTTGGAAGCGTCTTGATCGTCCACTGGTTATATATTAGCGCCCTCTAGCGGGCATAAAGTTAAAGCATAACACATTAAACGAATTGCAAACGATATCGCGGGAAACTGTCTATTATACATTACTAGCTTCTGCCTGCGACTTCGTCTGCGTAGAAATTATACATAAAAATAAAAACCTTCCCCTTGAATCACTCTATCTATTAAAAAAAACCGCATCAAAATCCGTTGTGTAGTTTTGAAGATATAAGCATACATAGGGACATAGTGACATAGGGACATAGGGACAGAGAAAGCGACTTTGTTTTATACTATGTAGTGATGATGAAGAGTAAGTAAGTAAGTAAGTAAATGCTTTATTGTACAAATATAAACAGATACAATTTACAAAAAAATAAAAAATAACATTAATACATGCACAAAGGCGAACTTATCCCTATAAGGGATCTCTACCAGTTAACCTTTGAGTAGATGAGAGGAGCATTAAACGAGGGACCGACAAAATGAGAGTTTAAAATTCCAGATAGTGAAAGCCACAATAGAGCGTACATATCTAAGTACAATAAACAAAACATAAAATACTACTAAATATCATTACACACATGCATACATACAAAATACAATAAGAGTAACCTACACACACAATATCTAAGGAGATGGTGTGAGCCACATCTTCCTCAAGCCTTCCTTGAACGACGCCACGGAGGCAGACTGCCTGATGGAGGTCGGTAACCGATTCCACAGCCTAGCAGAGTGAACTGTGAAGGATTTGGAATAAGTTTTGGAAGATGAAGGAGGACAGGCCAAAAGAAGATTAGCATTCGACCGTAGCCGATGCTGGCTACCGGCAGCCAAATAGCTGAATCGCTCGAAAAGGTACATGGGAGCAGAAGGATTGAAAAGAATGTTGAAAAGTAATGACAGAACATGGATATTCCTGCGACTCGAAGAGGGTCTGAGACTCGGGGTTACACGTTTTTGTCGGCCTCATTTTGTTTATTGGTATAACTATAACCACATTTACGTAAGATAAACCTTAATATCCCTTTGTTAAATAACCGTATTAAGGTTATGTATGAACGCAGTTTTGTTTATTTACATACTTACATAAAATAAATCAAGTATTAATCCCTTACGGGGTAGACAGAGCCTAAGGTAACAAGATCTAAAGGCCACGTATGATTGTAGGCGTATAGGTGGAAAGGGAAATCAAAATAGTGATGGGTTGCTAGCTGCATCGCCTATAACATGATTCCTAAGATTTTCGCATATTCCCTCAATGGGCTTTTACCATCGGCACGGTAAGAGATGCAACTGGTACATTCTATGTTTCTCTTTGCTCCCAGACCAGCATGGTAGTCTACATACTTATTTTAAATCTTGGGAATCATGTTATAGGCGATGTGGCGAGCAACCCATCACTATTTTTATTCCCCTCTCCACCTATACACCCACAATCATGCTAAATGTGGCCTTTAGGTCTTGCCACTTTAGGCTCCGTCTACCCCGTAAGGGATAAAGACGTGATTAATGTATGTAATGCGTGTATTCCGGGTGCCCTGTAGGCTTATTATCTAACTCGGTCGCAATCGCCATCGTGTTCATTCTGACAGTTCTTGTATGAATGTGACAGCTAGCTGATTCCGATGCCAATTGTCAGCCCATACTTGAACTGTCAAAATGAGCACGATGGCGATTGCGAGCGAGTTAGGTAATAAGCCTACTGGTTTGATTATGCCAGCTTTCCCAGGGATCTACTCGTGTGGGCATTTAGGGTGAGGTCAGGTCATGTGCCATTAAATACTTTTTCAAATATGATGAGAATTGCTCAATCCCCAACATGCACGCATTGTGGCAAGGTTGAAGATTTAATACATTTTTTGATGGAGTGTGAAATGACGAAGGATAATAGAGAGAGGTACCTTGCTGATGTGAGCCTGTTTAATGGAGCAGTTAACACAACATTACGTTTTCCGGCATCAGAAAACGCGGTATGAATATACAATACAGGTTTGTGAAACACTCCTTTGCTGCCAGAGAATCTGGTAGTGGGCAGGGGAGTGTTTGATGAATCTGACCCAAGAGACATCCAATGAGGCTGGCATAGCCACACAAGTGCACTTAAGCCTCGTAAAAATATTAGAATAAAAAAAAAAAGAATGTATGTATGTATTGTATGTACCTTTGCCCAGCAGTGGGACACAGTTATAGGCTAATATAATAAATAATAACAACATACAAACATACCTATACAGGTAAGTATAACTTTCCAGTGTACTGTAGCGTATATGGCCCCACAATGTGTTAAAACATATTTTTCTGAGTATTACATCACTGATTAGCATTCAGAAAGTTAACATAAGACTCAAGGCAAGAAGTTGTAAGGTTTTCTTAAGAAACCATACAAATATTAATGGGCCTGTCTCACAACTCTCTGTAAAGTTCCTGATATCTTAATTGTCAATTATATATGACTTCTGTATGTTTCATAGTAATAATATACGGAATCATAGATAACTGACACTTAAGATAACTGTAATTTAACAGAGAGTGGTGAAAAAGGCCCTCAACTTGATTGTATTACTTATACCAGAGCTTCCCAAACTTATTTAATTTTCATTTCATTTATTTATTTCATAAACAATACAATTATTGTGTTTGAATTACAATACATTAATAATTATAGAACCATTAAATTAAAGAATTTCATAAACAATCCAAATAGCAAAAAATACAATAAAAGGAAAGAGAGAATGTCGCTATGGCTCGTCGTGGCGCATAATAAATGTGAAACTGTTTTTGGTTTAGTTAAGCGCAAAAGTCTTAAAGTAGGTAATATAAATATATGTAGATAAGTACCAAGAAAAAATAATAATAATAGAGCCCTCTGATATTGCCGTGCCCTTGCAGGGTGTCACATGTAGACCTAATCAAAATATTCCATCTTATGCCTGTAATGTGATTTGCAATAAATTATTTTGATTTGATTTGATTTGAATAATATCAATTAAATACTTAACAATGTGAAAAACATTAAATAATTGAAATATCTACTTTTTAATAAGTTATAGTATCACAAAGTTTCACCTTTATAATATTAGTGTGTGGCCCTGGGACAAAGCCGCAACACCCCAGGGTGTCACAATGCACAGTTTGGGAAGCCCTGACTTGAATAATACAGTCTTGGTTTGGTTTGTGGATTGTAGGTCTCAACACATGTTAGTTTATTTGGTTAACATACTTAACATACATACATAGATTCACGCCTTTATTCCCAAAACGGGTAGGCAGATCATACTTAACATGTTTAAGAAAAGTAAATATTTGTGCCTATTAAAATTGTATTATTAATATTGGTTATTTATTTAAAAAAATACTTACTTTTATTAACTTCATTGATTAAGTATACATATTAACAATAAATGTTTATTTTGTTTTAACATGTTAATCACCAAAGAGAAAATGACATACTTTTGTTTGTGACATGGGGTCACAATTTAGGCCACACACTTTCCGTTGGGGCTATAAGGGACAGATAGGGCAG
Organism: Pandemis corylana; assembly: GCA_949127965.1. Classification (NCBI taxonomy): domain Eukaryota; kingdom Metazoa; phylum Arthropoda; class Insecta; order Lepidoptera; family Tortricidae; genus Pandemis; species Pandemis corylana. The sequence continues at coordinate 929,431 of OX421866.1, read as the reverse complement.
GTCTAGACATGACTATAATAGAAGTGAATTCAGGGAAAAGTTTTTAAATTAAACATCAGTTGTTTTGTAATCAGGGCAAAGACACAGACGCAAGTTAATATTATAACAAACAGCAGACATAGCTTACAAAAGATATGGTGCTGAGATTTTAAAATACCCCATGTTTTTTACACAAGCTTTCATTGTTACATTTGCATTTTGTTAAATTTCAATAATAATTTATGGTCCATGAACATTCTAACTTGCACAATTTAAAAACGAAATCCATTGTTGCGTCTAAATTATTACATAAAAAGTTGCCAAATTTTACATGTCTGTGTATTTATAGCTATATCCAATTTCATAGTTGACTGACTTGCATTCACTAAGCAAACCTGTTCCAACCCATGACTCATTCAACCTAGTCAGCCTATGGAAAAAATATCTGATGGGTACATAAAAGTTATACCTGTATCCAACTAGAAAAAAAAAGGCATTTAAAAAAAGGGCACAGCTCGAAAAAAAATTAGGCGCAACTTTAAAAAGTTACTACAATGTCAGAATTGTCACAATGTCAAATTAAATGACTTTTTAAACTCAGGACCAAATTTTAATGGTTGGAAATTATTAAGTGGATTCTAATTAGAGTAAAGAAAGTTTCTAACCGAGCCAACCGGCTTCGAAAACCGTTGCTAGGCTTAGAATTGCCAAACAATACTGTGAACTAACATGGGAGTTTCCCAGACTGAACCACCCACTTACAGGTTATAGATGACATAGCCTAGGTACTCACACTTCTAGGATCCTGTCCCCCTTCCTGATCCCGGCCTGTTCAGCGGCTCCTTGCTCCAAAACAGCGCTGACGTGCTGCAAAGGGGCATATAGCTCCCCATTGATCGACCTCAACTGCCCACCCTCAGACACTTGACCGCGCACATTGAATCCAAACCCAGTATCAGTTTTATAGATAGTAACGCGACGGGGCCCATTGGTGGCCGTTGTACCTTTATTATTTCTCTCAGGTCTAATAATACTGTTATTATCAGTTTCTGTCTCAGCCATTTTGGACGACTTTGACGTTTTCTGCTGTTGTGTTGGCTAGATTGCACAACAATACTAAGATGCGTTCAGATCTCCGAATTCTTTGAGTTTACGCAATAAGTTTTAACGCAACCTGCTCATTAATTTATATAATTTCACTTTTAGACTTGTGTCAAATACAATAATTTTTTGTTTATTTTTGTATGTTTTTTTGTGTAATTGATAGTAAGTTTGAAATCAGAAGTATTTCTCGCCTTGGCAACATTATTTAGTGCCATCTATGAAGCATTTAGATAAACTTTCTTCTCATACGGTAAAGCAGACTGCCCAGTTTTCGTCTGTCGTCGCTAGAGAGCACAACTTTCGAAACAACGTGGTACAAGAAAATTGTAACTTCTTCCACATCAAAATCAGCTGTGAACATCAGTATGGCCGCTCAAATAAGTAGAAAATAAATTGTTTTTGTAAAATCATACAAAAAAATAGGAAAGTGCAGTTTTCGTACTTACACCGAATAGTTGTATCTTTTACGAACAGTGTCGGTGTTGACTAATAAAAAGTGTTGCGTCATGACAGAATCGTGATTCTCTCACTGACAAACAAATACAATAAAAATTGCGAATAGCGAATTACGGCGAGTATCGTAGCATTTCTTTGGTTCGCGCTTCATTCGATCGTCGCAGTTAAGTGTCGGGAGCTGATGTTTATTGTGGATCGCGTTAGATTGCCACTCGAACAATGAGTAGTGTGAGGCTGAGTTTGGTTTCCGTAGGGAGGCTAGCAGTCGGGAGAAATTGCAAGTTGACATCAGGTAAGTGGTTTTCTTCATTATCATTTGGTTTGTTTTCTTTGTGCATTGGCTAGGCTCCAAAGTGTGGCGCACTCCGCTTTCTTGTCCCCACGCTCACGCGTTAATCTCCATCAGACTGATGTTTGATAACAGAACGTCACGAATTATCTGAACAGTATAAATAAAACGGTTACGCGTGCTGTATTGCTTGTCATTCACGTTTTTGTTACGAAACGCTCACGCTGAAGTTATTGCTCGAATTGGATTCTAATAAGGCGTTATTATCGACGCAAGATGGAAATAATAGGTTAACAAGGTCATTATCAAAGTAAATTGTATAATGCGTGCTTGACACTGCCCTCTAGACCCTCCTGTAGACGTAAATACTGCTTTTAAAAAGATGTTGGTAGCTAATTAAGGCATGATAACAGTTTTATATAAACAGTGAAGATTTGTAGAGAAAAAAAGATGGATTTCTCTCAGTAGTAGTTGTTTGTATTATAATTGGCCACCAGAGTGTTAATTAGACGCCTTATTAAGAGGACTATTATTTTCCTTTTAGATTCTCCGATTGTTTGGTGTTGTATGAAGTTGAAATAGAGAAATTGAGAGTAAAAGAGGCCATTTAAAACATATTTTCTTTATAAATAATAGGCATGCATTTAATTATACTTGATGGTAAGCAAAGATGTGATCTAAAACACAGCATGCTTGCCATTAGATTCGAATCACTCTTGTCGAAAGTACATCCAGCATTCAGGGAATACAGATGCGGGCAAGGAATTCCGCTCAACTACTTAAACAACAGGCTGAACAAAACATTCTTAAATTTTGATTTTATTTGCATTTTCATAAATTTTATGCACAGATCTGGAGCAGTTAATACTGTTTCTAGAACTAACAAGTATGATTCCGAACTAGAATTGTTGAGCCACTTGCCATTGTTCTCAATTTAGCTGTGTAACCAATGGCCAATGTTAGCGACTAGCCAACAACTATTAGATGAGCATTATATGGTCAAGTTACAATCGTAGGTACGTGGCTCAACAATCCCGGTTCGCAACTGTTTTAAGGCGAGGGGAGTCGGTGTTTCTTCTAACAAGGGCACCCAGTGGTCAAAAACATTCAAGGTCAGCTTACTGAATATAGTCACTGACAATGTCAAGTTCTGTACATAAAATTTCAGTAGTTTGTTTACATACATATGTAAATCACGTCTTTATCCCTTGCGGGGTAGACAGAGCTTAAGGTAACAAGACCTAGGCCACATTTTGCATGATTGTGGGCATATAGGTGGGAGGGAAATCAAAATAGCGATGGGTTGCTCGCTGCATCGCCTATAACATGATTGCTAAGATTCTGTACATTTCCCTCGATGGGATTTTACCATCTGCGCGCGAAGAGAACCAACTACCTAGTAAATTCTATGTTTTTTCTTTACTCGCGGACTGGCATGGAAGGTAGTTTGTTTAAAGCTTTAAAAGTTCAGAAAAATATAACAAATTAGCTGACAGACTAAGGTCCACATTGATGTTGTAGAAGACATCCACATCTTGCTGTTGTCAGGGGTCATTGACAGTAGGAATGGCTAACATAAAGCAACATAGATTGAAAGTTGAAGTTGAGCTTAGATCCAATTACATTGCTCTGTGCACATGTCACGAGTAAACAGGGAATGTGTTAATATCAGGCAGATATACACACTTAAAAACATCCAATGCATCTCTATTTGTACTGCTTATCAGTTGTTTTTGGGTGCCTTGTATCACTATTCATACTAATGTTCATAATTCATACTATGTAGTGATTTTGAAAACAACACTATGAAAATGAATAATTTTAAATTAAAATGTAAACACTTACCTGATCACTAACTGCTTATGAATTTGAACCTTGAATTTTGACCTTGACTTGAATTGAATGATTTTTAACATTTTGGCGTTTGGCATTCTTTTGATAATTCAAATGTGATTTGAATAACAATTTTTCTATACATAATATATATTATTTTTTAAATAAACACCTTGGGCTGATGTTTTTCTGTGTTTCTGCATCAAAAATAAGTAAGTAAGTAAGTAAATGCTTTATTGTACAAATATAAAGAAACGATACAATTCACAAAAGTAATGCAGTGTTTTGATTATTCATTGCAATTTTGTTAGTTTTTTCCTAAATTGAAATCTACAGGGTGTCAGAAAACCCTTTAACGTCCTTTTACAGAATTGTCAGGTAAGTCTATCTGAACACCCTGGCAAAGTTTGACGCTCGTGGTTAATTAATTGACCCTTTAATTAACGAATCTTAAGATGCATTTTAGGACTATGCTCTAGGTGTACCTTTTCATTCATAAGTTACGTGAGTAGCGCTACTCGAAACCTTAATATTGTTTGTAACTAAAACTTCACTAGCACTTACTTTCAAACTAACTAGGTACCATAAAACTTTGATCGGATTTCCTTAATGATAAATGATCATTTTAAATTATTCTAGATTCGTTTCAGAAAATCCACAATATGACCTGGCAAACGTTAACGTGCGTGTGAAGTGAATTGCGAAAATAATTGTAATCTAATTACAATTCTTTGTATGCTTTAAAAAAGTACCTAGAGATGATTTTAAAAGGATTATGTGTTAGGAGATGGAATAAAATGGATATCTGTAATTGTGGCTTATGATTATACTTACATTATTCTGTATCAATACGAAATCACGTAATACACTTAAAGCCACAATTATTAAACACTCTCTCTCACACACACACATTAATTGTTGAGCGGATATCGGCACAGAATCACAGTTTCATTTAGATTTTAGAAAATAAACTAAAATTGAATTCTACGTCGAAAATTACAAACACGATGTTTTGACAAATGTTTTTTGACTGTTCATATTTGAGTGAATACCGCGTGATCGCCCGCGCCCTCTGTAAGAGGTTGGTGGCTGTTTGTTTATGGTAGTTTCACTCTCTACTTGTGGGACGTGAACACTTAAGCATGAATGTGAGTGTGGGATGGCTTTTGAGTCTCTTATTTATTTATTCATACCCATTTTCACGCCTCAATTTCTGATTCATGAAGTCATCACTGCGCTTGGCAAACAATGTGTCTTGCTTGTTATCAGGCGTGTGGCACCCGAAAGAATCAAATCATTATTGTGTACCAATAAGCTCATTTATCCGTTCACTCATAATCATGAGTCTCGTTTAGAGAATAGCATAGTTGTCCTTTACACCCAGTCAGTTTTGGGCGTCTACATCAAAGGGTCGCTCGCCGGTTGCGAACCGTTATCACTATGTAATATGCGCGCTGTCCACTATGTCCTTTACTGTCGATTTATGGTCCAGAGTTTAGTAGTAGTAGTAGTAGTAAATAGTAAATGCTTTATTGTACAAAAATAATGAAACAAAAACAACTGTCAAAGAAAGATAAGATACATCAACAAAGACAAACTTATCTCTGTTAAAGGATCTCTACCAGTTTACCTTTTAGTGGGTGCAAGCAGGCGATCGATTATAGACAAGCGAGAATACTGCTGAATTAGAAAAATTATCATATTGAAAATAGTTAGTCTTGTTACACAGTCGACAATTAAATTAAAAATAGTTTGAAATAACTTGAAAAATGTTGAATTTGACAATTAGGGAAGGCATGAAGAGCTGTTAGGATACGACTATAGTCAGGACTGTGACAGGACTTGACACAAAACACTATTACATCAGACATGGCTGCCGGGCTTTGATCCCTTCGCCTTTCCTTAGTGGAGAAGATTATAAAACCAAATAAAACTGACGGCCGTCAGTTGATATTGAGTGGCAATGTCTATTATTTTTTGTAATTATTTTAAATATTTGTATTAAAATAGTAAAGCGAAATGATGTTTGAGTGTGTACTGTGTGTGATTACGGGGTACTTCACGTTGAGTGGTAATGTGATTTGACATTGTGAGTGACTAAAACGGACACAATAACTGAAGGTCTGTAATCAATGCCTAAGTACTAAGGTACCTACTTCATAAGATTAGCAAGAAGTACAAAATATGCGAATGCTCACAACTTTAGGTTTTTGGCTTGTACTTCTAAATATTCACAGCAAAAGTTTAATTTTCCCGGTATAAAACTAGTTACGCTACCGGACATTGTGTGTCGCTTATGTTGCGAAAGCTTGATAGCTGATTGGCTGATTTACGAAACTTCCGTATGCCGAAGTAGTCACCAACAATAGTTTGACTTGTAGAACTATGAGTAGGAATGTGAGTAGCTTAAGCCTGTGGCACACTGAGCAAAGCTATTAAATTATTTTTTATAAATTTTTTTTTTTAGTTGCAATTAGGGTCTCATACTTTGCAGGGGTATTCGAACTAATATAGCGAACAAGCTCGTGAATTATCGTTAAAGGGTTTTGTGACACCCTGTATATCTGGCTTATAATTTAATTGTGTTAAAGTGATCTTAATTAGAGACTTAGGAATTATCTTAGAACTATTGGAATAAAAAACAGAATAATAACATAACCACAGTTTAAAAATGAAATTATATATTATAGTGTGTAGAATACAAGGTCTCTTGAAATGATTCCAGAACTTTTCGGGCTATTGGAATAGTTTTACTTAGGTAAAGGCTCTGTAAATGGTGGAGGCCTATGCCATGAGGCGCGCCGAATTACGCAATAATTAAAAAAAATAAACTACACAATGTACTGAAATTGTAGCGAAACGGAATAAAAAAGGCTATATTATATTATTAGTGGCTCTGTAAATGTTTTTAAGGATTTTTGAATCATGGTCAAGATAATAATATTTCCATACTTAAGTAAAACGCGTCAGTGTTACAAAATTTTCTAAAACTATCAGAACCACCTGCAAAAAATTTCTGGATCAATTTTAAGAGGCCTTTTATAAACTAAATTACTAATTTCTTTGATTGTATGTGATGCAAGTAGACAGATAATAGTCTGAGATAAGATATAATAGAAATGCGATAGTCAAGTAAGCAAATTACTCAATCAAATGAATAAATAACATTGAATGTACCAGTTGTTTCTCCCGCGCAAATGGTTAAAGCCGATCGAGGGAATGGGTATAGGAATCATGTTATAGGCGATGCGGCTGGCAACCCAACACTATTTTGATTCCCCTTTCCACCTATACGCCCACAGCTAAACGTGACCTTTACGTTTACGTCTTGTTACCTTAGGCTCTGTCTACACCGTAAAGGAAAAAGACGTGATTTATGTATGTATGTATGTAATCTATATATAAAAGAAAGTCGTGTTAGTTACACTATTTATAACTCGAGAACGGCTGAAGCGATTTGGCTGAAAACTGGTGGGGAGGTAGCAGAACCAGGAGACGGATATAGGATACTTTTTATCCCGATTTTCCCGCGGGATTGAAAAATCCCGAAATGCTGTACCGGTAAAGCTACATTATATTTGGCACCTACATATTATTTATTCCTTGATTAGTATAAAGGTACACTACAAAGGAATTTATCAAATTTCCCACGGGATAAAAACACGAAGTAAATAATTAAAACTATAATTAGTAGATAATATTCCTAGAGAATCACATAGGTGCTCTAAGAAGGGATTTTCCGAATTTCCCACGGGATAGGAAATAAAAACCTTAAACTGTCTCCAGACATGAGTTGTATGGGGTATGTCGTCACTCTGATGTTATCTGCGCGGACGAAGTCGCGGGCAAAAGCTAGTGAATAAATAAATAGGAAAATTTGTATGCAACTGCAAAAACCTGTTTTGGAGATGTAAATGTAATTGGCTAGCATTTGGGTGACGCCCATAATCACGCTAAACGTGGCCTTTAGGTCTTGTTACTGGCTCTGTCTGCCCCGTGGGGGATAAGTACGTGTTAGTCATCATCATCACTATCACTACATAGTATAAAACAAAGTCGCTTTCTCTGTCCCTATGTCCCTATGTCCCTATGTATGCTTATATTTTCAAAACTACACAACGGATTTTGATGCGGTTTTTTTTAATAGATAGAGTGATTCAAGAGGAAGGTTTATATGTGTAATTCTACGCAGACGAAGTCGCGGACAGCTAGCTAGTTATCATTTAAAGTCATGTTTTTTACGTACTTAAATCTGAACATAATTCGGTTACGTATTTAACTTTTAGAACAGTATCATATTTTCTTCCCCACACAATTTTAAAAGGTTGTATGTACCTGTAAATGCTATCAAAATTATTAAAGACTAACAAACATACACTATCTTAAGTTTTACTGTAATAAGTACTTATTTTTAATATCTATTCAGATTTTATTGTCTGTATTATTTTAATACCCGAATTCTAAATTACTAATAGATCTGAGATTTTCCTTTTTAACAGCTATTTGCAAAATAATATGCATGCTGCGGCATGCAGTCAAAAGCATTGTAGGCAGAATGTAGTTTAAGTAGCGTTTGCTTATCTAATCAGTATTTGATGATCATTTTAGTGTTATCTTCTAGATTGCTCCCAGTTGCAATGATTTTACAATTACGAACAATAATGAATGTGACATGCAAGTCTTAGGAAAGTTTTTTTTTTCATTTCCCAGGCAAGGTTCTATTCTATAGAATACCTAATAATTACTCCAAGACATCTTTTTACTAGTCGTATTAACTAACAACCGACACCTTTGTTTATTCTAGATGCATCTTACTGTTATAAATGCGTAAGTTTAGATGGATATGGATAGATGTTTGTTACTCAATTCCGGAATGGCTGAACTGATTTGCATGAAATTTGCCTCTAAGATAGATTATAATATGGAAAAGCATATACACTACTTTTCATCCCGAAAAATTGTGTAGTTCCTGAGGAATAGCGATGAAAAAATCATTCGTGGATTGAAAGAAAATAATAAATCAATCAGCTAGACAAGAAAGACCATCAAGCCGCCATGCTAAATAGTAAATAGGTAGGTACTTTGTGCAGTCGACCTGCGTTCCATTTGCGATAACTACAGGTTTCTGTCATTACGATGCACTCACAGATAAACACACCTACATTTGTTACTCTTATTAGATGACTGGCCTCGCATAACCGCCGGTACTTTCACTTTCGTATTCTATCCAGATTTGTTAGGCTATGTAGCTAGTGAACTAAGAAAGTTACGGTACAAGAAATACTTGTACCTACATATTTATGCTTCAAGGGCCGGTTCTAATTTCTTTTTTTAATTAATTTTAATTTGTGGCGGGTAAAATCGTAAAAATAAATATAAAAAAATCAAGAAGTCTTGAATCTGGATTCTTAAATTCTATAGTTAAATTCTGAAAAAATTGATCATGTAGACTTTTTTTGGAAAACGCTCAAGAGTGATAGCTTTGTACTACTATATCTTTGTGAAGTTACGTACAAATTTGTATAGTAAAAATTTCAACAGTACTATATAATTATATTACCTACTCCAAGTACTTTTCCGCACATGCTGATCAGTGGCGTAGCTAGGTAACCAAGGGCCCTGGTGCAAATAAAAAATGGGGCCCCACTACTATCTGAACTGGTTACGTTTTAATAATTATAGTTCGATCGAGATTCTCTGGTAAAGATTCGAGGGCCCTCTGAGCTTGAGGACCCCGGGGCATTGCCGCGCCTAGTCCCTAGGTAGTTACGCCACTGATGCTGATAGACTGAAATCGTCTACCTGTTGAGATCAGGCAGTCTCAGTCTGCTGTCGCGCTGTGAAATCGCCTGAACAAGTATGGCTTCATGAATTTTCTTAGGTGGACTTAGTATGTTTTTCGTGTGTATATTTATGTATTTTATATGTATTAGGGTGTACCTGTATTGTTGTGTAGGCGTATTATTATTATTATTATTATTCTTATTCTGTATATTTATTTTTATCTCAAGTTAGGTTTTTACAATATTCATATAAAAAGTAATAAAACAATATTAATACAAAATATAAAAACATTATAAAAACCTAACCTAGGGTATTTATTATTATTTTAATGCTTTATTTGTTTAGGTTAAGTTGGGGTCACGATTGACAGAACAGAAACCAGAGTATAGAGAGTAGACATACTAAAAAGCGTATTAGGCTTTTTAGTATGTCTACTCTCTATACTCTGGTTTCTGTTCTGTCAATCGTTCGAAGGTTAGCTGGAAGAGATCTCTTTACGGGATAAGTTCGCCTCTGTACATCATCTATCTTATGACCTGTAAAATTTATGTGTTTTATGTATAATAAAGAGTTATACATACATACATTATTAATCTTAAATGAAAGCCACTAAATCATCATGTCATCGCCTTATTCGACCTTTCTTGTGATATAAGAGCTGTACAAGCGTCATCGTTACCGCATAACTATACTATAACTATAATACAGCTGTTATATCGCCTCAGGCGTAGGATAGGAACCGTTTAGCGTTTGTTATGTTGAATTAAGAAATTATAGTGAAAGTATCTTGGTCCGATCGACACTTGTGAACCATGAGATCATAAAGCTACACAAAAGATTGACAGTTTTATGTATAACTAGCTTCTGCCCGCGACCTCGTCTGCGTAGAATTATACATATAAATCTTCCTCTTTAATCACTCTATCTATTTAAAAAAAAACCGCATTTAAATCTTGTGGGTAGTTTTAAAGATCTAAGACTTTGTTTTATACTATGTAGCGATCTCTGTGTCTAATATGATCCAGATGTTTTCAGCCGTTTTGGCGTGAAGGAGTAACAAGATTCATACATACATAAATCACCTCTTCATCCCTTTATCCCAGACAGAGCCTAAAGTAACAAGACCTAAAGACCACGTTTAGCATGATTGTGGGCATATTGGAGGAAAGGGGAATTAAAACAGTGATGGGTTGCTAGTCACATCGCCTATACAACATGATCCCTAAGATTTCAGCCCTCGATGGGCTTTTACCATCTGCGCGGGAAAAGAAGCAAATGGTACAGTCAAGGGCAAAGATATATATGCAAGTAATGTGAAAGAAAATAAGTAATCATATAAAGTTAAAAAGATATATACTCATTCAAATGGGAATTAATATGCAAACTACACTGGCAACATAAATATGTACCTGGCAAGTCCAAAAACTTGTATACAATCAAAATTCCATTATTAGTATCCTGCAAATAATGCAAAATATTATAGTCATACTTATGTAATTAAATATAGATTCAGTAATTGCCACAAAAATATGTATACAAAATGTAATCTGCGAATATCAACTTTACGGCCTAGTCACACGAAACAAATTTGTAAAGTATGTTTTGACAATTCACGAAAACAGTACAGACTTGTCATTGCATATGTTTGTCGCATGTTTTGACCTGTCACCACGACGTTATCAATCGGCATGTTTAATAGATTTTACAGATTCAGATTTCGTTGATTTTGATTGAAGATGAAAACGCTGTAAATTCAGGGACAACTCAAGAAGGCTTGTGTTATGGGTATCTACTAGTTACGAGTAGATGACGATATACATACCTATATAAATAAATACATACTTAAATATATAGAACATAGAATGTACGTTGTATGTATGTGTGAATGTATGTATGTATAAGAAAAACATAGAATGTACCAGTTGCTTCTCGTCCCGCGTAGATGGTAAAAGTCCATCGAGGGAATGGGCGAAATTCTTTGGAATCATGTTATAGGCGATGCGGCTAGCAACCCATCACTATTTTGATTAATTTTTCCACCTACACGCCTACAATCATGCGAAACGTGGCCTTAAGGTTTTGTTTCCTCAGGCTCTGTCTACCCCGTAAGGGATAAAGACGTGATATATGTATATCGTATGTATGTATGTATGTAGAACATCCATGACCCAAGCACAAATATTCAAGTTGATCACACAAACATTACCCTGGCCGGGTCTCGACCCCGGGACCTTCGACTCAGAAAGCGGTTGCTTCACCACTGAGCCATCCGTGTCGTCAATATCAAATCATACAGTAATTGGCGATATACGCTATTTTCAATTTTTTTTTTACTTCATCACCATCATCATCATCATCATTTCAGCCATTACAAGTCCACTTTTTTACTTAATAAAAGGCAAAGTATACTTAAAATAACTGTATAATAAAGAAAACCACTCCTTAAACTTAAGACAAAGTGATTAGAGAGTAATATTTTCTATAGTACGTTATTATTAACATGTTTAATATTTCTTACCGTGATGCCTAATTCGTCAGCAGAGCTATATCAAGCACGGATATACCTTCCTCGCATAAGGCAACAATTCTATGTTTTAAATGATCGCTTAAACGATACATTTTCTCCTTCAAAATTAATGAAAAGCCGCCAGATAAACCATAAGAAACGGTAAGTCAAATGGAATTAAAAAATCCAAAAGTGACACATGACACATGCACATACATATGCACAAATCACGTCTTTATCCCTTACGGGGTAGACAGAGTCTATGGTAACAGGTACCTACAACCTACAGGCCACATTTAGCAAGATTGTGGGCACATGACATGATTTAAAATAAATAGAGTAATGATCAGTTAAAGAGTTTGGAATAGCAGTTGTTGTATACGACTTGAAGCTTCAAGTGGTTGGCTGATTACATTAAGATTACAGAGTTCGATGTTACGCAAATACGTTCATAAGCTCCTGACAATAGAGTTGTGTTAATAGAATTTTGGATTGTTTACATATTTTTGGTTATCATATTAGATACATAATTAATGGTTAAATAGTGTATACATATTTTTGAACTTTACGGTGTTTCTAAGTTTATGGCCTAATACATGAGGACATAATATTGCAAATGTTGTATACATAGTTATCTCTCAAATCATGTATACTAATTTATGTACTTTTGTATGTTGCCAAATTTATGACCATTTAGATGACCATGCTTTTTGACACTCAGTGGTGTTTACATATCTTTGCCCTTGACTGTACTTTGTTATTCTGCATATAATATTCGTACATAGGTATACATTATAAGGATGTATGGATGTTAAATGCTGTTCTTTTGTTTTTTCCGTTGTATTGTATGTAAACCAGACTAATGAGCCTTGACACTATTAATCCGCCTTGACACGCGCGGTCAACGAAACTGGTTAAGCGCGCATGCGCCAATAGTGGCCCTAAAAGCAGACCTTTTATGATACAGCTAGATATTATTAGGTTTTAGTAGTTTTAGTGTCAGGATCGTAGCAAGTGGAACAAGGTAGTCTATTGCCTACCCCAAGTAAGTTACGTTGTTTAAAAGCAAATTTGTTTTTTTTTTTATAAAACCCACGATGAATGTAAAAAGTTAATGACCAAGAACAGAGAAGAGTCAATTTTGGTGCGACAAATGCCTTAGGGGAGACCGAGGAGAGTTGATACAAAGCCGATTTCTCTGAACTGTGACAGTTTATCGGGCTGGTAACTTCGCTGATTCGTTGCTCTTTCTACACTCCACAGTTTGTGTGAAGTTGTGACCTTGCTAACTGTCATAGGTGCAGAGAAAAAGGCTTAGTATCAACTCACCTCTGTCTCAACTTGCCTTGGTCTCCCCTACAACATTTTGGAAATGAGCTGATACTCTTTAAACTGCAAGGAAAGTGGCTTTCGAATGAAAATACATACATAATACATACATACATAAATCACGTCTTTATCCCTTACGGGGTAGACAGAGCCTATGGTAACCAGACCTAAAGGCCACGTTTTGCATGATTCTGGGCGAATAGGTGGAAAGGGGAATTAAAATAGTAATGGGTTGCTAGCCGCATCGCCTAAAACATTATTCCTATGCCCATTCCCTCGTTGGGCTTTTACCATCTGCGCGGGAAGAGAAGCAACTGGTACATTCTGTTTTTTCTTTACTCTCAGACCAGCATGGAAGCAATGAAAATAAACTCATTGAAATCGGTCCATCCGTTTGAGAGCTACGATGCCACAGACAGATACACACACATCGACGTCAAACTTATAACACTCCCCTTTTTTGGTCGGGGGGTTAAGAAGCGAAATAAGACAATGGCCAAGATTTAAATTTAGTACTAGTTGGAGCCCGATTTGCTTGCACTTGGTGTTTGTTACAAGTTTCATAAAAACCATCTTTCGGTTTTTTTCCAAAATGTTTGAATTTCGCTTATGGCGACACAATTTCTATATATTATACGAATTTTAACGAATGCTATCGTGTTTAAATTTACTCGTTTCCATTTTTCTCAATCGTCTCGTGACTTCGAGATTTACAAAAGTGTTCAAGACGTCTTTTTTAAAACAACTTTCTTTCAAACAGTTATTTAAAAAGAGAAAGATTAAATTAAAAAAAAACAATGCGACGCCGCACTGGCTGGCATTGGCACTAAAATCTCGACATGTTGATGAGAATATAACAACCGCATGTTTACAAACAAGAAAGCTTGACATTAAAACAATAGCACGCCAAATCGCCGGTTTACATGGCAAAGTGAAAACCCACAAACCCATTGTTAAAGACACCTCCATTGTTGGCGCACAATGCGTAATTATAGCAAGGAGTGCTAAATGCTGAGTAAACTGCTGCTAAATGCTTACATTACACCTCAGACCAATTCATCATCTCCAGCCTGGATGCGTCCCACTGCCGGGCACAGGCCTCTTAAAAAGAAGGATTGGGTTATAGTTCCTAAGCGAGCCTAGTGCGGATTGGGAACTTTACACACCATTGAATTTCCTCGCCAACCAATTAAAAATGACAAAATGAGGGTAGTCTTAATTACGGTTTTTTTTTAACGGAGAGGAAATCTATATGGATGCCCTGGAGACGAAGGGGTTTACCCAAATTAAAAACTCTCCGGTGTTGCCTCAATCCGGTGGGATGCCACTAGGGTTTCACCACAAACGCCTTCCCGGTGGCCCCGGCTTTCGCCAAGAACGGGAGGGCCCGTCTTCTCTTAGGCGATGAGACCGTGCAATGCAGGTAGATAATGCGTCTTAATTACGCCTAAGTGTACACACGAGCGCAACGAAACTACCCCGCAGACTACTTGAGACTCGCTCACAACTCGGTCATGACTTTTTACGTCACCCTTGGCCGTAATTGGGATATTACGTCCGCTTCGCGGGCAGGAACTCTCACTTCCTGGCCAAGGCAAGACGTAAAACTTTATACAAACCACGGGCGGTAATTCGTAAAACCCCAGATCGCATAGTTATTACCCTCACCTTCGGGTTCGGGCCACAAACACCTGCGATTTGGGGCAATTACGAATTCACCGCCCTAGGTCTGTAATGTACTATATTTGGTCTTACACAGCCGTGAAGATTCTGATCAGGGTTCAAGGTTATTTATTATGTTAGGATAATTCTATACATGGTCGCTCGTCCCCATAATAAGCAGACAAATATGCGAATCACATGCGCAAACATGGTCTAATGTTCCCAAGGTTATTGGTACGTTGAACCTTTTCTTAAAAAACCGTAGCGCATCCTCTAACGAATCGGTATACCTAAGATGTTTAATCTGACTTCTGAATGACATTACAATTTACAATAATACCTACCTCATGTTTTCGTATTTATCTACAATCTTGAATATAATCTTACTAGCTTCTGCCCGCGACTTCGTCTGCGTAGAATCATACATAAAAACTTTCCTCTTGAATAACTCTATCTATTAAAAAAAAACCGCATCAAAATCCGTTGTGTAGTTTTGAAGATATAAGCATACAAAGGGACATAGGGACAAAGAAAGCGACTTTGTTTTATACTATGTAGTGATTTAGATTTAGCTAGTATTTTTAATATCTTTTTCAAATTCAAACTTTGTCTGTTAGCGCGTCTGTTTCGTGTGTTTCGATCCCATAACTGACGGGAACCAAAGTTAACTTCATCTATGCCATCTTCAGTCGAAAGCTTGAACCTTGTCTCTTCTCCTAAATGATTTTCCAAGATATAACTGCCATACCTACTAACGTCACGCACGGCTATAGTTTTTGAGTAAAATTTGGCAAATCCAATTGGACCTACTTTATGTGGTCGTATTGACTTGAAAAAAATTACTGAAATTACGGGCACAAGAGGCATTGCATCTTGCATCTTAGTCCTCTAGGTTGGCAACGCATCTGCAATCCCTGCGGGATTGCGGGTGTCTATGGGCCGTGGTGATCACTTACCATCAGGTGACCCACTTGCTCGTTTGCCTTCCTATTCACATAAAAAAAAAAAAAAAAAAAAATTTGGTATTCAGGGTAACTTAAAAAAAACCCGGAATATTGCAGCTGGTGGTTGGGTCAGTCTGACAGCCTTGTAAATGTTTTTCAAGATTTTTGAATCATAGTTGACAAATGTTTCCATACAATGACCGATGTTCACAGTGAACAGCTTCAGCTGTACTAAATTTTGAACCAAAAATGTAAATATTTTTTTTTGTATGGGTGTTAAGTCAGAGGGAATGGATGAAAATAGGAATCATGTTATAGGCGATGCGGGTAGCAACCCATCACTATGATTCCCCTTTCCACCTATACGCCCACAATCATGCTAAACGTGGTCTTTAGGTCTTGTTAGCTTTGGCTCTGTCTCCCCCGTAAGGGATAAAGACGTGATTTATGTATGTATGTGTTCAGTATAACTAACTCAATGACATGCTGAAATATTCTGGATAAAATCTGAGACCCTGCACACAATGTAGGATGGTTGCCAATGCGCGTCAAGTTAACATAGACGACAGCTTAGATAGAGCTTATATTAAAAATGATACTTTGTTCACAGCTGGTGCACAGTCATGCCGGACGCTGCGTCGCTCCCACCCTCGCTCAGTGAGCACGTGCGCGGTGCTCTGCAAGAGTCCCACAGAGCAGCCGCCGGGGCCTCCGCACACGCCTAAAGAAGCCGTCAGCCCTGGTGACGGTAAGTGTCCCAGGACTTGAAATGCTCGTCTTTACCCCTTCAGCCAGATTTTACTACTACCATAAACTCGAAAGTTACTAAGACTCATCGTTCTCACACATTTTCTTCTCTTTTGTAAAGCTCGTGACCCTGTCGCGAGCGGAACGTCACGTCCACACCAGGGATTTTGGCTTAAGACTCACTGTTCCGACACAAGCGAATACGTATTCTTTTTATGAATCGCTAGCAGATGTTGTCAAATTCACAGGCGAATAGGATCGGCCCGTGACAGGTTACAGACAAAGAATGGTACAGTCCTTGACCTAGTGCGACATTCGGGTTTTGGGTACCATCGGTCGATTCAAGTATCAAACCCAGAGCGATTGAGACAGCAAGACACATCCGAAGATCTTTAAATACTGTCGCACCGTATGTGACCTGCAGATATAAGTAGGTACTCTTTTTTTGTGTTTGTAACAGGTTTGTGTGAAAGAAAATTTTAAAAAATAATGTAAGGCCCAAGGTCGCGGGTGAAAGCCAGAATCTTATTTAAATCTTTGACATGCCAAGCGTTGATGTTTCACAATGCATTTCGCCGCTGACCTACCTTCTGTATCACAATAGTATTGTCTTGTCTGCATAGTCTAACCGATTTTGGCAATCACATGAAGCGTCCAGTTCAACTATTATCTTTCCTGATTCAAGCTTGAGGTTGTTGCCCGGAATATCTTGAGTCATCGTTGAGATAGAAAATGAAAACAAGCAGCCATCAAACTTTGTTGCTGAGGCGATAAAACTAAAACATCATTGTAGTTTATTTTTAGAATTCAGAACTAGTTGATCCCATTTGTAAATAAATGAGCATCTTATTCTCGTTTAATCATGCACCTGTTAAAGAGTTCTAAATATTCCGACTGGGAGTCAACTATCCAACTATTCGAGTCACCTTGCCCTTGGCGCGTTTCGTAGACGACATAATTGACTCTTGCTTTAATAATCGACGTCCTTGTCCTTTGAAACGGTCGGTCGTTATCATCAATGTTTTTATATTAGAATATAAAAAATTGGAAGGCTTTCAATGTATTTGAATGCGGAATGTATTGTCGGAATATTTGTTATGCCCACTTTATACAGAGGTCACCTTGGCTGGTAGTTTTAATTTACGAACGTTTTATATTGGTCACATTGCTTACAAAACTTATAATGACTAGGTACGAGGAAAACCGTTTGATCGGAAAGTTTTAAAAGTTATGCAAGTGAAACTGCCGTGGGTAAATCCAAATGATTCCGCCATTACAACTTCACTCGTCCATAATATAACAGGTCACTAAGTTCAGGTACCATGAATTTAAGTACTGGATCTTACCTCGACTGCCAATTCGCACCTTTCCTTGGGTTTACACGCGAGACTGTACTTGCATAAAAACGAGATCGGATGAACTAAATCTCAAGCTCTATCCAATCGTGTATTCTAATAATGAAACAGACAAATTGGTAGTCTGAAAATGATTTGAATGAGACTGAATAAATTACAAGCATGCATGAATCGTGGCCGGCAGATTATGTAGGTGGTTTGTAGCGTATTTTCCTTGTTTACTGCCTTTTTGATATTATAATGAATGTTATGTAAACATTGACTAATTTTTGGAGTTTTCCGTTAGGCTGCGCTTCCACCAGAGATGTGCAAGAAAGCGGAGCGGTGTGCAAGGAAAAAAACCACCAGCGAAGGCCATTTTCTTTTCTTATAAATTCGCTCATTGCTGCTGTCTTTTTGGGTTTCCCTCGAACATCATTCCGCGTCCTCGCATGTCTCTAGAGGAGTCTCGAACTTTGGCAACCTCTAACAGCCACTGTGCATCTACAGCTGTTAAATTTGATAAATATTGAAACACCACAAAAGCCAATACAAAAACGTCTTTATCCCTTACGTTACGGGGTAAGGTAACAAGACCTAAAGGCCACGTTTAAAATGATTTTGGGCGTGAAGGTGGAAAGAGGAATCAAAATAGTGATGGAAGATAAAGATTTTCGCCCTATTCCTCAACGGGCTTTTACCACCAACGCGGGAAGAGAAGTAACTGATACATTCCATGTTTTTTCTTTACTCCCAGACCAGCAACAGCATAGAAGACATGGATGGTCTTCTGTTTCATAACTTTGAATATAATATTCGTTGTTGTCACCAGGCTCTTCAGGCGGCAAGAAAGGCTCCGGTTCCGGCGTCCTCACTTGCCCGAAATGCGGTGACCCATGCACCCACGTGGAGACGTTTGTCAGCTCGACCCGTTTCGTGAAGTGCGACAAATGTCACCACTTCTTTGTGGTGCTCAGCGAGGTGGACACCAAGAAGAGTATCAAGGACAATGCCGATAATAAATCTGGATTCTACAGGTTAAACTCGTCGCAAAATAAAAGGCCCGTTTTGACAGTTCACGCCTATGAAGTTCTGTATTTTTTACCGATCGAAATGTTTTGAAGGTAATTACGTTTTTCATTGATGGTTACCGCCCACTCCGCTAAGTGCTGTGAATAACGATTTTTTTCATACTGTCCACAGACTATTAATAATCGGTTAAGGAAAAAAAATAAATCGATCAAAATATATTTTTAAGGCCGACTCGCACTTGGCCGGTTTTATTTCTTTAAACACTAGTGTTTGGACAAATAAATTACTGATTTCTTTTGGTGATTGAGTGAGTGTTATTGTACCAAAAATATTAAATGAAAGAAAGTTGACGTATCGTAACATTGTATCATTTCAAAATACTTACAATATCAGTTTAAGTTAAATTTGCTTATTAGAACTTTAATCCAATGCAGTTTACAGTACATCTTCAAATCGATCAAATACTCATCCAAACTGGAATCGATTTATCGTGAGTATCGATTACCGAGTCGTATGGTTACATCACTAGTTACGTCGCGAAGACAAATGTCAAAACGGGCCTCTTATTTTGCGACGATTTTAGTTGCATCTTTTAGAGCATGTTTCACCGCACTCAATTATGACCCTGGTATTTTAATTGTTGGTTAGCTGTGATGTCATCTCTGTCGGTTTCGTAGTAAGAAATAGAGAGTGAATCGAAAAAGTAGCTGTTACCCGCTGCTACGTCTGCGCAGAATTCGCTTATAGCTATTTCACAGGAACACGATTTTCCGGGAAAAAAAATATCCTACCTCCATCCCCGGGACTGAATCTCTGTAGCAAATTTCATAAAAATCGGTTCTCGACGCAACAGACAGATTTACTTTCGCATTTATAATAGGTATTAGTAGGGATAATTGTAACCTTCAGGTCTGTCTTTCTGTCACTTTCACTCTTATGGATTTGATAGTTGAATAGACTGATCGTACCCAACATCCGAACGTTGTTCTAAGAGCTCACGAACTGTTACTTGATTTACTGTTCCTAGCCTGCTGGTGGTAAAAAGCAGTATGCACAGTCTAGGGGGGGGGGGGGGGGGGGGCTACTCGTAGTTTGCATTTGTTTTCGGATGCAAAGTTAGTTTCTTGTACGTTTCGTCGCGAAGGGAAAGGCCTGATGCCTGATGAAGACAATGTACTTTCAATCAGTGACGACCAGTGGCGTAACTATAACGTCTGGGGCCCGTGGCAAATTCGTCAGAAGGGGCTCCCTCCTCAATGTAAAGAAGTGCATCAGCGTCCCTTCTGTGCTCTAAACCAGGCCAGTAAGTGGCCCCGTAGAGCTAGGTGCCCCTGGCATTTTGCCACCCCTGCCACCCTATAGTTACGCCACTGAGGACAAAGTCGATAATAGGCCCCGGACAGGCCATATAACAGTTGAATCTGCAGCGTCGGCCCCTTCTCTCACAACGTAAATACCTTTCGCTTCCGCGAATCTTGCGCAACTTAATGTTCATGTCTTTATTTATAACTGCGTGTTATTTAATACGCTGATACCCCGAAATTGTTGTTCGCTGTATGGTAAAATGTCGTTATGCCTTGATGACGCTTGGTATTTTTTGGACAAGTTTATTTTGCCGTCGTTTCTGATGGCGCTTTGTTGATTACGGTTGGGAAATCCTGCTAATATAAATGCGAAAGTGTGACGATGTGAGTCAGTGTGGATGTTTGTTCCTTCACGCTGAAACAACGATGGATTTGGATAAAATTTGGAACGAAGATTGCACAGTTCCCGCGGGATAGCGATAGGTATGTCAAAGCTGCCTAGAGTCACAACGTAAACACTTATTGCAGAATATACTATCAACATCAGTTCTTAAGTCTAATGAATCGCTGTCGACTTAAAAGTTTACTTTAGCGACATTTACATTTGATAGGAAGTTAAAAGATGATGTAGGTACAGATATCGTGCAAAATTCTCTCCCATCGTATTATCACGGAAGTGTTATATGTTTGTTATAAATGCTACTTCAGTCAGACTCATAGACACGTCGGTATCATTCGGAAGTAATCGTGTGTTTACGATGAGAAAGGATTGTTTACTATCCCCCTTATTCCTTAATGCTCTAAAGGCTTCTGCTAACTTAGCAATCGTTTGTCCTTATCTGTGAAAGGTAAATGTCGAAGTGACAGATAAGGACAAACGATTGCTAAGTTAGCAGAAGCCTACAGAGCGTTTATGAATAAGGGGGTTAGTCCGTACGTACCACTTATATGGCCGACTGATCGTAAAGAACTACTTTGGTCTTTGTCTCTTTATACTCCAACTAGCTTTTGCCCGCGGCTTCGCACGCGTGAACCATGAGCATTTCAAAGAAGCTAGCAATTAAGCAAGCGAGCAACCAAACCTGCAAGCTTTCAAGCATGCATGCAAGTATGCAAGCAGGCATGCAAGCCTTCAAGCATGTAAGTATGCAAGCAGGCATGCAAGCAGGCATGCAAACAGGCATGCAAGCATGTAAGTATGCAAGCAGCCATGCAAGCAGGCATGCAAGCAGGCAAGCAAGCATGCATGCAAGTAAGCACCCATGCAAGCAAGCATGCAAGCATGCATGCAAGCAGGCATGCAAGCAGGCAAGCAAGCATGCAAGCAAGTGTGCAAGCAAGCATGCAAGCAAGTGTGCAAGCAAGCATGCATGCAAGTAAGCACCCATGCAAGCAAGCATGCAAGCATGCATGCAAGCAAGCGTGCAAGCAAGCATGTATGTAAGTAAGCACCCATGCAAGCAAGCATGCAAAGCAAGGACTCAAGCAAGCATGCAAGCCAGCCCCCGCATTGCCCCGCTGCCTTAATTTTTCTGAAACTGTAAATATTGCAGGATTTTTATAAAACAAAAACCTAACCTAACCTATAGGGCTGTCCTAAAATACATCCTAAATAGCTTTTGCCCGCGACTTCGTACGCGCTAAGTTGTAAAATGAAAAAATAAGTTTTTTCCCGTTCCCGTGGAAATTTTGGGGAGTGCTTTCGGAGTACACTTAAAGCCTTTAAAGAAACACACGTTATAAATGTTAAGTCTCTTTCTTTCGCTGTTTCGTCTGGAAACGTAAAATCCGGTTTTTTCCCGTCCCTGTGGGCGTTTCGGAAAATACTTTCTTAGTGTTCCCCCACACTCCCGAATAAACCTACGTGACAAATTTCAACTTTCCCCCGCTTTTCGTTTTTCCCGTTTCCGTAAGAATTTCGCCAAATAAAGCATTTCCCGAAATTCTTACGGGAACGAAGAAGAAGAATTTTGGGAAATTATCTCATAATGCTCCCCTACACTCCCCAAGGAACCCACTTGCCAAATTTCAGCTTTCTACGACCAGTAAAACGTAAAATCCTGTTTTTTTCCCGTTCCCATGGGAATTTTGGAAAGTAGGTACTCTCTTAATGCTCCTCTACACTCCCGAAGCAACATACATGCCGAATTTCAGCTTTCTGCAACCAGAAAACGAAAAGTCCCGGTTTTCCCGTTCCCGTAGGAATTTCGGGAAATCCTTTTGTAGCGCTCCCCTACACTCCCCAAGGGAAATTGAAGGCCAAATTTCAATTTTATACGACCAGTAAAACGAAAAATCGATCCCGTAGAACTGAATACATAAATCCCGTTTTTATCCCGTGGGAATTTCCAAAAAGCATTAAAACATTATTTTACTATTATAATCACCTACTTCTATGCCAAATTTGAAGAGTAGTAATTATAGTTCATAGGATTTCGTTAAACTGAATATATAAATCCTGTTTTTTTCCTTATCCCGTGGGAATTTCCAAAAATCCTGAAATAAGTTTCTTAGTTTTGTAATCACCTACTTTTGTATCAAATTTGAAGAGTCTAGTTATTATAGTTACTGAGATAGCGTCACTCGGAATCGAATATATAATTCCCGTTTTTTCCTTATCCCGTGGGAATTTCCAAAAATCCTTTCTTAGCGGATGCCTACGTCATAAGATCCACCTGCATGCCAAATTTCAGCCCGATCCGTCCAGTGGTTTGGGCTGTGCGTTGATAGATCACTATGTCAGTCAGTCAGTCAGTCAGTCAGTCACCTTTGAATTATATATATATAGATACAGTATCATTTACCCCTTACGGGGTAGACGGAGCGTAACATAACAAAACCTTAAGGCCACGTTTAGCATGATTAAGGGCGTATTGGTGGAAAGGGAAATCAAAATAGTGATGGGGTTGCTAGCCGCATCGCCTATAGCGAATTTCCTAAGTATTTCACCCATTCCCTCGATGGGCTTATACCGTATGCGCGGGAAGAGAAGCAACTGATAAATTCTATGTTTTTTTCTTTACTCCCAGACCAGCATGTCGTAATTAAATTGTTTTTATTACAAAATCCGGTTTGAGGATACCATGTCGCGAGTGAAACCAATTGGCCACGGCCTTCGCAATGATTTCGTTTGCGACTGTATGTAATTTGCGAAATTATTTAAGATAAACATACACCGTGTCTGAAATTAATTAATCCGGTATATACCTATTCGCAGGTGGTTTTGTAAGGATCGTAGATAAAAGAATACGCTTGGATTTTTCAGAATTCCTTGTTTTCAACATAAATATTTTGGGAAGACTGGACGTAAAGAACTGTAGGCTTATTACCTAACTCGCTCGCAATCGCCATCGTGTTCATTTTGACAGTTCTTGTATGAATGTGACAGCTGGCTGATTCCGATGCCAATTGTTGGCCCATACATGAACTGTCAAAATGAAAACGATGAGTTAAGTAATAAGCCTACTGATCACTCATAAAGGGGAGCCTCTCCACATTTTTGGAATTGTGTAATGTAATGTATCTGTATAACGCTTCCATGTGTGCGTCCTTAATGTCTGTCGGTTGGTTTTCTCATCCCGGTATAGTAATATCGTCAGTCACGCACACTGAGACATTTTTTAAGCAGAAGCTTAGACACACACGCATCACATCGATAATTTACAGTGAATGAGGAGATTTTAGGGGAACATAGAATTTACCAGTTGCTTCTCTTCCCGCGCAAATGATAAAAGTCCATCGAGAGAATAAGCTAAAGTCTTAGGAATCGTTATAGGCGATGCGGCTAGCGACCCATCACTATTTTGATTCCTTTTTCCACCTATACGCCTACCATCATGCTAAACGTGGCCTTAAGGTTTTGTTAGGCTCTATGTGTGTATATGAGGGGATCTTTACAATCTTTTTTGAGTAGGTACAGATGAGTCTGAAATAGGATTGGAATTCGTAACTTAGTAACAGCGCTCCCCTTTCTTATTTCAAGAAAGGAGAGTAAAAATTACATTGCGTCGAATTAATTTATGCAACGAATAATATGCATTTGCATAAAACGCCAATTTATGTTGCAAAACGCATCGTAATATGACTCGCTTGCGTAATATTTATTTTTAACATTTTGACAGTGAAAATTAATAATTGTTGTGCTAAATCTATACATAATAAATCAGTAGAAAGTTCTTGTCTGTACATTAAATAAATTCATCAAAAATAGAGTGCTAACGATTAGGGAAGAGTAATAAAATATTTTCATTTAGGTACCTATGTCTATGTTCGCTAATCTCCAAAACTGTTGGACTGATTTAAATGAAATTCTTCGTGGTGGTTCCTTATATCCCTGGTCAATATTTTAGATACTTTTAATCCCGGATAATTAAAGGGTTTCCGTTGGATAGTTAAAAAACTATAACTCTGCAGCTTAGTACACAACCACT
This sequence comes from Pandemis corylana, assembly GCA_949127965.1. Lineage (NCBI taxonomy): Eukaryota > Metazoa > Arthropoda > Insecta > Lepidoptera > Tortricidae > Pandemis > Pandemis corylana. The sequence continues at coordinate 904,698 of OX421866.1, read as the reverse complement.
AAAGCCTTATATGCCGCGGTAACATTAAACATACATACATAATTAGTTGCAATTTGGTAAACATTTAGTTTCAGTCCCAGGGACGGACCTAGGATAGTTTTTATCCCAGAAAACAGCATAAGTTCCCGCGGGATAGCGATAAGCGAATTCTGCGCGGAGTCGCGCGGGCAACAGCTAGTAATTAAATGAGAAATAAGAAACGTTTATTGTATAAAACCGTGTACAAACAAATTGGTCGTCTACTAAGCATTTTAGGGCCAGTAAGGCAGACTGCATGTTGTAATTACCAACTGTCGACTGCCCACACATTTCTATCGCAGTTGCGTGCAGTTGTACCGACTATGGAACTGCAATAGAAAATGTATGGCCAGTTGGCAGTAACGTTGCAGTTGGAATGCAGTCCGTTTGTACTGGCTGTTAGTATAAGGAGACACAACATTTCTTCGAATTAACTGTAATGTGCATTGGGGTAAATTCGAAATTGGGGGAATTTCCTAACTCGTGGATATCCACTAAACGGATGACATAATCTAGCAACGCTTACCTAGAAGCTCCAATGTCTTTGGCTTCTAGATAAGCGTTGCCAGATTATAAAATTGTTCCCCGTTTAGTGGATATCCACGATTTTCGAATTTACCCCAATGCACTATACTACCTTTGTCCCCTCGCTGTTATGTCAGAATAACAAGACATAGTTGGTCCTAAGTACATAGATACAGATATACTTAAAGTTCATTGCCTTAACGTTACGTATCCAAAGGTCATTGTATCCGCGAATTTGCTAAACAATGAGTACATTATTTGTTTTGTTTGAGTGTTGCCATCGTGGGAGATAGTGGGGGTTCTTGACCGGAGTATTAGATAAATGTTAAGTATTTAGACAGGTATCTGATTTGAGATATCAGTTTAATCAAAGATTGCAGGCGACTATTGGCACCGTGCACGACAGTAGCGCCATCTCGCAAACGCGACTTTAGGGGCGTTTGTCATTTTAGTGAATGACTGAAATAAATAACATATAGAAAGACAGCAATAGTACATTTCGATGCTAGTGCGGAAAGTATGTATCGAACGACGTTTTTAATACAGGTGCGAAAAAAAAATACATCACAGAATAAAGTAAGTTCTAACTTTGACAGTGAACATTTTTGACAAATTAAAGGCATTGTTAGCTTTCATAATTCATATCATAAGGCAATGGTCTTTTTTTTTTCAAAAACCTACTTTTTTATGTATTTTTTTTGTAATATATTACTTTGACAGGCGTTTCGGCAGCTATTCCCGCGTAACCGTTCCATTCAGACACCTTATAAGAACTGTTTTTAGGAGTTCAATATTTAAAAAATAATGAAGGCTAGTAATAAAATATAAAATCTTAATATTTTGATATTTTACATTAACAATAGGTTTTTAGTTTTATTACGTCTTGGTACAAACTAACATTATAATAGCTCTTCAGTAAGTAGTCGTGAATTGGAACAAGTACAAGTAAAAAAAAATAGAAAAGTAAATCGCACTAGTGCGCAAAAACGAACTTTTCTCACGCAAAACAACCAAAAAGAGGGCCTATACTTAACTTTTCTTTTGACCAGTAGAATGTAATTTCTGAGACGTTTTGTATTACTTATTCTATAAAATGTAATAGATGTTCTTTCATTTATTACCTTAATCGTTTTGTCTTTCAATTCTTTTTACATTTGTTTCACTCGTATTAGCGGTTAGGTAGAAAGTAAGTATGATTTTGTTTTAAAAAAAGGACTTTCTTGCCAAGTTTTTGCGGCGCATTCTCGGCGCAGTCGTGGCCAGACCAGGGCATGAATTATACGATCATTATTATTTTGTGATCCACGCACACGATCCAATATCACAAAATATTGATGCGGTTCGAATCCGGTTGTTCTGAAATCTACGATCCTATATTGACATACCAGTATCACGATAATATTGACTGTCGAATCCATGCCTATTTCTCTTGGTATTTACTTTTTATAAGTTTATTTAGGTACAAAAAAGCCGTGGTAGCCGATTCGCCCCGGCTTCGCACGGCTGCAATCAGTATTTCTAAACTATATATATTATGCGTGTATCATACATATAAACCTTCCTCTCGAATCACTCTATCTATTAAAAAAACAAATAATATCATTAATAAAGTATCATTCGATACACGAGCGGGTGTCACGTTTAAATGCAACATTGCACTTCTCACACTAACAATATAGACTCTATTCAGTCACAATACAGTCCATATTCCACGCCCTTCGGACGTCACCTTATGACGTATCTCTGACCTTCGTGTCAGATCAGTGACATTTTATTATTATGATAGTTGGTATTTGGTGCTTTATTTTCAATGAAATAAAGTACATTATTTACTATTTCGGTATTGCTAATATCAATGATTATTGTAAACAATCTTGATTCTTGACGCACGCTATGCAAACCAAAGTTTATCACGGACTTATACAGAAGTAGATGACATAAGTACGGTGACATGTATGAGGAACCAGCGTGTAAGTTTTCGAATAAGAACAAGTACCGGAATTTCAGTCGATAATGTCTACGTTGTCTCTTCTCAAGTTCGTACAAATCACCATTTTCACAAAACATTTCAGGAAACTGGGACATCATGCCGAGATGAGACCTATTTGGTCTGTAGAGTTTTTGCTGAAGAAATGAGGTTTTTGACACCATTTTTTATTTGAGCATTATAAAATAAATGTGTTGAAGATTTGAGGTATATGATCATTGATCAATTCATGAAATCATAGAACCGTATATGGCAGTTTTGTTTACTTGTCCACTAATTCTATATCAGGAGACATTAGGCATTGCGTGTGTTGTCCTGCTCGCACAGACATCGCGTGGATGAGACAAACGCTACGCTACACTAGTTCCAACTTCGCCTCTTGGCACGACTTCTAACTCTTCACATTTCGTTGTGCAGTGCCCACTAAAGAACATCTTCCCTGCAGCAGTTATCGATTCTTCTAGACATGTGGCTTGCCCGCTCCCACTTTGGCAAACAAGTCATTTGGTATCACTTCTGTGTTGTCAGCCAGAGACACAACTTTACTTCGGCACCTATAGATGACGATATTGACGAGTATGTCTCCTGCGAATCCCATAGACGCGTGGTGTTTTGGTGTGAGGAATCCGCAAAATGCTGAGATTTCATTTGCTTGGGGTTCCCAGCCCTAGCACCACCAATTCATAGCTCAGTGCCACTCGTTTCTTGGACAGAAATTGTCTTTCACAGATGTTTTATAGCATCTTTTCTTGCGCGATCTAACCCTTTTCATTTTCATAAAAGATTGTTGGCATGTCATATAGAAAGTCGTCTGTATAGAATGACTTCTGACTTAAACTCGTTTGAATCGAAATATGCTGAATATCTCCAGGACTTAAGACAGTATAATAGAAATCTGCTGTATTTTAATTACGTGAATACTTTAAAGTAGGTAATTGAGTTGTTGAACGGGAATCGTGTGAGACGGAAAAATGTAAAACCCATGGTTAAACGTACTGAATAATAGTGATTTGACATATGGTTTAGAAAGGCATGGATTTGAGCCCAAGCTGACCTCTTTGAGTTTATCGGAATTTATTTGTGGAATTTCGAATTTACTTTGAGCTTTTTGATGAAGGAAAAATATCATGAGGACTCCATGGATTTTCGAAGCAGTTCTTTGGTGTGTGATGTTCTCATTCCTCACTTGGCCCTTGTTGTAACAGCCCAAACCGTCTCTTAGTTGGATTGTTATTGTTGTTGTCAAAAATAAATACTTACCTTAACGTTTCTTTTCAGAAAACCTCCGCCGCCTCCAAAGAAGATCTTCGAATACCTAAACAAACACGTCGTAGGGCAAGAATACGCTAAGAAGGTACTCTCCGTTGCCGTCTACAACCATTACAAGCGCATATACAACAACGTGACCAGCGGAGCACCGACCGACGCCCACCATCCCTTACATCACACGCATAGAGGTTGGTACACTTACAAGGATGTCGTCAATGTAAATTTCAGATATTACTCCTTCTGCGTCTTGAGGGTCCTGTTCGCTATCTCGTTCTGCCCTCGTCCTTTACCGTTTGACAGAAAAGCACGGAAGGAAGAAACTTTTTTAAAGCTTCTCTTTCTTTCTTTTTTCAATAAATGTTTACTGCGAAAATCAGGACGGGCAGATCTCATGCAAACAAGCGAAAGAGCGATATGATACGCGCACGTCACGGACCATTTTCAGAATTTTAAAAAGTCCGTGGACCCCTGATATAGGTTATTGTGATAAGAAAACAAAGAACTTATATTATAGAAATACTCTTAAAGTATGTCAAGGGTAACTGTGTTAACTGCGGATCCCTGGCACACGTGCTACATCCATGGACCACTTTAAAACCCTGCATTACGGTGTGGTGGTGTGCATTTCCTTCGCACAGTGTCATTACATTGTTAGTGTGGTTTTCACTACGTTTAGTAAAGCAGACCAGAACTAATCCGTGTCGAAGGTCGATACTTCGGCGACAAATCGATTGGCTACACTCTCACGTCTCTCGAAAGTGGATCGGTTTTTCCGTTGAAGCAACCGTTTAGAATGGCATCTTAAGTCTACTTTGCTTACATCACTGAGATGCTTAAATACTTTACGTTTCTTTACTAAATTGCTTACTTTCATTCGCCATTTTGTTGCCAGCATCAGCTTTCAAATCTACAACTCGCATAGCGTTCGGAGACCTCACGCTGCACTAGCGCCTCTTGCGGCGAATTCACACGTGACAGCTTTTATGACACATCGTGAAATAGACGGATTACACTCTAGGACATTGTTTCTTAACCTTTTCTAGTCACGGTTCCCTAACGAATCATAGGTACACAATTATGTGGGACCTCCAATAAAAAGGAAATCGGAGCGTAGCGATGACATTCGGTGGCATTTATATGTTATAAAATGGTCTAGAGATGATGCTGACCCCCATATACACCTACCTAGGGGTCCGCGGACCACAGGTTAAGGAACACTGTTCTAGGACTTAAATTGTTGAGCCACTGTGGAAATCCGCCGTATTGACATTGCCAATAATTTTCAACGCCGTTTATTTTGACCCAATTTTTTTATTATCACTGGAAGACAAATAAAACTTTAGGGTCGCGGGCTTGAGGTAAATTTGAACTTTTGGCCGCTAGGCCATTAGATTAAGCACCTTAACCTTATTGCCTGGCGGCCAAAAGTTTAAATTTATCTGAAGCCCGCTACCCTAAAGTTTTATTTGCCTAAGACGTTGAGGCAGCATCTCAACTTACGCAGCCTTGGTCCGAGGCTGCCTCTAGTGGATAAGCACCTATAACCGCCTGCATTAGTGCAATTGACGTGATATGTTGCAGATCTGTTGCACCTCAGCCACGGCAACAACAACAACGCCGGCGCCGACGTGCTCGAGCGACAACACCACGAGCTGAGGCTCGACAAGAGCAACGTGCTGCTGCTCGGGCCCACGGGGTGTGGTAAGTTGGCTAACTAATCTGTTGCATTCAGCCATGGCAACAACAGGCGCTGGCGTGCTAGAGCGACAACACCAGGAGCTATATCGAAGAAAAAAATGCGATGCCACGCACAAACATCGACGTTAAACTTATAACCACACTTTTTTAGCGTTGGGGGTGAAAAATAACGAGGAAAAATCTCAAGTGTTTAATTTAACTAAGTCAATCACCTAAAATACTCTAGACTCCAAAATTCTAAAATTTTTTTTCGAAACTACCAGCGTATTCGGAAAGACCATATTTGCCAAGAAGAATGCACCGCAAGAAACTTGGGGGCCGTCCATTAATCACGTGATCTTTTTTTAAGCATTTTTTAACCCCCCCTCCCCCTTGGTGATACATGGTGAGGTTTAAGACTACCCCCCCACCCCCCATCCAACATCACGTGTATTTTTCGTATCTACAAAAAATCTTAAATTTGTTAGAACTAGAATTGTCTTGCGCGCGCAAGCGCGCGTGTTGAATTTATATATTAATTTGGTATCGTATATGTCATGATATGGTGGGAACTATAGCCCAAACCCTCCAATACACGGAGGAGGCCTATGCCATGAGGCACGCCGAATTACGCGACAATTTGATAATAAAAACAATAAATAAAAAAAATGAAATTGTAGCGAATTCGGAATAAAAAGGCTATTATTATTATTATTATGTCATGATATATTTTTGTGTCATTTAACTATAATACATGTATCTAACTGTAATTTAAAAATCGCGCGTTTGAAAAAATAATGAAAAAATAAATACACGTGATATCTTACTACACCCCCCCCTCCCCCCTTGTGACATTTCGTGATTTTTGTCAAACCCCTCCCCCCCCCTTTCAAGCCTCACGTGATTAATGGACGGCCCCTTGGCTGTAAGTAATTTTTTCAAAATAAAATACATTAAGCTACTACAATAAATTCTACTTAAATTAAATACACTTATAAAAGGGATGTATAAGGTCCCCGAGCCTTAAATTATATTAGGTCTGTTCTAGTCCAGAGTTATCCTAATCCTAATATAGTATATAATTAGTATAAAATAAAAAATTTAGGGGGCTGGCATTTTTTTGAGTGTTGCTCAGTTGCCCCCCTTGTATTTTAAGTCCATACTGGTCTGGGAGTAAACAAAAAAACATAGAATGTACCAGTTGCGTCTCTTCCCGCGCAGATGGTAAAAGCCCATCGAGGGAATGGGCGAACATGTTATAGGCGATGCGGCTAGGAACCCATCACTATTTTGATTCCCCTTTCCACCTATACGACCACAATCATGATTAACGTGGCCTTTAGGTCTTGATACCTTAAGCTCGGTCTACCTCGTTAGGGATAAAGACGTGATGTATGTATGTATTTATCAAATGATAGTGTAATTTGTTCTGCAATCACATCACGTAAATGCAACGTTGGGACTAAAATAGACATTATAATTTTAGAATCGTACACGGCCAAAGTATGAATGTTGTTTACTTGGGTGTTGCCAGTTTTTTTAGCACGTGTAGTTATTTTGCCAAGTATCTGTTGTAGTATTTCAGTGCAAGTGATATAATATGAATGAAAATGAAATACCTATGTCATCAGTAGAGTGCCAAAGAAACGTAAGCTGAATAAGGAAGCGAAAAATCCATTCTCGTCCCGCGCAGATGTTAAAAGCCCATCGAGGGAATGGGCGAAATTCTTGATCATGTTATAGGCGATGCGGCTAGCAACCCATCACTATTTTGATTCCTTTTTCCACATATGGTGGCACATCACTATTTTTGAATTGCAAACAAAACAGGCAACACGTGATGTTATTTTGGTAACCGATATAAAAGGATACACTTGAGTCTTTTAAAACGCAATATCCTTTTAATTTGCAAGTTCTATTCAGGCAGTAAAATAATCGGAATATTAATCAGGATTGGGTGTCAAGGTCTATCGACCTTACTACAAACTAAGGTTTAACTTCTATCAAGGTTGCTTAGCGATATGTTTTCCGTATCGGGCCTTTATATTCGTGTGTATAATTAATCTGGAACAATTTAGGGAGTGGTTTTATCGTTTTATTTAACTTGCAATGTAAATTTCTAAAAGACACAAAAAAAAACGAAAATTAAAGCTAGGGACTCGAACCCGGATCCTAGTAATTCCGTGACGCGTGCTATACCCCTACACCACCCATGGCAGGTAGGTAAGCCTTCGAATTTTTCTATCTGTTACTAGCTGTCATGTGACCTTGCAATGTATGTAAATGTATTGTTTGTCCGGATGGAATCTTGCGACTCAATATTGAAGCGGATATCTTCATGAACTGAAATTTTGCATACTTGTGTAAGTCAGATGTGTCAGGTCAGGAGCGTCTCCGCAGGAGGGAACTCTTCAACGGTTGGTCAGTTTGATTTGAAATTTGGTATACGTGATGTTAAATGGATAACAACGCAAGTACATTAACAAAAAGTAGGTACATGATCAAAGAACAAACATGGAATGTACCAGTTGCTTCTCTTTTCGCGCTGATGGTAACGCCGAAGGAATGGGCGAAAATCTTAGGAATCATGTTATAGGCGATACAGCTTGCAACTCATCGCTATTTTGACTCAACCTTTCCACCTGCACGCCCACAATCATGCCAAACGTTTTAGGTCTTGTTACGGAAGTCTATCCCGTAAGAGACAAAGACGTGATTTATGTATGTATGTTGGCTATACGCCTCCAATTTTTCCCCATTGAGCCTCATTTGCCGTGGCTCCCCCCAGATTCGGCCCGAGGTCGAGCATCTATCGTCTGAACCCGTTGGTTGGGGCTGCCGACTCCTCTTTCCGAGTTGGTACTTTAGTCTACTGTTACCCCTACAATTTGTGTCGTTTCCAGGTAAAACTCTGCTGGCGCAGACGATAGCGCAGTGCCTGGACGTGCCGTTCGCGATCTGCGACTGCACCACTCTCACGCAGGCCGGCTACGTCGGCGAGGACATAGAGAGCGTCATCGCTAAGTTGCTGCAGGACGCCAACTTCAAGTTAGTACAGGCTGCCAGTTATGCAGACGGACGGGGAGGAGGCGGCGGCAGGTTGCCTCTGCCCTCCCCTAGTGGTGCCTGCTGGCGGGGGGTGGGGATCCCTAGCCCGCAGAGGCCCACGAGTCTAGGGGGGACCAGGTATTTCCGGCCCCCCTCTCTTGGTGCAGGAGCCCCGGCATATAGGCTGGGGCGGCCGGTGGGGCGTACGCGGTGACACCCTCATGCTCCCGCGCGCAATTTTATTGATAGTTAAAAAGATCTTGGCTCAGAGCGCAAGAAGCCGTACTCTCCGCTTAAACCCAGGAGTCTCTTAAATAAGTCAGTGTAGACCTGGCTACAACCCTCGGAGCCCTACAATACCGTCGATCGACATCGATCGATTGGTGTAATAGGGTTGGTCTAGTACATCGCTGCCCAACCCTAGGCCCGCGTGCCAAAGTGTGGCCCGCGAACGAATTTTAAATGGCCCGCCGCCCGCGTGAGTAAGTTTCAAACTTGCAAAATCATTCTGCACTAAAAACCGTTCTTTCAGAAAAAATATCTTCAAAGTCAGAAACTTCTTCAGAATACTTTGCACATTTCTGGAAATTGGTACCAAAAGAAGATGATATTTTAATATAAGAAATAACAAAAATACGAACTGTCAGTGGTCAGTGCGGCCCGCCTGTGATTTTTGAATCATCCAATTTGCCCGACTGTTGAAAAGGTTGAGCAGCCTTGGTCTATTAGAAACTATAGATCGACGTCGACTGTTCCATTCTACCATTTATTCATGAACGCTCTGTGGGCTTCTGCATACTTGGCAATCGTTTGTCCTTATCTGTCACTTTGACATTTACCTTTCACAGATAAGGACAAACGATTGCTAAGTTAGCAGAAGCCTATAGAGCGTTTGCGAATAAGGGGGATAGTCATTCCCGTGCTGGTCTGGGAGTAAAGAGAAATAACATTGCGTGGTTTTATGGAGCCACGAAACAAGTGAGAATTCTTTAGGCATCTTACCGAATTTTCTCGAAAAATTATTCTATTTTGAGCATGTCTCACCACTCTCTGTTAAGTTAACAGTTATATTGAGTGTCAGTTATCTATAATGAGACTGTCAGAGACTGTCTGATTCGTAGTACCTAATAAATAACTGGCACTTAAGATAACTGGACAGGCCCGTAGGATATTAAAATTGCGTTCCTAATGTCAACTTAATAATTAGTATGTCAACTTAATAAATAGTAGACAAGATATCAAACTATAAATTTTACTTTCAATCTACCTAAGTATTAATTATTAGAGTACGGAATACAAAATGCTACACGGTCAGCTGATGCGAGCTATAGGCGCCGCCATGTTGGCCTTGGCTGCTCTGCCGAGCGCCTGTCACTTTATCCCCACTCCGCGGCCGGTTGTAATGTACCAGTTGCTTCTCTTCCCGCGCAGACTGTAAAAGCCCATCAAGGGAGTAGGGAATGGGCAGAAATCAACCCATCACTTCACTTATACGCTCCCAATCTTGCTAAGCGTGGCTTTTAGGTGTTCTAAATTTAGTGATGTCCCGGATTCACAGTTTATTTGTTTGTTGTTCCAGTGTGGAGCGAGCGCAGACCGGGATAGTGTTTCTGGATGAGGTGGACAAAATCGGTGCCGTGCCCGGGATACACCAGTTAAGAGATGTCGGAGGTATGTATAGATGTTGTCACGATAAACGTGGCCTCTAGGTCTACCCTAGGTTCTGTTTACGCCATCTGTTTGAATGATCTATACGACACAATTACAAACTGCCGGTGGAACAGTTACTGCTAATTTGAAGAAGTTTTGTATAAAATTTCATTTATAAGGCGGCTTTACATTGGCCAGTTTTAAGGATAGAAACTTGTCTGCAGGCGAGGGCGTCCAGCAAGGCATGCTGAAGATGCTGGAGGGCGCCGTGGTGTCTGTCCCGGAGCGCAACTCGCGCAAGCTGCGCGGCGACGCCGTGCAGGTCGACACCACCAACATACTGTTCGTGGCCAGCGGCGCCTACAACGGGCTCGACAGGCAAGTCGCTACCTAAGCCCAGACATTGTCGTAAATGTCGTCATTGTATTCTAAGTCGCAAACACGAAGGGCCTCGTTGACGGCCGGGTTGCATTGCAGGCGCGGTTCTCTGAACGTAAATCGGATTGCTGGAGTGTTTTTAATTTGTTTTTGACTTTTTAAAAAGTCAAAGAGACTGTGGAATAATTAATAATAATGTCGTACAGCGATGGCTGAGGATTGCGCGTTTTGTTCGAGTAACGTTTTTATCGATGTCTCCAATAGCTTACGGTGACAGATGACATAAAAAAAAATTGAGTAAAAAGGCGGGAACGGGAAAAAACCACCCTAAGTTGCGAGGAAGTTTAGTGCCAAATTTCTAAGTAACAGAACACGAAGGACCTTGTTGACGGCCGAATTGAATTACATTGCAGGCGCGATTTTCTGACCATAAATCGGATTGCTGGACTGATTTTCATTTGTTTTTGACTTTTTAAAAAGTCAAAGAAACTATGGAATAATGAATAATAATGTCGTACAGCGGTGGCTGAGGATTGCGCGTTTTGTTCGAGTCTATTTAACCCTAAAAAACCACCCTAAGTTGCTAGGAAGTTCATGTGTGTGTACGATGCAAATGAAACGGATTAAAATTTGCGTTATTTCGAACTCTTTTCATTTCTTTAAACACACGAATAAAAAACTCGATTTATTGATACCGTCGATAAACGTTGATCTTTCCTTAAGACTTGTCAAAAGCCGTACCCACCAAAGTTATAGCTACTGGTAATGTACTGTATAAGAGTAAATTGATGATGGAAACACCTTCTAAACGTATTCGTATTAAATTATTTAAAGGCAAAAATATATAACAGTAATTCAAACAATGGTGGCACAAGACATACTGACTGCTGTATAGATTCTTCTTCTTGAGGTGCCATCTCCTACCGGAGGTCGGCTATCATCAGTGCTATCTTTAATTTCGACACAGCAGCTCGGAACAGTGAGCTTGTGCTAAGGTTGAACCATGTCCGTAGATTCTTAAGCCACGAAGTACGCCTTCCGGGTGGTCGCTTTCCCTGGATTTTCCCCTGCACGATGAGTTGAAGCAGGTCGTATTTATCACTACGCATTATGTGACTGATACTGCAGCTTGCGTTTCTTGACAGTTTTCAAAATCTCTACCTCTTTGTTTACCATCCGCAAAACCTATTCTATCCGTCCACGATATCTTCAGAATTCGTTTTGTTGTTGCTCATATTTTGGGTAAAGGTTCATGATTCTACACGGTACAAAAGAACCGAAAACACATAGCAACGTGCCAAACGCACTCTGGTAGATATCTTTAACGATCGATTGCAAAGGAGATGGCGTAGCTTCAGAAAAGCGTTACGCGCCTGCTCTATCCGGCACGTAGCAAAAAGTAAAACAGGCCGCAAACCAGCCAGTAGCTCAGTAGCCTAGGGCTCTTCAAGGCTAGAGTGAATAGGCTATTACTGAACCAGTGAGTTACGCCTTTGGCCTCATCTGCACCTTCCACCAATGAGATAGAGGTCAATCACTGGTCAGTTCGTAATAAAAAAAAAAGGCAACAAACGTTATATAATGTATGTTATGTGTTCCGTGCAGGCTGGTGCAGAGGCGCAACAACGAGAAGTACCTCGGCTTCGGCGCTTGGGACGCACGGTCGGGACGCCGCGCTGCTCTGCAGGTACAGTAACTGGCTCACATCCGTTTATAAAGTTGCAAATTTACTATAAACCATTCTGAATTTCGCGTCCCTCATAGAACGGTAGATTGTATCAAATATCGCATTAAAATGCTCACCAGGGACGAGAGATGGCGCTGTTTTGCAATGATAGATTTTATCTAAGAATTGAGAATTTTAATTCCCGATTTTTATATTTATTTTGACGGTTTACCCGTTATGAATTATATTTCTACTAGCTTCTGCCCGCGACTTTGTCTGCGTAGAATTATACATAAAAACCTTCCTCCTGAATCACTCTATCTATTAAAAAAAACCGCATCAAAATCCGTTGTGTAGTTTTGAAGATATAAGCATACATAGGGACATAGGGACATAAGGACATGGGGACAGAGAAAGCGACTTTGTTTTATACTATGTAGTGATGATACAATACTGGAACACTTGGAAAAATCCGAAAAGTAGCTATAGCCGGGAATCTAGTAGACTTTATACATCTCTACTATAGATTATATATAATTTAAGGCTCGGGGACCTTATGCATGCTTTTATAAATGTATTTAAGAATTTAAGTATTGTAGTAGCTTAATGTATTTTATTTTGAAAAAATGACTCTGCTATGTTTCTTGCGGCGAATTCTTCTTGGCAATGATGGTCTTTCCGAATGCGCTGGTAGTTTCAAAAAAGACATGTAAAAAGTGCCCCTGCTTTTACCTCTACACCACCCATGGCTGATTCTCGATTCTCTGTTGGAGTTACATTTTAATTCAGTCCTAAATTGGCAACACTGGCTACAGTCAGACGGCATGACTTGGAAGTGTATGAAAACTGAAGCTAAAGGCTATCTTTGTGTGCGTAGCCACACACAACTGTACGTTAGTCCTGTCTGTACGTAGTTCACGGACGTTATTTACATAAGCATGCTGTAGGCATGTGTGCATTTTTGTAGGCGAGTCGGTTCGCTGCTTTTTGGTATCGTGTCGTCCATCGGTACGGCGAAATTCGAGCGCTTAGGTTTCCGTAAGAAGGTTTGAAGTTTTATAATAAGTTTGGTTAGTAAAAAATAATAAATAATAATTATTAGCACATGTCGGCTCCCTACAACTCTAATATCCGCAGCAAAAGGCGCTCTGACATAGTATTTAAGATACTCCGCACCAATCATGCTTTTAGGCGCAAATTCTCCTCGTTTTTGGGTCCCTTCCTTTACAATAAAATTAACAGACTCCTTAATATTTATGACTCAAACTATGGCAACTGTAAAGTCACTCTGTCAGGGTGGTTGCAAAGTTTGTCTTACGAGGAAACCGAAAACCTGCTGAAGATAGTTGTATAACTTAGTTAATTAACTATTTATCATTAGGTAACCCTTAGTTTAATATGTGATAAAAATGCTGATTTCTAACTTTGTACAGAAAATAATACTCCCTGTATCAATTAATATTTAATCATAGACCCTATCTTTTGCCTAAGATACAGGGTACTCTCGTATCCTAGTTTAGGCATTTAATTTAATTACTCTACGCACAGTTTATAATATACTCTCGTTGTAAGCGCAGGCACACTTGTTTTATGTCGAGTCATTAGTTTAGTTCTTAACTTTGTTGTGTACTTACTAATACATAGATAGACATAATATAGTGCTTACTAACCATTTATAATTTATTTGTACAATTGATTATTTTAATAAATAATTTGAATTTGAATTTGAATTTGAATTAAATATGGACTTAGTAGTAGTATGTATTGTACGTAGGTATGGTTATAAGGCATTGCTTATGTGCTTTTAGGGAATGAGCGCGCCTGCTTACAAGTGACGGCATAGTGCTGAATCTTATTATTTTATGCTCTTATATCGTCCTATATACGTCACCTGGTGGTTCATATGACCCACATTTTTTGTACGTGGGCCTGTAGTCTATATACTTGCCTCGGCCAGAATAGCATTGCTGGCTTCGTATTATTAAACGGACTCGCAAGTTAGTCCGTTCAAACCAATACTCAGCCAGCAATTGCCTACTTCCTGGCCTAGACAGTAATGTACTATTATTTTGGCCCTCAAGTATGTTGTTGTAACAGCAGTGTTGTAATGTTTGTTGCAGGCGGCGGCCGCGGACGCGTCGCCGCTGGACTCGGCGGCGCTGGAGAACGAGGAGCGCGACGCCTGGCTGCGCAAGGTGCAGGCGCGGGACCTCATCGACTTCGGGATGATCCCGGTGAGACATTATATTGCAGGCGGCGGCCGCGGACGCGTCGCCGCTGGACTCGGCGGCGCTGGAGAACGAGGAGCGCGACGCCTGGCTGCGCAAGGTGCAGGCGCGGGACCTCATCGACTTCGGGATGATCCCGGTGAGACATTATATTGCAGGCGGCGGCCGCGGACGCGTCGCCGCTGGACTCGGCGGCGCTGGAGAACGAGGAGCGCGACGCCTGGCTGCGCAAGGTGCAGGCGCGGGACCTCATCGACTTCGGGATGATCCCGGTGAGACATTATATTGCAGGCGGCGGCCGCGGACGCGTCGCCGCTGGACTCGGCGGCGCTGGAGAACGAGGAGCGCGACGCCTGGCTGCGCAAGGTGCAGGCGCGGGACCTCATCGACTTCGGGATGATCCCGGTGAGACATTATATTGCAGGCGGCGGCCGCGGACGCGTCGCCGCTGGACTCGGCGGCGCTGGAGAACGAGGAGCGCGACGCCTGGCTGCGCAAGGTGCAGGCGCGGGACCTCATCGACTTCGGGATGATCCCGGTGAGACATTATATTGCAGGCGGCGGCCGCGGACGCGTCGCCGCTGGACTCGGCGGCGCTGGAGAACGAGGAGCGCGACGCCTGGCTGCGCAAGGTGCAGGCGCGGGACCTCATCGACTTCGGGATGATCCCGGTGAGACATTATATTGCAGGCGGCGGCCGCGGACGCGTCGCCGCTGGACTCGGCGGCGCTGGAGAACGAGGAGCGCGACGCCTGGCTGCGCAAGGTGCAGGCGCGGGACCTCATCGACTTCGGGATGATCCCGGTGAGACATTATATTGCAGGCGGCGGCCGCGGACGCGTCGCCGCTGGACTCGGCGGCGCTGGAGAACGAGGAGCGCGACGCCTGGCTGCGCAAGGTGCAGGCGCGGGACCTCATCGACTTCGGGATGATCCCGGTGAGACATTATATTGCAGGCGGCGGCCGCGGACGCGTCGCCGCTGGACTCGGCGGCGCTGGAGAACGAGGAGCGCGACGCCTGGCTGCGCAAGGTGCAGGCGCGGGACCTCATCGACTTCGGGATGATCCCGGTGAGACATTATATTGCAGGCGGCGGCCGCGGACGCGTCGCCGCTGGACTCGGCGGCGCTGGAGAACGAGGAGCGCGACGCCTGGCTGCGCAAGGTGCAGGCGCGGGACCTCATCGACTTCGGGATGATCCCGGTGAGACATTATATTGCAGGCGGCGGCCGCGGACGCGTCGCCGCTGGACTCGGCGGCGCTGGAGAACGAGGAGCGCGACGCCTGGCTGCGCAAGGTGCAGGCGCGGGACCTCATCGACTTCGGGATGATCCCGGTGAGACATTATATTGCAGGCGGCGGCCGCGGACGCGTCGCCGCTGGACTCGGCGGCGCTGGAGAACGAGGAGCGCGACGCCTGGCTGCGCAAGGTGCAGGCGCGGGACCTCATCGACTTCGGGATGATCCCGGTGAGACATTATATTGCAGGCGGCGGCCGCGGACGCGTCGCCGCTGGACTCGGCGGCGCTGGAGAACGAGGAGCGCGACGCCTGGCTGCGCAAGGTGCAGGCGCGGGACCTCATCGACTTCGGGATGATCCCGGTGAGACATTATATTGCAGGCGGCGGCCGCGGACGCGTCGCCGCTGGACTCGGCGGCGCTGGAGAACGAGGAGCGCGACGCCTGGCTGCGCAAGGTGCAGGCGCGGGACCTCATCGACTTCGGGATGATCCCGGTGAGACATTATATTGCAGGCGGCGGCCGCGGACGCGTCGCCGCTGGACTCGGCGGCGCTGGAGAACGAGGAGCGCGACGCCTGGCTGCGCAAGGTGCAGGCGCGGGACCTCATCGACTTCGGGATGATCCCGGTGAGACATTATATTGCAGGCGGCGGCCGCGGACGCGTCGCCGCTGGACTCGGCGGCGCTGGAGAACGAGGAGCGCGACGCCTGGCTGCGCAAGGTGCAGGCGCGGGACCTCATCGACTTCGGGATGATCCCGGTGAGACATTATATTGCAGGCGGCGGCCGCGGACGCGTCGCCGCTGGACTCGGCGGCGCTGGAGAACGAGGAGCGCGACGCCTGGCTGCGCAAGGTGCAGGCGCGGGACCTCATCGACTTCGGGATGATCCCGGTGAGACATTATATTGCAGGCGGCGGCCGCGGACGCGTCGCCGCTGGACTCGGCGGCGCTGGAGAACGAGGAGCGCGACGCCTGGCTGCGCAAGGTGCAGGCGCGGGACCTCATCGACTTCGGGATGATCCCGGTGAGACATTATATTGCAGGCGGCGGCCGCGGACGCGTCGCCGCTGGACTCGGCGGCGCTGGAGAACGAGGAGCGCGACGCCTGGCTGCGCAAGGTGCAGGCGCGGGACCTCATCGACTTCGGGATGATCCCGGTGAGACATTATATTGCAGGCGGCGGCCGCGGACGCGTCGCCGCTGGACTCGGCGGCGCTGGAGAACGAGGAGCGCGACGCCTGGCTGCGCAAGGTGCAGGCGCGGGACCTCATCGACTTCGGGATGATCCCGGTGAGACATTATATTGCAGGCGGCGGCCGCGGACGCGTCGCCGCTGGACTCGGCGGCGCTGGAGAACGAGGAGCGCGACGCCTGGCTGCGCAAGGTGCAGGCGCGGGACCTCATCGACTTCGGGATGATCCCGGTGAGACATTATATTGCAGGCGGCGGCCGCGGACGCGTCGCCGCTGGACTCGGCGGCGCTGGAGAACGAGGAGCGCGACGCCTGGCTGCGCAAGGTGCAGGCGCGGGACCTCATCGACTTCGGGATGATCCCGGTGAGACATTATATTGCAGGCGGCGGCCGCGGACGCGTCGCCGCTGGACTCGGCGGCGCTGGAGAACGAGGAGCGCGACGCCTGGCTGCGCAAGGTGCAGGCGCGGGACCTCATCGACTTCGGGATGATCCCGGTGAGACATTATATTGCAGGCGGCGGCCGCGGACGCGTCGCCGCTGGACTCGGCGGCGCTGGAGAACGAGGAGCGCGACGCCTGGCTGCGCAAGGTGCAGGCGCGGGACCTCATCGACTTCGGGATGATCCCGGTGAGACATTATATTGCAGGCGGCGGCCGCGGACGCGTCGCCGCTGGACTCGGCGGCGCTGGAGAACGAGGAGCGCGACGCCTGGCTGCGCAAGGTGCAGGCGCGGGACCTCATCGACTTCGGGATGATCCCGGTGAGACATTATATTGCAGGCGGCGGCCGCGGACGCGTCGCCGCTGGACTCGGCGGCGCTGGAGAACGAGGAGCGCGACGCCTGGCTGCGCAAGGTGCAGGCGCGGGACCTCATCGACTTCGGGATGATCCCGGTGAGACATTATATTGCAGGCGGCGGCCGCGGACGCGTCGCCGCTGGACTCGGCGGCGCTGGAGAACGAGGAGCGCGACGCCTGGCTGCGCAAGGTGCAGGCGCGGGACCTCATCGACTTCGGGATGATCCCGGTGAGACATTATATTGCAGGCGGCGGCCGCGGACGCGTCGCCGCTGGACTCGGCGGCGCTGGAGAACGAGGAGCGCGACGCCTGGCTGCGCAAGGTGCAGGCGCGGGACCTCATCGACTTCGGGATGATCCCGGTGAGACATTATATTGCAGGCGGCGGCCGCGGACGCGTCGCCGCTGGACTCGGCGGCGCTGGAGAACGAGGAGCGCGACGCCTGGCTGCGCAAGGTGCAGGCGCGGGACCTCATCGACTTCGGGATGATCCCGGTGAGACATTATATTGCAGGCGGCGGCCGCGGACGCGTCGCCGCTGGACTCGGCGGCGCTGGAGAACGAGGAGCGCGACGCCTGGCTGCGCAAGGTGCAGGCGCGGGACCTCATCGACTTCGGGATGATCCCGGTGAGACATTATATTGCAGGCGGCGGCCGCGGACGCGTCGCCGCTGGACTCGGCGGCGCTGGAGAACGAGGAGCGCGACGCCTGGCTGCGCAAGGTGCAGGCGCGGGACCTCATCGACTTCGGGATGATCCCGGTGAGACATTATATTGCAGGCGGCGGCCGCGGACGCGTCGCCGCTGGACTCGGCGGCGCTGGAGAACGAGGAGCGCGACGCCTGGCTGCGCAAGGTGCAGGCGCGGGACCTCATCGACTTCGGGATGATCCCGGTGAGACATTATATTGCAGGCGGCGGCCGCGGACGCGTCGCCGCTGGACTCGGCGGCGCTGGAGAACGAGGAGCGCGACGCCTGGCTGCGCAAGGTGCAGGCGCGGGACCTCATCGACTTCGGGATGATCCCGGTGAGACATTATATTGCAGGCGGCGGCCGCGGACGCGTCGCCGCTGGACTCGGCGGCGCTGGAGAACGAGGAGCGCGACGCCTGGCTGCGCAAGGTGCAGGCGCGGGACCTCATCGACTTCGGGATGATCCCGGTGAGACATTATATTGCAGGCGGCGGCCGCGGACGCGTCGCCGCTGGACTCGGCGGCGCTGGAGAACGAGGAGCGCGACGCCTGGCTGCGCAAGGTGCAGGCGCGGGACCTCATCGACTTCGGGATGATCCCGGTGAGACATTATATTGCAGGCGGCGGCCGCGGACGCGTCGCCGCTGGACTCGGCGGCGCTGGAGAACGAGGAGCGCGACGCCTGGCTGCGCAAGGTGCAGGCGCGGGACCTCATCGACTTCGGGATGATCCCGGTGAGACATTATATTGCAGGCGGCGGCCGCGGACGCGTCGCCGCTGGACTCGGCGGCGCTGGAGAACGAGGAGCGCGACGCCTGGCTGCGCAAGGTGCAGGCGCGGGACCTCATCGACTTCGGGATGATCCCGGTGAGACATTATATTGCAGGCGGCGGCCGCGGACGCGTCGCCGCTGGACTCGGCGGCGCTGGAGAACGAGGAGCGCGACGCCTGGCTGCGCAAGGTGCAGGCGCGGGACCTCATCGACTTCGGGATGATCCCGGTGAGACATTATATTGCAGGCGGCGGCCGCGGACGCGTCGCCGCTGGACTCGGCGGCGCTGGAGAACGAGGAGCGCGACGCCTGGCTGCGCAAGGTGCAGGCGCGGGACCTCATCGACTTCGGGATGATCCCGGTGAGACATTATATTGCAGGCGGCGGCCGCGGACGCGTCGCCGCTGGACTCGGCGGCGCTGGAGAACGAGGAGCGCGACGCCTGGCTGCGCAAGGTGCAGGCGCGGGACCTCATCGACTTCGGGATGATCCCGGTGAGACATTATATTGCAGGCGGCGGCCGCGGACGCGTCGCCGCTGGACTCGGCGGCGCTGGAGAACGAGGAGCGCGACGCCTGGCTGCGCAAGGTGCAGGCGCGGGACCTCATCGACTTCGGGATGATCCCGGTGAGACATTATATTGCAGGCGGCGGCCGCGGACGCGTCGCCGCTGGACTCGGCGGCGCTGGAGAACGAGGAGCGCGACGCCTGGCTGCGCAAGGTGCAGGCGCGGGACCTCATCGACTTCGGGATGATCCCGGTGAGACATTATATTGCAGGCGGCGGCCGCGGACGCGTCGCCGCTGGACTCGGCGGCGCTGGAGAACGAGGAGCGCGACGCCTGGCTGCGCAAGGTGCAGGCGCGGGACCTCATCGACTTCGGGATGATCCCGGTGAGACATTATATTGCAGGCGGCGGCCGCGGACGCGTCGCCGCTGGACTCGGCGGCGCTGGAGAACGAGGAGCGCGACGCCTGGCTGCGCAAGGTGCAGGCGCGGGACCTCATCGACTTCGGGATGATCCCGGTGAGACATTATATTGCAGGCGGCGGCCGCGGACGCGTCGCCGCTGGACTCGGCGGCGCTGGAGAACGAGGAGCGCGACGCCTGGCTGCGCAAGGTGCAGGCGCGGGACCTCATCGACTTCGGGATGATCCCGGTGAGACATTATATTGCAGGCGGCGGCCGCGGACGCGTCGCCGCTGGACTCGGCGGCGCTGGAGAACGAGGAGCGCGACGCCTGGCTGCGCAAGGTGCAGGCGCGGGACCTCATCGACTTCGGGATGATCCCGGTGAGACATTATATTGCAGGCGGCGGCCGCGGACGCGTCGCCGCTGGACTCGGCGGCGCTGGAGAACGAGGAGCGCGACGCCTGGCTGCGCAAGGTGCAGGCGCGGGACCTCATCGACTTCGGGATGATCCCGGTGAGACATTATATTGCAGGCGGCGGCCGCGGACGCGTCGCCGCTGGACTCGGCGGCGCTGGAGAACGAGGAGCGCGACGCCTGGCTGCGCAAGGTGCAGGCGCGGGACCTCATCGACTTCGGGATGATCCCGGTGAGACATTATATTGCAGGCGGCGGCCGCGGACGCGTCGCCGCTGGACTCGGCGGCGCTGGAGAACGAGGAGCGCGACGCCTGGCTGCGCAAGGTGCAGGCGCGGGACCTCATCGACTTCGGGATGATCCCGGTGAGACATTATATTGCAGGCGGCGGCCGCGGACGCGTCGCCGCTGGACTCGGCGGCGCTGGAGAACGAGGAGCGCGACGCCTGGCTGCGCAAGGTGCAGGCGCGGGACCTCATCGACTTCGGGATGATCCCGGTGAGACATTATATTGCAGGCGGCGGCCGCGGACGCGTCGCCGCTGGACTCGGCGGCGCTGGAGAACGAGGAGCGCGACGCCTGGCTGCGCAAGGTGCAGGCGCGGGACCTCATCGACTTCGGGATGATCCCGGTGAGACATTATATTGCAGGCGGCGGCCGCGGACGCGTCGCCGCTGGACTCGGCGGCGCTGGAGAACGAGGAGCGCGACGCCTGGCTGCGCAAGGTGCAGGCGCGGGACCTCATCGACTTCGGGATGATCCCGGTGAGACATTATATTGCAGGCGGCGGCCGCGGACGCGTCGCCGCTGGACTCGGCGGCGCTGGAGAACGAGGAGCGCGACGCCTGGCTGCGCAAGGTGCAGGCGCGGGACCTCATCGACTTCGGGATGATCCCGGTGAGACATTATATTGCAGGCGGCGGCCGCGGACGCGTCGCCGCTGGACTCGGCGGCGCTGGAGAACGAGGAGCGCGACGCCTGGCTGCGCAAGGTGCAGGCGCGGGACCTCATCGACTTCGGGATGATCCCGGTGAGACATTATATTGCAGGCGGCGGCCGCGGACGCGTCGCCGCTGGACTCGGCGGCGCTGGAGAACGAGGAGCGCGACGCCTGGCTGCGCAAGGTGCAGGCGCGGGACCTCATCGACTTCGGGATGATCCCGGTGAGACATTATATTGCAGGCGGCGGCCGCGGACGCGTCGCCGCTGGACTCGGCGGCGCTGGAGAACGAGGAGCGCGACGCCTGGCTGCGCAAGGTGCAGGCGCGGGACCTCATCGACTTCGGGATGATCCCGGTGAGACATTATATTGCAGGCGGCGGCCGCGGACGCGTCGCCGCTGGACTCGGCGGCGCTGGAGAACGAGGAGCGCGACGCCTGGCTGCGCAAGGTGCAGGCGCGGGACCTCATCGACTTCGGGATGATCCCGGTGAGACATTATATTGCAGGCGGCGGCCGCGGACGCGTCGCCGCTGGACTCGGCGGCGCTGGAGAACGAGGAGCGCGACGCCTGGCTGCGCAAGGTGCAGGCGCGGGACCTCATCGACTTCGGGATGATCCCGGTGAGACATTATATTGCAGGCGGCGGCCGCGGACGCGTCGCCGCTGGACTCGGCGGCGCTGGAGAACGAGGAGCGCGACGCCTGGCTGCGCAAGGTGCAGGCGCGGGACCTCATCGACTTCGGGATGATCCCGGTGAGACATTATATTGCAGGCGGCGGCCGCGGACGCGTCGCCGCTGGACTCGGCGGCGCTGGAGAACGAGGAGCGCGACGCCTGGCTGCGCAAGGTGCAGGCGCGGGACCTCATCGACTTCGGGATGATCCCGGTGAGACATTATATTGCAGGCGGCGGCCGCGGACGCGTCGCCGCTGGACTCGGCGGCGCTGGAGAACGAGGAGCGCGACGCCTGGCTGCGCAAGGTGCAGGCGCGGGACCTCATCGACTTCGGGATGATCCCGGTGAGACATTATATTGCAGGCGGCGGCCGCGGACGCGTCGCCGCTGGACTCGGCGGCGCTGGAGAACGAGGAGCGCGACGCCTGGCTGCGCAAGGTGCAGGCGCGGGACCTCATCGACTTCGGGATGATCCCGGTGAGACATTATATTGCAGGCGGCGGCCGCGGACGCGTCGCCGCTGGACTCGGCGGCGCTGGAGAACGAGGAGCGCGACGCCTGGCTGCGCAAGGTGCAGGCGCGGGACCTCATCGACTTCGGGATGATCCCGGTGAGACATTATATTGCAGGCGGCGGCCGCGGACGCGTCGCCGCTGGACTCGGCGGCGCTGGAGAACGAGGAGCGCGACGCCTGGCTGCGCAAGGTGCAGGCGCGGGACCTCATCGACTTCGGGATGATCCCGGTGAGACATTATATTGCAGGCGGCGGCCGCGGACGCGTCGCCGCTGGACTCGGCGGCGCTGGAGAACGAGGAGCGCGACGCCTGGCTGCGCAAGGTGCAGGCGCGGGACCTCATCGACTTCGGGATGATCCCGGTGAGACATTATATTGCAGGCGGCGGCCGCGGACGCGTCGCCGCTGGACTCGGCGGCGCTGGAGAACGAGGAGCGCGACGCCTGGCTGCGCAAGGTGCAGGCGCGGGACCTCATCGACTTCGGGATGATCCCGGTGAGACATTATATTGCAGGCGGCGGCCGCGGACGCGTCGCCGCTGGACTCGGCGGCGCTGGAGAACGAGGAGCGCGACGCCTGGCTGCGCAAGGTGCAGGCGCGGGACCTCATCGACTTCGGGATGATCCCGGTGAGACATTATATTGCAGGCGGCGGCCGCGGACGCGTCGCCGCTGGACTCGGCGGCGCTGGAGAACGAGGAGCGCGACGCCTGGCTGCGCAAGGTGCAGGCGCGGGACCTCATCGACTTCGGGATGATCCCGGTGAGACATTATATTGCAGGCGGCGGCCGCGGACGCGTCGCCGCTGGACTCGGCGGCGCTGGAGAACGAGGAGCGCGACGCCTGGCTGCGCAAGGTGCAGGCGCGGGACCTCATCGACTTCGGGATGATCCCGGTGAGACATTATATTGCAGGCGGCGGCCGCGGACGCGTCGCCGCTGGACTCGGCGGCGCTGGAGAACGAGGAGCGCGACGCCTGGCTGCGCAAGGTGCAGGCGCGGGACCTCATCGACTTCGGGATGATCCCGGTGAGACATTATATTGCAGGCGGCGGCCGCGGACGCGTCGCCGCTGGACTCGGCGGCGCTGGAGAACGAGGAGCGCGACGCCTGGCTGCGCAAGGTGCAGGCGCGGGACCTCATCGACTTCGGGATGATCCCGGTGAGACATTATATTGCAGGCGGCGGCCGCGGACGCGTCGCCGCTGGACTCGGCGGCGCTGGAGAACGAGGAGCGCGACGCCTGGCTGCGCAAGGTGCAGGCGCGGGACCTCATCGACTTCGGGATGATCCCGGTGAGACATTATATTGCAGGCGGCGGCCGCGGACGCGTCGCCGCTGGACTCGGCGGCGCTGGAGAACGAGGAGCGCGACGCCTGGCTGCGCAAGGTGCAGGCGCGGGACCTCATCGACTTCGGGATGATCCCGGTGAGACATTATATTGCAGGCGGCGGCCGCGGACGCGTCGCCGCTGGACTCGGCGGCGCTGGAGAACGAGGAGCGCGACGCCTGGCTGCGCAAGGTGCAGGCGCGGGACCTCATCGACTTCGGGATGATCCCGGTGAGACATTATATTGCAGGCGGCGGCCGCGGACGCGTCGCCGCTGGACTCGGCGGCGCTGGAGAACGAGGAGCGCGACGCCTGGCTGCGCAAGGTGCAGGCGCGGGACCTCATCGACTTCGGGATGATCCCGGTGAGACATTATATTGCAGGCGGCGGCCGCGGACGCGTCGCCGCTGGACTCGGCGGCGCTGGAGAACGAGGAGCGCGACGCCTGGCTGCGCAAGGTGCAGGCGCGGGACCTCATCGACTTCGGGATGATCCCGGTGAGACATTATATTGCAGGCGGCGGCCGCGGACGCGTCGCCGCTGGACTCGGCGGCGCTGGAGAACGAGGAGCGCGACGCCTGGCTGCGCAAGGTGCAGGCGCGGGACCTCATCGACTTCGGGATGATCCCGGTGAGACATTATATTGCAGGCGGCGGCCGCGGACGCGTCGCCGCTGGACTCGGCGGCGCTGGAGAACGAGGAGCGCGACGCCTGGCTGCGCAAGGTGCAGGCGCGGGACCTCATCGACTTCGGGATGATCCCGGTGAGACATTATATTGCAGGCGGCGGCCGCGGACGCGTCGCCGCTGGACTCGGCGGCGCTGGAGAACGAGGAGCGCGACGCCTGGCTGCGCAAGGTGCAGGCGCGGGACCTCATCGACTTCGGGATGATCCCGGTGAGACATTATATTGCAGGCGGCGGCCGCGGACGCGTCGCCGCTGGACTCGGCGGCGCTGGAGAACGAGGAGCGCGACGCCTGGCTGCGCAAGGTGCAGGCGCGGGACCTCATCGACTTCGGGATGATCCCGGTGAGACATTATATTGCAGGCGGCGGCCGCGGACGCGTCGCCGCTGGACTCGGCGGCGCTGGAGAACGAGGAGCGCGACGCCTGGCTGCGCAAGGTGCAGGCGCGGGACCTCATCGACTTCGGGATGATCCCGGTGAGACATTATATTGCAGGCGGCGGCCGCGGACGCGTCGCCGCTGGACTCGGCGGCGCTGGAGAACGAGGAGCGCGACGCCTGGCTGCGCAAGGTGCAGGCGCGGGACCTCATCGACTTCGGGATGATCCCGGTGAGACATTATATTGCAGGCGGCGGCCGCGGACGCGTCGCCGCTGGACTCGGCGGCGCTGGAGAACGAGGAGCGCGACGCCTGGCTGCGCAAGGTGCAGGCGCGGGACCTCATCGACTTCGGGATGATCCCGGTGAGACATTATATTGCAGGCGGCGGCCGCGGACGCGTCGCCGCTGGACTCGGCGGCGCTGGAGAACGAGGAGCGCGACGCCTGGCTGCGCAAGGTGCAGGCGCGGGACCTCATCGACTTCGGGATGATCCCGGTGAGACATTATATTGCAGGCGGCGGCCGCGGACGCGTCGCCGCTGGACTCGGCGGCGCTGGAGAACGAGGAGCGCGACGCCTGGCTGCGCAAGGTGCAGGCGCGGGACCTCATCGACTTCGGGATGATCCCGGTGAGACATTATATTGCAGGCGGCGGCCGCGGACGCGTCGCCGCTGGACTCGGCGGCGCTGGAGAACGAGGAGCGCGACGCCTGGCTGCGCAAGGTGCAGGCGCGGGACCTCATCGACTTCGGGATGATCCCGGTGAGACATTATATTGCAGGCGGCGGCCGCGGACGCGTCGCCGCTGGACTCGGCGGCGCTGGAGAACGAGGAGCGCGACGCCTGGCTGCGCAAGGTGCAGGCGCGGGACCTCATCGACTTCGGGATGATCCCGGTGAGACATTATATTGCAGGCGGCGGCCGCGGACGCGTCGCCGCTGGACTCGGCGGCGCTGGAGAACGAGGAGCGCGACGCCTGGCTGCGCAAGGTGCAGGCGCGGGACCTCATCGACTTCGGGATGATCCCGGTGAGACATTATATTGCAGGCGGCGGCCGCGGACGCGTCGCCGCTGGACTCGGCGGCGCTGGAGAACGAGGAGCGCGACGCCTGGCTGCGCAAGGTGCAGGCGCGGGACCTCATCGACTTCGGGATGATCCCGGTGAGACATTATATTGCAGGCGGCGGCCGCGGACGCGTCGCCGCTGGACTCGGCGGCGCTGGAGAACGAGGAGCGCGACGCCTGGCTGCGCAAGGTGCAGGCGCGGGACCTCATCGACTTCGGGATGATCCCGGTGAGACATTATATTGCAGGCGGCGGCCGCGGACGCGTCGCCGCTGGACTCGGCGGCGCTGGAGAACGAGGAGCGCGACGCCTGGCTGCGCAAGGTGCAGGCGCGGGACCTCATCGACTTCGGGATGATCCCGGTGAGACATTATATTGCAGGCGGCGGCCGTAACTAGCAATTTACCGCCCGCTACGGCCAGAGGAAGACGTGAAATTGTGTACATATCTCTGGTGGTGACAGTGTCTCAGTATGCTTAGTATAAGTTTTCGCGTTAGCGTTGAAATGTCAAATACTATGAGAACAGTTTGTTACCGTTTCGATCCGCAAGCGGCGCTGCCAATTATTCCGTAGTAGTGAAACGTTTACGTGAACGCGTTTGAGACGTTTTTGTCTGCGAAAACTTATGCTAGAGGCTCGGGTCGCATGTTTATCGCCCTCGCCTTTGGCTCGTGGCGCAAGTTCCTACGATCCGAGAGGTTCTTTACTACGCCACACTCGGGGTGTAATGTACTATTTTAGGGCTCTGTAAACCTCAAACACCTCAGCGTAATGCTGAGCCAGCGACCGTTTCACTTTTGCAAAGACACCCGACACTGATGATCTATTTTTCATGTCTGAATATACCTACTAATAAGACTCCACTATTCGTCGATCTTTTTGTCACCAGGCTACATAGCTAGACGTTTGAAATCTTCACATTTTTTACAACAAAGCGTGTTCAAACAATATAATCTTGTTTTATGAACTGTGTTTGTTTTTTTATATTTGTACGAGAAAACATTTACTTACTTATTTGCTTACATCGAGTAATGTAGTACATTACTGTCTAGGCCAGGAAGTAGGCAATTGCTGGCTGAGTATTGGTTTGAACGGACGAGCTTGCGAGTCCGTTTAATAATACGAAGCCAGCAATGCTATTCTGGCCGAGGCAAGTATAGTGCTTTTCTCAAAAATCGAAAATAAACAAGAACAAAACTAAATGAAAACAAAATAGTGAAAATTGTTTTGCTTTGCCGCCTTTTTCTATCAATGGCATTTGAAGAGAGTATTTTTCTACTCAAAACACCTAAAGCTATTTCAGACACAGATAAACACGTTGTCGTATTAGCTTATTTTTTTTAATTTGGTGTTTTAAGTCTTGTGCCTTTATTTTATAATGGTGATTTGCATTTTTAAAAAGTTAATAACTAGACAGTAATGGAATTTGTATGCAACATTACTGTCGAGTTTAGCGCGACAGTAATGTTTTTTTTTTTTTAATTTTGGACTGACCGGCAACAATTAACTTCCTGTTCTGATATGTAGTTAACAATGACGACTTTAACGGACATTTTTGAGAAAAATATATTTTTTATGTATATCTGTCTGTAAGTAACCAATCTGGAGGCACGGCAGTGACAACGCCAAGACGAAAAACAAATCGCGTCGTACTCTACCAACCTTTTCTCGAACCGTTTCGTCGTATTTTCAAACCCTCATAACATTGTCCCAGTCGACACGAGACAACTCACAGAAAGAGAGTGTGTGTGTGAGAGAGAGAGAGAGAGATATATCGACGTCAAACTTATAACGCCCCTCTTTTTGCGTCGGGGGTTAATAAAATTACCTAATACTGCTTACATTTTGTTTAGGAGCAGGGCTCTGTTAACACTGGATTTTATATTTATTTGCCGAATTTGTACGGATTGTAAAAAATAATAATATGTAATGATATTATGTAGCATTATTGGCACCTTGCCCTATGGCAACGATCTGGGCGATATTTGTAAATATAGATATTTAGGATTAGATTAAGGTAGTTTAAGGTTTTTTCATATCAACTTTTAGATCTTGTGAATATATTTATATTTATATTTATATAGTTTTATATTTTTATTATTATTTGACATTTTAAATTGCTTATTTAAATTGTTATTGTTTCTCTTTTTATGTACCCATGACGATCTTTTCGTGAATTTACTATATATGCTTTATTTTTGTTTGTTGTTATTTTGTTTTTTATTACCTAACTACTATTTTATTACAGTTGACGATCCTTTTGTGAATTACTACTTATGTTTGACATTTAATTGTATTTTTAAAAGGGTGATAAATAAATCTATCTATCTATCTATCTATCTATTTGTTTAAATAAAGAATTACTATTATATTCATTGATGGTAATGATGTGATGCTGTTGTTGCAGGAGTTCGTGGGCCGCTTCCCGGTGCTGGTGCCCTTCCACTCGCTCAACCAGGAGCTGCTCGTGCGGATACTCACCGAGCCCAAGAACGCGATGGTGTGTACAGCCTCATTATTTTATACTAGCTGTTGCCCGCGACTCCGTTCGCGCTGAATTCGCTTGTCACTATCCCGCGGGAAATACTGTTTTCTGGGATAAAAACTATCCTATGTCGTTCCCCTATCTGTATACCAAATTGTAACTGGACTGGTTCAGTGGTTTAAGTGTGAAAAGATATACGGACAGAGATAGTTACGCATTTGATAGGTATGAAAAAAAGAGAAAAATATATTATACAAGTCCATTTCAAATAACAAGAAAACTACCCACCTGCTGTGGGTGGTGTAGGGGTATAGTACGCGTCACGGAATGACGAGGATCCGGGTTCGATTTCCGGCCATAGCTTTACTTTTCGGATTTTTCTGTGTTCTAATTTTCACTGACATTTAGAAATATAATTTCTAACGGTAAATCGTAAAAGAACTAAGCCGGTCCCACGCTGGTCTGGGAGTAAATAAAAAACATAGAATGTATGAGTTGCTTCTCTTCCCGCGCAGATGGTAAAAGCCCATCGAGGGAATCGGCGAAAATCTTAGGGATCGTGTTAAATAGGCGATGTGGCTAGCAACCCATCACTGTTTTGGTTTCTCTTTTCATCCATACGCGCACAATCATGCTAAACGTGGTCTTTAGCTCTTGTTACCTTAGGCTCTGTCTACCCCGTAAGCGATAAAGACGTGATATATGTATGTATGTAAATGTAAACATAAAAATCAAGAAATAAAAATTCTTGATTCATTTGATAGTGATAGTACCTACTTGTTCCTGATCTGATCACGACTGTGGTTGTTGCAGGTGTCCCAGTACAAGCTGCTGTTCGCGATGGACAAGTGCGAGCTGTCGTTCAGCGACGAGGCGCTGCGGGCCGTCGCGGCGCTCGCCATGGAGCGCAAGACCGGCGCCCGCGGCCTCCGAGCCATCATGGTCAGTAGCTTTTGCCCGCGACTTCGTCCGCGCAGATAACGTCAGAGCTACGAATAATAATAACTCAAGAAGCGTAACTAAGCCTGAAAAATCCGTGTCAGTACTTAACCACGAAAAACTTTTCCACGAAAACTCCATATCACGAAAACTTTATCACGAAAACTTTTTCACGAACGACTATAACACGAAAACTTTATCACGAATAGACTATATCACGAATAGACTTTACCACGAATAGACTTTACCACGAAAACTTTATCACGAACAGACTTTACCACGAATAGACTTTACCGGCTAATAACTTCTATACCCGTTGACCTACCCCTACCAAATTTCTGTGGTGGGTAGAGTTGAGGCAGAAGTAATTACCCTGTTAATTAGGATCGTCAGCAATAAGCGGTTGCTGAGATATAAATTGTCAAAAAACGCTTTGCGCCTGCAATTTATGTCATAACAGCGCCTCAGGAAGTGTCTGAGCAATATATAAATCCCATTATATCTTGCTCAGTTTTAACGCTAAAATTCTGGTTTTGGTGTCAGGAGGTAGGGATGGTCTTTCGCCCATTTTCGTCTCTGAAGTGCAGAGGAGTATCTCCACCCCATTTTGAGATACGACTTTTTTTTTAAAAGACGATTTAAACGACACCTTTCGGCGTAATTTTCGATCACAAGGTCCTATGTCGAAGGTGATGGGATATGAGAACTCGTAGGTCGAAAATTCGTCAGTTTAGGTTAACAAAAAGGTGGAAAATTCGGATTTTGTTCAGAAAAATCCCAGAAAGGTCGCATACGCTAGGGTGGCCTAGCCCTAGTTTTGTGACCAATTTTTACACAAATATGCAAAATTTCAGCTCAATCGGTTGAAGATATCTGCTCCGAAATTGAGTCCTGGGCTGAGCCTTTTGCTGAGCCGCAGGTTTGGCCCTTTTTTTTTTTTTTTTTTTTAACGGAGAGGAAATCTTTATGGATGCCCTAGGCACGGGGATCCCGTAGGAAAATTGGGATAAAAAGTATCCTATATCCGTCCCCTGGTTTTAAGCTACCTCCCCACCAATTTTCATCCAAATCGGTTCAGCCGTTCTCGAGTTATAAACAGTGTAACTAACACGACTTTTCTTTTATAAATATAGATTTATTTATTTCCGTAACTATTCTACCATTACAGATTTCTCTTAAAATAATGCGCTAGAATCTTAAAAACCTACATTTACTTAACTAATTAATTTTACAAAAAAACCAATCCAACAACAATTTATAAAATGTAACATCGCTTATCCTTGTGAATTCACTCAGAGAACAAGAGAAAAGATCAATTCGCTGTGCAATGAGGTTACTGATAATACTATGTGTGTATATCTTATGTTATCTTATCTTAGTCTAGGGGTCCCTACTTCGACCCATTCGTGGATCTTTTGTGTAATTGCACCTCCTTCGCACTATTCCATCGCTTTTACCACCTCATTCATGAATTCGGTGATTGGGCGCAGCGGTAGTGCCTTGAAATGTTCTGGTTCAGGGTATCCGATGCCGAATAGTTTTATTTTTAGTCTGGTGAGGGCATCACATTCGCACATAGTGTGTTCCATTGTTTCAACCTCTTCGCCTCATATTCTACAATCATTGTATGAAAATCGATAGGGTAAACGATTCCGAGTAAGAACAACCCAAAATGTGTATGTATGTATGTAAACTCTTTATTGTGCAAAATAAACAAGACAAATACTTACAAACAAAATAAATAAGAGTATTATATTAGGGATGGACGAGTGAGTTTAAAATCGCAAACACTGAGAGCCACAATACATAACTTTACCAATTATAATAAATAAACTCCTAAAACCTACCAGTCAATAAACTACTTTATACTACCTATAATATATTATTACATCAATAAAATATACTACATAAAATAAATAAATAAAGAGCACAATAAACAAAGGCATATTTAACCATTAATTTAAGAAGATGGTGCGAGCCACATCTTCAAAACTTCCCTGAACGACACTATGGAGGGAGATTGCCTGATGGAGGTTGGCAAGCGATTCCACAGCCTAGTCGAGTGTACAGTAAAGGATTTGGAATAAGTATTTGAAATATTTAAATTCTGAAAAAAATGTACATGTGGACTTTCTTTTGGAAAACGCTCAAGTAACCCACCTGTCCGTCCGCAGGAGAACCTGCTACTGGAGGTGATGTTCGAGATCCCGGGCTCGGACGTTGGCGCCGTGCACATCGACGAGGGCTGCGTGATGCGCCAGGAGCCGCCGCGACGCAGCCGCCGCGCGCCCGCACGCCCCGCGCGCGACTCCTGGCCTGAGGTACTACACGATGCAACCCGCAAGGGCAGAGGGTGCCTGAATAGCAATGCCTAATGGCCACGCTTGGCATGACTAGGCGTATAGGTACATACATAATATATACACCGTGGGAACGAGTTGAGCGACCACACCGCTGTGTCGCATGCGTCACGTTCTCTTACTATTTCTTCACACATTTTGTTGCGTAAACGCACCGTCGACGTCTTTTACGTACTGGTGTGGTCAGACCTTTATGCGGCATATTTTAACCAAAGATTCTAGTGCCTATTTGGACTAAAACACATTGTTGGATGAAGCCTGATTTTCGAGATATCAAATTGTTTCAGTAATTTCACAAGTTTGATAAATTTCAAGGTTAACACGTCTTTATAATGTGAGGTAATCACACACGCAATACGGGTCTAATAACAAACTTACCTGCCATCAGCCATAATTTTGAGTACTCGAATAACTTTTCATTAAAATTTAAGTTTCAACACCAAAAAGTTCTTTAGACTTTTTAAACACTTTTTCTTGTTGCAAACGTACTGGCTGTAAATCAAATTTAAAATGTTACTAGAAATTACGTAATGTTGAATAGCGAGCGCTACACGTTTCTAAGGTTACGTTCACAAGAAAGTACCATCGTTAATTGATTTTTTAGTGACGGAAATTATTGAATTCATAGTTAAAATTTTAGACACTACACGACACAACAAAATGACGGAACAACAACAAAAAAAATACAGTAAACGACGCTACACAATGACACTACGATCCACAATGAAACTATCACTGCCAAGCTAGTCTTGTCTTAGTTTCCAGTCGCAGAAAGAGTCAATAAGTTGTAAATTACTTTTAAGAAATCTCGCTCAGTGTGCACAAGTGGCACCGGTGACCGATCTCGAGAGTGTCTCTGAACTCTGAACCGTAGCACGTCCGGACTTGAAACTAAGCATATTAACAATCATAACAATGAAT
This sequence comes from Pandemis corylana, assembly GCA_949127965.1. Taxonomy (NCBI): domain Eukaryota; kingdom Metazoa; phylum Arthropoda; class Insecta; order Lepidoptera; family Tortricidae; genus Pandemis; species Pandemis corylana. The sequence continues at coordinate 871,932 of OX421866.1, read as the reverse complement.
GCCATAGTTTATTTTATCAGTTGAAGATGAAGACTTCATAAAAAAAGGTTTATTGTAACCTCCTTTTTTTCACGACAAATTTTAAACCAGTTTTAATTTTTTTAAGGAATTTGAACTCGGCACAGCATATTAGGATTTGTGTGCTGAAAGATCTGATCTTTAATACGCTAATAAAAGTATAACCGTGGCATCGAGAATATTATAGCAAGGTAACACTAGTGCGATTGTGTTTTAAAAAATAAGAACCCAAAATGACACTTGAGGTGGAATGGGATTCTTCAAACTTGTGAAGATACCGTATGAAATATTTCGAATATATTTTCTATACAGCCATTCGTTCATTAAAGCTTTATATGCCGTCTATGAATAAAATTAAACCCGAATACAGTTTGACAACAAAAATAATGCTCCACGATGTACCTGCGCAGTAGACCAATTTTAGTAGCGCGGGAAATTACGATACACCAATGATAAAATAGAATTCTACGCGCGCTAAACTCTGGCGCTGTTATTGGTCGATCGATTTCGTACCAACATGGCGGCCGGGCCGTGCGCCAATGCCTATATAGATTATTTACACGTTCGGTTACCATCGGAAACTGGTCTGCGCTTCTCTGCGCAAACGAATACTGCCGATGCGCATTATATTTGTTGTCAAACTGTACTTCAGTTTACTTTAGTTTGAACACCAATGTTTCCATTATGTATAATTGGTCATCTACAGTTAATACGAGACAACATTTCTTCTAACAAACTGAAGACCTCTCTTATGGGACATTATAGGAACAAGAAATAGTTATTCGTTGATCCAAATTATTATTATAGTAAAACATGTCAGTCATGTATGTTTGTCTGTAGAAAGACCATTAAACCTTTGATTAGAGCGATGCTTACATTATAAACAGTGTCAAGAAAATAAGCAAAAGTTTTAATGAGGTATCCAAGACAAATTCTGATATTGATTAGAATTTCGTTTCAATTGCAGTCAGATATAGCGAGCAATTGCTTCTGGTCGCAAACCCAGAACGGATGTACATTTTAAGAAGAATTGGTAAATCGTTATTTGCATTCTTAATTTTACTTAGATGTGAAGTATCGTTCGCATAAAAATTAGACAGTACTTGTTGTTTTAGCGATATTAGAGCAGTATTCTAGATGTATAATAAAATTTAGTGTTGTGTATTAGGTTATATTGTAATAATTATCGTTAAAAGGGGACAACAGGCTAGCCAAATAACAAAGACCCACAAAACCACTAGACATAGTCTATTGGACCGCGGTTACCTTCGATGCACTCGGTATTTCGACGCAGTATGCACCGCGGTCACGGGTACACTAATAAAAATGCGAGTGGATATTAATGTCGTTTAAAAGTATTAATTACAGAAACTCGAATATACCTATATATTTTTTTGTTGTTCGCCTGTTTCCCCTTGTTTGCGATTTGTTGTAATAATAGTTATTCGTAAATAATAAATAACTTTTAGGCTATGTACAGTCGAGGCCATAAGTATCTATATAGCCATTATGTCAAATATAGGTGTCACCGACTTTATTGTTTGTGGCATAAAGGTGTATAGATGTTTATGACGTCTTGGTAACGTACTGTCGAGGGCATAAATATCTATACAGGCATTAAGGTAAATATATGTATCGCTGACCTTATTATTTGTGGCATAAGGGTTTATAGATGTTTTTAATGTATTGGTAACTTACAGTCGAGGGCATAAATAAATATCTATACAGCCGTTGTGTCTAATATATGTGTCACCGACCTTATTGTTTGTGGCATAACGGTGTACAGATGTTTTTGACGTCTTGGTAACGTACATATATTTGTGCCCTTGTTTGTACTAAGTACATAAGGGCATAGGATGATAGTATATCTGACTGAGCCGTTTCCCGTAGCTACTAATTAAAAAAATCGGATTTTTCAATGTGTTCTAATTTTCAGTGACGTTTAAAAATTTTAATTTTAAATCATCGTTGTAATTCTTTTTTCTATTGTCAACAGAAAGAGGACGCAACCGTCGAGCAGTCTTGCGCGCTGTGAGGCCTCGCGAACGGACGGACAGGCGGACGTGCATCGCTCGAAGTGCATTAGTTAGTGCTCTCAGTTGGGGCAACGAACAACGTCGTAAGACTTGACATTCAAATTGGTCCGATGGGGCTGTCACGGGGGCCATGACACCCCCCAAATATCCTGGGCAGTTTCGACTGTGACCCCTTAAATCCTGGTCACTTGACTGTGACCCCCTGAAATTCTGGGCATTTTTTTGCTACCTTAAAACCTTAGCAACTTGATTGTGACCCCATAAAATCTTGGCCACATGACTGTGACCCCCCTAAAATTCTGGTCACATTTGACTGTAACTCCCACAAAATTCTAGCAACTTTATTATAACCCCTTAAAACCCTGGCCACTTGACGCTGACACCTCTAAAATAATGCCACTTGACTGTGACTCCCCTAAAATCCTGGCCACTTGACTGTGACTCCCCTAAAATCCTGGCCACTTGACTGTGACTCCCCTAAAATCCCGGCCACTTGACTGTGACTCCCCTAAAATCCTGGCCACTTGACTGTGACTCCCCTAAAATCTGGTCACTTTTCACTGTGACTCCTAGAATCTTGGCCACTTCTTGGCCCAGGGGTCATGTAGAGGTTTGAAATTGCAGTAGTCCCTCCGTCGATCGCTTTGATAATTAAAGTAGTAATTTTTTCTCTTATAGTGACGTCATTTAAACAGAGTTACACTTAGATCATAAACCATCACGGCTAGCACTAGTGCGCGCGAGATAACTATCCATCTCTTTCTACAACGAGCTGTAAGACAAAGACAGGTAGTCTATCTTGCGCAGTCAGTGTTACAAGGTTTATTCTCACAAATCTTTGATCTATCTTTGATGACGTCTAATCCTAAATGTTATAGTTATCATACATACATACATATAACACGTCTTTATCCCTTACGCGGTAGACAGAGCCTAAGGTAACAAAACCTCATAGTTATATTATTATACTATCAAATCATTTGCGAAAGGCTCAGGCTCGCACTCAAAACGTCAATAAAAGACATTCTGTTATTTATTTGTTTTTTTAAATAACTAAAAAGCCAACCTTTTCTACGAGCTACACCACCCACTGATACCTAAAAAACAGTTCAGAATCAAGAATACAACCGATCCTATCATTTAAATCAATTCAAACACTTAACACGCCATGTATGTCATGTCTACTACATTACGAACGGATACAGTAATAGTACATTACACCCCCGACGGTGGTAAAATTAAGAAGGTCTCAGATCGCAGGAATTTGTCGCACGAGCCATAGGCGACGGCTATAAACATGCGACCTGATGCTTTCTTTATCACCGCCCGAGGTGTCCACAATTTGGAAGTGTAAATTTCCGCGTAGCTACGATCGTTTCGGGGCGACTTAAAAATAATTCATGTTTGAGTTGTTCAGACGAACAAACTCATACCAAGAACATTAGACGGATATTTAAATTGTAACAGAGGTAACAATTTGATCTTATTACTTATCTTGGTTATGTGAAATTACTGGCAGTTATATAGCCCTCTAGACTAGAACTCTAGGCCAATAAATGGAGGAGGCCTATGCTCTGCCGTTCAAAGGAAAAATGCAGTAAGTCAGCATGCAGCTCATATGTACGTACAGTCAAGTGTAATAATATGTATCTAGACAAAGTTTCAAAAATAAGTACCATACGCTCTTACACCAGCGTAATAAGGTCGCGAGACATATTTTTGAGAAGTTCCTATCGATACTTATTTTTGCACTTGACCGTACATACTGCGTTTTTCCTTAGGAGGGCAGTGCTATGAAGCACGAAGAATTACGCGATAATTTATAAAAAAAAAAAAAGAAAGTTTTGCAAGACACAAATATAAGGGAATATACACAATGTACTGAAATTGTAGAGAAACGGAATAAAAAAGGCTATATTATTATAGCCCTCTAGACCGGTAAACCATCTGCACTCTAGTGTTGCGGGTGTCAATGGGTGGTGGTGCTCGTTTACCACCAGGTGGCTCACCCGCTTGTCTTCGTTGTACAAAAAAAAGCTATGAGAACTGGCAAGCAGTGGCGTGCGTCAAGTATATCAGAAGGCAAGACGAAGGGCATTTAACTAGTCTTTTCTAATTTTGCACAATAAAGTGCCCAACTGCCTTAAAATAGGCAAGCCGGTGGGTATCGAGTTCTATGGACGCCACGCCACTGCTGGCAAGGTAAGGTTCATTGGTTGTTAGCGCTATTTTAGCCTAGTTATTAACAAGGTCGTTAGTCGTGTCGAAACTGTTGGTTTGAGCAAGCTACCTTATTTAGTGCAGTTGCATGTCACTTGGGCATTGTTCGTTGCGAAGATATCGTTCTAGTTAAAATTAGTTATCTGATAACATTCTAGTATAAATATCATACATTATCCTTATTTTCATTAATTGTATGGGTATATGGAAAAATGTATGGATTTGTACTAGTGTGCTGTAAAATAAACTATAGTATTTGTTGGTGCGTGGAAACAGAGCGTGATAAAAAAATATTTAAAATTCCATGTCCCGTTGGAATTTTGTACAGTTTATCCCCGTCTCATAGGGGAACCTGTGTACAAAATGTAATTGTTTTTAAAATCGAGGTGTGTTTAATATACTTAATTTAAAATTAATGACTGTGTGTCGCTAAGTGCAAAACTCGAGAACGGTTGGATTAATTCGTTTTTTTTTTTTTTAGTGTTTGTATGTATGTATGTATGTAAACTCTTTATTGCACATAAAATTTTTAAAAAAAAAAATACAGAAATTTATAGTCTGACGAAGGAATAAATTCTCGGAAAACGGAAAAAGGAAGAAAGAGTTAAAAATAAGCATTGAAATTTTAGATCAATTCAGTAAAAAATAAATCTAAATATATATGTAATATGTTTTAGATTACTTCTTAATCTGTGAAAATAATTTTAATTTTGGTCGCACACTCGAATTGGGCCACTCATCCATTGAAGGAAGTCTTAATTGATTTAAAAAATATTATTTTATTACTTATTCCAAAACGTTTTATTACATACTTGAAATTTACCAGATACCTACCTATATAATATTACTTAATCGTAATAAGGCACTAAGGGATTCTTTGAAATTCCCACGGGAAAGGGAATTCGTTTTTTTTATTATATCACGGAGGCAAATCCACGGGCCTAAGCTAGTTGGTACGTAAAATCCACTTGTTTCCACGCACAGACAGTACTAAGACTGTTATATAATCTTTTAGTTTTCCAGGTAGCATTTTATAGACGTGCCTAAATTCTTGGGATATTACCACGACAAAACATGAAAAAAAACCACTAGATATCAGTGGCGTGCAGAGGACCACCAGCGTAGGCAGGTAGGCACTGCCTTCCTTCTTTTTTTTTTTTTTAAACTCATTTACGAGTACCCCCGGGCCCGGGGGGGCCCGAGCGGTTATGTGGGGCTCTCTCCCGTTATGTGGGGCTCTCTTCCGTTATGTGGGGCTCTCTCCCGTTAAGTGGGGCTCTCTCCCGTTAAGTGGGGCTCTCTCCCGTTATGTGGGGCTCTCTCCCGTTACGTGGGGCTCTCTCCCGTTACGTGGGGCTCTCTCCCGTTACGTGGGGCTCTCTCCCGTTATGTGGGGCTCTCTCCCGTTATGTGGGGCTCTCTCCCGTTAAGTGGGGCTCTCTCCCGTTAAGTGGGGCTCTCTCCCGTTATGTGGGGCTCTCTCCCGTTATGTGGGGCTCTCTCCCGTTATGTGGGGCTCTCTCCCGTTACGTGGGGCTCTCCCCCTTACGTGGGGCTCTCCCCCTTACGTAGGGCTCTCTCCCTTATGTGGGGCTCTCTCCCTTATGTGGGGGCTCTCTCCCTTATGTGGGGCTCTCTCCCTTATGTGGGGCTCTCTCCCAAATGGGGCTCTCTCCCTGTGGGGCTCTTTCCGCACTGCCTTCCCTGCCCTAGGCTAGACATAAAATGAGCACGGTTAAATCGCAGTAATATCCCTTTTATAAAGGCCTCCGAATAGAGTTACGAAAGCTAATTCATACTCTTGCTTAGGGATTTCTTGGGAACAAACCACAAAACATAAGTAATCTCAGTCTCAACATGAAGGTGAAAACAGCTCGTCTCGGCAGAGGGACGGAAATAACTTCACCTCTTCCATAGGCTTTATAAGGTCTTGAGTTTGACATTGACCAAGAACATGCCAGGCGTTCCAAAATTATAGTCATACACGATTGATAAAAAAATATATTTGTAAACTTTCCTTGTGCATCACTGTATATATTAGTGAAAACGCCATGAAAAATCGTTCAGTGGTTAGTTTATAGCGAAAAGACAGATGCGGCGGGGGACTTGTTTTAATATGTAGTGATGAATATAGCCTTAGATTTCACAACTAGTGTCTCGCCGCTAGGCCTATCTGTCAAAATAGTCTCAATATTCAAGGAAATTAGGGGTAGGAACCCATATCATAGTCGAATGACGTTGTGGTTGCAATGGTGTAACGTAAACAAAATTTTCTCTATTTTTTATTACCTCAAGGTCAAGTTGTCGCAAAAACAAATACGTAACTACAGTAGGCTTATTACGCCAGCGTGTTTATTTTGACAGTTCTTGTGTGAATGTGACAGCTAGCTGATTCCGATGCCAATTGTCAGCCCATACATGAACTGTCGAAATGAACACGATGGCGATTGCGAGCGAGTTAGGTAATAAGCCCACAGGTACCCACCCGGCCGTAAAGGCACATCGCTCTCGGCTAATCTCGTCGTCGTAGAGCGTTGTCTTGCTCTAACTTGCGGTGACATCGATTGTCTCTTTCCAATGACAGCAATCTTTATGACCGGGTACTGTAAGATGATTACATTTTATAATTTTTAGTTACATTTCTGTCGTATTGTTCTATTACTAATTCTTTTGCGATGACATGTCCAAGCTGTGGTTATTTATGACGGTCTTTACCATGACGTGTTAATGCGATTCATTTGTACGTTTTAGCTGTTATTTTTGACACTTCTATTATTATCCAACTTTGGTTCGCAATTGAATCGAATTAAGACGTCACGTAAGGCTGTTCTCTGTTAGACGAAACTGTTTTAATGCAATTGTTTTGTGGGTAGTTCACGGGTACCCTTTACAGTGATCTTACGCGTAGTTCCTTGTTATGCTCGTGCCTGTCTGTGACGCATTGATGACGACTAACGTGACGAATGACGGCTGTCCGTGACTAATGCGTCGCAGGCGCGCCAAGCTGTTATGTTATTAAATAGTTGGCAATTTTTATAATAGTGTTGTGTATTCCATCATGCGACATTTGTGATGTAAATTATTGTAAATAAAATAGTACATTTTTTTTTATAATTGTTAAGGTTAATTAGTAACCGACTAAGTTGTAAGTACGGAGATGCGAAAAACTGGCGAACTTTTTTTTTTGTTAATCGGCAATACTGAAAAATTCACGTTTTGACATTTGTTATTTTCTTATAATATACATAGTTATTTTTTAATTTATAGATAATGTTGTGGTGTGATTCGTGTGACGTCTGAGAACTAGATTTGCGAGGAAATTATTGAAATGTTGTATCACATTGCAGCTCAGATTAAAATAGTTTTAAGCCTATTTTCGAATTAAAATATAAAGAAAACAATAATTTTGTATTATTTATGATCCTGTTAGGATATCCTTACATACATAAATCACGTCTTTATCCCTTACGGGGTAGACAGAGCCTAAGGTAACAAAACCTTCAGGCCACGTTTAGCATGATTAAGGGCGTATAACTAGAAAGGAAAATCATTATAGTGATGGGTTGCCAGCCGCATGGCCTATAACATGATCCCTAAGATTTTCGCCCAAGCCCTCTATAGGCTTTTACCAGCTGCGCGGGAATTGAGGCACCTGGTATACATTCTATGTTATATATCCTTTATTGCTAAAAATTTAGCATATATATAGGTACAGTCACGGGCACAAATATTATGTACGTTGCCAAGACGTCATAAATCTATACAGGTGTCAACAATAAGGTCGGTGACACATAGTAGTTAATGTGTTTTATGTACAATAAAGAGTTAAAGATACATACATATTTGACAAGATTGCTGTATCGATTTTTATGTAGTCAACTGTCACTTAACATCTGAGCAGTACCTCATAACATCTTTAAGCAGTGGCGTAACTATATCATCTGGGGACCGTTTTTTTTTATATATGAATAGGAAGGCAAACGAGCAAGTGGGTCACCTGATGGTAAGTGATCACCACCGCCCATAGACACCCGCAACCCCGGAGGGATTGCAGATGCGTTGCCAACCTAGAGGACTAAGATGAAATGCCTCTTGTGCCCGTAATTTCCCCGGCTGTCTTACTCTCCACACCGGAACACAGCAGTGCAAGCACTGCTACTTAGCGGCAGGATTAGCGAGTAAGATGGTGGTAGCGATCCGGACGGACCTTGCACAAGGCCCTACCACCCGCAACCCACACACCCATACCGCAACGCCCCCTGCTTAGATTTGAACTGCATTATTTCTGCGACTTGTCCCGTGTTACGAAAATGGACGAATTTGTTCAAAAACTGAAACTACTACAAGTAGATCCTTGCTATGTACCTATTATCCACGTCATGTCACACTACACGTGTGCTGCCATTGGTTTAGGTTCATGGACATGTTCGTAACGCACAGGAAATATACTGGGATTCCTGGCTGCCTTACCTATTAAATTTCTGAGGATAAGGCCATCTGTGTTTGATTTTAAATTATTCTTTGGATCCAGTCCTACTCAGGGTTGGTTACAAATAAAATAGTACAAAAAATATTTGTGAACATAGCTGTAATTTCGGAATTTAATATAGACTCGGGGGCTTTAGTTTACTATACAACAAAGTTTCTTTTGGCACTAAATTCTTCGTAAACCTTTCGCTCCATGATGTCCAGAAGAATCTCTACCATATCATAGACTTCGACGTAACTTGTGTACAGGGCTATCGGCGCTAAGCGGATGACATTAGGATCTCTGAAGTCTGGCACCACCCCTCTTGATTTCAACGCCATGCTGATTCTGTAAGCCTCGTCATGCTCCAAACAAACATGACCGCCCCTTCTAGAATCTTCCCTAAGATTTCCAATAGAAAACCCAAAAGATGTAAGCTTATTCTCGATCAAAAACATCAGATACGCCGTTAGGCTCAGAGATTTATTTCTCACGTTCGACATGCTTGCCTCGTGGAACATTTTTAGGGCGCCTTCCATCGGAGCCATGGAAAGGATTGTAGGGGAACCGATTTGCCAGCCGCTTCCGTCTTGCTGGTGTTCGAACTCCTGCCGCAGTAAAAATTGGGTCTCAGGCTTATTTCCATACCAACCAGTCATACCAGGCAGCGTTTTAAAGTGTTTCCTGTTTATGTACAAAGCTGCTGTGGCACCAGGGCCTGCGTTCAGATATTTATAAGTACACCACATAGCGAAATCTATGTCTAAAGACTTCAAATCCATCTCCACGGAGCCTATAGCATGGCACAAGTCCCATCCCACTATGATGTTGCGTTCTCTCGCCGCATCGCTCACTTTCTTCATGTCTAACACCTGAGCGCTTCTGTACAAAACTGTTGGGAGCAAGACAATGGCTACGTCGTCTGTCATTGCTTCGATGATCATGTCTTCGTCTAAGAACTTTCCGTCGAGGCTTTTGACTACTTTAACGGCGTCTTTTGGCTCCAAGCCTTGCAGCCGTACTTGGCTGTCCACGGCGTATCGGTCTGTGGGGAAATTCAAGTCGTCTACCAAAATTTTGTAACGATCTTTAGTGGGTTTGTAGAAAGTACTTATTGTTTGATGAATGGTTGTTGTTGTGGATCCAGTGACAGCTATTTCGTCGTCATCAACCCCAATTAAAGGCGCCATCAATTTCGCCAAATATTTGGAGTATAAGAAGTACTTGCTGTCTTCTACGTTCCATATCTTGATGCCTTGTTCCCTCCAATTCTCCATCGCGACGAGCAGTGATTCCTCTGCATCTTTCGAAGCTAGACCGAGGGAGTTTCCACACATGTAGATGACACCTTTGGGGATGTAGAACCGTTGCCGAAAATGTCCAAGTCGATCATTGCTGTCCAATTCTTTTGGATATTCAGATCCGATTTGGAATTTGAGTTTGTCCATCACAGAAACCTACAAGCGTCAGACGCTGAATTGTTTCTGAAGCTACAACTGTCGTGGGCGCGTTTAAATGCTTCCAATTTTTTATAATGTTTGCTAAATGATTGTAAAAGGCATTGACAATGACTGAGAATTATATCTGAACTTGGCGTTTAGGTTCGACTAAGTTGTCTCGTTGATAATCGTTTGTCTTTATGCTGTTTCACACGATAATAACTGGCGATTTTGCAGCGAATAATTAAAACGTTTAGGGATTTAATGAGGATTTAATGAACTTTGCTCTCGCAATTGGGACTGTTAAACATCTGTCGCAATTGCTTTTTAACGTCAATATGACTGTTATTGCGAGCCTAGGTATACAAGGAACACCTGTGAATAAAATTGAATGTTAAGTAGAATGTTTGTTCGTTAGTTATTCAGATTATTAGGTACATACCTATTTTTCTTCGCGGGTATTTGGGTAGGTGGCGCATCCATCAGTGTGCTAGGAAGCGAAGCGGCGTGCGGTGAAAAACCGGCCAAGTGCGAGTCGGACTCGCGTACGAAGGGTTCCGTGCCATTGTCTATAAACCAGTGTAAGCAGAGCCCTGCTCCAAAGCAAAATGTACGCAGTGTGGGGTCATTTTATATTGGCCACTGATATACGTACATACATACATTATTTGGTTTTTAGTATTTGGTGTTACAGCGGCAACAGAAATACATCATCAGTGAATATTTCAACTGTCTATAGCTTTAGACAGCTCATGAGATACAAGCCTGGTGACAGACGGACGGACGGACTGACAGCGAAGTCTTAGTAACTACCTATGTCCACTCAAGTACATAAATACATGCTGCGTGCAATGTCTCCGTTTAAGTAACGTGTTTGATTTGAAATCGCAGCGTTCTGGTCGTCTGAAACACCTTTATGGCGATTTGAGCCTTAGACGAGGGTGTCCAAACTTTTTCATAAAGCAACGATTTCGACTAGTATTACTCAGAATCAGAATAAATTCCGACCTATCCGGTGAATTCCCCAAAATAAATCTTTGAAATAAACCTTGTTCTTCGGACAAGGAATAGGTTTATTTGTTTTTGAAGTGAACATTTCTTTAGCAGCGTTGTGCACTTTTTGGGATGGGTAAAAAATGTTAAACTCGCGTCAGGTCACGTGACCCGTAGTTTAAGCGGCGCTGGGCGCTTGCGTGTGTGCGTGTGTATTTTTTTAAAGCAATGTGCCTGCTCAGCGAAAAGTTTACGAATAAACGAATAAGTTTCGAGTGCTGGACGGGATTTGAACCAGCGATCATGCCTACACGCGCCAAGTGTCCTCCTAATTAGACCACTGGGACTCCCGACCAGACCTCCGGAACAAAACGGAATAGGTACTTACATAAATTACCAGCCAAATCAATGGGACTATCGTTTCTTTGCCCACCAGTTGGCGCCACTGTTGACTAAGATCCAGAGGTGTCAAAGGAGACTATACCTAAGACCGGCGCCGAAACAAAGTTTTAAATCTTGAATCTCATTAAGTTTATTAAGTAATTATAAATAACTATCATCATATCGAGTAGCTATGCCGCATGTGTGCAGTTCCGTTATGTACGAAAAAGAAAATCCGCTTTCAAAGCGTTCACATTCATCGCCATATAATCCATGTAGGTACCTATGCGATAATTTCACGAAGGAGATCACTTTTCAACAGGCAAATGAAAGAAACTATAATTTATGTCTCGAAGCCCGCCAAAACCAGTGAAAAGTGAATGTTATTGGACCCCTCGCGACACTAGCGCCTCTAGTGGCAAATTCACACTATAGCCCCCATCAAGCGCCAGTTAATTAATAATTAAATTCATATTAATACGAACTCCTGCAACTAATAATGATGGGCAAAGTAGCAGGCAGAAGAGCCATCGGCCGTAGGAAGAAGTCGTGGTTGCGCAATATCCGGGAGTGGACCGGAGTCGCAAGTGCTGCCGAACTTTTCAACCTCGCGAAGGATCAGAGGAAATATGCGGAGCTGACTGCCAACCTCCACTAGTTGGAGAGGCACTATAAGAGAGAGAGATTCACATTAATCTATTCATTGCAGCTGCGGTATTACAAAAGGACAAATAAATATTTACAGTTTAGGTATTACCTAAAATTTTAACCTAGGATAAATGCAATTCTTTTGTTAATATACAGTCATTATTCTCTATTAAAATCTTGTACACAGCAACGATTTCGTCTATATTTTTCCCCTCGTCCATTTTCTACGGAAAAAAAGCACAAAACAAAATAGATCAGCCCGCAATTAGTGGCAACATTATTGTTGTTTTAAGTTAATTAATGAAGGCGTGTCACACGGATCTCCCAAGGCACTTCGTCAAGAGCATCTTCGGTAGCAAAATCTAGGAAAAAAATCAATGTTATTACCTTACAAAAGCAACGTTTATTCCAAAACTGTACAAACAGGTCACCTTGAAATGATAAGGCGTACTGAGGTATTTAATTCACTATTACTGTAGAAAGGAAGTATTTACTATTGCTTAATTAGTTGTTCTCGACTGCCCGTTGAGATGTCATCTGTCGTAAAACGCCTTTATAAAAACAATTGATTGAATCAGGCGAAATTTCGGAGGTCCGTAATAATTGGAACAAGATTTTAAATGAAAAATCTTTGTAGGGGGTCAAACTGGCCCAACTATCTACTGAAATTTACGGTAAGTTTTTAGGAGACCCTGTAAGTATACAGAAAAAACGATTACTTCGCTACTTGAAAAAAAAAATATGACACACAGTGGCAACCGACTATAGACCGACCATTTAAATGAGTCATCGCCCGCGCGGTAGAGAGGCGCGGGGTAGGACGACAAAGGGGATTGAGACCTCTCGGTCCCCTTTGTCGTCACGAGCCCGCCGCCAGCACCCCTCTCGCTCCCCTTTGTCGTCATACCCCGCGCCCCTGTACCGCGCAGGCGAGGACTCATTTAAACGGTCGATCTATACACATACATACATACATAAATCACGTCTTTATCCCTTACGGGGTAGACAGAGCTTAAGGTAACAAGACCTAAAGGCCACGTTTAGCATGATTGTGGGCGTATAGGTGGAAAGGGGAATCAAAATAGTGATGGGCTAGACGCATCGCCTATAGTATGATTCCTAAAATTTTCGCCCATTCCCTCGATGGGCTTTTACTATTTGCGCGGGAGGAGAAGCAACTGGTACATTCTATGTTTTTGTTTACTTCCAGACCAGCATGACTCATGGAATCTATACACGGTGTGACAAAACCTTCCAAACCTTCACGTTATGTAATTGTAAAAACTTTTTCGAGATGTCCTAGTTAAAACCGTTAAGTAGTCACACGAGTCAATAAACACGTTGAAATCATCGTCGTTATCTGGCAGTTATGTCATAAAAGTGATAGGTTGCTTACTTCGCCACTGCATTTCAACTAATGCTGCCAAATGCAGCTCGTACCGAGTTTATTGCACGCTTCTGTTTTACGCGTTAGCCCAGCCTTGTTAAAGTAATCTTGTAGGTAACTTTGACAGGGAAGTTTGGTCGACATCAAAGGGGCGAAAGGGGTAAGAAACATGGAGATTTCTTACGGCGATTCGTAATAATAACAACATTTAAAAAAATTAACTCCCACGCATTAATCGATTACATAGCTACGTAAATAAAAAATAATTCATTTTTATGTCAAAAATGCCTTAAATTTGGAAAAGAGCTGATACTCTTCAAACTAGTGGACCGATTTTTACCAAACATGGCTGAGAACCACCGCAAGGAAACTGGCTTTCGAATGAAAACAACAGCATCGAAATCGGTCCATCGGCTTGAGCTATAATGCCACAGACACACAGAGACACAGACATTGACGTCAAATTTATAACACCTCGCTTTTTGCGTCGAGGGATAAAATACAAATACTAGGATTTTTGCGCTCGCAACTAATATAAGCGTGATTTTCATTCACCACCTTACTTTAACGATAACTTTTTTTTTATATAAGAGGGGGCAAACGAGCAGACGGGTCACCTGATGGAAAGTAATCACCATCGCCCAGGGACACCTGCAAGACTTGGGGAATCACAGGTGCGTTGCCGGTCCTTTCAAGAACAGGAAGGCTCGCTTTTTAATGATCCCTAAATTGTACCGCTCAGGGAATGAACTTTAAACAGAACCCACGATTTTGACATAATATTTCATAGATTCTCTGTCGTAGTAACTTTTATTTTCGGTGGGCAATGCTTTACGCATTATACTCCCGCGCTCAGGAGTCGGCGCGGGAGTTATATGAGGATTTCCCCACCAGCCCTTTCTTGGCGAAAGGAGGGGGCATACCTACTAAAAATCCACCGATATTCCTTCACCACCATCAGAGAGCGGCAATGTATATTATGTTAACTCTTAATTGTGCAAACATAGAACCAAATACAATTGACACACCTCTACCGTGGATCTATAGTGACCCACTGAGATACATGCACAAAGGCGGACCCTTTAAGGGATCTCTTCCAGTCAACCTTTGAGTGGATGAGAGGAGTATTATATCAGGGACGGACGAGTAAGTAATATTCAGTAAAGTAAGTAAGCGCTTACTTAATTACATACATACTTACGGGGTAGACATTACACAAAAGATCCACAAATGGGTCGAAGTGTATCCTTAGGGACCCCTAGATTAAGATACGGGGGTTACGGAGTAGACAGAGCATAAGGTAACAAGACCTAAAGGCCACGTTTAGCATGATTGCGGGGGTACAGGTGGAAAAGGGAATCGAAATAGTGACGGGATGGGTCGTTAGCTGCATCGCCTTTAACGTGGTTCCTAAGGTTTTCGGCCATTCCCTCGATGGGCTTATACCATCTGCGCGGGAATAGAATTTAAGCAACTAGTACATTCTATGTTCTACAAATTGGTAAACCAGCGCTGTTAGTTTTTTTTTGTAATCTAAACTAGCAACTCATGCTGAGTCTGAGCCTATTTCCACCTGCTGTTGTGTATTGTTTTGTGTAATTGTGTTATGTTACATATATTGTTGTTTTTCAAAATTATTATTGTGTGCATCTTTCGGATAACTATGTATCATGTCTTTTTTGTGTTGTGGCAATAAATGTGACTGTAACTTTGAAACTGTTACTGCTGCAACGCACGAAGACGAAGCCATAAGAGGTGCTTTTATTTCGGGAATGCTGTCACTGGGAATCTGGGAACGACTATAAGAACGTTCTCTCACCTTAGATAAAAATAATTATTATTATTAATCCTCTTACCGCATCTTTGCATCTTTGATTCATCCTGTAACCTCGATTAAAACAATGCGGTTCATTGCGAAGGCCGAGATAAAGTTAATCCAGTTGTAAATGTATCTAGTTGTTTTCTTCCTCTATATCTTATTGCTAAGTCATAAAATAATGCGGATTATGTTCTTTGGCTAATCTGATGACAAAGCGTTATAATGATTATAAACGATAGTATCTTGATACATAGGTACATACATAAATCACATCTTTATCCCTTACGGGGTAACGTAAAGACCTAAGGCCACGTTTTTTATTGTGGGCGTATAGGTGGAAAGGGAAATCAAAACAGTGATGGGTTGCCAGCCGCATCGCCTACATGTTTCCAAGATTTTCATCAGCGCGGGAAGAGAAGCAACTGGTACATTCTAAGTTTTTTCTTTACTCCCAGACCAGCATAGAAGTAGGTAATAAGTATCTTAATCATTGAGTAATCATCAGATCATAAAACATAAAGCGCCCAGGGGGTACTCAAATTCTTAAGATTTTCTGATAAGAGATATGATTGTGATTTACGCAGGATTTACGGCATGTCATAATACGCTCGCGATTAGCTCGTTATGAAAGTCCCGTTAGATGGCACTATAATCAATATTTTAGTTTCTTTGTAGTTCTTAGAAGATTCTTAGAGCACAAATATAGGTTATCAATTGATTTGCGCACACAATTTAATACGCCGATTTTTTGAGACTACACTCAAACGCTGCTGTCACTAACATCACACACACATCTATATCGCTTACGGGGCACCAAGCCTTTTTTTTTTTTTTTTTATGGTGTGGAAAATGCGCCTTATGCATCCGGCCCGGTACGGGGTTACCGAGGGTATCTGGGGCTCTCCCGAGGCGTCAGGCATACCCAGTAAAAAACACACGGATTCCCACATTTGGCACTATTGCAGGGGGCCGCGGGAGAACTTTCGTGAACCGCGACGTCCCTGCAGGCCCACCCCGGGATGGGGCTACCTCCCTGCGACACCTGTGCAATGCAGGATTGGGAATTCCCGCCCTCCCCCGCAGGTGACGGGGCACCAAGCCTAAAGTAACAAGACCTAAACGCCACGTCATCATCGTGAGCGTATAGGTGGAAAGGGAAATCAAAATAGTGATGGGTTACTCGCCGCATCGCCTATAACATGATTCTAAGATCGCCCATTCCCTCGATGGGCTTTTATCATCTGCGCGGGAAGAGAAGCAACTGGTATTGACCGACTGGTTAAATGAGTCCTCGCCCGCGCGGCACAGGGGCGAGGGGTAGGATGACAAAGGGGACCGAGAGGGGTGCGGGCGGCAGGCGCACTACTCTCTCGGCCCCCACGGTCGTCCCACCCTGCGCGTGTGCACCCGGGCGAGGACTCACGTCGGTCTAAACCAGTGGTTCTTAGCCGGTGGTCCGCGGACCACTGGTGGTCCCTGGAAGCATCTAAAGTGGTCGGCGGGGCCAATCTAATAAATAATTAGATAAGTGACAGCCAGACAATCCGTAAAGGTGCAATTCCGCTAGGGCTGCTCGAAGCCATTCGTTAGATATGTAGTTACTAGGTGGTCCATGGCAAGACAGACATTTTGTCAAATGGTCCCTCGTGTCTGAAAGGTTAAGAACCACTGGTCTAAACTCTAAACATTGTATGTTTTTTCTTTGCTCCCAGACCAGCATAGAAGTAAAGAAAATAAGCAGTTTGTGAAAAATCCTCGTGTGTACTTTCGCGACTTTCATAGACAACAAAGGTACATCATAATATACCTCTACACCCAACTTAAGTAGAAATAAAAACACAGAATTGACAACTAATCAAAATCCCTTCTGACAAGCCGATATTTCTTCAACAATGTTTACAGTGAAAAGAGCTTTACGCTCCCGTTTCTTACGCAGTATTTCTATGAGTAGTCGACATCAGGCAGAATGCTTGCCAAGGCCAAATAATTACGGACCGATGGAGATGCAGAGGTCCAAACTGATGAATGGGATCAAAGTCGCCTGTGCCAAACCCATGGGGAATCCGATAGCCTGCTGCACCATCATGTTCCAGGTAACACAACCAAAAACTGGCATACATAGATACATAAATCATTTCCCTTACGAGGTAGACCCTTAACGGCCCCCCTCCCGAGTGGAAGGAGGCGGGGGAGGCCTACCCACTAAAAACCCGCCGGTATTCCCTCTCTGCCATTGGGGGGGCGCCGCAGGGGCATGAGGGTGTCACCGCGTACGCCCCACCGGCCGCCCCAGCCTATACGCCGGGGCTCCTGCGCCAAGAGAGAGGGGCCGTGAATACCTGGTCCCCCCCTAGACTCGTGGGCCTCTGCAGGCTAGCGAGGGATCCCCATCCCCCGCCAGCAGGCACCACTAGGGGAGGGCAGCGGCCAACTGCCACCGCCTCCTCCCCGTCCGTCTGCGCCGGAGCGGGGGGCGCGACGGGGTCATTCTCGCGCTCCCGCTCCATCTCCTCCTTCTGCGAGATAACGTCCTCGCAGAAGGAGGCGACGGCCTCCCAGGACCCCTCGCTCCCGACCATGGCGTAAACTACGCCGGGAAGCGAGAGGTACGAGGTAGACTTTAAGGTAACAAGACATAATAGCCACGTTTAACTTAATTGTAGGCGTATAGGTAGAACAGGGTACCAAGTAAAATAAAATAAATCTACATTTGCTTCAGAATTTCACTACATTCTATTCCGTTATCGTCTTCTCGTTTTCCTCAATTTTAGGACCTTTTTGCGGGTGGTTTCTTCTGCAAAGTCCGTTGGAATCGCTACCACTACCAGTCTTACCCGTATCCCGTATCGCCTATAACATGATTCCTAAGATTTTAGCTTATTCCCTCGATGTGCTTTTACCGTCTGCGCGGGAAGAGAGGCAACTGGCATACTCTGTTTTTTCTTTGCTCTCACACCAGCATCGAAGTAACACTACGAAATCTTCATGGTTTTCTCAAGCCGCATAATGCCGCAACTATGAGCGAATGCTCATTATTATAAAACCATTCACCCTGTACACTCTTACAGTAGG
Organism: Pandemis corylana; assembly: GCA_949127965.1. Taxonomy (NCBI): domain Eukaryota; kingdom Metazoa; phylum Arthropoda; class Insecta; order Lepidoptera; family Tortricidae; genus Pandemis; species Pandemis corylana. Next base: position 853,451 of record OX421866.1, on the reverse strand, counting down.
TACATGGATAAGCTCTTAGTACCTACCATCGGCTGATTCTTCAATCCATAAGCACTCTTGAGTGAGACAGCGAGACAAATCTAAACGTGTTGTATGCGTATGACGTCACGCAAGATCCTAGGTACTATTCACTCTCTTGCCTCATCGGGACTTTATGGCGACATCGCCAGCTATAAAACGACCGCTTAAATGAGTCCTTGCTTGCACCTCTCTCGGCCCCCTTTATCGTCCCTCCCCGCGCCCCTGCACCGCGCGAGCGAGTACTCATCTAACCGGTCGGTCCATAATTACGTATTCTGTACAAATCAAACGTCGCCCAGGCAAGATTGATAGCCAAGTGATAAATTGAGTGGATCAACTCTTTCTTGTTGTTATTCTATGTCCGAACAGCGAGGGAACAAAAGTGGTACTGTTTGTGGTGTCTCAATACTGACATGCTTAGCAGATGTCCAATTATGGAAGAGGCATAAAACTACCGCAAAAATACATCCTATAATCTTACAGTTTAAAGAGTTACCAAAGAGAGCGTATCATATTCACGAGTGGCAAGAAAAAGTTGATCCACCCTGGGCTACGGCAGTTGGCGATGACCATGGCGTTCCAGTGAGGCAAAACCCTAAAGTCAACTATCGGTTAAAGGCAGGTTCGCGGTTCGAAACCAACGACCAGATCGGCGTCTCCCACTTCCTGAGAGCCTGTTCTGCAGCCTCCGGCTCCGGCTACACGGCTTACAGGTACAACCGCGTCAGAAATCTGGTGACAAGACCGGAGGCTGGACCACCATATCTCGTGTATTAAGAATTGATCAAAATCCGTACAAGGTCTTCTTAAAATTGTTCCAAAATATTTGAGCAGATGGTAGGATTCATCTCCAGCGTATATACGTCCCACTGCTAGGCACAGGACTCCTCTTACAATGAGAGGGCTTGGGCTAGAGTTCCCACGCGAGCCTAGCGCGTAGTATTTTAGCGTACTTGAAGGAGGCGCATAGGGTTATAGGTTGCCAACCCGTGGTGTCAAGGTCCGCCAAGATCGTTACTACCGTCTTTCACTAATTCTGCCGCCAAGCAGCAGTGCTTGAGCTTATCGCCGTGGAGAGTGACAGCCGGTGAAATTACTAGCACATGAGGTAGGTATTCTATCTTAGTCCTCCAGGCTGGCAACGCATCTACAATTCTCCAGTTCCAGTTCTAGTCTAGTAGGTGGTGGTCCTCACATCCCATCAGGTGATACACTGCTCGTCGGCCTTCCTCGTCATATAAAAAACGGGCTCAACCATCGACTAAAATATTCCAGGATTCTGAGACACCTCGTTTACTTGGCTGTCTTACCCCTAAGTCTTGAAATGTACAACTTAATCTAACAGCGCGAGTAGCATTGCACGTGAAACAGACTACCCATCTTTTTCGTACTGTTCGTTCTGGAAACAGACGTGTAATACAATACAATACAATAACTCTTTATTGAACACTCATTCATCTTCTTGTAATCTATCTCGCGCGTTCCCTTGCTAGCCGTGCTGTGCTTACCTTCCAGCAAGACCCGCGTGCTGCAGCAGTATGGGGCCTACATTACTTGCAGCAGCGACCGACAGAGCATTGCCTACACGCTTCGATGTCCCGTCAGCGTGTTCCACAAGGTCAAATACTACCTGCTTGATATTGCTGCGAGGTAGGTATAACTTTAACTGTGTAAACACGCAAAGGGATTCTCCAGTTGTACAGTACGGCATTATGCTAAGACCATCGCAAAACCTTAGTTTTTGTATTGTTATCAGACAGAGCGCAACGTGGGGATCTGAAACGTTACTTTCTAGACCGGTGCTAGAACCGGTAGGTACTTGAAGGCGGTGGAATCATTAGCAAATTAACTGTTTGATTAGTAACCAACCAGTAGCTTGACCATTTCCAATGTTTTTATTTTAGATGCAGTTATAGCCAATTTGAGATAGACGACCGGAAGGCCATGATAACGACTGACTTGCAGCGTATTCATCCAGAACAGCTTTGCATGGACCTCGTCCAGAAGGCTTGCTGGGGAGGACCCCTGTACAACTCCGTCTTCTGCGAAGAGGGACGCATCGATGCCATGTCGGAGAAGAGCTTGAACAATTTCACGAAAACCAACTTTAGAACTGACGAGTGCACGGTCGCGAGTGTTGGATTGCCTTTAGATGAGGTCATGATGCTGGCTGAGAAGATTGAATACAGACGGGTATGCGCTTTTAGGAATAGAACAAAGGGGCTACTCCGGAATTTGGTTTTTGAAGTTCGTATCATAGGTAGTCTCTCTCTCACTCTCAAATTGATGACTAAGTGTGACCGGGACGAACTTTTAAAATCAAATATCGGAGTATAAGGCCTATTTTAGGTGGACGCGTAAGTGGTGCATGGAAGCATGAAGACTTGCTTTTTCAGCGTTTTTTTGCTTAATTTTAAGACTCCGACGATGGCAGGGGTGCGGGTTGGGACGACAAAGGGGACTGAGAGAGGTGCGGGCGGGTAGTGCGTCTGCCCACCCCGCGCCTCTGCATCACGCGGACAAGGACTCGATCATTTAAGCAGTCGATCTATAAGTAGGCAGGTAATTCATAGAAAAAGGAAAACAAATACCTAGACTTAGAACCTTGAACACGGCGGATTTTTAGAAATTCCTACAGATTAGGAAGTTCTTGTAAGGCAAAGATAAGGCGAAAGTTAATGTTTCAAAAAAGAGAGATAAATTATTGTAACTTTGTAACAGGAGGCGCCTCCGCCGCGTGAGGTCCCCCCATCGATCGCTCGTCACGGCTTCGAATTCCACGATTTGGGACCTAACTCGGAAACCTGGATCGCTTTTGCAGTCCCTGGCTGTGGTACCTCGGACCTGCTGTAAGCAACATCCATCCTGGCATCCATGTGACTTAGTTTGATTTAATCTACTGACCAAACCAACCAAAATCGTCAAAGCAAAGCGTCAAAGGCTGCGATTGTGTTGATTATTGATTTGTTTTTTATTATTTTTCTTTGTGTTCATTCCTTGAGGGATAGGCAAAGGAAACAAGGTCGATACAGTCAGCGGAGCTGTTTAGAAAAAGTTGTATCCAACATAGGGATGTGAAAATTTCATTCGGGTGCCAAAAACCGGTTTTAGTTTACAAACTAGGTATGTATGGCATAATTGTAATCTGAGTATAGAATAATTATTATTGTTCTGCAATTCAAAGTATTTTTATTCAAATTTGTTGAAAAAGTTCTAGCTTAGTCTTTTTACACAAAAGATCCACGAATGGGTCGAAGTGTACCTGTAGGCAGTGGCGTAACTTTAGCGTATGGGGCCCGTGGCAAATTCGTCAGATGGGTCTCCTTCCTCAATATAAAGAAGTGCATCAGCGTCCCTTCTGTGCTCTGAACCAAGCCAGTTCGGGGCCCCGTAGAGCTATAGGCCCGTGGCATTTTGCTACTCCTGCCACCCTGTAGTTACGCCACTGTCTGTAGGGATGCCCTAGATTAAGATTTAGCTTAGTCGGTATTTTTGACTCATTATTTTTTGTTCACACCAGTTGCCTGATGACCCATTCGCTTATCGCTGCTTCCTGTGGTACTGGTAACGTTCAAGTAAGTAAGGAAAGACCCGGTTTACATTACTCCAGTAATATTAAATGGCTTGACCGCCTTAAAGTTACAGGCCTAAAACTCAAAAGTAAGAACTTTGTTTCGATTCGAATAAAGGAATTTGGGATATCACTGGATCAAAATTACCAGCATAGAATATAACAATAAATTAAACAACACATTCTCGCTCTTCAAATCCGGTAGACGGGGCAGCATGCGCAAGACCGGACGCCGCAAGGCCCACTCGGGCTAATGGCAAGCGACGTCTTCACTGACTTCAAGGCTTTCAACGTCTCTTATTACGACACGGGAGTATTTGGTGAGACATTTAACATCCTACATACCACACAAGCTAGCACGAGTACGCCCTGTGAGGTACTACCCGCCTTTTTCTTACTGTTCGTGCTAAAAAGAGACGGGTAGTCTATCTCGTGCGCTCTCTTGCTAGCCATACTGGTACGTAAGGCCCATGATGGCTATTTAATTAAACCAGATCAGAGTGATAAAATTACAGTTGAATTGTTTTGCACAATTTTAATGTTAAAAGTGTGTAAATGAGCCGTGTCGTTTAAGTTTTTGAGTTTTTTTTTATGAGATACGGTGGCAAACGAATATTAAGATCGGATTCCTTTTGTGCCAGTAATTCTCCGGATGTCTTACTCTACACGACGGAACACAGTAGCAACAGAACTGCTGCTAGATGGAAGGAATAGTGAATAAGATGGTGCTAGCGATTGGTCCTACCACCTCCCACTTATTGCTAATTCACTCAAATCGTGCTAATATTTTCGCAATTTTTGTTTGTGATAGAGAGTATCACAAAAAAATGATATATTTATAACACATTCACAGGTATGTTTTTTTTAACCCACTTGCATTTTTTATCTATTATCAGGTATCATTGCGAGGACTCGCTCAGAGACAGCTTGCGAAGCTGCAGTAATTGCATCAAATTTCCTGCAAAATTTAGGTTCCCTGAACTCCTGTGACATTGAGGTCGGCAAGCAGAGACTAAGTAAGTTATTTATTCTACTTCCAGCAACATAGTAATAACAAATTGTTTTGTTTTATGTATGTCAGCAACATGGTTGTACTTTTCTTTTTTTTTTACGGGATCAGACTGCGATTACCTTAGATAGCTATAGATTTTTCACCACAGTTGCAAGTATTATAAACACGTAGCTGCGTCGAAATATAATCCTATACGTGATCGCCGCCTATGTCCTGTAAAAACAAGTGTAATGTAAACAATAAATAATTGACAACTCGCATGAGCAACTGCATTTTAAAGTCCGATTACGAGTCCGAGTTAGGTGTGCGATTGCTCTGGATCACTAACAATGGCAGATTATTATTGCGTATTTGAGTCGTTTCGAAAAAAAAAATTTTCTACAGAGTTGAAGGCTTAAATACAGCAACAACTAAATGATATTTACCTTCTCACCTTTACTCCATTGCATTAAGGGTGAAAGGGTCGTTACACAAAGGAATCAATTAGCTTTTGTTCCAATAATAGCCCTTAACCATGTAATTTTTTTTGAAAACAACTGATTATAATAGTGTTATGTAAATCCACGGATACCGTATCCGTATCTTAAAATTGTAACTCACTAGCAGGTGACTTTATTTGCAATGGCATTAAAATTCAGTTATCTCAATGGATTATATTGTCATCTCCCATAGTGTACTCCACTTAACTTTACAGTTCATTGGATTTAATGTAGAACAGGAAAAAACTCCTCAGCCCACAAAAAAGGGCTTGGCGTGTGAATTATAATTCGCTTAGACTATTGAAATGCAATAGCGTTTAAGGATAATTAAGTAGCATTGCGTTACGAACCAACATTGGGCAATAAATAGCGATCAATTATTTTATGCAATGTCAACAGTAATTTTGATCCAGATCATCTAGATGTAAAATTTACTTGTAGAAACATTTATGATAAATGTGCATTAAACAAATGGCACATTTTTTTATAAAATATGAAAATATCATAAAAGATTGCGTAAAAAAGCGAAATTAAGAGTAATAGGTATACTAATACCAATACAATAAAAAACACGGATAATATAACAGTCAGTGATTAGAAAGAGAGATCCGATATGACATGTCACGTCATTATGTCACAATCACAACGCCCAAAAACTCCATCTTAAAATTTCTTTTTACAGAAAGAGATAGACAAATTTTTGATAGCTTATCTTGGTCATTTTTATAGTTAAAAAAAAATTGTTTATAACATAAAAATGAGCTTTTTATGAAAGGTATGTCAAAAATCATTTAAAGGCTTCAAATAACTTACAGAAACGGAACTAGCCATTCACGATGATAACTGCGTGCGTGTGTCGGAGGGCCTGGCGCTCCAGATCGCGAACAACCACCAGATCGACTGTGCCAGCACCTCCATATGCATGGTTGACCAGATCATGCCGGAGGAAGCGCTCTGTGTGGCAAAGATCTTGGGCCAAAAAAGTAAGCACTGTTGTATTAACAGTTCTAAGTTAGTATGTGGTAGTGTACAGAACTGATATGGGACTTGAAGGCATTTTTCTATTTTGTAACGTCAATTTGTCATTTACTTAAGTTTTCACCTATAACTATAAGGTGATAAGACTGTCAAAATGCCGCAGGGGCGGGCGGGCGCCACGGATGTATAGAGCTAGGCTGTATTAAGCCCAGAATTCCTTGACATTTAATTTTAAGCGATGATGTAATTTTATATTGAATGATTAAATAAACAGAAATAGAAACAGAACAGGCTAAGCCGGAAGCACAGAAGGGACGATGATGCACTTCTTTTTATTCATATTATTATTCATAAACGCTCTGTATTGGCTTCAGCTAACTTAGCAATCCTTTGTCCTTATCTATCAGTTTGACATTTACCTTTCACAGATAAAGACAACCGATTGCTAAATTAGCAGAAGCCTGTAGAGCGTTTATGAATAAGGGAGCTAGTCGTTATAGTTATGCCACTCATTTGACAGTTAGTATATTAGTATTTGGTAGTTAGTATATTGTCACGAGTTGCTTAGCGACCGTTTAGCAGGATTGTGGGCGTATAGGTGGAAAGGGGAATCAAAATATTGATGGGTTGCTAACCGCATCGCCTATAGGTAACATGATTCCTATGCCCATTCCCTCGATGGGTTTTTACTATCTGCGCGGGAACAGAAGCAACTGGTACATTCTATGGTTTTTTTTACTCCTAGACAAGGGCCCCGATTTTTGAAAGCACGTGTGAAAATACCACTCGAGTGGTGAAAAATTGTACTGAATTTTAAATACGAATAGCTTTGAAGATACTTAGGGCTCTCATTGATCTTGTGAGGCATAAAGTATTTGAATGACTAATTTAATCAAAATAGTTTTTAAATTTTTCCGCAAAAGAGTAAAACTTTGGTAACATAAGCAATACAAGGGAAAAATAATAACTGTAATAATAACATTGTCACGCTCTTTACCACTCTATTATTTCAGCCTCTATTTATCTTGCATGTTCCACTGACAGCTCTACAGAATTATTTAGTTTTTATGTTGGTACCTAAATACGTACTTTCGTACTTGTACTACAAGTATAGTCCTGATTCAGCAATGATTTTTCAGAGTGTCTAATGGCAATGGCGGTAGTCGGTGACGTGCAAGCAGTACCTCACGATGGAGAACTGATAATGGCATAATTTTGAAGCCATGACCCAGGAATTTAAGATGATGCGGCAATCAGCTAGACTATTGCAGTGATGTTGTGTTTCTGAAATAAAATTTCCAAAATTACGTAATCTTTAACGCTTGTTTTTGTTATTTTTTTAAATATATATACTAAATTTGGACGATACGCTTTATGAAAATTATTGACAAACCAGCAAAATAAAATGTCGTAAAAAAATATGTATAGTTAACCGCTTTAATTATAGACCGACCGCATAAATGAGACGTTTCAGCTCGTCTAGCGTCGCTCTATACGGCAAAAGTTTGTTGTTCACCTGTGTAACGACCTTATTGCAATGAAATAAAGGTAAAAAGGTCGTTACACAACGGAGTTAATTAGTTTAGCCCTTGACTATGTAGGTATTTTTTTTTTTTGAAAACGACTCACTAACATAAACTTCTGCAAGACGAACTAAAAAGAATTAGATGAATTATCCCACTATTTCGTATAATTAACTTCTTGGGTGAAAGTCTTAATCCATCACTTTAGTAACACCAATGAGCTTTAAGCAAATTAATACCGGTCTTTTCACAACACTAAACTTAATTATTGTCCAGTATGCAGGTGGCAACATTGCTTCCCTGACTGAACTGTCAAAGTAGACATCGACAGATATCAAATCACTCAAAAATACGATTACCAAGTAGCGATTTTCTTGACGAAAACAATCAATATTTATAACACTATAATGTCCTATCGTTAAATGTAGAGTAATTCTTAAATTACAATCATCAAAATGATGAACTCATTACATAACTCCGCTAAATGTAAGTACAGTTTGAGGTTATGTCGTGTTTCTTATTTATAGAAATTTCCTCTCAATTGTCGATTTAAACTTTCAGATTTGCGGTTGATCAACATAAAAACGGCTTTAAACACCCTGAAAGAATGCAGGCCTGCCGTTACCAAGCCTCTCTCAGTTCAAAATCATGATGTATTTTCCAATACGAAAACGATTTTTTCTCCAAGGGAAATCGGTATTGCGATCACGGATGAACCTATTATAGCTAAAATTAAACAAGATCCGATTCCTTACATCCCCATAATCAACCCTCGCTCGATTCTCCCATTGGTTGAAGATTGGAGGAAGGATGAGGTTGGATTGCCTGCTGTTAAGCAGGAAGAGATCCAGGCAGCCCGGCTGATTGTAATAAGGAGGAAGAAGATGAAGAAGCATCACCGGAGAAAGCTGTGGAAGAGGATGAGACATCGTTGGGCTCGGGTAAGGTTCTAGACATATTTTATATCATGAATCAACAGACAGTTCGTTTAACTGAATACTTTCTATAAATTATTTAGTGCTAAGGTGGTTTGTTAGTGTTAAGGTGGCAATATTTATTTGAGAAATTTTATCTGTGTACGGCTAGCATTGTTTAAAACAAGTCTTATTAACAAACAAGATAATTATTGATTCAAAAGTTAAAGGCCTGGTGCGAATTGGGAACTTTACAGTTCACACATACCACTGAATTGCTGCACAGGTGTGCGCAGGTTGCTCCCGTTGTTTTCTTTCCCTGAAAAATATATTTCAAATGTAATTTCACACGTAAATTCCGCAAACGACAGGTTTTTTTCATTTTAAATCCAGTTTCCTTGCAGTGGTTCTTAGCCATGTTTGGTAAAAGCTGGTTCAGCAGTTTCTGCGCGAGGGATTTTTAACATTTTTAATATTATGATTATTAAACATAATAATAGTAGCAAAAAGCTCTATTTTCATATTATGACAATGTTTTCGTAGCTAACATAAACTAAATGTTTTATTCTATCCTTTTTAAAGGTCAAGCAGCGACGTCGTCAGATCAAAGAGAAGATCTTCCAGAACGAGCTTCTGGCCTTGATCAAGCAGGCCAACGAGTTCTCCGCAGAGCAGTATGTGGCCACCAAGATAGAGAAAGCCAACCATACTCCGTTGCCTACTCGTTGGAGGCACAAGAAGCTACCGCAGTTCATCATCAGGCAACTGCTGGGGATCGATAAGAAGATTAATTATCATCATACTGATGTCTATAAAGCATGAAGTGGGGAAATAAAGTAGTGTTAATTGTATGCTTTTTTGTTTTACTAAAGGGCTTGTTTCACCACTCTCCGTTAAGTTGCAGTTGTCTTAAGTGTCAGTTATTTATTACTATGAATCAGACAGAGACGTAATCAGCGGTGCGAGTCGGGTTACCTCCGCGTGTGAAAGAGCAGCGGTTCGTTTTTGGATCCGTCCGTTGGGAAGAGCAGTGCTTGGTCCGGTGCACCCTGGGCATCGGTTTATTTCCTGGTAGATTCTGAGGGATATCATTATCCATTGGCTAAGCGCCCGACAGGGGGGCGGTCTTTTGACCGTGTTCTACCGTACAACGTTGCCGACATTTTTGTCACAAGATTTTTGAATACTGTATTTATTACTTTAATATTGGCGAAATCATCGTATCGATCGATGGGGCCATATTAGAAAAGCAGAAGAACAGTGTTGCAACAGGCCCTAACTCTATGATATATTTCAGAACGATACAGAAAACTAGAACACAGAAAATCTGAAGAGGAAATCTATGGCCGGGAAACTATGGTAGCTGAATCAACTGGCTTTAAAGTATTTTGGGTGTGGGTTAAAATACATAAGGTTTAATAAGTTCAGTGCATACATACATAAATCACGTCTTTATCCCTTTCGGGGTAGACAGAGCCTGAGGTAACAAGACCTAAAGACCACTTTTAGTATGATTGTGGGCGTAAGGATGGAAAGGGGAATCAAAATAGTAATGGGTGGCTAGCCACATCGCCTATAACATGATTCCTGAGTTTCTGCCGATGGGCTTTTACCATCTGCGCGGGAAGAGAAGCAACTGGTACATTTTATGTTTTTTCTATACTTCCAGACCAGGATAGAAGCAATAATAAGTTCAATGTGGTTCAAAATGAAGGTGAAATTCCTGGTACATGGACTTTTTTGATCGCGTTTAGGTTATGTTAGGTTTATTTTGTGACAATCTTGTTAGGTAGCTACATGCTAAGAATATCGTATATACTCGTACTCGTATTATAAAGACGAAAGATTTGATTGTTTGTTTGCATGGAATAGGCTCCGGAACTACTGAACCGATTTTAAAAATTCTTTCACGTCAAGAATCCTACATTATCCTTGATGAACGTAGGCTATAATTTGATTCTGCGCAAAGTCGCGGGCTGCAGCTATTGCATTATACAGGGTGTCTCATTTAAATCGGTCAGTATGGGAAAGTCTGAAACTATAAGACATACGAAGATTTGTTCTTAGGAAACATGTCATCGATTCTAATGAGAAGAAAAACTGCATTCATACATTTAAAAAAAAAAAAAAACCTGTACCTTTCTCAGCTCGGGAATCGAACCCGGTTGTTTTGAAAAAAAAATCTTACACTATTTCTATTTAGATATCGATTGTGTGGGTCTTAAGCAGTAAATGGCTAAGAGACATGATGTCTAAAATGAATAAAATGCATTGTTTTCACATGCTTTAATTAATTTTTGACGCATAGATAGAGACTGTTACACTTTGAGTAAATGAGAGGAGCATAAAGCGAGAGACCGACAAAGAGTGAGTTTAGAATATCCATATAGTGAAAGCCACAATAGAGAGTACATCTCAAAATACAACGAACAATTCATAATTAAACTACTAAATATTATTACACTAATGCATACATACACACTACATACAATATGAGTACACACATACAATATTTAAGGAGATGGTGTGAGCCACATCTTCCTCAAGCGCTCCCTGAACGCCGCCACGGAGGCTGACTGCCTGATGGAGGTCGGTAACCGATTCCACAGCTTAGCAGAGTGAACTGTGAAGGATTTGGAGTAAGTTTTGGAAGATGAAAAAGGACAGGCTAAAAGGAGATTAGTATTAGACCGTAGCCGATGCTGGCTACCGGCAGCCAAGTAGCTAAATCGCTCGAGAGGATACATAGGAGCAGAAGGATTGAAAATAATGTTGAAGAGCAATGACAGAATGTGGATGTTCCTACAATCTCTGACAGGCAACCACTTAACACTTAGCACTCTGGCACCTGAGGCGGTAGCTGCCTTTCATACATACATACATACATACACAAATCACGTCTTTATCCCTTACGGGGTAGACAGAGCCTAAGGTAACAAGACCTACAGGCCACGTTTAGCTGCCTTTCATTTTGTATTTATTTATTTTATTGGATATTCGATAGTGTTTATGTAAGTTTATTGGATACATTTTATTCCATTATTTATATATTATTTTATTATGGTTTTATAATGTACTTTAGTTGTTAATTTATTAAGTATAATACTACTTATTTGCGCATAACAATGACTGCTTGCTTTCTGTATCAGGTTAGCTGGAAGAGATCCCTTCTTAGGGATAAGTTCGCCTTTGTACTATTTTCTGTGTACTTCTGTATTTTTTTTATGTGCAATAAAGAGTTTACATACATACATACTTAAGCTGCGTGCGGAAGTGAGACACGTGGTCGTACCTAGGTAGGTACTTTCGGAGTCCAAAAATGTTGCTTTATATTTGTACAATGAAGCACTTACTTACTTATTTGACACACGCCCCTAAAGTTGCGTAAGTTTGCAAAGTGGCGCTACTGTCGTGCAAAGAGCCAATACGAATTACTCTTATAAACATTTTAACCGGGAAAATTGCATCCCACATTTCCTCAGCTTAAATGCCGGTTAAGGTCATTATTCAGGGCGTGGGAATGTAATAATAAAATAGCTAATTCCGCTGGGAATAGCATTACGGGATTGCGGGATTCCCGGGGTGTTCCGTTTGCGATAAATCGGGATCCGGGATTGGTTACGTCCAATCACGGGGTAGTGTAAGAAAAATCCTTTCCGGGGTTACGAGTCGCTTTATACGGCTACCGCTAAAGAGTTTGACGATGGGTTAGGTGGTGAACATATTAAATTGAAATCAAAATCAAAATTTTATTTTTGCAAATTGGCCGCCAACGGCTCTTTTACATGTCTTTTTGAAACTACTAGCGGTTTCGGAAAGACTATCATTGCCAAGAAGAATGCGCCGCTAGAAACTTGGCAGAAAGTCATTTAAAAAAAAAAATAAGTACCTACAGTAAGTACTTAAATTCTACTTAAATTGAATACATTTATAAAAGGGATGTATAAGGTCCCCGAGCCTTAAATTATATTAGTATATAGTTAGTAGGTAGAGATTACGAAAGAGAGTACGAAAAAAAAACAATAAAAATAATTAAGTTCAGTGGAGGTGTCAAACGCGTCCACCGTCAAATAAATTAATTGGAGATGTCTCCAATGTCGAAGAGAAAAAAAAACAAAATTATGATAGATGGGTGGTGGTCATAATCCACACATAGTACACATACACATACACAGATCACGTCTATATCCCTTACGGGGTAGACAGAGCCTATAGTAACAAGCCCTAAAGGCCACGTTCGGCATAATTGTGGGCGTATAGGTGGAAAGGGGAATCATAATAAGGGTTGCTTGGTAGCCGCGTCGCCTATAACATGATTCCTAAGATTTATGCCCATTCTCTCGATGGACTTTCACTATCTGCGCGGGCAAAGAAGCAACTGGTACATTCTATGATTTTTCTTTGCTACCAGACCAGATTAGTAGGGATAAAGGGAGTCCTCCGCCGCATCTGTCTCCTCAACGCATTTTCATGCGGATTTCTCCAGTAGATAGATTGATTCACGAGGAAGGTCTAGAAATATACTTTACTAGTCGAGGTTTTGTGTAAATTGGTTGAAATATAAAAAGAATTACTTCCATGCTGGTCTGGGAGCAAAGAAAAAACAGTATGTACCAGTTGCTTCTCTTCCCGGGCAGTGGCACAAGCCCATCGAGGGAATGGGCGAAAATCATAGGAATCATGTTATAGGCGATGCGGCTAGCAACCCATCACTATTTTGATTCCATTTTCCATCTATACCTAGCCCCACAATCTTGCTAAACGTGGCCTGTAGGTCTTGTCAAGACGTGATTTGTGTATTGTATTGTATAAAAAGAATTGTTGGAGGTGTTGGGAAAAGTGAACTGGCATCTTGCTGCCAATTATCTTGGAGATACAAGCTTTTTTAAGGTGATTTTGCAAATGGATAGGAAATTTACAAGATAACTAATCGAAGACTAGACGAAGTCACCTGCTATGGGTAGTGCAGCGGTACAACACGCAACACGGCGAGGATCCGGGTTCGATTCCCGGCCATAGCTTTACTTTTCGGATTATTCTTTTTTTTTTTTTATGTGAAGGCAAACGAGCAAGTGGGTCACCTGATGGTAAGTGATCACCACTGCCCATAGACACCCCCAACCCCGGAGGGATTGCAGATGCGTTGCCAACCTAGAGGACTAAGATGAAATGCCTCTTGTGCCCGTAATTTCTCCGGCTGTCTTACTCTCCACACCGGAACACAGCAGTGCAAGCTCTGCTACTTAGCGGCAGGCTGTTTTCAAATTTTCAGTGTCGTTAAGAAATTTGATCGAAGATTAGTCATCCTTACTTCAGATAATTTCTTGCTTGTACCGGGAGTCGAACCCTGGCTTTATGGTCGTACAACAACTGAGCTAACCAGCTTCTGTGAACACCAATCTCAACTTTCTCGCACATTCCAGTATAGCCCTAATCATGGCCTAATGAGACAGGCCAGCGCAGAGCGCGTTACATAAAAAAGAATCATCATATTATCCAGCTAAGGACTCAATTCTCAATTCTCACACTAAATACACTTCATCATCATCATCATCTCAGACAATACACTTAGGTCTCTCATTTTCCACACGGTCCCAGCGTAGATTGACAACTCATGCAGTACTTAGTAGTATAGCTATGTATTATACTAGCTTCTGCCCGCGGCTTCGTCTGCATAGAATTATACATAAAAACCTTCCTCTTGAATCACTCTATCTATTTAAAAAAACCGCATCAAAATCCGTTGTGTAGTAAAGTTTTGAAGATATAAGCATACATAGGGACATAGGGACATGGGGACAGAGAAAGCGAATTTGTTTTATACTATGTAGTGATGATTTATGTTAGTATTGTTGTTTTTATTATCCTTGCGTTTCTCCTGTCTAATTTGTTTCCGCCATTTACTTAAAATGTCTCCGACTTATTTCCTTCTTTTATTAGATATGGTAGAGATCACTATTAAGCGATAAGATCGCCTATTGTCTACCTTGTTCTTTGTTTCTGTATTGTTTTGTTCTGATTTGTGGTACTTTTTCGTTGATTATTACATCAACTGTGTGTCTAGAATATAATTAAAGTGAGTAAGGCGTCGGGTGTAAACAGATCTATATGGGCCTAGACGGACGTTCCGAGACCAAATAGGAGACGTTTTAAAAAGGGCAGGTCAGGAGTACCCGAAACCGACGAGCATGTATGAAGAGATTGATGAATGTGGATGAAGCGAAAGAGGTATGTCATAATCGTAGCAAGTGGAACAAAGTAGTATCTACCTACCCATGCGGGAAAGAGGCTTGACTGTATGCATGTAAATGTCACCGGGGAGTGGGGGGGGGGGGGGGGGGGGGGGAGCCGCTGCCCAACCACTAGAGAAACAAAAAATTTCGCTTATATTATTTGTATATTTATTATAGACGCTATAGTTCTACGCCCCTTAATCATTGACTTGAGCGGGAGTGTGGTTGTTTTGCATGACGTCTTAATGCAATTCAATCCCGCCTCAGTTCAGGCTTTAGCTGTCATTTTTAGTATGGATCTGACAACGAGCGAACCTAAACTGGGGCCTTACCGTGACGTCTTAATGCGATTCAATTCCGACTCAATTCAGGTTTTAGCTGTCATTTTTTGTATGGATCTGACTGCGAGCGAACCTAAACTGGATCGGAATTGAATCGCATTATGACGTCATGGTAAAGCCCTCACTATATATTTCACGGAGTAGCAAAGTAAAGTCATCCTTTTATTCCTTTTATTTCGTGTTTAACGCGCAGGCCGGTCTCACACCGCCGCGGCCGTAACAAAATAAATAAACAGGGCACCCCGGAAATTTATGTCCTGAACTTTTTACGGGTAATCCGGGGAAGTTAGGAACATCATTGCGAAGTTCGGTAGTGGTTGATTTACGGCGTGGGCTCAATGATTTGTTGCTAATTTGATTGCCTTAGCTGGTGGGGAGAAATGATTGGGGACCTGATCCCATGGACACCTACGCCTGCAGATAATTAACATCACATATATCACGTTTTTACCCCTTACGAGTTAA
The DNA here is from genome assembly GCA_949127965.1 of Pandemis corylana. NCBI lineage: Eukaryota > Metazoa > Arthropoda > Insecta > Lepidoptera > Tortricidae > Pandemis > Pandemis corylana. The sequence continues at coordinate 837,914 of OX421866.1, read as the reverse complement.
TCTTTACGACACCAACGACACATACGTCAGCACCTCAGACCGCTCCAAAAGTGTCCTTTTTTTGGCTGTTTCGCGTGCGAAAAGTACGTTTTTGCGCACTAGTGCGATTGACGTTTCTATTTTTTTAAATTTGTACCTGTTCCGATTCACGAATACTTACCGAAGAGTAGGTAATTATAATTATACCTAATGTTAGTTTGTACCAAGACGTAATAAAACTAAAAACCTATTATTAATGTCAAAATATCAAAACATTGAGATTTTATATTTGAATACTAGCCTCTTCATCATTACTTTTTAAGGATCGAATTCCTAAAAACAGTTCTTATTAAGTCTGAATGGAACGGAATAGCGTGGGAATAGCTAGCTGCCGAAACGCCTGTCAAAAATGGAGGCGTTTTTCCAACTGCAAGCATGATTTTTAAGGTTCTACGAGTAAAGGCAACCTAATAATAAGGTAACATAATGATACTAAGGTAATAATAGTAAAATGTCATATTATTATAAAATTATTTTCTTCGTATAAAAAAATATTTGAAAAAATAACTGTCATTGAGTTGGCTGAATAGCAAAAGCCATTGCCTTTTGAAATATGAAAGCTAGCAAAAACGCCTTTAATTTGTCAAAAAATTTCACTGTCCAAGTTAACTTACTTTATTCTGTGATGTATTTTTTTCGCAACTGTATTGAAAAACGTCGTTCGATACACGCGCGGAAATGTCATTCTTCACTCGTCCCGAGTATTGCCACTCGCCTTCGACTCGTGGCGAGATATCTGGACTCGTGAAGTAATGACATACTTTCCGCACTAGCATCGAAATGTACTATTCCGGCGTTAATCGAAGGAACTCTGTCGCCGTTACCCTGACGTGAAATCTCCTCGCTGTTAGTTTAAAATGCGTGCAAGCAAACGTAGCTGTTAGCATACTCACAGAGGCAGCATTGATTGGTCGCCAAGGGCTCTGGTCGAGGGCTCTCGAAGCGCTCAAGGCATAAGCGACAGCGATTCACTATTTTCATCATAGCTAACCTATCCTCATAAGCCCTGGCTTTATTGTCAGACACTGTCAGTCCCAAGGTTGTGATATTGGATCAAATTTAAGCATATTTAAAGTAATTTCAATGCTGGGCCCATAACCTGGTAATTAAATAAAAAACTGTTATGGTTTGAATTGCGTGTATTCTCGCTTAGACCACTTTTTTACGGTGTGGAAAATGCGCCTTATGCATCCGCCCGGTACAGGATTACCAGGGGTATGTGGGGCTCTCCCGCAACGGCAGGCATACCCACTAAAAACCACACGGATTCCCTATTCAGTCGTATATGAGGCGTTACGGGAGCACTCGGTGTCACCGCGACGCCCCGTGGCACCTGTGCAATGCAGGTTGCCCTTATGCTGGAATCCCCTAATGTTGCTGATGTCCGTCCATAGGTTGCTCACTTAAAAAACCGGTCAAGTGCGAGTCGGACTCGCGCACCGAGGGTTCCGTATCATTATCTATAAATATCTAAAACCAGTGTAAGCAGAGCCCTGTTCCAAAGCAAAATGTACGCAGTGTGGGGTTACTTTATATTGGTCACTGCTATATACAGACATACATACACATTTACGGTTTTCGCAATTATTCTTTAATCTGTGCTATAAGACCTACCTTCATACCAAATTTCAAGATTCTGCGTTCACGGGAACTACCTTGTAGGTTTTGATTCCCTTGAGAGTTGAAAATTTGCGGAAATTTGCGGCATAAACGGCTGTATCTTTTGATTGCGTTGGCTTAGAAGTTTGATTTTTTCACAGCTTCAAGGGACAGTAGACCTGAGTAATTGATATAAATTTCAGCTTCATACCTCCACGCGTTACTGAGAAAAAGGGTCTTGACAGACGGACGGACGGACAGACGGACAACAAAGTGATCCTATAAGGGTTCCGTTTTTTCCTTTTGAGGTACGGAACCCTAAAAAGGAAGAAAGAAGGCATTTATTCGTTTTAGAAAGGCAAAAATATTACAGAACTAAACCAAAACACACCGACACGAAAATAGTGTCTTAGCAAAAGTGAATCAGTTTGCTGGCTCAGCGTTGGGGCATTACCATGTCTGAATGCAATTCAATTCAGATTCAGTTTAGTTTCGCTCGCTGTCAGATTCATGCTAAAAATAACAGCTGAAACCTAAACTTAGTCGGCATTGAATCGCATTAAGACGTCATGGTAAGGCTAGCACTGATTGCCTTCATCAAGTGACCCACTTCCTCGATCAGTCTTGTATAAAAAGTGCGCTTCCAAAAACAGCCACAGATTCTGCACGCTCCGCTCCGCTCGCCGCCGCCGCTTGTCGCTCGCCCTCTCCGCCTGCATTACGGCAGGATGCATTTGCTCTTGCGCAAGCCTTTGTGCTCTAATGGCTGCGTGAGGGGGACCGAGTGGGCGGCGTACGGCTCACTTGTACCCCAATTGTACCCTTGGGGTTCAGTCGAGGGTATAAATATCGATACAGACATGTCAAATATATATGTCACAGACCTTAATGTTGGCATAATTATATAACTCAAAGGTGACTGACTGACTGACATAGTGATCTATCAACGCACAGCCCAAACCACTGAATGGATTGGGCTGAAATTTGGCATGCAGGTAGATGTTACGACGTAGGCATCCGCTAAGAAAGGATTTTAATCAATTCTACCCCCAGGGGATAAAATAGGGGATGAAAGTTTGCATGAAACTTTGTCAATTTTAAACCGATCGGGCTGAGACTTTGCATGCATAAAGCTATGACGTAGGCATCCTCTAAAAACGGATTGCGTAATTTCTGCGGGATAGCGATAAACGAATTCTACGCAGACGAAGTTGCGGGCAACAGCTAGTGTCAAATATATGTCACCGACCTTATTGTTGGCATAAAGGTGTATAGATGTTTATCATGCCTTGGTAACGTACACACAGCAAAGCTATTCGGTAAGCAGGATAGATACGGCGCGAGCGTGCGTAGGTGCTTACCTGATTATTGCCGTGTGTACATATGCCTTTGGCTGTACAACAGAGAAATATAGCTTACTAGCTGTTGCCCGCGACTTCGGTCTTTAGTCCCATTTCGTAGCCAGGTTTTGAAGCTCACTTCCCATACTAAGTTGTATGAAAAGTGCGCCGTTATTTTTGCTCGTCAGTATATTTCCGATTCGAAGCAGGCTACGAAAAGAAATTCTTCAGTCCCACCTAGCTAGGTTTTGTAGCTGGCTTCCAAATGGGAGAAATAATCCCGATTAGAAGCTGACTACGAAGCGGGAATTCTTAATAAATCCAATCTTTTTAAAACTTCTAAACGACACTGAAAATTAGGACAGCAAAATCCGAAAAAAAAGCTATGGCCGGGAATCGAACCCTGATCCTCGTCATTCCGTGACGCGTGCTATACCGGTACATCACCGCTAAATAAGCCTTCGATTTTTTCTATCTGTTACTAGCTGTCACGTGACCTTGTTACTATGCGATTTTTTGTCGCCAAGCGTCATCTGTTTGAATGATGTACGACACAATTACAAACATTCATTTAAGTAATAGTACCAATCCCTTTGCCCTATTGTTTTTTGATCTTAAAGGAAACCTGCCTACGAGTTATAAATAAATAGGCATAATAACATAGTCAGCATAAGTACGACAAACTACACCAACGCGACTTTACTCTTCAAACGTCTTTTAAACCCAACCAGCCATCCAAAACGAAACCAAAGCCATCCCAGATCAAGATACGGACTATTCCGGCTCGATCCGCTCCGTACTGGTGCGATCCAGTTCTTTCCAGTTATATCCAGTTCTTTCATTAGGCTCAGAGTAGTCGTAACGCGATTAGGAGACAAACGGCGGCTTGCGGAGACATATCGCGGCGTTACACTGTCTGCCGATCGCGGTCGGAGCGATATTGCGAGGAACGATACATAGGAAGGTACGAGAAAAAAGATGTAGGGGAGACCGAGACGAGTTGAGACAGAGGTAAGTTGATACAAAGCCTTTTTCTCTGCACTTATGACAGTTAGCGAGGTCACAACTTCACACAAACTGTGGAGTGTAGAAAGAGCAACGAATTTGCCAAGTTACCAGCCCGATAAACTGTCACAGTTCAGAGAAATCGGCTTTGTATCAACTCACCTCTGTCTCAACTCTCCTCGGTTTCCCCTAACTCGCGAAGAAAAATGGTAAAAGCATAACATATATACATACATAAATCACGTCTTTATCCCTTAGTAGACAGAACCTAAGGTAACAATACCTAAAGGCCACGCTTAGCATGATTGTGGGCGTGTAGGTGGAAAGGGGAATCAAAATAGTGATGGGTTGCCAGCCGCATCGCCTATAACATGATTCCTATGATTTTCGCTCACTCGATTTTCCCTCGATGAGCTGTTACCATCTGCGCTGGAAGAGAAGCAACTGGTGCATTCTATGTTTTTTGTTTGCTCCCAGACCAGCATGGAACACAAATACATATTAACATAATTTATTAAGAAGAATAATGTGATTGTGATGCCATCTATGATACACAACATAAAACTACTTTCACATCGCTTTAACGTAAGCCCTTATCATGACTGCCTTTTGTCTAGTATTAGTAGGACAAGGTGTACGTTTGTATGTATTGTGTGTAAATATGACTCTTAATTACACATAAAACGCATAAAGTTAATAGGTTACTAGGCACAGCACAATGTACAAAGGCGAACAATATTGTTACAAGGGATCTCTTTCATTTAACCTTCTAACGATTGACGGGACATTATGAAACATGTATTGTGTGTATAATATGTACACACAGCAAAGCTATTCGGTAAGCAGGATAGATACGGCGCGAGCGTGCGTAGGTGCTTACCTGATTATATTGCCGTGTGTACATACAGCGCCATCTATGTTTGGCAACATAGAAACTTTCAGATCGTTTCAAGATCGTTCCTTACTACGTCCCCCGTCTAGATACGGCGCTACTGATGGCAGGATTACCTTTGTTTATTCCCGGGGCAGGGCACTGCGGGCGTCCCGACCGCCATATTTCGCTGTCACTGGGAAAAATTGAGGTCTTTTGAGACTAAAATCTGTTAAAATCTCAAACTTATAATAAATAAAGAAAATTTCTACATGTCAACATGTAATTTGTACATGTCCTGTTCCTCAAAGGGCCGGCAACGCACTTGTGATTCCTCAGGTCTTGCAGGTGTCCCTGGGCGATGGTGATTGCTTTCCATCACGTGACCCGTCTGCTCGTTTGCCCCCTCTCATATAAAAAAAAAAATGACAGTGAAAATTAGAACACAGCAAAATCCAAAAAGTAAAGCTATCGCCGGGAATCGAACCCGGATCCTCGTCATTCCGTGACGCGTGCTATACCCCTACACCACCCATAGCAGGTGGGTAGTCTCCGAATTTTTCTACCTGTTACTAACTGTCACGTGACCTTTTTGTTACTATGCGAATTTTTGTCGCTAAGCGTCATCTGTTTGAATGATGTGTCTGTACGACACAATTACAAACTCCCATGGAACATCTACTGCTCACCAGGGACGAGAGAAGGCGCTGTTTTTCAAATGATAGGTACTATCAAATGAATCAAGAAATTTTTATTTCTTGAATTTTATGTTTTACTTTTTCGGTTTTACCGTTAGAAATTAAATTTCTACATGTCAGTGAAAATTCAATAATTATTAATAAATAAAGAGTTAAGTGAACGGCAAAGTGAGGCAGAGGCCTAAAACTACGCCTAGCTATGCATACAGCCACACGCACACACGTGTATCTTAATATCACCAAGCGAAATAACAGAGCTACGCATACACAAATGAGGTAAGGCGTAGTATAAGCCGACTTCGCTTAGTTGTTTACAATAATATTCTTTTCTTACTCGTACCTATTTATTTAACAAATTTATTCCATGCTGGTCTGGGAGCAAAGAAAAAACATAGAATGTACCAGTTGCTTCTCTTCCCGCGCAGATAGTAAAAGCCCATCGAGGGAATGGGCATAGGAATCATGACTTTTATAGGCGATGCGGCTAGCAAACCATCACTATTTTGATTCCCCTTTCCACCTATATGCCCACAATCTTGCTAAACGTGGCCTTTAGCTCTGGTTACCTTAGCCTCTGTCTAACCCGTAAGGGATAAAGACGTGATTTGTGTGTGTGTGTGTGTGTATCATTTTTCTATGCATACTCATACACACACATAAATCACGTCTTCATCCTTACAGGGTAGACAGACCCAAAGGTAACAAGACCTAAAAGCCACTTGCATGATTGCATTTTTCTATAGTTGGTAGAATACCTGTCCACCTATCGTCAAGCGTCCAAGGGACTACTGTAGTCCCTAACTTTTTCGGGCGGGAAATGTCCTAGGGACTGCATTATGCAGTCCCTAAAAAAAGTCCCGAAAAAGTTAGGGACTACTGTAGTCGCTTGGACGCTTGACGGGTTAAGTTTGTCATACTTACGGAGATCTTGAATTCTATGATGCCTCTTGCTATAATAAGTGCCATCGCAAAATGTAATCTTTTTCAATGAATATTTAAGACTAAATCCCAATCCCGCGAACCAAACAACCGTATAAACCAAGCTGCTTATAAACTCATAAAAGCTATCGAGCGTAGCCAAATTAAATTTACCTAATTCCCTGGCATATATCTCCCCTCTCCCGCTGTATTTCACGCGAACAGGGTGACCATGAAATATATGAATTCTGAAGACTTGTAAAAACAAGTCGCGTATTATCTTCTTCTCTATTTAATTAATTTATGTATTTTTTTAGTTACACATAAGTCGGGTTCTATATATTTATTACTTTATTTACGTAAGTTTATGGATTATGTAGTATATTTTATCTGTGTATCGTTTCGTGAGTCACTGACGGTTTTGGCTGAGAATCAGTGCTGCAGGTGTCTAACACCTCAGCGTAATGCTGAGCCAGCGACCGTTTCACTTTTGCGAAGACACACACAACGCTGATGATCTATTTTTCATGTATGTTTTTTTTGAAATGAAATGAAATGAAATGAAATGAAATGAAATATTATTTATTGTTTGGTCATGTGTTATACAGATGTTTTACAGTTTAGTGATAGTTCATCATGTCCTGCCTCAGAGAGGCGTACAATATTTAAATAATCTTAATTCTAATTATTACGTCTGTTACATAAAGCTGAATGTCAATATTACATTAATAAAAGATAATAACAATGATAACAATACACAGACTTTGATTATGTCATTACACTCAATAAATATCGAACACATTTTGCAAAGATGATTAGGTACAATATTTCAAGGAAAAAAATTCAGTCAAACTGTATAAACTTTCATTTACCAACCAGTTATAAAGTTTCCGTTTAAAAAGTGCAGGAGGTAATTGTTTTATTTCAATTGGCAATTTATTATAAATTTTTGCACTCATAGTTACAACACTATTTGAGAAAAATGCACATTTAGATTTAGGGCACATAATATCGAAACCGTATTTTGATTGCAGTCTTAGTCTTGGGTTTCTACGTGTAAACATACTTATATTATTCTTAACAAAAATACTAAGTTCATAAATGTATAAAGCAGGAAACGTTAGTATTTTTTTGTCTCGAAATAGTAGCCGACATGTTTCAGTACGATTCAGGCCATACACCGCACGAAGGCATCTCTTCTGCAGTCTGAATACTTGGTCCTTATTACCAACATTTCCCCATAAAAAAACTCCATACCGCAGGTTTGACATGACATACGAGTGGAAGGCTAGCAGAGCAGCACTCTCGCTAGAAACCATTCTTAACCGTTTTAAAGCATAAGCAAATCTACTCAATTTCATCATTACATAATCCGAATGTTTAAGCCAATTGGTATGTGAATCAATCATTAGACCCAAGAATTTCACGGAATTGACATTATCAAGTGTAAAACCCTTGTATTCTATTTTAATTTGTGACGATTTGCCACGTGGAGAATAAAATTCCATGCATTTCGTTTTTTCTAAGTTTACTTTCAGGTGGTTTGTCTCTAGCCATTTATTAACATCATTAAACACCTTATTGACTTCATTTTCGTACTGTACAGTGTCATCGCCACCTATAACTATTGAACAATCATCAGCAAATAGAAGTATCTTGTGTCTTTTCGTTTTTTTCTATGAAATTGTGTATATTCTCTTATATTTGTGTCTTGCGAAAAGGAATAAATGTCTTCTTTCTTTCTTTCTTGATAATATTGCAACGAATGAAATCAAAAACTACTCGTTCGATTTTAAAAGTTTCACCATACGATGGATGCAATGCAGCGATGGACACAAAAATTTAAAATCAATAATGCAAATAATCATAACAATCTCGCATTGTCAATGAGCATTTTTAAAAGACGGACAGTCCCGCAAAATCCCAGACTCATGGTTACCCGCAACGCGATAGAATAAGGCCGTAAATCGTCCCCCCCCCCCCAATATTGCGATAAAAATATTGTCCCACTTGCTATGCCTGTGCTGGTGATGAATCGGACGTGTTTGTGTAGGCATACGCGGGTCAATAACAATATGGCTGAATATGGAAATATTTCACCTTTATACCAGTGCTCGTCACTTTTCTGGTCAAGAGGCACACATGACAGTGTGAATTAGCACTGTGGTCCCTCTAACGATGGTCTTGAGATTATAGATATAAAATAGAACAAAAAAATTACCTTGCTACTCCGCTACTCACGTGCAAGATAGTCAAGCCTGTGTGAAATATACTTTGTAGAGACCCTAGCGCCACCCTAGTTGGCCTCTACATAACTACTTCGACACACGAGCAGCTAGCTTCAGGTCTAATGACAGCTGTCACATCGTTCCACATCCCGCTAACGAAGTTTCTCAATGCGGCTGCATAAATACAACTCTCAACTCTCTTCCTTCGGACTTCGGTCCCCAGGCATAACATCTGCCTGGAGAGAGATCTCTCTATTGTGGCACTCCCTACAATTTTTTTTTCGTGCAAAAAATATGTATTTTATTGGCAGTAGTGGAGGGAGGGATTGGTTATCTTGCACGTGAGTAGCGGAGTAGCGAGGTAATTTTTTTGTTCATTGAAATGGACCTCCACAAAGTAACGCCTGATTCGATAAAATAATTATAAACATACTACAGTGCTTGTTGTTTCTTATTCCATTTGACAATACAATTGCAGTGTTCTGAATAAACATGAATGAAAAATAATATTGCTAAGATCAAAAGCAAGTACAATAGCCGCGTTGAGCATCACTCTGTCCAAAATACTCGCTCTCATCGTCACTCTATGTATCATTGAATCATTCTATGTAATTGTGTCGTACAGACACATCATTCAACGCTTCATTTGACGCTTGGTTTAAGTTATTTTTAAGTTTTGACTGTTTCTATTATGATTTTTAACTCGATTCAAGAACTATCGAATGAATCAAGAATTTTTATTTCTTGATTTTTATGGTTACTTTTACGGTTTTACCGTTAGAAATTAAATTTCTAAATGTCAGTGAAAATTTGAACACAGAAAAATCCGAAAAGTAAAGCTATGGCCGAAACTACTAGCTTTACTTTTCGGATTTTTCTATGTGTTATAATTTTCACTGACATTTAGAAATTTCGATTCAAGAAAATTGCAAGTTGAAAAAACATGTAAAATTGGATTTTTTAATACCAGCAGTGTTTGGCTTGACAAATAAATTAATAAGCTAAAGCTTTTAAATAACCGTAACGGAGACAAATTGAGGTATTAGGACCTTTTGGACCTTCGTCACGACAGCGGGCATTGTTTAATATTTTGTACGACAATTGGAAATATTATGAGGCAATACCGTTGATTAATTAGTTTGCCGCTAACTTAAACTTGTAATTATTTAATTTAATTATCAGCAGAGAAATAATACAAGTTTCTTGTGTGTTAGCAACACAAAAAAAATTTGAAGCCTTTTAAGTAAGGGTGCATTTTGTATTGCCATCGAATATTTGACTTACTTCCGTGCTGGTTTTGGATCAAAGAAAAAACATAGAAACCAGTTGCTTCTTGTCCCGCGCGGATGATAAAAGGCCATCGAGGGAATGGGCGAGATTCGTAGGAATCATGTTATAGGCGATGCGGGTAACAATCCATCTTTATTTTGATTCCCCTTTCTACGTATACGCCTACAATCAGACTTTCGCCCATTCCCTCGATGGGCTTTTACCATCCGCGCGGGAAGAGAAGCAACTGGTAAATTCTATGTTTTTTCTTTACTCGACCAGCACGGAAGAATCGAGTAGGTGATCGGTAAACATGCTTAAAAACCGACAAATTGCGAACCTCCTCTTTTGAAGTCGGTTAAAAATTAGATGTACACATAGCGTACTCCATTGAACAAAAAAACCTGTTGCCTGTAAAGTCGGTATACGGGCGAAAGTTTTACGTGACAACGACTTTGAGTGGTAAAATAATTTTAATGTGAATATTCATTCGTGCTCGAGTGGAAGGGACGCGTGCCTTTCACTTTTTATGTCTGTCTCTCTCGCTCTTAGGCGGGCTAACCATGCCTCTCACTTGCTCTCATTGTGAGCGCATAACGTGAGCGGAGCGTAACGCAGTTTCTTGAAGTGTCACCCGGCAAACCAATTTATAAGACGTTGTCACGTCAAAATATTTACCTTGCTACTCCGCTACTCACGTGCAAAATAACCCTGTGAATTATATGTTTTTCATGCAATCTCTCCGCCCACTACTGCCACATAAAACGCATATAAATCCCACAAACATAATTATTCCTTACACCACACAAACAATGACGCGTTTTGGTAGCGTTGGGACATATATATTTCACACAGGCTTGGTTATTTTGCACGTGAGTAGCGGAGTAGCAAGGTAAACATTTTTTGTCCATTGAAATGGACCTCCGCAAAGTAATGCCTGATTCAATAAAATAGCTTACTCTGTTACTTAGCTGACTGTACTCTACATTAAACAGCGAGGTACAGTCATCTCACAGTATAAGCATAAACGAGTCGAAAACATCGCCATTCCTTTCATTAATCTTGTGTAACAAAGAAGTGAGAGGCGAGCGTGGGTCGAACAGGTTTTAGAGCGTAGGTGGTTCAGAGCAACCCAACCCCGATAAGGCTGGAGTCACATACACACACACACACACACACAAATCACGTATTTATCCCTTACGTGGTAGACAGAGCCTAAGGTAACAAGACCTAAAGGCCACGTTTAGTTGCCTTTCATATTGTATTTATTTATTTTATTGGATAATCGATAGTGTTTAAGTAAGTTTATTGGATAAATTTTATTCCATTATTTATATATTATTTTATTATGGTTTTATAATGTACTTTACTTGTTAATTTATTAAGTACTAATACTACTTATTTGCGCATAACAATGACTGCTTGCCTTCTGCTTGCTTTCTGTGTCAGGTTAGCTGGAAGAGATCCCTTCTTAGGGATAAGTTCGCCTTTGTACTATTTTCTAGATTTCTATGATTTTCGCCCATTCCCTCGATGGGCTTTTACCTGCGCGGGAAGAGAAGCAACTGGTAACTTCTATGTTTTTTGGAGTAGTGCGACGACAAATTTGAAATTTATCTTGAGCTCTTCGGCGATGGAAAACATCGTGAGGAACCTATGTAAACTTGAGAAGCAATTCAATGGTGTGTGTGCAGTTCCCGGTCCACATTAGGCCCACGTGGGAACTACAGCCCTCTCATTCTAAGGATAATGCTGGGCCGAGCCCGGGAAGTATAGATGATGACGGGGTAAATAATTCATGTCTTTTCCAGACATTGTCCAGTATATCCAGGGTCTACTGGAAGATGAATAGTCTTCTCACCGCCGGGTCAGGTTATGTTAGGTTAGTTCGCTTAAGTATGTATTTTATATCATTTACAAAGTTTATTTGAGCTAGAAACTAACTAAATACTAAAAGTAGACTACCTAAACAGATCTACGAGTATATGGGGATATGTGAATGGTTGCGTTGGGAGGGGAAGGCCTAGACGGACGTTCCGAGACCAAATAGGAGACGTTTTGGAAAAAGATCAGGTCAGGAGTACCGACGAGCATGTATGAAGAGATTGATGAATGTGGATGAAGCGAAAGAAGTATGTCAAGATCGTAGCAAGTGGAACAAAGTAGTCTCTGCCTACCCCTGTGGGAAAGAGGCGTGACGGTATGTATGTTTGTAGAAAAAGTTTTGTCCACAGAATTAATTTAAAAAAAAACAATAATACCATCGTTTGTATTTCTTACATGCTGGTCTGGGAGTAAAGAAAAAACATATAGAATTTACCAGTTGCTTCTCTTCTCGCGCAGATGGTAAAAGCCCATCGAGGGAATGGGCGAAAGTCTTAGAAATCATGTTATAGGCGATGCGGCTAGCAACCCATCACTATTTTGATTTCCCTTTCCACCTATACGCCCTTAATCATGCTAAATGTAGCCTTAGGGCATTGTTGCCTTAGGCTCTGTCTACCCCGTCAGGGATAAAGACGTGATATTATGTATGTATGTTTTGTATTTTTTTATTTTTACGACAAGGAAGGAATATGAGCGAGTGGGATAACTGATAGTTAGTCAATACCACCCATGGATACCAGCAACACTACGTATTTCCTAGCAACGTATTTGGAAACTGTAACAAACCATCTTGCCATGACAATATTCCTTGTTCGCTTAAAATATCAAAGCCTTTATTAATTTGTTGTTCTCTTATAATTAATAGAATAAATAAAAATAAATAAATATCTTGGGACAAATTACACCAATTGACCCAGCCCCAAACTAAGCAAAGCTTGTACAATGGGTACCAGGCAACGGATAAGCATACTTATATAAAGTAGATAAATACATACAACATCCATGGCTCGGGCACAAACATTCGTATTCATCGTACAACTGTCTGCCCCTACCGGGATTCGAACCCAGGACCTCTAGCTTCACAGTCAGGGCTGAACCACTAGGCTATCCGGTCAGCGTTAATAGTTAACTAGATGATTTATTATTACTTCACCTATACGTCTGATTACCACAGGTTACTTTTTATACCGGAAAAGTACCGAATTGTAAATCCCAAAATCTCCTTAAGATACGGTCTACGCCGTAGCTGTTCTACGTAGTGCTACGAACTTTCGTAGCCTGTAAACCAAAGCGATGCTCAAAGTTCATTGCCCGCCAGTCTCTCGAGGGTAGTTTCATTTATCTTATTTTAGAGTTAAGCGACTAAATATTTCTTGTTCTGTAGTTTCAAGCGTTGCTGGCACAATAATGTAATAAACTGCTTGACGTTTTTAAAGTTTTAAGTCGTTTTGTACTTGATGACGTACACTTATTTAGAAATGGGCACTATTGTTTTATTTTGATTACTATATTAAAATAGGTACTATCAAAATGTATCAAGAATTTTCACTCCTTGATTTTTTATGTTTACTTTTACGGTTTTACCGTTAAAAATTAAACTAAACGACACTGAAAACTAGAACACAGAAAAATCCGAAAAGTAAAGCTATGGCTGGGAATCGAACCCGGATTCTCATCTGTGACGCGTGCTATACCCCTACACCACCCAGCAGTTAGCAGGTTTAGGCAAGGTTCCCGGCCATAGCTTTACTTTTACCTGCTACGGGCGCACCTAGGTACCGTTACAGTGAAGGCAGTCTCTAGATCAGTTACCCGTGCCTGACGTGCACACTGAATGATTTCTTTAGTCTAACTCTGAGAACATTCTTTGTTATTCATTGAGGACCTCCAAGGTCATGTCCGAGTATTTAACTTTTTCCTAACATAGGTAATCACTACATAGTTTAAAATAAAGTCGCTTTCTCTGTCCCCATGTACGCGTACGCGCAGCCTATGTCACTCAGTGATAATGTAGTTTTCTAACGGCAAAAGAATTTTTAAAATCGGTCCAGTAGTTTCGGAGCCTATTCAATGCAAACAAACAAACAACAATCAAATTTTTCCTCTTTATAATATTAGTATAGATTAGTATAGATGTGAAAATTTGTGAGTATGGATATTTGGATGTTTGTTACTCTTTCACACCAGAACGGCTGGACAGATCTAGATGAAATTTGGAACATACATAGATTATAGTCTGGAATAACACATAGGCTACTTTTTATCCCGGAAAATTGCGAGATTCCTGCGGGATAGCGATAAACGAATTCTATGCAGACGAAGTTGCGGGCAACAGCTAGTTTAGCATAGTTGTGGAAAGGGGAATCATAATAGTGATGGGATGATTCCTAAGATTACCCGCATAAGTAGACTGCACAGAAACGTGAACATTCACACACCCATTTCTCGCATTCCGTTCGCTTTTACATGCTCAAATCACATGCCACGTTACACATTAACCAAATAAGAAGGATACAAAAAGCGCGCCCCTGTTCGCGGAATAAAAAACCTGACAAATGACACGCGTAAATTCTTTGACAAACACACAGCATGCGTGTAAAATCGCTCCCGCAAACAAACGGCTAAGTCTAATATTGTAAAAAAGGAATGGAGAAGCGCGAACCGGTTGGTTTCGCGGGTTCCGTGAGTTTGCGGGAGCTAAATATTTTTCACAAAAACATGGGAATGCATTTGACAAACCTTTACTGTCTGATATTTCGTAAATTTTAAAAATACTTTGCAAATTATTCGTGTAGATTATGTGAGGATAAGTTAGATTTAGAACTTTAAAAAAAAAAAAAAAATCTTCTCTCGTCCCTGGTGAGCAGTAGATGTTTCACGGGAGTTTGTAATTGTGTCGTACAGACACATCATTCAAATATGACGCTTGGCGACAAAAAATGGCATAGTGACAAGGTTACGTGACAGCTAATAACAGATAGAAAAATTCGAAGGCTAACCCACCTGCTATGGGTGGTGTAGGTATGGGTAGTTTTCGGATTTTTCTGCGTTCTAATCATCAGTGTCTTTTAGAAATTGAAAAATTGGCCATTTTTAACTTTAAATTGAGTTAACTAAAGTAGAGACCACTTTGCGAATGGTCTAAATATAATTCGATTTTATGCCAAAAATGACTTACATCATTTCGGAAAAGAGCTGATACTCTTCAAACTACTAAGCCGATTTTTACCAAACATACTTGAGAACCATTGCAAGGAAACTGGCTTTCGATTAAAAAAAACCGCATCGAAATCAGTCTACCCACTAAACTTGAGAGCTACCATACCTCAGACAGACAGACAGATACACATACACACAGACACCGACGTCATACTTATAACACCCCTCTTTTTCCGTTGGAGGTTAGGTATTAATAAATTTGGACCCTTGGGCTGAATCCTGGAGCCTTACCATGACGTCTTAATACGATTCAATTCCGGCTCAGGTCAGGTTTAACTGTAATTGTTAGTATGGACCTGACAGCGAGCGAACTTAAACTGAATCGGAATTGAATCGCATTAAAACGTCATAGTAACCCCCTGATCAGGCAGGCAGCTTGTGCTTACAAGTTTTTGGGCCAGAGTTATATATTAATTTCGCTTCTTTAAAACCTCGCCCAACGCATTCCTAAAAACAAAAAAAAAAACACGGAAAAACTCGTACGCGGTTCGTTTGTACGAATTTTCCCGCGTGAATTTTTTGCTTCCCTTTTTATATTTGACGAGTTTGTACTAAGCGGAGGACCGAGAATCTTGAGAGAGAAATCCAGTTTACACTTCTCCAACGTCGTATATTCCCACATGATGCTGTTCAAGAAGCTACAGTCCGTGGTTGTGTTAAGGTTATTTTTGTAACCACATGCCTTGGCGAGATAGGAGGTAGCGGAAGTAAGAAGTTGAAATGTTGGCAGTGGTAATCTTTAAGCAATTTGTCACGGGGCGGCCGAAAAGTTCTCTACAACGTCTCCTTACGGGACAGGCGCGTTGGGATCAGGCCAGCACTGGAGCGAGTTACTGGCAAGGGGACCCATGACGTCTTAATGCGAGGTACTATCAAATGAATCAAGAATTTTACTTCTTAATTTCTTATTTTTACTTTTACGGTTTTACTCGGAAGAAATTAAATTTCTAAACGACACTGAAAATTTGGACACAGAAAAATCCGAAAAGTAAAGTTATGGCCGGGAATCGAATCCAAAATACAAAATCAGTCAGTTACAAAATAGTGGTAAAGAGTTTTGGTCCACTAGAATTCTTGTTTACTTGGTTGACTAGACTTCTTGTTTACATGGTCGACTAGACTTCTTGTTTACTTGGTCGACTAGACTTCTTGTTTACTTGGTCGACTAGACTTCTTGTTTACTTGGTCGACTAGACTTCTTGTTTACTTGGTCGACTAGACTTCTTGTTTACTTGGTCGACCAGACTTCTTGTTTACTTGGTCGACTAGACTTCTCGTATACTTGGTCGACTAGACTTCTTGCTTACTTGGTCGACTAGACTTCTTGCTTACTTGGTCGACTAGACTTCTTGCTTACTTGGTCGACTAGACTTCTTGTTTACTTGGTCGACTAGACTTTTTGTTTACTTGGTCGAATAGACTTTTTGTTTACTTGGTCGACTAGACTTCTTGTTTACTTGGTCGACTAGACTTCTTGCTTACTTGGTCGGCTAGACTTCTTGTTTACTTGGTCGACTAGACTTCTTGTATACTTGGTCGACTAGACTTCTTGTTTACTTGGTCGACCAGACTTCTTGCTTACTTGGTCGACTAGACTTCTTGTTTACTTGGTCGACTAGACTTCTTGCTTACTTGGTCGACTAGACTTCTTGTTTACTTGGTCGACTAGACTTCTTGCTTACTTGGTCGACTAGACTTCTCATATACTTGGTCGACTAGACTTCTTGCTTACTTGGTCGACTAGACTTCTCGTATACTTGGTCGACTAGACTTCTTGTATACTTGGTCGACTAGACTTGTCCTGCTAACTGCCCCGCACTGAAGCAAGCACGAAGAGTAGACTTTTTATCGTTTACACTTGCGTTGAATTATGAATACGAAAGTTTTTTTTAGGTATTTATTGTTTAGCTTCCTTCGCTTCGCTGAAATTAAATAGGATTAAAGAGCTTCGCAACTTTCCCGCTGCTTTTTTCCTCGGAGCTTTCGCTTGCGGCCCGTTTCGAATTCTGTAATTGAATTTATCGAACGAAAATCTAATTTATTTTTTTACCGACCTGTAGGGGATTTCGTAAAGTTTGAGTGACGCGTGTGCCGTTTTTGCTTGATTGATTTTAGATAAACAGATTGACTAATTGAATTAAATAATCTAATAGATGGATGTTGAAAGCGTCGGCTTTGCATTTTGCATACATAAGGTTTGGTCTGTTGTTTCATTAATGAATTAATCTAGAGTAATTACATCTGTTTTGAATCACAGGCTGAATTCCAATGCTAGAAATTATCAGTCTAATGCAAAGTTCTCGAAGAAATCCAATCCGCGACTCACATGGCGTCAAAAATTTTATAAGGCTTATTTGGGAGGACTACTGGGGAACAAGAGATCTGAGGCGTTCCTATGACGTCTTAATGCAATTCAATTCCGACTCAGTTCAGGTTGTAGCTGACTTTTTTGGTAAGGATCTGACAGCGAGCCAACCTAAATTGAATCGGAATTGAATCGCATTAAGACGTTGTGGTAAGGCATCTGATATCCACCTGCGAATCACCGGTGGCTTAGTGACCCAGACCAGCATGGAAGAAGTCATTGATTGAATAAAACTTTTTAACTTAATAACTATTTAAAGCTCGCTAAAATTGTACAATACCTACTTTCCTTATTTCTAAAATGTCATTCGGCACTTTGGTGAACATTTTTGGGGCCATACCGACAACGCTACTGGATATCACACACAACGCTGAGCATTTATTTTTAACTAGCTTCTGCCCGCGACTTCGTCTGCGTAGAATTATACACATAAACCACCTTCTTCTTAGATCACTCTATCTATTAAAAAAAACCGCATCAAAATCCGTTGTGTAGTTTTGAAGATATAAGCATACATAGGGACATGGGGACAGAGAAAGCCTTCGATCAACAATACAACTAGATTCACGGTCCCATACAAAATCAAAGCGAAAAAGTGGCCCTGTTGCTTATGCTTATAGCTATATCTGTTTTACCTTCTTTATTAACGTAAAATAAACCTTAAGTCTAAGCAACAAAGATCCAAATAATTATAATTGTATATAATACTTACGACGTTTCGTCACAAGACGAGCGAAAGCGGTCGATAAACAAAAGAACTACCTTCGTTTCAAAAAGATGTCATTCTATTTGAGGAACAGGGTAATAATGGAGTCGCAATTAAGTATATAACTCAGAATTTTTTTATTTGTCAGATATTTACAAATACAAATATTAACATGAATTTTAATAATTAAGCCTATCTACGTCCCACTGCTGGCACAGGCTTCCTTTAACAACGAGAGGGATTGGGCCATTGTTCCCACGCAGGCCCAGCCAGGCAACAACCGTAGTAGCCTAGTTGTTCGACCTACCGCCTCTCAAGCAGAAAGTCGTGGTTTCAAACCAGGCCTCGCACCTCCTGAGTTTTTCCGAATTTATGTGCAAAATTTAATTTGAAATTTACTATAAGCTAATAAAATTCAAAGTCCTGACTGACTGACTGACAACTATATATCAACGCACAGCCCAAACTACTGGACTTAGAGACTTGAAATTTTGCACATAGATACCTTATATAATGTAGGCATCCAGGCCTGTAAAGTTCTTCTTCTCTTTCTCTCGCGACAATAGTTATCCATTCCACACAGCAAAAAGGATCACTAGGAAATCTACAAAAAAAAACAATATATATTTTATTTTAAAACGAGAACTACTCCATGAATTTCTTGTTCTAAAACCACCGATAATTGTCAAGATGGTGGGCCATCATTGCCAAAAAATAAATTATTGATTTTAAAATGTAAACTGCAAATTATCACGTACTTTATGAAATACTGACTTGTACTTACTTAAAGAAAGATATTCCTTCCGAAACCTTAGTGTTTCGGTGGCTGTTTTTACAATTTTTGAACGCACATTGTGGTATTTTGACACGTCCTCACGTTGGCCGAGGTTGGCGCGTACTGTCAGAAAGAAGGCCACAAATTTATTTTGTGGTCTTATTTCATGGAGCCGTTTTCAGAGCTATCACCGTGAATCTAGTTGTATTGTTGATCGAAGGAGAAAGCGACTTTATTTTATACTATGCAGTGATGATATCGGTGTTTTTTTGCTATATAAAATTGTGTATATTCTCTTATATTTGTGTGTCTTGCAAAAAGGAATGTCTTCTTTCTTTCTTTCTATATCAGTCTCGTTTTTGATGGAGCAGAACACACAAGCTTTGCTTAGTTTGGGTCATTTAATATTTCTGTAATTAACTACTGAGTGTAAGCCATAAAACGAAAGGCTTTACAGACGCAGAACTTGTTACCGTTCTCAAAATAATACAAATTATTTAATTATTATGATGCTGAAGTAATAAATTATTCCATCAAAAAGCGTTTTAGGTGCGCTCAGAACAGCCTCAATCAACTCGATCGCTGTTTGCGGCCCTCTTAATTCTGACCTCTGTACCTATATTACTTTCTCCAGAAGATGTACAGTTAAAAAACAAAAGAGCTACCTATCGAAGTAACCATACATCGAGATGTTTACGCGATTCGGGGTTGTATTGTTGTCTCACTCATTCTTATGGGTTTGATACTTGAATCGGCTGAGTGAGGGAGACAGAAAGACAATTCCGAATGACATTCTAAGACCTCGGCTGCCCTATGCAAAAATCAAGCAACTCAAAATTTACCAAAAAAAGTATCTAATTATTTATGTTACATTACATTTTAAAAATGTATAGATACTTGTATTTACAAAACTATCAAGAAGAAAACACTGAAGCTAAATTAAAGCATCTGGATATAATTGTTTTTAAATAGAAAACCTTGCTTCTCTTCCCGCGCAGATGGTAAAATCATGCTATGGGCGATGCGACTTGCAACCCATCACAATTATGATTCCCCCTTTCCATCTATACGCCCACAGTCATGCTAAACGTGGCCTTTGGGTGTTGTTACCCTGGGCTCTGTCTACCCCATTAGGGATAGAGACGTGATTTGTGTATGTATGTATGTATGTACCTTTTAAATTATCTTACCTCGTTCTGAGCAAAAAAAACATTTATGCTGTTCAAATAAGGTGTAGCCATAATATTGAAAAACTATTGAAATACACCGTTAGCGTTATGCTAATTAATGAAAATACAATTACTATTTAAATGCTTCTATATAATTTTTGAGCGTGTAATGAGGAGTTCACTAAAGTTTTTCCGCTCCAGTGTAAAAGTTCACTCGATTTCTTCTTAGGGCAGCCGAGCTCACTCACTGACTTAACATCTGCGAAGCTATCCATGGTGTGTGTGAAGTTCCCAATCCGCACTGGGCCCGCGTGGGAACTATAGCCCAAGCCCTCTCATTCTGAGAGGCCTGGGCCCAGCAGTGGGACGTATACAGGGTGTCACAAAACCCTTTAACGATAATTCACGAACTTGTTCGGTATATTGGTTTGAACACCCCTGCAAAATATGAAACCCTAATTAAAACAAAAAAAAAAATTAATAGCTTTGCTCAGTGTGCCTCAGGCTTAAGCTCCTCACATGCCTACTCATAGTACTACAAACTATTGTTGGCGACTACTTCGGCATACGGAAGTTTCGTAAATCAGCCAATCAGTCTAATACACTGAGAGCATAGTCCTGAAATGCATCTTAACATTCGTTAATTAAAGGGTCAATTAATTAACCACGAGCGTCAAACTTTGCCAGGGTGTTCAGGTAGACTTACCTGACAATTCTGTGAAAGGAAGTTAAAGGGTTTTGTGACACCCTGTATAGGCTCGAGATGATGATGAAGTCCATTGAACGTGGTGATCACATGTTTCCCACAGTATTTCATAAATAATAATATTGTTCCGCATGCCATTCTGACTGGGCGAAAGCAAGTATATATTTTTTTGGTAAAATGAAACGCAGAACGGGCCCCACCAATCATTTCCGGCCGTCATTGAGCGAAATTTAAAACAGAGAGAGGAGTAATTATTCAAATCAGAGGATGTTCCGTAGATTACTGCGACGACAGCGAAGTCACTCGAACTGCAACATGTCACACCCCCTGTTGGCAGAGTGCAAAGCGGGTGGAGGGGTAGCCTAAACGATCACAGCGCTCGCTACGGCTAAAATTGACAGTTTTGTCGCTGACTTGAGCTGTCAAATCCATATTGCAGTGAACATTTTCTAAACGTTTTTGTGATAAAAATATGGTCCTGGTAAGATGTGTTGTTGTGAATTGTAATAACACCAAGAAGAATAGCGACTGTAAATTTTACCAATTTCCAAGACCATGGTGGAAACGAGACCAAAGAAATAAGTGGATATTTGCCGTAAGAAAAAAAAAAGTAAGTTACCTCTAAAATTTCACTGAAAACAACAATTTTAATATTATTATTGGCAATAATGTTACTGACTACCATTGTCGAAAATTGTGTAGTAAAATAACACAAGATTTCATTAATATTTTTCACAATATTTACTTACTTCTTGTTTGACAGCGGTGACAATATTGTCCATAATGGCCGCCTGTCACGTGGCGCTGTCGTCGCGCTCGGTCCCAATTTAAAACTTTACCATGACGTCTCAATGCGATTCCGATTGAGTTTAGGTTCGACCGCTGTCAGATCCATACTAAAAATGCCAGCTAAAACCTGAATTGAGTCGGAATTGAATCGCATTAAGACGTCATGGTAAGGCCCCTGAAAACAGTTTATTACGTCGTTGGTTCGCTTGCTGTTGTGCTTGTATTTTTACTATGAGGATGATCCTGTAGCGGGACTGAAACGCGTCTGTGTGTTTTGTGTGGTGTGGGGATAGTTAAGTTTATGGGTTTTGTGAGGCATATATATTTCGCACAGGTTTGGCTATCTTGCACGTAAGTAGCGGAGTAGCGAGGTAAATTTTATTGTTTTTTGTTCATTGAACTGGAACTCCGCAAAGTAATAGATTCAATAAAATATGTAAACAGTTTGTTCAGAATCAAGATGGCAATCAATTACACGATAATTAAATGCACGCTGTTTTTTAGTCTTTTAAATCACGTCTTTATCCCTTACGGGGTAGACAGAGCCTAAGGTAACAGGTGCTCACAGGCCACATTTAGCAAGATTGTGGGCGTGTAGGAGGAAAATTGAATCAAAATAGTGATGGTTTGCTAGCCTCATTTTTTATAGAGCCCAGACTAAATGTTACAAATACAATACCTTACATTGTAATGTAACATATTCGGCAATAATTACACGGATATAAAAATTATAACCACACATAAACCAATATTCAGTTGGGGTGTCATCACTATATAGTATAAAACAAAGTCGCTTTCTCTGTCCCTATGTATGTATGTAGTAAACTCTTTATAGCACATAAAAATTAAAAAATTCAGAAGTACACAGAAAATAGTACAAAGGCTATGTCCCTATGTATGCTTATATCTTCAAAACTACACAACGGATTTTGATGCGGTTTTTTTTAATAGATATAGTGATTCAAGAGGAAGGTTTTTATGTATAATTCTACGCAGACGAAGTCGCGGCAGAAGCTAGTTTCGGATAAAACGTTATCACGACTGACATTAGAATCGAGATAAAGCCAAAATTGTCTTAGCCGTAGGAAGTCCACTGTTGGGCATAGGCCTCTGTAGGGGCCGCTGCCGAGTTTCAGTAGGGCTCCTTGTTAAGGTTGAAGGTTATAAGTTAAACTTGATAGGTTGAAGCTATGACTGTTTAATTGTATAAAGATTACAACTAGTATAGTGAGGCCATGTATCTTTAACGTTTGTTTCTAGAGTAACTGAGTAATCGTTAAGAGTTGTTTATAATAGTGCAATATTGCTGTAGTCAACGCTATGACGCATGTCAAAAGTAGGACGCGAGTTAGAGTGGAGTTGCTGTGCGGTATTGGACCGTACAGCCTCCTTAGACCTCTAGTTGCCTCGCTTAGAAGCGGCTTGCACCAACCGTGAACCCGCGACTTAGTTTATCCGTCCACCTCCATACATCACTTTTTGTCGGTCCCTCGCTTAATACTCCTCTCATTAACTCAAAGGTAGAGATCCCTTATAGGGATAAATTCGCCTTTGTTCATATATTTAATGCCTATTTGTGATTTGTTGTCTTCCATGCTGGTCTGGGAGCAAAGGAAAAACATAGAATGTACCAGTTGCTTCTCTACCCGCGCAGATGGTAAAAGCCCATCGAGGGAATGGGGGAAAATAGTAGGAATCATGTTTAGGCGATGAGGCTAGCAACTCATCACTATTTTGATTCCATTTTCCACCAATACGCCCACAATCTTGCTAAATGCGGCCTGTAGGTACCTGTTACCTTAGGCTCTGTCTACCCCGTTAGGGATAAAGACGTGATTTGCGTGTATGTAAACATTTACTTACTTACTTACATTTAATTAGAATTGGCGTTTGGTGAAAAGTGAACTTTCTGCGATTCAAACATCTGCGTTAAAAACTGGACCGATTCATCAAACAGCGTGCACAATTACAAACCCTCCTCCTTTCTCTGTCGAACACAACCAAACAGACAAGGACACAACGCAATTTAGGGGGTCTTCATAAACAGGGGAGCGTAATTGATTCTCTTCGGAAGTATTAATAGGTGACAAATAGCTGTCAGACCTTTGCTATAGGGGTCATATAAGTCATTTAAGGGCTATAGAGGTCACGTATAGGTCGTTTGTAGCTGTAATGACAGCTTAAGGCGGGGCTTTAAATTTACGATTGTCAGCGATGCGAACGAGATAAGAGTTGATAGTTCAGTGTTGAAATGGAGGAAATGGCTAAGGAAGCTAAGAGTAGTTTTATAGCACCAACTTAGCACTCCATTTGGTGCTGTTTTTTTGGGAAGAGGGCAAATGAGCTAGCGAGATACTTGAGCAGTTTATTACATGGCTGTTACTATCGAATGAATCAAGAATTTTTACTTCTTGATAAAAAAAAAATTAAACTGTTTATTTCGGAAAAAAAAACAATACATTTTACACAGCAATAACTACTTAATCCTTAATTTGTAGGATTGTTGAAGTTAGTATTAACATTAGTTGCCTACTTACCGTTTAACAATTCATCAATAGATATCCATTAATAATATAAAACCTTTTTGTTAATGAGGTTGGTCTAAATGACGTACAAGGATACCCTTAATCTTATTTGGCTTTTTATTTATTATGTATGTATGTATGTATAACTCTTTATTGTACATAAAACACAAGAAAAAGATAAATACAGGATAACACACATGCACAAAGGCGAACTTATCCCTAAAAGGGATCTCTTCCAGTTAACCTTTGAACGATTGACAGGACATAAGTATGAAGCAAGAGTAGACACACAGAAAAAGTAAAAGAACCGATCGAAACTTAAAATAATCCTAAATACGTATACGTATACGGTTACCGTTAGAAATTAAATTTCTAAACGTCTCTGAAAATTAGAATGTCTTCTCTCGCCCCTGGTGAGCAGTAGATGTTCCACGGGAGTTTGTGATTGTGTCGTACAGACACATCATTCAAACAGATGACGCTTGGCGCCAAAAAATCGCATAGTAACAAAGTTACGTGACAGCTAGTAACAGATAGAAAAATTCGAAGGCTTACTCACCTGCTATGTGTGGTGTAGAGGTATAGCACGCGTCACGGAATGACGAGGATCCGGGTTCGTTTCCCGCCCATAGCTTATTTTTTCGGATTTTTCTGTGTGTTCTAATTTTCAGTGTCTTTTAGAAATTTTATACTGGCTGTTGCCCGTGGCTCCGCTCCCTTTCTTGATATTTTAATTTCAACAATTTCAATACCAAAATTAGAAAAATCGTTCCAGCCATTTAAAGTTTACTGAGACAAACGCACAACAATTAATTTGAGTAAAAGAGAAGATTTTAAATAACTAGTACTTAATATTTTATTGAATCAGGCGTTACTTTGCGGAGGTCCATTTCAATTAACAAAAAATATTTACCTTGCTACTCCGCTACTCACGTGCAAGATAACCAAGCCTGTGTGAAATATTTATATGTTTTTCATGCAATTAGTGGAGGCTTGCTTGCTTAGGCAGGCTTGGTTATCTTGCACGTGAGTAGCGGAGTAGCAAGATAAGTTCATTGACTCTCATCGTGTTCAGCTAAAATAAACTTGGTTCACTTTATTTACTAAAACCGAGGGTTTATAAGAAAGCGGGCACTTACAAACGACCCCTAAGTGTGGGTACGGAACCCTCTTCAGAGCCGTATAATGTGTGACCTCTTTTATCTGCTGACACCCGTGATGAAGGCTTGCGAAAATAAAAGGGAGTTAACTAGTTCAGGCCGAGTGTATTTGCAAACATACATACACAAATCACGTATTATATTTTTTATGTTTAAATTATTTATCGCCCGATGGTCTCAACGGAAACTTAATGCTGAGTTGGGGCCATTTTGTAACAATTTACCGTTAAGTTTCTGCGCAAATGGTAAAGGCCCATCCAGGGAATGGGCGAAAGTCAACCCATCACTATTTTGATTCCCCTTTCCACCTGTACGCCCACAATCATGCTAAATGTGGCCTTAAGGTTTTGTTACCTTAGGCTCTGTCTACCCCGTAAGGGATAAAGATGTGATATTATGTATGTAATTATGTAATTTAAATAAACTTTTTCTGTCTTTCTTTGTATAAGGTGATACTTGGGTGTTGAAAAAAAGAATCAATGACCATCAGACGATCAGATAGCGTAGTGGTTAGAGACCTGACTAATGAAGCTTGAGGTCCCGGCTTCGATCTCCGGTATAATGATGATAATACAAATGTCAAACAGTTTCAATTGTTTGATTGTCAAAAATACAAGCAATACAAAACACTTGACATAAATTTGGTTGCATGGACTTGGAATCCTTTGCCTATTCCAAATGAGGCCAATGAAAAAAAGCAAATCATTTGACAAGGCGTAACATAATAAAGCCGCAAGCAAATCACGACACCTCAACCATTCGAATAAACTTCAAAAACGCATAAAACACCGCGACACCGACATCTTAAAAAAAGTAATAAAATAAAACCTCTTCCCGTAAAGGAATGCGATCATAAATCATTAGACATAAATAAGTAAACATTCTCCGGTGGGAGGCCCTCCTCACCCCCCCATTTCCGGTTATTTTGTGGAATACCTCCCTTTGAATATTTAACGGGATCGTAAAAACGAAATCTTGGATCGGTAGCGGTTTTAGTAAGACAAGAGGGTAGTTTCATCGGGTATTTAAACTTAAAAAAAATTAACAAGATAAAAACATATGCAACTGTACAGTCTTCTTCTTCTTTTTTTAATATGGCCCCATCGATGATTTCGCCAATGTCAAAGTAATGAATACAGTATTCAAAAATCTTGTGACAAAAATGTCGGCAACGTTGTACGGTAGAACACGGACAAACCCCCCTCCCCCCATGTCGGGCTCTTAGCCAACGGTCAATGATATCCCTCGGAGACCGCTAGGAAATCATTAGCCAATGCCCAGGGTGTACTGGACCAAGCACCGCTCTTCCCCCCGGACGGATCCAAAAACGAATCGCAGCTCTTGATCACATGCGGAGGAAACCCGACTCGCACCTCAACTGTACAGTCAAGGGCATAAATATACATGTACGTTACCATAAGACGTCATAAATATTTATACACCTTTATGCCACAAACTATCGATATTTATATTTACTACACTAGCTTTTGCCCGCGGCTTCGCACGCGTGAACCATGAGCGTTTCAAAGAAGCAAGCAATCAAGCAACCGAGCAAGCGAACCTGCAAGCTTTCAAGCAAGCATGCAAGCATGTAAGTATGCAAGCAGGCATGCAAGCAGGCATGCAAGCAGCAGGCATGAAAGCAGGCAAGTAAGCATGCAAGCAAGCATGCAAGCAAGCATGGAAGCAAGCGTGCAAGCAAGCACTCAGCGAGAATGCATGAACCTGAACATGAAGCAATCAAGCAAGCGAGCAACCAAACCTGCAAGCTTTCAAGCATGCATGCAAGCATGTAAGTATGCAAGCAGGCATGCAAGCAGGCATGCAAGCAGGCATGCAAGCAGGCAAGCAAGCATGCAAGCAAGCCCCCGCATTGCCCCGCTGCCTTAATTTTTCTGAAACTGTAAATATTGCAGGATTTTTATAAAACAAACCTAACCTAACCTATAGGGCTGTCCTAAAATATACCCTAAATAGCTTTTGCCCGCGACTTCGTACGCGCTAAGGTGTAAAACGAAAAAATAAGTTTTTTCCCGTTCCCGTGGAAATTATGGGGAGTGCTTTTGAAGTACACTTAAAGCCTTTAAAGAAACACACGTTATAAATGTTAAGTCTCTTTCTTCCGCTGTTTCGTCTGGAAACGTAAAATCCCGTTTTTTCTCGTCCCTGTGGGCGTTTCGGAAAATCCTTTCTTAGTGTTCCCCTACACTCCCGAATAAACCTACGTGACAAATTTCTTCTCAAACTTTCCCCCGCTCCCCGAACTGAATATATAAATCCCGTTTTTTTCCTTATCCCGTGGGAATGCAAGCATGTAAGTATGCAAGCAGGCATGCAAGCAGGCATGCAAGCAGGCAAGCAAGCATGCAAGCAAGCGTGCAAGCAAGCACGCAAGCATCCATGCATGCAAGTAAGCACGCAAGCATGCATGCAAGCAAGCATGCAAGCATGCATGAAAGCAAGTATGCAATCAAGCATGCAAAGCAGGGACTCAAGCAAACATGCAAGCAAGCCCCCGCATTGCCCCGCTGCCTTAATTTTTCTGAAACTAAATATTGCAGGATTTTTATAAAACAAACCCAACCTAACCTATAGAGCTGTCCTAAAATATATCCCAAATAGCTTTATCTAGCTTTATCTTTATCGCTATCCCGCAGAAATTACGCAATTTTCCGGAATAAGAAAGAAATAAATTAGCCATGTGTTATTCCAGATTATAATCTATCTATGTTCCAAATTTCATCCAGATCTGTCCGGCCGTTCTGGCGTGAAAGAGTAACAAATATCCAAACATCCATACAAACTTTCACATTTATAATATTAGTAGGACATATTTTACTAATTTTACTAATAATTTGATTTCTTACCTGCAATCACAAATCTCAACGTAATAGTAGTAATAGTACCCACTTAGTAGTAATATATTCATCACCATCATCATCATCATATATCCCTCGGGAACCGTTCATTTTTCCGGAATAAAAAGTAGCCTATGTGTTATTCCAGACTATAATCTATCTATGTTCCAAATTTCATCCAGATCTGTCCAGCCGTTCTGGCGTGAAAGAGTAACAAACATCCAAACTCACAAACTTTCACATTTATAATATTAGTAGGATTGAGTACGCTGTACTACGTTTGAGGACTACGTTGGGTTCTAGGGCATTCAGTGGGGGGTCGCCATGGTAAGCAGCGCCTACATGTGTTGCATCACCTTCCAGCTGCCTAAATACACCTTACCGCTACCTATCTTGGCGACCGCTTACTGCACACCACTGGTTGAGTTGCCTGTGTAACAGTTGTGCTCACTTTGAGAATGATCCCGTACAGGGATCGAAACGCGTCAGTGGTTGTGTGGCGTAAGGGATAATTGTTAGTGAAATTGCATAAAAACAGATATTTCGCACAGGCTTGATTATCTTGCACGTACTTACGGAGTAGCAAGGTAAAAATTTTTTGTTCATCGAAATGGACCTCCGCAAAGTAACGCCTGATCCAATAAAATATTTAAAGGATTTATGATCCACCCACAATCATGCTAAACGTGGCCTTTAGGTTTTGTTACCTTAGGCTCTGTCTACCCCATTACCTACCTGCATTGCACGATCTCATCTCAGGGAAGACGGGCCAAGCGTACGGGCCCTCTTCTTGGCGCGGTCCTGGCGGAAGTCGGGGCCACTTGGGGGGGCGTTTGTGGTGAAACGCTAGTAGCATCCCACTGCGTCATCTGTGCATGCTGCCCTGTCTACCCCGTATGAGATAAAGACGTGATTTACGGAACCCGCTCCCGCTTATCACGGTACCCTATCCCGCCGATCCCACGGGACGCGTTCACGCGCGAATCTCCACGTTACGAGCGACCGACAAGATACCAGATAAAGAACGGGACAGGTACGCGGGATTAAATACGGGAATAATACTGGCGCCGGCGCAGATGCTGGCGACGCTTCGGTGATGCGGAAGAAAATGTTTGCATACCTACGTTACTTTTGAAGCTGTGTGTTCAGAAAGGATAGGATGACACACACGGCAGACATTATTAGTATCGACAGGTCCGACATGAGTACGTATTAATACATGAAGTAAAACATCACGTCTTTATCCCTTAAGGGGTAGACAGAGCCTAAGGTAAGAAGACCTAAAGGCCACGTTTAGCATGATTATGGGCGTATAGCTGAAAAGGGAAAAAATGAATATGAAAATGAAATGAATATGAAAATGAAATGAATATGAAAATTTTATTTTGCAAATTGGCCGCCAAGGGCTCTTTTACATGTCTTTTCGAAACTACCAGCGCATTCGGAAAGACCATCATTGCCAAGAAGAATGCGCCGCAAGAAACTTGGAAAACTGGGAAATCAAAAATAGTGATGGGTTGCTAGCCGCATCGCCTATAACATGATTCCCAAGACTTTCGCCCATTGCCTCGATGGGCTTTTACTATCTGTGCGGGAAGAGAAGCAACTAGTATATTCTACGTTTTTTCTTTACTAATATAAAATAAACATTTATGAATTCTACTTAACTAATAATACCTGGTTAAACGAACTTTACAATAACAATTTTTGGAGTGCATAAGGTAACCAAGTTATGCCAGCGGTATTTTGTCACTCAGAAAACCCTCATTGACGGATGCTTCGTAAATAGTTCTACACAGTTTAGCTGACGCGTATCCACTACACATTCGTCCTGTTATTTCACAATTGCTGCAATAAAATTTCACAAACTATAACTGCGATAACAAGAGCCATTGTACAGAACAACCACGTAAGAAGGCCTTTCAACAAAATCAATGTTTGTGCCCAATTCCATTAGTCTACCTGTCGAAGAGTCCAGTACGCGGGTGGAATACGGGCGTTGGCAGGCGGCGCGCGTGCCTTCCATTCAATCTGGAGGGAATTAAGAGGAAAATGTTTACGTGAACTATTTATTAAAGGGCAGGCCAGCAGAGCAGCGGAAAGCCGTGTTAAAACTATTTTTGTACTATTCACTGGCGGAAGAGTCCATACAATTTCTAAGCGGCACTGAAAATTAGAACACACAAAAATCCGAAAAGTAAATCGAATCCGGATCCTGATAATTCCGTGACGCGTGCTATACCCCTGCACCACCCATAGCAGGCGGGTTAGCCTTCGATTTTTTTCATCTGTTACTAGCTGTCACGTGATCTTGTTACTATGCGATTTTTTGTCGCTAACCGTTATTTGTTTGAATGACGTTGTCGCAAACACTAGCGACCATTTTATAATTTGATTTTAAATTTAGATTTGTATTTTTTTAATATTTTTATTATTGTTTTTAACAGTAGGATTAAAAGTGATTTAGAAGAACAAACATTGTTTTCCTCACAGATGTGTCTGTACGACACAATTACAAACTCCCGTGGAGCATCTACTGCACAGCAGGGACCATATTTTTAATTGTTATTTATTTTACTGAAGCACAAATACATGAGCATTTTGTTACTTACATAATACGTCCCTAAGTCTATGTTAGTAATATACCTAAATACAACAAATTCTGATGAAACTATAAATGAAAGAGTTTCCCTAAATCGCTGCCCGGTGGCATGGCGCCCAGAAGGCTGGCAGCATTACCGCGTTGTATGGCAATGCTTACCCTTTGTGCTAAAAAAAAAACCAGCTCTCTGGTCACCCGAAACTTCATTCAGCTTATCATCTTTTGGCTAAAAGTATCAAAAAATCCAGAGTAGCTGGATCACGCCGCTACAAGTCAGTTTATATTGGTGGACAAACATGAAAACTGGAGTCTCAGTACAGTTTGACAACAAAAATAATGCTCCACGAAGTACAACCTGCGCAGTATACCAATTTTAGTAGCGCGGGAAACTCTGGCGCTGTTATTGGTCGATCGATTTCGTACCAACAATGGCAAAATCGTGTAAGCGGGACAGAGCTAAGAATGCAAAGCAAGCAATACTCTGCCAGTTGCGCTTGCAAATAAAGTTCAATATAGATTATTTACACGTTCGGCTACCATCGGAAACTGGTCTGCGCTTCTCTGCGCAAACGAATACTGCCGATGCGCATTATATTTGTTGTCAAACTGTAATACTGTCCCGTTTTTGCCCTTTGGGTACGGAACCCTTTTTTATGGTGTAGAAAATGCGCCTTATGCATCCGCCCGGTACGGGTTTACCGGGAGTATGTGGGGCTCCCGCGACGGCAGGCATACCCACTAAAAACCACACGGATTCCCTATTCAGTCGTATGTGATGCGTTACGGGAGCACTCGGTGTCACCGCGACGCACGACCACCCCGGGATGGGGTTCCCTCGCGGCACCTGTGCAATGCAGGTTTGGGAAATTTGGGTACGGAGCCCTAACAATCGGACATTTAATTCTCTGGTTCCGTGGCTCCACATGAAGGAAGTACCAGCTCGGCCCCGGTGTAAGTGATATGTGCAATTAATTACTAACTCTTCCGTACAGAAACGCATTTACATTCATCTTGCAGATAATACAATAATCCATTTATTCCCGATGGAGCACGCGCGTAAGTAATGTGTTATTGTGGCTTATGAATCGGAATAAGGCTTTAGTAAATACTAGCTTTTGCCCGCGACTTCGTCCGCGCAGATAACGCCAGAGTGACGACATACCCCATACATTCTCTCCTCCAAGAGAGGAGAGAATCTCCTCTCCTCTCCTCTCGTCTTCAAGTATAAGGATTTTATTTCCTATCCCGTGGGAAATTCGGAAAATTCGGGTAAGTAACTGCAGCTAATAAAAAAAAGATTGCATGAAAAACATAATCACTACATAGTATAAAACAAAGTCGCTTTCTCTGTCCCCATGTCCCTATGTCCTTATGTCCCTATGTCCCTTAACTACACAACGGATTTTGATGCGGTTTTTTTAATAGATAGAGTGATTCAAGAGGAAGGTTTTTATGTATAATTCCACGCAGACGAAGTGCGGACAGAAGCTAGTAATATATATTTTACACAGGCTTGGTTATCTTGCACGTAAGTAGCGGAGTAGCAAAGTGAATATTTTTTGTTAATTGAAATGGACCTCCGCAAAGTGATGCCTGGAAAAAAACTGTAGCTTTTTCAAGTGTGGTTTGCAACTTTCAGTTTGATGAATATTGGCTAAGTTTCGGATACATTTTATTTGTATAATAGAGTTGGTGAGCGTTGACGCTGTCACCCAGAGAATTATCCGATTAGTTCCACAGTTGGATCAGGATGTTGGCGACGGAATTCAAAAAAGTTTCCGCTATGGTTTAAATGGTTTCATAACACGGACTAACACACAAACAAATTAACTAGAAGCCTAGACACGGAACAGCTTTATGCTAGCAACCTGACAGAGCAACTGTCTTCGAAATTGATGTCAACACAAAAGAAAGGTATTTTAAAATTGGAATACACAATATTGAAGTAGTTAATATACAAACTATGAAATAAAAGGAGGCTCCAACCCAGCCAGTCGCCAACAGGATTATTTTGTCCGTTTAATTCTATTAGTAGGTCTGAATGGTAGATCACAACGGACTAAGACATAACATAATCGTGTCCTGTCACGGTCGCCATATGAAAAAGCAAATTCTAAAACGAGATTTTTTCCTAACTAACCGTCGCCAAGCAACTTAAGCCGAACACATTCGCGACAGGTACAAAGTTACACATATCGCATAATGTTTCCCCGCTGAGTATCTTGTATTGTAGGGTCCCGTGTACTTTGGGTAACCCTAAAAACGAGCAAGCATGACTATTATTTTCAACGGGAATGCATTGTAATGCAAGCTGTGAACCCGTGACGTCATCAATATCGCGTTGCAACGCGCTTTGACGTCACGGAATTAATTAGCGGGATGCACTTGATCGGTGCATCGGACACGAGTCATTTCATCATGAGGCTGTAACGCCGGCTGTTGAAAAGTTTTATACATAGGTACATACATACATACATGCATACCGTAGACAGAGCCTAAGGTAACAAAACCTTAAGGCCACGTTTAGCATTAAGGGCGTATAGGTGGAAAGGGAAATCAAAATTGTGATGGGTTGCGAGCATCGCCTATAACATGTTTCTTAAGACTTTCGCCCATTCCCTCCATGGGCTTTTACAATACAATACAATAACTCTTTATTGAACACCACATATAACAACCAAAATAGAAAAAAGGTATACAGAATATTAAAAGGTAACAATAGGCGGCCTTATCGCTACAGAGCGATCTCTACCAGGCAACCATAATGGACTGGAGAACAGAACAGATCTGAGCAGGTGGTGCAATTTAAAATCTATAGTAATATACTAAGTACTGAAATACATAATATATTATACATGAAAACACATTTATAATAAATGGAGATATAAATAGACACAATTATACACATACCTAAAAAAGCCAGCTACAAGATTCATGCACAAGATGACAGATAGTGCTCCTTCAACATAGATTTAAATATGGGTAAAGATTTAGCGCGCTTTATGATTATAGGCAAGGAATTCCACAACCGTAAAGCCTGAACAGTATAAGAATATAAATAGAATTTGGAATTAGACCGCTTTTACCTGCGCGGGAAGAGAAGCATTTGGTACATTCTATGTTTTTTCTTTACTCCCAGACCAGCATTCAAGGGCTTGTTAACACACTTCTTTAGGTCGACCTGGGGCCTTACCATGACGTCTTAATGCGATTCAATTCCGATTCAGTTTAGTTTCGCTCGCTGTCAGATCCATACTAAAAATGACAGCTAAAACCTGAACTGAGTCGGAATTGAATCGCATTAAGACGCCATGTAAGGCCGCAGTTTAGGTTCGCTCGCTGTTAGACCTATAGTAGGTACAAATGACGGCTAAAACTTGAACTGAGTCTGAATTGAATCGCATAAGACGTCATGGTAAGACCCCAGCAAATAAATTACCCGTCCTCCATTAACATTCGAAACTACAACCAAATTCTAATATCTAAATTCCCCAAATACACCGTCTGGAAATAATTAACAACTTAGAAACCAGACAGTTCGGTTTATGAAACTTCGAACATCTCCTTTAATATATTAAGCACCTCACTTGTGGGTTAAGCAACGGAATATAGCTCCTATCACACTGTGTGAAAGTGCACCATTTTAAATATGTAGTTACAGAATACGCGTCAACAAAACATGGCTTTGAGACGAAGGATTTTCGACGGAATCTCTTTGGGTTTAGAGTGTGGGTGTGGGGCAAGTGGTTGGGCCGCCGTTTTATAAATTAACTTGAGAATTGCCGGCAGATGTTTGACTTTCATATTGTGGAGTCAATTGTTGTTAATTGAACTTTTGTTGGAAGGCCAAGGTCGAATAATCTACGATTGGCTTGCGAAGATTACGGCCAATTAAAAGTCTGAAGAAAATAAGCTAACACGCGCTTTTCTCTCACCAAGGACGATGTAATAGTTTAGTTTTCCCACCGCTAGAAGGCACTGGAGGTAATATTGAGGTAATTGATAAAAAATACGTTAAAATACATAGTTTTAAACCGAAATTCCAATTAGATATATTTTGTATGCGGTGTGTAAAGATGTAAAACGTTAATCGTTGCATCCACTATTAATTAAATAATTTTAATCTTTCAATGTCATTGTTTTTTGTGAGTATAAAAGGAAACAATTATTAATCTTTACAATGCATGTCATTGTTTGTTTAATTAACCCCCGACGCAAAGAGAGGGATGTTATAAGTGTGACGTCAATCTCTCTCTCTCTCTCTCTCTCTCTCTCTCTCTGTGTGTGTGTGAGACATTTCTGGATGGACAGAAATCAATCGGTTTCATTAATTCCTTGCCGTAGTTCTTGGCCATGTTTGGTAAAAATTGGTCCAGCCGTTTGAAGAATATCAGAAGAAGAGCTGCTCTTTTTCAAAATGATGTTAGACATTTCTGGTATATTTTTTTAAGTCACAAGCTCCCCAGGAGTTTTTAAAATTTTTAAAGTAATATTTCATATTTGAGAGGTAATAATAAAAAAGTCGTCTTGCGATTGGACGGATATCCAGAAAAGTTTGGGTACCTATACCCCTTCCTGTCCTCCCGTATAACCCTAGGCATCCCTGTGCCTAGAGCATCCATAAAGATTTCCTCTCCGTAACAAAAGGCGCGTAACGCGGATAACGACGGAAAACACACACGGGGTAGACGGAATAAGGCAACAAGACCTGAAAGGCCACGTTTAGCATGAAAACGACGTGATGCATGTGTGTGTATATATTTTATCCCGCAAAATTGGCAAGTTCCCACGGGATAGCCATAAATGAAGTCTGTGCCGTTAGTGCTATGGAGCGCCCTAGCAATGTTTACGACAATGCGATTGTCACCAAATCCTCTTCCAATGAATCGCATCGGCGCCCGTATCACGCTCGTAAATTTTCCTTTTAAAATAAACAGGGATTCCAAAACACTTCCCGGCTCTATCAGCAGCGCTGTAAATCTTACGCGTATGTACGAACGTTGCCCGTGGGGCAGGAGGGGAGTAGTGTTGAGCCGGGTATCTACTATTAGAGATTAAAGAAAAACCATGTGAAGGCAATCGTATACTACGAATAATAATAAGTCAAGAAGCGGACTAAGCCCGAAAAATCATTCCACGCGAAGTGCACCGCAGGGGGCGTGGCTTAAAATATGTACCGCGCGGCGAATTAGTTCGGCCGGGACGCTCGAGCCGTTATCGTGATGTTATAATTGTATTTTTGCGTTAATACATTAGAAAAATATGCCATCGTGTTGTGTGAAGTGGTGTAGAAGCCATTCAGATATGAAAAATAGAGGACTCACCTTTCATATGTATGTAAATAAATATTTTAGGACACCATACTTGACGACTCTGGATGCATGCGATCCAAGCACCCTTCCCTTACCGCAAGTAGGCGGACACAATCACGACGCGCAAACTAATCGCCTGCAAGTATTGTCTGCGGAGTGACAGGTGTTACGTTTGCATTGCTGTTAGTTTGTGTGCGTAAGTGGAATGACAATCGAAGCGGCAACTGTTAGGGAATTACGCTTTTTGACTTATTATTATTCGTAGATCGTATATGTATTGTCTAAAAGACATAGGGACAGAGAAAGCGACTTTGCTTTATACTATGTAGTGATAAGTTCAAGTTTTAAGAAACAAAAATAAACAGCGTGTCCTCATAGCGTTGTCTGACGGCAGGCGCAGTCCCGCTCTGGTGAACTTATGTCCCCCAAGAGAACCTCTCCGTTGGACCAACTTTTTTATTTTTCAACTCGCATTACAAATTTAAAAGAAGTCGTTGAATTTTTAAAACTATATAAAAAGTTTCAATGCTTAGCGGCGCGGCCGAAATATTAATAAAAACGACTGAGCAAAATATTAAAATCCCTTTGGAAATGTTCCGTTGGACTGTCGGCGATTTTGATGGGAAATTTCTGACAGGTTTTTGGGGGAAAATTGGCAACGGTTTTCCTGATTTGCATTTATTGATTGGTTTTCAATCACTGTTGAAAAAAGGCCATCCTTTATGGATTAAAAAAAATCGAAACAGACGTCGCATTCAATTTTCTTTTATTCCGAAATGAAACTGTCTAAATCTTTTGTTTCCTGGTTGCTGCAATCAAATTTTTTTAATGTGTTTCTGTTGTACTAAAACCGAATATCAGAACATAGGTACAAAATCTAAAAATACAATATTTTGAGACTAGCTGACTCCTGCGATTTCGTTCGCCTAGCCTTCGCTTTAAGAAGTGTTTTTTTTTATTTTAAAACTTTTCATTACAGAACATTAAAAAAACATTGTTACTCCACTACCGCAGTTACTGATAGTGGCTGAGTAGCAAGCTAAATGTGTTTTGTTCATTAATGGACCTTTGAGAAGTAACGTCTGTTCCAATCAACTTTTAAAGATTTTTTATTTTATTTTAGAGCTTATTTTAGATTCGTTCAAGATCAGAAATATATACAGAAGTTTCTTAAATAAATGTTATCATTTAGATAGATAACTAAAGAAAATGAAAGAAAACATCTGGTCAAAACAAAGTTTTCCCTATGCTGCTTTAGCTATACTAATATTATAAATACCTAGGTAAAGTTTGTGAGTTTGTGACTTTTCAGGGGTAATCTCTAGATTTAATGAACCGATTTTGAAAATTATTTTATCAATAGAAAACCACATTAGTGAGTGTCATGAGCTATATTTAATTCTCTGGTCGGACGAAGTCGCGGGCAATTGTTAGTTATACACTCATCATCTTAGGAATCATGTCAAAGGCGATGTCGCTAGCAACCCATCACTATTTTAATTTCCCTTTCCACCCCCACAATCAAGTTAAACGTGGCCTTTAGGTCTTCTTACCTTGAACCATGGAACTAAGTATGTATTTATAATGTATCATCTCATTTCTATACGCCCTCAATCTTGCTAAATGTGGCCTGTAAGTACATGCTACCTTAGGCTTTGTCTACCCCGTAAGGGATAAAGACGTGATTTGTGTATGTGTATGTGCATGTATCTCATTTCCAGTCTACATACGTCCCACTGTTGGGCACAGGCTGCCTCTCACAATGAGTTATGCACAATTTAATTAAATATATCCAGTCTAGCACCGTTATTATTCAAACGCTAGTATCGCCCCAAATACAGCCCAAACTTTTGTCTACACATCAAACTATTATTAGTTCCAGCAAACTCGCACATTCACGCCCCCGGTTAGGCACTCATCAATTCTAGTTTATAGTCCCGAGTGACCCGAGATGGGGCAGGACGGGACGCGGCGGGGCGAAACGGGACATCGAAGGGTAACCATTGAACTGTAGACAAACATCGGGCGTTATATTGCTATGTTGCTTCAGTTCTAGTAAACTAGCTTCCTGCCTGAGATTTCGTCCGCGCAGACATGACAACACATGGGAACCTTTGAACCAGGCACGAAACAGAGGAACATTTTTTAGGCCAATTTTTAATCATTTTTAATATAATTTACTTTAAACTTACTTTAAATCAACTTTCCTAGTTTTAGTGTTCCTTATTGTTATTTAGTTTTTAATAGTTTGTACTCGTATATTAATAAATTGTTCACACATGTTTTTAATTATTTATTCTTTTTGTCGCGTGGGATTTTCGAAAAGTCCTTTCTTGCCCTTAAGTTATCCTCAAGGAATATTTTTGGAACGAAGTTCCTTATCGCGCGTGGCGAAAGGGGGCTAGACGGAAAAAATTAAGACTAAAAGTTGTTACCGACACTTTTTGCACTAGTTGTACCGGAAGTTATTCATAGCAAATGGATAAAATGGATTAGTCAATTACCACGGCCATTATCAAGGCATTACCACGCCGCTGCAAGTGCGAGCAGGACAAGTGGCGAGTCAATTAGCAACGAAAGGGGGCTAGACGTTGAGACTTAAAGTTGTATTTCAATAGCGAACCAACTAAAGCATCGACTACTGAGGTACAAACTATAACATCAAGGAAAAAGACAAATGCACAAAGATGTAGAGAATATCGTGAGAAAAAGAAATTACAAAATAAAATGGTACAAAACATAAAAAAATATTATTATAACTTAAAAAAATTACAATTCCTTCACTAATTAATCGAAAGGAACTTCGTTCCATCCGGGTGTCCCTTGACACCTCTCAAGGTTTTTACTAGTCTTCATTTATCATACCGTCTCTTTATCCCATGGAAAATTTGAAAATCCTGTTGTACCGCAGCGCACGCTTGAACGTCAAACAAGGCTCTAGCATTATCATAGCCTTCGCCAGTTTGAAAGCTATAAGTTCTTTATTCTTCCAATATTTTGACTTGCTGGTACAAAACAACCATCGAACATAGGGCTCTTCGATGACAGTTGTAGTAGGTACTTAACAATAATCCATAATTATGAGAACTAGAATTATATTTTGAATTTTTATAAAATTTTAACTTGGCACCAATTTCAATCTCACTTTTTGTGTCGTTGAAGTCAACCAAGACATATATCAGAATATTGAACTTGGCGGAAGGCCTACACGGATGTTCCGAGGCCAAATAGGAGACGTTTTGGAAAACGGTCAGGTCAGGAGTACCCGGAACCGACGAGCATGTATGAAGAGATTGATGAATGTGGATGAAGCAAAAGAAGTATGTCAGGATCGTAGCAAGTGGAACAACGTAGTCTCAGCCTACCCCTGTGGGAAAGAGGCGTGACGGTATGTTTGTATGTATGTAGTATGTTACTCGTACTTTTTTACATAGAAACTAGCTGTCAACTCTTTTAGACCGAATATTCTGAATAATATTCATTGTATCAAACAAGTCAGCGAGTGGCGGTGGCAAATATTTGCCTTTTGGGCCTTTTAGCGTGCATTTGACGCGCCCTAACAGGACGCCGATATTTGCCCGGGACATAGAGGAAATAATCAAATAGAGCGGCAATACAGCTCTCAGCTTGTGGCAACACATCAGTTTATTTCCATTAACACCATACATTAAAGAAGCATGAAAGTAAAATAAATGCAGTAGAAATAAGAGCGTTAAGGAGTATGGAAGGTGTATCACTGAAAGATAGAATAAGGGGCAGTGTGATAAGGGAACGTGCTGGTGTGAAAGAGGATATAGTGACTAGGATAGAAAAAAGTATGCTTAGTTGGTTTGGGCATGTAGAGCGGATGGATGAAAGTAGACTAACTAAACAGATCTATATGGGGAGTGTGAATGGTTACGTTGGGAAGGGAAGGCCTAGACGGACGTTCCGAGACCAAATAGGAGACGTTTTGGAAAAAGGTCAGGTCAGGAGTACCCGAAACTGACGAGCATGTATGAAGAGATTGATGACTGTGGATGAAGCGAAAGAAATATGTCAGGATCGTAGCAAGTGGAATAAAGTAGTTTCTGCCTACCCCTGGGGAAAGAGGCGTGACGGTATGTATGACGGCAGCTAACCGATGTGGCGACGGCACGGTTGGTGTATTTTGCTTACTTTAATAGCATCATGTCGTACGGCCTTATTTTGTGGGGATCTGCTGCAGACATGCAGACAGTTTTTATCTTACAGAAGAGGGCAATTAGAGCTATTTACAACTTGGGGACACGTGAATCATTAAGATCTTTTTTTAAGGAAATAGGTATTCTAACACTGCCGTCGTTTTATGTATTTGAGATAATCATGTATGTAAGAAAGAATATATGTTGTTTTCCAACTAACGTTGATAGGCCAAGGGATACTAGAAGCAAAGGAAAGCTTAGAGTCCCATCTTACAGACTGGTAAAAACCAAAAAGTCGTTTCTGGGAAATTGCATACGTTTCTATAACAAAATTCCAAAAAATATCACTGAGTTAACAGATACAAAATTCAAATCAATTGTCAAGAAGACATTAGTATCTAAGGCGTATTATAAAATTAGTGATTACTAGCTTTTGCCCGCGGCTTCGCACGCGTGAACCATGAGCATTTCAAAGAACCTAGCAATTAAGCAAGCGAGCAACCAAACCTGCAAGCTTTCAAGCATACATGCAAGTATGCAAGCAGGCATGCAAGCCTTCAAGCATGTAAGTATGCAAGCAGGCATGCAAGCAGGCATGCAAGCAGACATGCAAGCAGGCATGCAAGCAGGCATGCAAGCAGGCATGCAAGCAGGCAAGCAAGCATGCAAGCAAGCGTGCAAGCAAGCATGCATGCAAGTAAGCACCCATGCAAGCAAGCATGCAAGCATGCATGCAAGCAGGCATGCTAGCAGGCAAGCAAGCATGCAAGCAAGTGTGCAAGCAAGCATGCATGCATGCATGCAAGCAAGCGTGCAAGCAAGCATGCATGCAAGTAAGCACCCATGCAAGCAAGCATGCAAGCATGCATGAAAGCAAGTATGCAATCAAGCATGCAAAGCAAGGACTCCAGCAAGCATGCAAGCCAGCCCCCGCATTGCCCCGATGCCTTAATTTTTCTGAACCTGTAAATATTGGAGGATTTTTATAAAACAAACCTAACCTAACCTATAGGGCTGTCCTAAAATACATCCTAAATAGCTTTTGCCCGCGACTTCGTACGCGCTAAGATGTAAAATGAAAAAATAAGTTTTTTCCCGTTCCCGTGGAAATTTTGGGGAGTGCTTTCGCAGTACACTTAAAGCCTTTAAAGAAACACACGTTATAAATGTTAAGTCTCTTTCTTCCGCTGTTTCGTCTGGAAACGTAAAATCCGGTTTTTTCCCGTCCCTGTGGGCGTTTCGGAAAATCGTTTCTTAGTGTTCCCCTACACTCCCGAATAAACCTACGTGACAAATTTCAACTTTCCCCCGCTTTTCGTTTTTCCCGTTTCCGTAAGAATTTCGCCAAATAAAGCATTTCCCGAATATCTTCCGGGAACGAAGAAGAAGAATTTTGGCAAATTATCTCATAATGCTCCCCCACACTACCCAAGGAACCCACTTGCCAAATTTCAGCTTTCTACGACCAGTAAAACGTAAAATCCGGTTTTTTCCCGTTCCCGTGGGAATTTTGGAAAGTACTCTCTTAATGCTCCTCTACACTCCCGAAGCAACCTACATGCCGAATTTCAGCTTTCTGCAACCAGAAAACGAAAAGTCCCGTTTTTCCCGTTCCCGTGGGAATTTCGGGAAATCTTTTTGTAGCGCTCCCCTACACTCCCCAAGGGAAATTGAAGGCCAAATTTCAATTTTATACGACCAGTAAAACGAAAAATCGATCCCGTAGAACTGAATACATAAATCCCGTTTTTATCCCGTGGGA
Source organism: Pandemis corylana (assembly GCA_949127965.1). NCBI lineage: Eukaryota > Metazoa > Arthropoda > Insecta > Lepidoptera > Tortricidae > Pandemis > Pandemis corylana. Next base: position 795,949 of record OX421866.1, on the reverse strand, counting down.
ATTTCCAAAAAGCATTAGAACTTTATTTTACTATTATAATCACCTATTTCTATGCCAAATTTGAAGAGTCTAGTAATTATAGTTCATAGGATTTCGTTAAACTGAATATATAAATCCTGTTTTTTTCCTTATCCCGTGGGAATTTCCCAAAATCCTGAAATTAGTTTCTTAGTTTTGTAATCACCAACTTTTGTATCAAATTTGAAGAGTCTACTTATTATAGTTACTGTGATAGCGTCACTCGGAATCGAATATATAATTCCCGTTTTCTCCTTATCCCGTGGGAATTTCCAAAAATCCTTTCTTAGCGGATGCCTACGTCATAACATCTACCTGCATGCCAAATTTCAGCCCGATCCGTCCAGTGGTTTGGGCTGTGCGTTGATAGATCACTATGTCAGTCAGTCAGTCAGTCAGTCAGTCAGTCAGTCAGTCACCTTTGAGTTTTATATATATAGATATCATGGACAGGGATGCTTGGAAATAATCCCGCTCCGCATTGGCGATCCCTGCAAATCAAATAGCGTATCTACGGTGTTAAAAAAATCTAGTTGTGTTAAATACTTTGGATGTAAGTCTTTAAAGTAAGTTATTGTAATCTGTTTTAAAAAAATATATATACTGTTGAGTTTCTCGCCGGATTCTTCTCAACAGGGGTTTTCCGAACCGGTGGTAGATTTTTTGTTGACATTCATAAGTGCTTGTACAGCCTAAACTGAATAAAGATATTTTGATTTTGATTTGATTTGATTTGGTTATGTATGTATGTACACCATACATACAGAAATACGTCTTTATCTTACGGGGTATAGAGAGGCAATGTAACAAAGACCACAACCTAAAGGTCACGTGAAAAAGGGAATCAAAAACAGTAATTCGTTTTACGCGGTTGTTTTTCCTTTATCTCCTACATGGAATCTAAAGGGAATTTTGATTTCAATATTTAATTTTTGGTTTTTACTAAATACCTATAATTGATTTTCATTCACAATGCCACTCAACGAACATTAACCTATCCACGTCAGTTATTATAGCTGTTTGATCATCTCTAGTGACCTGCTTGATCTTCGTCTGGCCAATCAGAGTATAGCAAACGCCAATTTCTGCTTGGTTTAATTTTATTTCATAAGAATTTGACAGCGTGTAAATTTCATACAGGTGTAGGAGGCAAGCATTTTAGTTTAATTAATAAAGCGCAATTCATTTTTAAACTACGGTTTAGCAGCAATGTTGGTTATTTCCTTTTTTTACTAGGAAAACAAATTAATGTCATCTCAAAACTTAGACAAATCTATACTAATATTATAAAGAGGAAAAATTTGATTGTTTGTTTGTTTGAATTGAATAGGCTCCGAAACTACTGGACCGATTTCAAAAATTCTTTTGCCGTTAGAAAGCTACATTATCACTGAGTGACATAGGCTACTTTTTACCGCGGGAAAATCAGTTTATCGCGGGCGAAGCTGCGGACAGAAGGCTAGTATTAAATAAAATAACCGATCATTAATAGTTAAATGTACATCGTGTGCTCAATTATTTTAGGTAAAAAATACAATTTAGTTAATAAAAAACAACCGTTACCAAAGTTTACGCCCTTATGAAATGTTCACGCTGTATGACATTCCCACTCTATTAGGTTTGCTCTATGGGCCCAAACACGACCCCGATATTTGCCAGGGAACTCGGCCGTGGCGTCAAACGACTGGCGTTTTATCGCGCGAAACGACGGTTAGCGATTTATTTCCGACTTATTTTTTTGCAATAGCGTTTCGTTAGACAAGTCAGTATGAGTGACAAACTCGATACTTGCACAGAATGGCTTTACAGCTGTGTCTACGACAGCGCCATCTGTTGTACATAGCTTTAACTTCCACCTCATTAAGGTCACGAATTACTTAGTCTAATTATATCATGTTACTAGCCGTCTGCCGAGTTAGTTTTAGATCTAGGCGACAGATGGCGTTATTCTAGTTAATATAAGCAAGTTCTTATTGTATCAAAAACACACTTCAATAAAGCTACCACTGAAATCAGAAGTCTTTTTCCTTCCCGACTCCGCCACTCTTTCACGATGAAACAAGGTGCGTGGACCGGCAAGCACAGCGTAGGACGTCCACCAACGAGGACGGATGACCTGGTTAAAGTCGCGGGTTCACGGTGGATGCAAGCCGCTTCCAACCGAGACAACTAGGCTCCATGGGGGAGGCTTATGTCTAGAGATCGGATTATATGCAACATAAAAAGCTTGTTATATGCATGAAAAATGCTTGAAATATGCATGAAAATTGGCAGAATATGCGAAATTAAAGGATTTATATGCGTATACATATTACAATTTATATACATGTAACAATTTATATGCGTAATAGGTGGAACGACTTTGTAGTAGGCGAGCGCGACGTTCTTCTGTCTCTTTCATTTTATTATTGTAACTGTCAAAACAAAAGACGCGCGCGACTACTGACTGCGTTCCGAAATGCAGTAAAAAGTCACAATTATTACTCAATAGCCCTTATATTTTGTGACTGTTATTAAATTTGGTCGCATTTCGGAACGCAGGGTGAGTGAAAAATATAGAAAATGTACCGATAATATGCATCATAACTAGATCTTAGGTAAAATATGCTTATACCACTGAGAATGGCTGAAATATGCAAATGCATATGCGAATATGTAAATGCATATGCGAATATGCAAACGCATGTAATCCGGTCTTTACTTATGTCCAACAGTGGACGTCCTACGGCTGATAAGATGATTTTAACTCTTGTAAAGTCTCGCTGATGACTTGTCGACTTCCAATCGTCCTGGGACAGAGCAATCTCCAGATATTGCGATCAATTATTAACAGAACACGCCTGCAATTGTATCTTTGAATCTACTAGTGGAAGTCACTTTGTTATCACCCGAAGATGTTTCTTGTTCCTATGTCGCATTACATCTTCTGACTAAATAACGGAGGCATGGAAACGGCGATGTGAGGCCGATTAGAATTGTAAAGCTAAACAAATTATTTAACCGGCCATGTCTCACTCGCGCATCGAGGGTGCCAGGCAAATTCTTCTTCTTAAACTTAAGACCTAGGCTCTTGTCGGTGGAGCAATTTCCATATGGTCCTTTCCAGAGCCTTTTCTTTGACTTTCTGATATGACACGACTACTACCCTCTCTTTCACCTGGTCCATAAATGTTCTTCATGGCCTTCCTCTCTTCTGCTTCCCTTCAATTATGAACTTAATGTATTCATCGTGTTGTATCAGGTGTCCCAATATCTTTCCTCTTCTGTTCCAACGCTTCCATTCACTCAGCCAAGCACTTCACCATTATCAATTTCTAGGTCCAGCCAATCCTCTCCAAATAAATCCAGCAAGTGAAAATAAAGTCCAATGTTAGAAGAACCCTGATCCTTAGCAAAATATAAGCAGTGTGAGGACATAAAAACATAGATTGTTTGGATTTGTTATGGCGGCTACAAAAATACATCATTATGTGAAAATTTCAATTGTGTGCGGTTTCTGAGATACAGCCATCATGACTGACAGGCAGACCGACATACGGACAGTGGGATCTTAGTAACAGGGTCCCGTTTTTACCCTTTGGGTGCGGAACCAAAAAAAGTAAAGCTGTGGCCAGGAATTGAGCCCGGATCCTCATCAATCCGTAATGCGTGCTACACCATACATAAGGTAATTAATTAATTCCCCCCTTAATGGCGGCCGTAAGGCTTGGGCCAATGTATGTAAGCCTTATAATTGTACCATCTGTCACCAGCTAAGAGTATCAAGTCACTTGCAAATTTAGTCGCGAAGCGCCATCTAGTTGAATAATGTGTCTCCTACGCCATCACAAACTCCCGTGGCACATCTACTGCTCACCTAGGACGAGAGATGGCGCTGTTTTCAATGATAGATAAAATCATTATTTCAAAATTAGGAAGCAGAATTTTCGACAAACTGATAATGTTATTAATATTTTATAAAACACAATGAAAGCGAATTTATGTAGTAGAGGCAAATTGTAATCACAATGTCGAATGGTGTGCAATATTGATATCTATCGCAGCCCGGTAACCCCCGCTCGCCGAATAATCGATTGTCGACATCGCCGGCTTAGCCCTGTCGAACGTGCATTATTGCTGTTTATTCTGTTGCGTTTAAAATGCATTTGCACTGTGAACTACGTGTATGCTACGGTGTTGATACGACTATAGAGCAAATACTTAGAGCCTTCAGTCTCTGTAAAGTTTTCCTCTCTGTTTCTTACTAGGAAACAGACAGAGATGATACTTCAGTTAACCGGAACTTTACAGAGTGATGAAACGGGCTCTTAGTGCCACTATTTCGTTAGTTTTACTCAACTCAACGATGACGGGAATGACCCCGTAGAGGGATCGAAACATGTGTTTGTGTGGTGTAGGGGATAGTTAAGTTTGTGGGTTTTTTACGTATTTTATGTGGCAGTAGTGAAGAGAGACCGCCGGCCAGGTTAGCCAACCTTTGAAGAAAGAAAGAAAGAAAGAAGACATTTATTCCTTTTTGCAATGCCTTTCAAGATTTACTGCTTGGCGTTTCCGAACGTCGCCGGTGGATGGCGTTGAAACTAACAATAAACAATCAATAGGCGCTTTACACAGTTAAAACAGTTTTTAAGTCTACCACGCGTGGCGCCACTGAGCTATGAAGGCTCTGCGACATATTTATTTCGCACAGGCATGTAAGTAGCGGAGTAGCAAGGTAAATATATTTTGTTCGTTGAAATGGACCTCTGCAACGCCTGATTCCATAAAATACTCTTTTTTCTGGTTATTTGCTATCGATATTTTTTATTTGTTTCTATCCCTACTGAGCCTACCACGGGGTGAGCTGGGATTTGCCTAAATTGTAGTGTTTATTGGTTAAACTATAAACTAAAGGACGGGTAATCATTATTAAACTAAAATTTATACTGTCGAAACTTTTTTATCTATAAAAATCAACTTGCCACATATGAAAATATTTTTTTAATGAGGCTTGAACTTTAATTTTGTCTCTACTCACCCCTATTTACGGTAATTAGGTATACATACATACATACACAAATCACGTCTTTATCCCTTACGGGTAGACAGAGCCTAAGGTAACAGGTACCTACAAGCCACAATTAGCAAGATTGAGGGTGTATAGGTGGAAACTGGAATCAAAATAGTGATGGGTTGCTAGCCTCGTCGCCTATAACATGATTCTTATAAGTTTCGCCCATTCCCTCAATTGTCTTTTACCATCTGCGCGGGTAGAGAAGCAACTGGTAGGTAGATTCTATGTTTTTTCTTTACTCCCAGACCAGCATGGAAGTACTAACTGAGAATAAATAAACTGATCTCATAAATACATCTAACTTGTATAAGATTCAAAAGCATGCAAGAATACGGTAATTATTCTTTATTATATATACAGTTGTACATATGCAAAACAGTAAACACCCACACTTATAAAATCAAAATGAAAATGCACACACACACATAAATCACGTCTTTATCCCTTACGGGGTAGGCAGACTAATGTAACAAGACCTAAAGGTCACGTTTAGCATGATTGGCGCATAGGTGGAAAGGGGAATGAAAATAGTGATGGGCTAGCCGCATCGCCTTTAGTATGATTCTTAAGATTTCTTTTACCATATGCGCGGGAAGAGAAGCAACTGGTACTTTGTTTTTTCTTTACTCCCAGACCAGTATGAAAGAAAGGCATGACATGATAACGAAAATGGATATAGCTTAATCATATATCTCGGTGGAAGGGAACACGCCTTGCCTTCGCTGTCGTAAGTATGTCGAGACAAGTTGTAACGACACAAGTGTCATAACAAGGTGATGAGTGACAATGTGACGGGAAATGATTGTGAGTACGGTGTGATGCGGGCGGGGCCTAACTTTGAGCGTTATACATACACATACATACATACATACATATATCACGTCTTTATCCCTTACGGGGTAGACAGAGCCTAAGGTAACAAGACCTAAAGGCCACGTTTTCCATGAAAGGGCGTATTGGTGGAAAGGGAAATCGAAATAGTGATGAGTTGCTAGCCGCATCGCCTATAACATGATTCCTAAGAATTTCGCCCATTCCCTTGATGGGCTTTTACCATCGGTGCGGGACGAGAAGCAACTGGTACATTCTATGTTTTTTCTTTGCTCCCAGACCAGCATGGAAGAGTACATACACGTCATTATCCTTTACGGGGTAGACAGAGACTTAGGTAACAGGACTTGTAGGCCACGTATAGCAAATTGTGGGCATACCTATAGCTGGAAAGAATTGAGAGTAGATTTCGGGATTTTTACCAAACACGGCTAAGAACCGCTGTAAGGAAAGTTTGAGAGCTACGACGTCACACACACATATCGACGTCAAACTTTTAACACCACTCTTTTTGCGTTGGAAGTTAAAACATAAGAAATACAAGGCACACACAAAAAGAAACAAGCATTAGACACCTCATCCTTTTTTTTTTTTTTTTTATGTGAATAGGAAGGCAAACGAGCAAGTGGGTCACCTGATGGTAAGTGATCACCACTGCCCATAGACACCCGCAATCCCGGGGGGATTGCAGATGCGTTGCCTTTTAGCAAAGGATTGTTAATGTAGCTCATTTATCTGGGGTGCGACGTCGGAAACCTCCCCGAGAGCTCTAACTTTACAGTTCCCTTCTATCAGAGGCTCTTGGCCTCACGGGGGGGGGGGGGGGGGTAACGCTTAGGCCGGTGCTCCCTGGGAAACAACGGTTAATAGGTACCCTGAGTGCTGCTCCCAGTATCCCTCTGGCCTCTAGTCATTATCCCACTGCGTCCTCATCACGCCGGAGTTTCTAGTTTGGGTATACCCATGTTAAAAAAAGGTCATTCTGGGGGTGACGCCCTTCGTGCCGCTATCCGCTCCGCTTGCCGCTTCGCTACCCTCTCCGCTCTCCTCCCCGCTACCCGCCCACACTAGCCCCACCCCGTGTTGTCGATAACATCTTGCATTGCTACAATAAACCTCCCTTCCACTTGATCAAGTGAAATTATTCATCGGGATGTAAGGGAGGATGGAGTCTGTTTTGATTGCCAAAGATGATTCGCGAATTTATACAATTGAATCTGTGTTTGTTTGTTGAGCTGCTGTTTTAGGGTTCCTTAGTCCAAATGGCTAAACGGAACCATTGTACTTTCAACATGAAACTACCGTGAGACTTAATCATTATTACACATAAACGGATAACTCACGTATAAAAAGTCGAGTGATGCTCGACATGTTTCGGACTATTTCGTAGTCCTTCTTCCTGGAGCGCTAGCCCCGGCGGCAGCGAAACGAACACCATTGTAGTTTCTGTCTGACTTAATGCGGCTCAGCTCAGAGGCTCTTTAAAAAAAGCTGTAATTTAGCTTGGGTGCATAATACACACACACACATATATTATCACGTCTTTATCTAATCGTGTCTAAGGTAACAAAAGCATAAGGCCACGTTTAGCATGATTAAGGGCGTACAGCTGGAACAGGAAATCAAAATAGTGATGGGTTGCTAGCCGCATCGCCTATAACATGATTCGTAAGATTTTCGCTCATTCCCTCGATGGGCTTTTACCATCTGCGCGGGCAGAGAAGCAACTGGTACATTCTATGTTTTTTCTTTACTCCCAGACCAGCATGGAAGAACTAACTGAGAATAAATAAACTGATCTCATAAATACATCAAACTTGTATAAAAATCAATACAACACAATAAAATACTATTAATATGTAAACATGATTGTTGTTACGTTATTAATAAATTCAATTATTTTCAATTGTGAGTCTAAATTTTAATATTAGGTATTTAATCCAAAGCATAGAATGTAATTTTGTAAATTTGTAAATTTTAATTTTCAAGAGGATGTCATGATAGTAAATGATTATAAATAAATTAATAAATAAGTTGTTTAAATCAAGTATATATAATCAATTGCATCATTAGGTTAAGTTATGTTTGCAGTGCCCTGCTACAGGGTTTCATGTTGGCAAATTTATTAGCTTGTAAGATCCAATGTACACATGAAAGCGACAATAAATGACTTACATATATACATACACATACACAAATCACGTCTTTATCCCTTACGGGGTAGACAGAGCCTAAAGTAACAAGAGCTACAGGCCACGTTTAGCAAGACACTGTGGGCGTTTAGGTGGAAAGCGGAATCAAAATAGTGATGGGTTGCTAGCCGCATCGCCTATAACTTGATTTCTATGATTTTCGCCCATTCCCTCGATGGGCTTTTACCATCTGCGCGGGAGGAGAAGCAACTGGTACATTCTATGTTTTTCTTTGCTCCCAGACCAGCATGGAAGTCAGCATGGATAAATGATTTATGACAAGCAAAATGTAAGTGAGCGTTTTGAGTACACACTCCACAGAACCTTTTGCCGCTGCCCGCCACGCTCCCCGCTGCCCGCCACGCTCCCCGCTCCGCCTAACGCTCCGCTGGACACTCGCCTCAGTTCACACACAAAATAGTTCCAGTGTAACAGATATTTAAAAGACATCATGACATAAGCCATTCAAAGAAACAAGAACCCTGCGTTTGAGCGCGCGATAAATTAACTGGAGGTTAACAAAAGCCTGTCCGTGAATGGGAGCACATTGTTCTGTCGCGGACAAAGCGTCACGGCGATTATACGCCGCGACTCATTATAACTCGCGCCGGGGCTGTTCACGGGGCGACTGGCAGGGCCTACAGGGTACAATTTTATATGAATAAAACTTTTATCTAAGTTTACAAAAACTAGCAGAAATCCAATTTTTTTTAGTATAAATATACTTATTTAAATAAATAAGTAGCTGTTAATGATGTTAGTATCAAGTGCTTAATTAAAAAATCTTCTTGGTATTTTATTCACGTTTACGATATTAGAAACGAATTGGCAAACAATTAGATTAGGTCTTGTTATAGGCCAGGGGTAGCCAAGTTGATTAGACCCAAAATCTCCTGTTTAAATCAGCAGTTGGTGACTACGTTGCGCAGTCTGGTCTACATATTTATATTTTTTGCCTGCCACGATCGACTGGACTAACAGTCGCGATCGACCTGTTAGCTACCCCTGTTATAGGCAATACTATAGTCCGAGGCCTCTATTCAGCGCTGTACCGGCGCACCTCTGCTTTCGTTCGGCTGTCATTTGTCGGAGACTAGTCAAACTTGCCTTTGGATTGTTATGGTCAAATTGCCAGCCAAATAAAATTGAACTTATTTAATTGGCAACACTGTTGAAGCTAATCATGAATATTTCCGAAAAATGTTATAGTTGTTGTTAATGGTAAATGTTAGTGTTATGTTATATAGTTTATAGCGCGGGGAGAGGTCACAAAAGTGAGAACACTCTCCAAGTAAATGTTATGCCGACTTATTTCATTCACTTGGTTGTCTGGCAGAGATCGCTGTTATGCGATAAGACCGCCTATGGACTACCTTGTTCTTTGTTTCTGTATTGTTTTGTACAGATTTGTGGTGTACAAAAAGAGTATTTGTAATTTTCATATACTTGATTGAGTAACTTGGTTACCGTTTTGTTACAGTTTGACAACAAAAATAATGCTCCACGATGTACCTGCGCAGTATACCAATTTTAGTAGCGCGGGAAACTCTGGCGCTGTTATTGGTCGATCGATTTCGTACCAACAATGGCAAAATGGTGTAAGCGGGACAGAGCTAAGAATGCAAAGCAAGCAATACTCTGCCAGTTGCGCTTGCAAATAAAGTTCAATATAGATTATTTACACGTTCGGCTACCATCGGAAACTGGTCTGCGCTTCTCTGCGCAAACGAATATTGCCGATGCGCATTATATTTGTTGTCAAACTGTAATGTGTTTGACTGACATTCGTAATATGTATAATGATACTTGATGAAGGCTTGCATTATTTAATTGGCATATATTTTATTTTATTTTTATTTACCTATTTATTTTATTTTTAATGATTTAACAAATTGACGACGAGGAATGTGATCCGCCGTCTCGGACAGCTGCACTACGAGATCAGAACAGACGGTGGACTTCTGTGGATCCGACACCTGGGCCAGCTGCTCCCTGCTCCTCTGATCCATGGAATCACGGCAAAAAAAAACTATTATTGCAAATTGGCCGCCAAGGGCTCTTTTACATGTGTTTTTGAAACTACCAGCGCATTCGGAAAGAGCGTCATTGCCAAGAAGAATGCGCCGCAAGAAACTTACTTGGCAGAAAGTCATTTTTTCAAAATAAATTACAGTAAGAATACCTAAATTAAATACGTTTATAAAAGGGATGTATAAGATCCCCGAGCCTTAAGTTATATTAGTCTATAGTAGAGATATATAAAGTCTCTACTAGTCAAAGTAAAACAACGTAGAGATGGAAAAAAAGAAAGAGAAAAAAAAGCAGTGGAGGCGTACAACACCACCGCCGTCATATAAATAATTTGGAGATATCTCCAATGTCGAAGAGAAAAAAAAAACGCGGAGGCGTGTCAGTAATATTTAAATTTATTATTTCCATAACCGCCCCAATAACGTTGTTTCTGTAATATAGCTGCATTTTGGCGCGTGCACATCTCTATTAGCGGATGTCACGATAGTGATTTATGAATCTGCCGCGAGTCTGCGTTTACTATAAGAACTGAGACCCAGTCGCATCAGTCGCCCTTGAATGGCGCGCTCTATCTTAACAAAAGTAAATCAACCCGCAGGTGCTAGTTTATCATCGCACGGGGGAAGGGGGGAGGGGTAAATGCGATCCATTAGTCCTGGAGTTGGAACTCACGACTTATCTCCAGGTGTGGTGAGATCTAAGAAACAGAATGAAGACGCATGTATGTATGTATGTAAACTTTTTATTGTGCAAAATAAACCATACAAATACAATTGACAAACACGGAGATACATACACAAAGGCGTACGACGTAAGACGGCGTAAGACGTAGTGTGAATGGCGAGGTTTTTTTTGGAAAAATAAACAATATATAAAGCGAACAGAGCGCTGGCGCGCAGTGTTCGTTTCGCTGCCGCCGGGGCGAGCGTTCCAGGAAGAAGGACTACGAAATAGTCCGAAACATGTCGAGCATTACTCGACTTTTTATACGTGAGTTATCCGTTTATGTGTAATAATGATTAAGTTTCACGGTAGTTTCATGTTGAGAATATATAAAGCGCTTATTTTTCCCTTACGAGGTAGACAGAGCCTAGATTAGCAAACAAAAAATTGTGGGCGTATAGGTGGAAAGGGGAATCAAAATAGTGGTGGGTTGTAAATGACTCCTAAGATTTTCGCCTTTTCCTTCGATGGGATTTTACGATCTGCGCGGGAAGAGAAGCAGGTGGTACATTCTAAGTTTTCTCTATGCTCTCTGTCCAGTATGGAAGAAAGCAAGTCTTAAGTTATAGTACCTAACTTTGCAAATGAATTACTAGAAATTTATATTTATACGAAAAATCCGAAAACTTAAGCTATGACCGGGAATCGAACCCGGATTCTCATCAATCCCAGATGCGTGATTTATTACCCCTACACCACCTATAACAGGTGGGTAGTCTTCAAATTTTCCCATCTGTACCAGCTGTCATGTCATTTTTTCGCGAATATTATCGCCAAGCGCCATCTGTTTGAAATAATGTGTCTTTAACAATGTAATGAAATCTTGCAATTAACGATGGCGAGCGAGCTTTATTTGTGGTAAGCACGTATCTGCCATACGTGTTAAAGTGTGCGTGAGAGCGAATTTGGGCATAGTAAATGTTAAAGGAAAATCTCGCTCGAAAATGGCTTCGTAAGCCACGCACACTTCAACACGTATGCGCGATACGTGTTTACCACACATAAAGCTCACACCCCATCGTGAACTGTAAGAGCTACACTTAATTTTTATCCAATTGCCAAGCGTCAATTATTTACCGTCGACAAAAAGGGTATATTAAAAAAGTTTTTTCACAAGTACCTGTTAGATAAGGAAATCCAAATTCTTTATTCAGACATCAGAGCCAGTGAAGTTTTCACTTAAAACGGCCGAGTGAGGGCAAACAATCGCGCAAAGAATCGGCGTCTTAATGGATAGAGAATGGATAGTACGCGAGGGGAACGTTGAGCACATTTTGCATAGTCAGTTCGACCCTAAGGGTAGAAGGGCTGGATGTGGCAAGGATCATGGCATTTTGCGGGTGGTAGGGCCTTGTGCAAGGTCCGTCCGGATCGCTACCACCATCTTACTCGCTAATCCTGCCGCTAAATAGCAGTGCTTGCACTGCTGTGTTTCGGTGTGGAGAGTAAGACAGCCGGGGAAATTACGGGCACAAGAGGCATTGCATCTTAGTCCTCTAGGTTGGCAACGCATCTGCAATCCCTCCGGGGTTGAGGGTGTCTATGGGCCGTGGTGATCACTTACCATCAGGTGACCCACTTGCTCGTTTGCCTCCGGGGAGGCCCGGATGGTTATGTGGGACTCTCTCCCCCGGCCTCTTTCCGCACAAGCATACCCACTAAAAACACTCCGGCAAAGCCCGCTTGCCAGGATTGGGAAGGCGCCGTGGGATCCCGGGGATTCCAGCCGACGGCGCCCCCCGGCTGCCCCGGCTTTAACCAGGGCCACCCGCATCTAGGAAGAGGAAGTCGCAGCAAAAATTACTTCGACCCCCCGTCCCAGGCGTAAAGGACCGTGCAATGCATGCGAGCAGGAGATCCCCGTCTCCCGCCCGCCGGCCCCACTAGGGGTTCAGGCGGGCAGCGAACATGTCCGTCAGACCTCAAAAGAATGAGAAGGCTTGGATTAAGGTGTTTCGTCACTGCCAGCTCGGTTTCAATGTAAACTACGCTACGTTTGCCCATAATTGAATAAATCAATTAGTATGGGATTCAAACCATCTTAAACATGGCAGGCTAAAATGTTTTGCACTTTTGAAATCTTTTTTTTTTGGTATTTATTGGAATCTACATAAATCACGTCTTTATCCCTTACGGGGTAGACAGAGCCTAAGGTGACAAGAGCTAAAGACCACGTTTAGCGTGATTGTGGGCGTATGGATGGAAAGGGGAATCAAAACAGTGATGGGTTGCTAGCCACATCGCCTATATAACATGATCCCTAAGATTTTCACTCAATCCCTCGATGGGCTTATACCATCTGTGCGGGAAGAGAAGCAACTGGTACATTTTATGTTTTTTTTTGCTTCCAGACCAGCATGGAAGAAGATAAGATTCCAATAACATACATACATATGTATGTATGTATGTATGTTGTTGGAATCTTACTTGTTATCTTACAATACAATACAATGCATAAATCACGTCTATTTCCCCGGGGTAGACAGAACCTTTTTTTTAGCGTAGAGGAAGTCTTTATGGATGCCTAGGGTTATGTGGGACTCCCCCCCGAAGGGGTATACCCAAACTAAAAACTCCGGCGTTGCCTCAATCCGGTGTGATGGGGACGCAGTGGGATGCCACTAGGGTTTCACCACAAACGCCCCCCCCGGTGGCCTCGGCTTTACTAGGACCGCGCCAAGAAGAGGAGGGCCCGTACGCGGGGCCCATCTTCCCTTAAACAATGAGAGGGTAGACAGAGCCTAATGTAGCAAGACCTCAGACATAATTAATGTAACAAGATACTCCGACCACGCTCAGTGACGTCACAGGCCGTTTCCATCACCTCCACCTCGCTGACCAACAGCGTCCCTTGGAGCATCGCCAAGCCACCACAGCGGGATGAAATTTAATACGCTCCTGAATATTTATTTATGATAATACCTAATGATTCATACGCCGTGATCTTGGCCTAATCATTTTTCTACTCGTGATTTCTGTTTTTGCTATGTTTTGGAGAGAACCAAACATGATCGCTACTATCCCATCCTCGTCGCCAATGTTGTGTTTAAATAAATAATAAATATCTTGGGACAAATTACACCAATTGACCTAGTCCCAAACTAAGCAAAGCTTGTACTATGGGTACCAGGCAACGGATAAACATACTTATATAATGTAGATAAATACATACTTAAATACATACAACATCCATGACTCGAGCACAAACATTCGTATTCATCATACAACTGTCTGCCCCTACCGGGATTCGAACCCGGGACCTCTAGCTTCATAGTCAGGGTCACTAACCACTAGGCTATCCGGTCGTCAAATACACTTGATTTCGTGTTTGGTTGTTTATTTGAGACAAATCGAACAACGTTCCGACGCCATGACAGGGCAAAAGCCGCAAGTGTTGCCATACACTACACCCAGCATCACTTTTATCAGCAATGACTTTCTGCCAAGTCTCTTGCGGCGCATTCTTGGCAATGATGGTCTTTCCGAATGCGCCGGTTCAAAAAAGTCATGTAAAAATTTTGATTTTGATTTTTTCATTCGATTTGATCTATCAAAGGGTAAAAGACCAACCCTTCCGTGCTGGTCTAGGAGCAAAGAAAAAGCAGAATGGACCAGTTGCTTCTCTTCCCGCGCTGATGGTAAAACTGGTGGCCCACGGGATGGGCGAAAATCTTGTTGTACTAGCTTTATCCACTTATCCACTTATACTCCCACAATCATGCTAAACGTGGTCTTTAGGTTTTGTTGTCTTAGGCTCTGTCTACCCGTAAGGGGTATAGACGTGATTTGTGTATCTTTATTTCCATGCTGGTCTGGCAGCAAAGAAAAAAACATAGAATGTACCAGTTGCTTCTCTTCCTGCGCAAATGGTAAAACCCCATCAAGGGAATGGGCGAAAATCTTAGAAATCATGTTAAAGGCGATGCTGGCAACCCATCACTATTTTGATTCCCCTTTCCTTCTATGCGCCCACAATCATGCTAAACGTGGCCTTTAGGTCCTGTTACTTTAGGCTCTGATAAAGATTTGATTTATGTGTGTGTTTGTGTGTGTTGTGTATCTTTGTGTGTATGTAAAATTTTGATACCAGCAGCGCAGTCGGTGATATTCGCTGTTGACAATAAACAATGTTGAATTCCGTCGCAAGTCCGCTAAGCCGATGAGCAGTTTTAGTAAATAAATAACATGATGCCCTCAAATTTGAAGCAAATTCTGTATATAAAGTTCGCACGGTTCTAACAAAGCTTAATTACGGCTCATTCAGTAAATTAGTTGGGCAAAGTTGAAAGAAACTTTCCGGGAAACGATTTTTTGCCCGGCAAAGTTTAAATTGTCCGCGCTGCTTTAAATTAAGGAACATTTTACACTTAGGCTCGATTCAGAAAGATAATTATAGCGCTTTAGCCGTGGACTGAAACTTCAGGGATTCAAACAATATTTTTTCCACAAATAAGCCATCCGTACCTACATAATAACCTTAAAAATAGTTATCTAAAAATAAAAAATACTTTTAAGATTTCCACAATAAGCCTATTTGATGTGTCGCCCTTATGTTAGCAAAACTTTTCTTTTTAATTTTCTAATTTAACCCCCAAAAGTATAATATTTATAAACTTTAATCTTTGTATTACCCTACAATTTTGCAACAGGGATGTATTATGGGGGTGTACTGAAAATCAGCGCTGTGTCAGTTGGAGGCTCCTGTGAGAGCTCTAACCCGCAGCAAATGCTGAGTACATCCTCTTTGCCACATTTGTTTTATGTTTTATGAATGAATATTATATTTTATGTAGTAAAAATAAGGTTAAAGTTGTATACCTATAACTGTTTTTTTTGTAATTGTTGTCAGTGGCAATAAATCATCTTTTATCTTTTTTAATCTTTTTTATCTTTTATAATTCAAATATTTACATTACACGTTCGTCTTTGAGTAACCGACTCTCATGTCCACCAAATATCCACTTAGTTCCAGTAGTTTCGGAATAAATTGAATCTCTGCCATAAACTCACGTTTCTGTACACCATTGTTGCCTTTTGACGTAAATAATGCTTTATTACTCTTAAAAACCACGTACGTACTAATTAACAAAAAAAAAACAATCCGAAACACTTTAATAACCCTGCAAATGCTGCAACCAATTACGTAATTATTTCGAAAATGTCGTGACAACCCTAATCACTATATCACCCGCCAATCAGAGCCAATTAAACATTCCCGCTGGCCAATCACAACGCACCGTGCGGCCGGCGTGCCAACATAATAAACGTAATTGCAATTAGGGCTGCCAATGTTGGTCATCGTTAATGGGCTCTAGGGTTTTGATGGCGAGTTACTGGCCGGTGACAATTGGTACGTGATTAAGTTTGATTTAAAAATGTGCGGTCAGAGCTGTAAAAGGGGACTTTGTTTCATACAGTATTTTAATGTCTGCATTATGTAGGACTAATAATAAAATGGTTCAAGTCGCGATCATGAGGGATCTGAGTCCGAGCCGATCCGTTGGTTATTGTTTTACTTGATGCTCTTCTCCCTAAAGGAAACTGTAAAAAACATGCGACAAATTGTCCCGATCACAACACTAACGCGTTTCGATCCCTCTACGGGATAATCAAAGTTTAATGAGCACAACTGTTACACATGCAAACCAACGTCGTACTCAACCGACGAGTACGCCGTTGGTTTGCATGTGTGAGTAAATATTTTTTGTTCACGTTCGTTGGTACAAATGCTCATTCCTCATTGGTCAAATGTTTAGTTTCCGAGTTATCTTGATGTCACGCACCATTAACCGTCGTCTGTATCGACTTCAATGGCCGGTGCGCGTGATTAATAGGCCAAGTTCCACAAAGAAACTAATTTATGCCCGATGGGGGAGGCATTTTTGGCAAAGCGCGATGTCTTAGCGGGAAAAGATGGCGGCAAAGTTTTATTGAAGTTTTGGAAAGCGATTAGTGAATGTAGAGGCAGTGGGGAAAGATTTTCATGAAATCATCGTCTTCAGCCTATACACGTCCAGCTGTAGGCCTCCTGTCACAATGGGAGGGCTTGGGTCCGGTAAAACTGAATGGCTTCGCATGACACCCCACATTTCGCTTCGCTGAAAAGCTCATAGGTGTTTTAAATGTAATTTCGAACACAAATCGAAAAACTCAGATGTGCGAGGTCGGGTTCGAACCGACGACCCTCTGCTTAAGAGTCCTAAACGAAAAGGCTCAAAAATATGTATAGTCGTCCAAGAAATTCCTTTATCATGGTGTACGGATTTTTGCATGGTTTTTTTTCAATATTTTAAATCACACAACATTAACTATAATAATAAAGAAATCGCAGTAAGGAACCTTAGACTTGGTACGATTTTGTCTAGATTTCGTTACTTTTTAGAGATAAACAAGCAGCTCCATCGAGACTTGGCTAGTTTTTTTACAGAAATTTTTTGGTGGGTCTACTATACTATTAAATGAATCAAGAATTTTACTTCTTTACTTTTTATGTTTACTTTTACGGTTTTGCCAGTTAAAAATAAAATTCTAAACGACCCTGAAAATTGGTAACAATAGACTTCTCTCGTCCCTGGTGAGCAGTAGATGTTCCACGGGAGTTTGTAATTGTGTCGCACAGACACATCATTCAAACAGATGACGCTTTAGTAAAATAGTTTGATCTTCTCTTTCTCACATTGATAAAAATGAGTTAGAAGTAGTCTAAGGTATACTTGACTTTAAAGCGTTCAATGCAAGCTTCGCAAATACAATTCAGGATAAAATCTCGTTCACACACACATCCGCACTGAAACTCAGAGGGAGAAAGAGAAAGAGTACCTATCCTATCGGTCAAAAAGTTAGTAATATCTGAATATTTCCTATAACCTATTAAGATTTGAGTAACGACGGTCAGTTTTATGCGCGCCGATCGCCGGGATTGTAAAAGGTAGTTTTTTGGGGCGAAAGGTTTTATTATAGCAACATATGCTACTATAAAGTTTTATTGCGGGGCCCGCGGACGGGAGCGGTGCTGCCTGTACCACTGTAACACAGCCTGTACTCGAAGACGACCCGTTTCATATTTTTCGATGTCAATTTCCAATTTTAAACTCTTTAGGATCATAAGTCATAAGTCATTTAATCATCGCTTTCATGTGTACATTGGATCTTACAAGCTAATAAATTTGCCTACATGAAACTCTGCAGCAGAGCACTGCGAGATAACTTAACCTAATAAAGCGATTGATTATTATTATACAGTAATAAAAATAACGATGAAAACGAGGGTAGTTGTGCGCTGCTGTCAGTTGCGTCGAACAGCCGCGGGAGCAGAGCGCTGGCGCGCAGTGTTCGTGTCGCTGCCGCCGGGGCGAGCGCTCTTGGAAAAAGGACTACGAAATAGTCCGAAACATGTCGAGCATCACTCGACTTTTTATACGTGAGTTATCCGTTTATGTGTAATAATGATTAAGTCTCACGGTAGTTTCATGTTGAAAGTGGCAAATTTTATTCGTGCTTTAGATTAAGTACCTACCTAATATTAAAATTTAGACTTACAATAATTTTATTTCTATTCTTTCATGCTGGTCTGGAAGCAAAGAAAAAGCATATTAGTTGCTTCTCTTTCCACGCGAAAATCTTGGAAATCACTATTTTTGACGTTTACGTAGGTAGGTACGTTAATTAAATCAATTAGTTAAAAAAATCGATTAATGTTGCTGTTACACATGTTTTTAAGTTAATTGGTGGGGTGCGAGTCGGGTTACCTCCACGTGTGATTAAGAGCTGCGGTTCGTTTTTGGATCCGTCCGGGGGGAAGAGCAGTGCTTGGTCCGGTGCGCCCTGGGCAACAGCTAATGATTTCCTGGCAGTTTCTGAGGGATATCATTGACCGTTGGCTAAGAGCCCGACAGGGGGGGGAGGGGGGTCTTTGACCATTACCGTACAACGTTGCCGACATTTTGTCACAAGATTTTTAAATAAAAAATTTTACATTGACATTGGCGAAGTTGTCGTCACTATAACGACTTGATACGCCACAAATAAAAGAAGAAGAAGAAGAAGAAGTTAATTGGTGTTTACATTATCAGGTGTTAAAATATACGCCCGTATGAATTTACACACTGTATAGAAGTTTGTGTAGTAAGGGTACATAGTAATGGTAGCCCACGTCTAACAATTATACTGCCTACCTCCACAGATTGGGGCAACAACCGCGCCGAACAGGACACTATATCTGCCGAACAAATATTATTTCAGCTAAACAGTTGTCCCTGATATATAAACTGGGGAAGATCATCTATTCGAATAAATAGGCTTCAAAGGGACACTTCCATCACTGTATATATATAAGCTAAAGCAGTAAGGAACCTACGAACAAATCGGTTGAAACGAAACACGCACACATGCGCGCGCTTTACACGGCCCCTAAGCGGACCTGAGCCTGAGCGGAGTGGACGAGGTCCCCTTAGGGGCCGTGTAAAGCGCGCGCCTGTGTGCGTGTTTCGTTTCAACCGATTTGTTCGTAGGTTCCTTACTGCTTTAGCTTATATACATACTGTGCTTCCATGCTGGTCTGGGAGCAAAGAAATAACAATGTGCCAGTTGCTTCACTAAAAGCCCGTCGAGGGAATTGGGCGACAGTCTTAGGAATCATGTTATAGGCGATGCGGCTAGCAACCCAGCACTAGTATGATTCCCCTTTTCACCTACAATTATGCTAAACGTGGCCTTTTGAGTCTTGTTACCGTAGGCTATGTCTACCCCGTAAGGGATACGTGATATGTGTGTGAGTGTTCAAAGGGATCTTTAACATGTTTTAAGGGTTCCGTACCTCAAAATGGAAAATACGGCTCCCTTTGTCGTCCGTCTGTCTGTCAATACCCTTTTTCTCAGAAACGCAATGATTTAAAATTTGTCATTTAACTCGTTCCCACGGTGTATATATTACTAGCTTCTGCCCAATCTTACATAAAAACCTTCCTCTTGAATCACATACATACATACACATACACAAATCACGTCTTTATCCCTTACGGGATAGACAGAGCTTAAGGTAACAAAACCTGCAGGCCACGTTTAGCAAGACACTGAGGGCGTAGAAGTGGAAAGTGGAATCAAAATAGTGATGGGTTGCTAGCAGCATCGCCTATAACATGATTCCTATGATTTTCGCCCATTCCCTTGATGGGTTTTTACCATTTGCGCGGGAAGAGAAGCAACTGGTACATTCTATGTTATTTCTTTCCTCTCAGACCAGCATGGAAGTAATTGAATCACTCTATCTATTTAAAAAAAACCGCATCAAAATCCGTTGTGTAGTTTTGAAGATATAAGCATACAAAGGGACATAGGGACATGGGGACAGAGAAAGCGACTTTGTTTTATACTATGTAGTGATGATAGTGATATATGTACCAGTGGCGTGGCGTCAAGTAGCAGAAGGCAAGCCGAAGGGCATCTAACTAGCCTTTCCCTCTAATTCTGCACAATAAAGTGCCCAAATGCCTTAAAATAGGCAAGCCGGTGAATCGAGTTTTATGAACGCCACGCCACTGTTGTGTCCCGACGCTAAAGGCGACACTTGACATTATGCGTGGTAATTTTATAAGTAGTTATGTCTGTTTCTCGTCTAGACATAGTTGGCTCTGTACTTGATAAGTTGCTGAACTTGCAAAAGGTCGTCTGAAACAATGAAAAATGTAATTGCTGTCTTCTTCACATTAGGCCGTCGTTAACTTCCAATGAATTCAATATAATTTATTAGATCAATCGGGTTTGGAATTCTGAATAGAGAATTGGTTACAGTGGGTACGTATCATCTTATATATAAAATTCTCGTGTCACAATGTTCGTTCCCGTACTCTTCCAAAACGGCTTTACCGATTCTTACCAAATTTTATATGCGTATTCAGTAGGTCTGAAAATCGGCTACTATCTATTTTTCATATTGAAATTTAGAAGAAAAAAAAACGGGAGCGAAGCCGCGGGCAACAGCTAGTAATATATAAAATTAAAATACATACGGTTGTAAAATATAAAGTTAACATGCCGAAAATTATTAAATATAATGTATTAAAAATATATAATATTAATTGACATAACTTTCAAACTGATAAAGTATGGTCAAAATCTAAAGTGTGCGAATGCATAAGGGTTCCTAGTAATATTAGACTAAATGCATATTTTTATAATGTATTTACATATTATAATGATTAGATGTATGTATTTTAAACATTTAAAAATAATATTTATTTCATTGACACAATACTTAGATTAAACTCGTCACAAAATAAAAGGCCCGTTTTGACAGTTCACGCCCATGAAGTTCTCTATTTTTTACCGATCGAAATGTTTTGAAGGTAATACATTTTTCTTTGATGGTTGCCGCCCACTTCGCTTAGTGCTGTAAAAACCATTCTTTTCATATTGTCCACAGACTATTAATAATCGGTTAAGGAAAACATAAATCGATTAATATATTTTTTTAAGGCCGACTCGCACTTGGCCGGTTTTATTTCTTTAAATACTAGTGTTTAGACAAATTAATTACTGGTTTCTTTTTGTGATTGAGTGAATGTTACTGTAACAAAAATATCAAATGAAAGAAAATCGACCTTTCGCAACATTGTATCAGTTCAAAATACCTACAATATCAGTTTCAGTTAAATTTTCTTATCAGAACTTTAATCCAATGCACTTACTTACATATTCAAATCGTTCAAATACTCATTCAAACTGGAATCGATTTATCGTGAGTATCGAGTACCGAGTCGTATGGTTACATCACTAGTTACGTCGCGAAGACAAATGTCAAAACGGGCTTTTTATTTTGTGACGAGTTTAGATTAGATTAGATTTATTTATCACCCTTTTAAAAGTACAATTAAATGTCAAACACAAGTAATTCACAAAAGGATCGCCAATACCACTTGACGGGCCATAGCTCTACTTTTTCTATTATTTTTGTTAGTAATTTTTTTTTGGATAGTTTAAAAATGCAAGATTCGTTAAATAAACGCATGATATGTCGAAGCTGAGTTGTTCATTAATTTAAATACTTAAAGAACTTTGGGTGGAAATTAAAGCATTTCGGATGGAGCAGAGGAATCTTGAATAAAAAGGAACGTCACGAAATGCGATGTGAAATCGTTTTGCTCCGACCCGCTTTGACGTGGAAATACACAGTATTTAATTGCAATCCAAACCGCTGGTGTACTTTTTTAGATCGCTTATCAAAATAGTAAAAACTAAGCGCATAGTTTTGCTGTGTCTGGTGTTCTGTCTGTTTGTGCTGGAAGATAAAGCTCGGATATTTTTAGTCGTGAAACATAGTGTCAGAATGAAATTGGAAACTACGAAAATTGTATTGAATTAATCACTACATAGTATAAAATAAAGTCTCTTTTTCTCTCCTCATGTCCCGATGTATGCTTATATCTTCAAAACTACACAACGGATTTTCATGCGGTTTTTTTAATAGATAGAGTGATTCAAGAGGAAGGTTTATATGTATAATACATGCATAATATACCGTGCGAAGCCGGGGCGGGTCGCTAGTTCTAAATAAATTAAAACGAAATTCTGTTTTAAGAGTGTTATGGCTTGTTTCATTTTTTAACCCACGACGCAAAAAGAGGGGCGTTATAAGTTTAACGTCAATGTATCCCTCTCTCTCTCTCTCTCTCTCTCTCTCTCTCTCTCTCTCTCTCTCTATTTTTTTCTAAAGCCAATTTCGATTTTAAGGACGTGATATATGTATGTATGTATAAACAAAAAGGAATCGTCGAAATGTATGCATGCGCATAACTTCCAAACGACTGCACCGAATTGGATAATTGTTTTTTAGTTGTGTTTGTTACTGTTTGGACAAGGTTTGTATAAAAATAAAAATTGGAAAAAAACATTCTGGAACGGGGGCGAAGGCAACCGCTAGTAAGAAATAAAAAATACCTCTCCTTTTTTTCGTCGGTTAAAAAACGCTCCGTGCCCGCCCGCACTCTCCCACAGTACAACCCGCAGCTGATCACAGTCGCTCTGCTCGCGACATTTCCAATGATATTTCGATCGGCCGATATGAAAACAGCCCAGATTGAATCCTGATTGAGAGCGAACAATGCCCGACAATGCCCGCACTGCAACGTTACTTCATTTATTTAGTTTAAATTGTACTCTTCACGAACATGATTGGCGTTTGATGTTTACATTAAAATTGCTTCAATTATAGTCTGTCCAATCATTTATTTTCTCGATGACAGCTCCCGTAGAATGTAAATGCGCTTTTTACGCAAAAACTAACTTTTAAATGCGAGGTATAAAAAATATGACGACTGCCTAATTTTGTTCCTTGATCCCATGTAATATGCATCTAAGACAAATTGAGTCCATATATGCAGTAAAATCTTTTTAAAGTACGATAAACAATAAACGTTTTAATAAAGTTACATTCTATGGGAATGCAAATAGTGATGTTATGATTGAAATATCGATATTGTATATATTGAACTAGACGTGTTCCTGCAACTTTGTACACGTTGTAATTTTTTACCGGGATAAAAAATAGCCTATGTTACTCAGGAATAATGTAGCGTTTTAATGGTGAAATATTTTTTGTTTGTCCAGTAGTTTTTAGTTTATTCATTACAAAGATACGTTGTCATTCGGCCATTTTGCACGCTTAGTAATAAATTAGCATTCAAGTCGGTTGTTTTATTGGCTCCATAGCTGAATACTTCTCAACTACTCGTATATATTATTTTTATATTATAAAATTGGATCGATATCGTATCTACTGATCACTTATTAGGTCACAACACTATAACTATCAAACTACATCTGTCATCGAGAAAATAAATGATTGGAACAACAATAATTGAATCAGGCGTCACCTTGCGGAGCACCATTTTAAATAACAAAATTATATTCTAAGTAACAGAACACGAAGGGCCTTGTTGACTGCCGAATTACATTGCAGGCGCGATTTTCTGAACATAAATCGGATTACTACTGCTTTTCATTTGTTTTTAACTTTTTAAAAAGTCAAAGAGACTATGGAATAATGAACAACAATGTCATTCAGCCAAGTCGATGGCCGAGGAGTGCGCGTTTTGTTCGAGTCTAACGTTTTTATCCATGTCTCAAATAGCTTACGGTGACAGATGACAAAAATAAACTTAAGAAAAAAGGCGGGAACGTGAAAACCACCTAAGTTGCGAGGAAGTTTAGTGCAAAATGTAGTTTCATTTCTTCTCAATGTTTGAGAAAAACATTATATCTGCCTCAGCTGGAAGAGCTATTATTGCAGGATTCGTAACTTTAAAAAACAATCACCTGCGGTTCGTGTTTTTAATCTAGTTACTCACCCAGCAATTGGTTACTTCCCAGGCCTCGGCATTAAACTATCACCTTGCTATAGATGAAATACTTAAGTAAATGAATTGTATGTGTGAGTAATGTGTGCGAATAGACAAATTGACGTTCCAAATTAGAAAAATGACCTAAGTCCCATATCAGTTCTATATACTACTACATACAACATGTCATTTTGCGGGTGGTAGGGCCTTGTGCAAGGTCCGTCCGGATTGCTACCACCATCTTACTCGCTAATCCTGCCGCTAAGTAGCAGTACTTGCACTGCTGTGCTCCGGTGTGGAGAGTAAGACAGCCGGGGAAATTACTGGCACAAGAGGCATTGCATCTTAGTCCTCTAGGTTGGCAACGCATCTGCAATCCCTCCGGAGTTGCGGGTGTCTATGGGCAGTGGAGATCACTTACCATCAGGTGACCCACTTGCTCGTTTGCCTTCCTATTCATATAAAAAAAAATTACTTAAGTTGTTCACCAATACCACTGTTGCAATTTAGAACTGCTGAACTGAATGTGTGCGAATAGATTTAGCATGATTGCGAGCGTATAAGTGGAAAGGGGAATCAAATAATGAGGGGTCGCTGGGTGCATCGCCTATTACATGATTCCTAAGTTCTTCGCCCATTCCCTTTCAGGCTTTTATGCTTCTATGTTTTTCTATTTACTCACCAGATTTGTACTGAAGCCTCGGTAGTACTTGGCCGGTTTTTTTATGCCAAGCTGACCTTAATCAAATGTGGATCTAAAACAAACGCTAGCGTATCTCTTATCCACAACTCTCGCTGTACAGACGCAGTTATTGCCAAACTTGGCCAATAAATCGACGCGGTCGCAGTGACGGATCCCGGAATTTGTTTTCTTAAGACTTTAAAGTCGACGGTCCCTATTAAAAGAGTCGGATCTCCATTTTGGCCATTTTGGGATTATTGCGTTAATGTCAATAAAAAACAATAAACTTTAATACTACATTAAAAAAATATCATTATCTTGGCTATTTTCCGAGATATTTTGGTTAAAAAAGTCGGATGTTGGTACAATGGCCGCTTAATAAAGTCGGTTGTAAAGTAACGACAATGTTGGCGGGGCGCGGGGGGCGGCCAACTACGCGGAACTGCCACTACTGGCCATGTTGCGCGGAGAGGTGGTCGCCAGGTACGCTTCTCGCGATTTATAATAATATGCTAATAATATGCTTAAAAATTAAGTTTTGCTTAATAAAAAATCAAATTTGGGTATGCCCACCCATAAATGTCGGTTGCGGTAGTTCCGACAATTTTAATAGCTTTTTCGTAAGTTTTTTTGTCGGATGTGGCATAACAGACATTTTTAATAGGAAATTTTTAACTGCTTTTGTCGGTAGTGCCACATTCGACTGTTTTCATTGGATATTGTTTGGCATTTTTTGTTTTAAGTGGTAAATCTGACAATCTTAATTGGACGGGTGCTATTTATAAGTGTAGGAAATGCATTTACCGACAATGTAAGAGGGCTCAACCAATTTTTTATTCTGTCTTATGTTGCTTTTGCATACAATATTTTGCTTTAATCTATTTTTTTAAGGAAAATGTGTCACTTATTCCAAGACATTTGGACGATGAATTAATTCAACTTCAAGATTTACTCGGGGATGTGTTTAATGTCAAAAATAAATTTTATAACAGCGACATCACGTTCGATAACATGAACATTTCTGCTGAATGTGTCAAATAAAGTAGAAGTGGCGGAGGGTGAAAATATACACTGGACAATCCGACCCTACCAAAAAAACACCTCTTCATCATCATCATCAGCCTGAAGACGTCCACTGTTGAACAGAGGCCTCCCCCTTAGAACACCATAATGAAAGGCAACTCGCCACCTGCAACCACCGGTTTTCCGCAACTTTCACGATGTCGTCGGTCCACCTGGTTGGAGGCCTGCCAGCACAGCGACTAATTTACTGTTGCATCAAAATTCATTATAATAAAATACAACTTCGTCCCTACATGTTTCTCACTTTGAAAGTGTTTACGAGTCAAATTAGTGAGATCATTAATATCGAAGAATACCGGTATATTCCAAACACTGTCATAATCCGAAAATATTAGGCATACTTTTTGTTTGCACAGGTTCTGAGTTCTATCTAGGTATTAAGTTTACTTATAATTGTTTGAAGTCGGTGTCTCAGCCCGCACCATCAAACACGCTCTCATCGTAACATCGTTATGTTTATGTGTGGCATGCGTGGCAGAAGTGGACCTAGTCTATCTGCCTAATAGTACCTTTTGACCTTGGAACTATTTGGGCTGAGGCACCGCCTTCACACATATAAACAAGTAGGTAGGTAGGACGCGCCGAAAAATAATTTGAATTTGACATTTCTAAAGCAGCGTAATTAATACAATTTATGAAATCATTAGGAGGATTTAGGATACATTTGAAGGCGTCTAATACCCCCTATGGACTCGTGGTCCCACTGTCACAAAAATGACGAATTATACTTCACCATAAGTTCGAATGAACCCCGCTTTCACGGGGCTCCTATTTCTATGCGGTTTGCCCTTCGGGCATTTGTAGCTAACTAACCTAACTCCTAACTGACAGAATGTGAAATTGTGATTGCGGGTAAGAAAGTAGAACAAGTAAAAGAGTTTGTATACCTACCTGGGCTCCGCATTTACGAAAGATGGGAAGTGTGAAAGTGATATTGAAAGAACAGTGAATGCAGGAAACATGGTGAATGGGGCGCTGCGCACCTTTGTGAGCAGTGAGAAGGTGTCGAAGAAGGCGCGACTGGCAGCCCACAGAGGGGTGCTTGTTCCAACATTAATGTACGGCAGCGAAACTTGGGTATGGCCAAAGAAGCATGAAGGTAGAATAAATGCAGTAGAAATGAGAGTGTTAAGAAGTATGAAAGGTGTATCACTGAAAGATAGAATAAGAAATAGTGTGATAAGGGAACGTGCTGGTGTGAAAGAGGATATAGCGGCTAGGATAGAAATAAGTATGCTTAGTTGGTTTGGTCACGTAGAGAGGATGAATGAAAGTAGACTAACTAAACAGATCTATCTAGGGGGAGTGTGATTGGTTACGTTGGGAGGGGAAGGCCTAGGCGGACGTTCCGAGACCAAATAGGAGACGTTCTGGAAAAAGGTCAGGTCAGGAGTACGCGAAACCGACGAGCATGTATGAAGAGATTGATGAGTGTGGATGAAGCGAAAGAAGTATGTCAGGATCGTAGCAAGTGGAACAAAGTAGTCTCGGCCTACCCCTGTGGGAAAGAGGCGTGACGGTATGTATGTATGTAACTAACCTAACCTAATTTTATTATTTCTAGTGAGGATTTTTACGATTGTTTTCTGTTAATTACTATATTATTAATACATATTATATTGTTACTGTATTATTAAGCCTAAATGTTGATTAACTTTAAAAAAATATAATTATTAGACTGATTTATGGCTGTGACTAAATTATGATATTTTTTGTAACGTTACATTATACTGTTGAAATCTTGTATTGCTGTGCGAAAATTGAGATTTATAAAGGAAAAAACGTACTTATTACCTTAAGTTCTTTGTCGACTTTTTATTTTGATACGGTGTTTTTATTTGTTTAAGAAGAGAGCTTTTAAGTTTTGGATAAGATTTTTTTTTGATACGCCTGTACCTAAGCAATTTTCTACCTATTTTGTATTTTGGGATAAATGAGGTAAAGTTAACTCTAAATAAAAACAGTTAAATTAAGATTAATGTTTGATTTACACCAAAAAAGTCAGTCAAGTGTGTCGGATCTATCATTAAAACATATATTATATCCGAATATAAATGTCGTATGTTACTGTTACGACAAAAAGTTCTCGACGATGTTCATTTAATAATGTCGTTAGTGACACATCCGACAAATTTTACTTTACCAAGTCCGATCAAAATTGTTGTATGTGACACTTCCGACAAATCTCGTTGATGTAGTTCCAGTTAAAATAGTGTCAAGTCGCTTTTAAGCATGTTCTAGAAGGAGGTTGATAAATGTTTACATACATACCTCACAGTACAATAAAAATATTAACTCTTGCCAAATTTCACAGTAAAATTCCAAGAATTGACAATTTTGTACACAAAAATGTTGTTCAAAAATCTTTGATTGCTTCTCCTGAAAAGTAGCAGTTTTGCACATCCGACTTTTTTAATAGGGACCGTCGAAGTGTTCCCTGTTTGATTGTTCTTGTTCTTTGGCGTTTGAGTTCTGCATGCAAGCGTGCAGGAGTTACGTGGATGAATTCATTACAAATTTAAAAAGTATCTATTCTCTGTGTGGTCACGTAGAGCGGATTGATGAAAGACGACTAAACAGATCTATACGGGGAGTGCGAATGGTTGCGTTGGGAGAGGAAGGCCTAGATTGACGTTCCGAGACCAAATAGGAGTCGTTTTGGAAAAAGATCAGATCAGGGGTACCCGAAACCAGCGAGCACGTATAAAGAGATTGATGAATGTGGATGAAGCGAAAGAGGTATTTCAGGATCGTAGCAAGTGGAACAAAGTAGTCACTGCTTACCCCTGTGATAAAGAGGCGTGACGGTATGTGTGTACGTATGTATTCTGTTCAAATACTGACTTATGGAATGTGCCAGTTCTCTTCCTGCGTATGGTAAAAGCTCATCGAGGGAATAGGGGAAAATCTTAGTAATCATGTTATAGGCGATGCGGCTAGCAACCTATCTATTTTGATTTCCTTTCCACCTATACGCCCACAATCATGCTGAACGTGGCCTTTAGGTCTTGTTACCTTAGTGTCTACCCCGACGGGGAACCGAAAGTAGGGAATTTCGATCTTGGTA
This sequence comes from Pandemis corylana, assembly GCA_949127965.1. Classification (NCBI taxonomy): domain Eukaryota; kingdom Metazoa; phylum Arthropoda; class Insecta; order Lepidoptera; family Tortricidae; genus Pandemis; species Pandemis corylana. The sequence goes on along the minus strand of OX421866.1, from coordinate 766,935 downwards.
TAGACCCCCAGTAAGCTTGTAATTTTTAACGGTTTAAATCATGCCTCATTTACCGTTAACGCGATTTTTTCTTCGCGTTACGTCCGCGTGATTTATTTCTGATAAGTTATGTTTATTACTTTAAAAAAAAGAATTAAAAGAAACCTACTTGAATATATCGATGTCACGTCTAAGTGAATCAGAGGGATTGAAATGAGGGGAAACTCGTTGTCGAGAGGCAAATGTTTATTTGTTTATGTATATCGAATGCTTAGGTAGGTATATTCTTCTATGCTGGTCTGGAAGTAAAGAAAAAACATAGAATTTACCAGTTGCTTCTCTTCCCGCGCAGGTAAAAGCCCATCGAGGCAATAGACGAAAATCTTAGTACCTAATCATGTTTTAGGCGATGCGGATAGCAACCCATCACTATTTTGATTTCGTTTTCCACCAATACGCCCTTAATCATTCTAAACGTGGGTTTTGTTAACTTAAGTTTTGTCTACCCCATAAGGGATAAAGACGTGATATTTTATATGCATGTAAGTATGATATGAGGAAGCGGAGTTCAATCATAAAAAGTCTGTAAATTACAGTAACAAAAAAAAGTGGTAAGGAAAAGTGAATAATGCGTAACATTGGGCAACTAATATTATAAATACGAAAGTAACTCTGTCTGTCTATTATTTTTTCACGCTTAAACTGCTGAACTGATTTAGTTGAATTTAAACGTGGCCTTTAGGTCTTCGTGTCCTAGGTTTTGTCTAAACCGTAAGCTATATAGACATGATTTGTGAATGTATGTACAACATTGTTTTTGGTTAAGTTCTGCAAACGCTCATAGTTGCAGCGTTTGTAACGTTCACTGTCCTCTTCTTTGTTTCTAGGTTTATTTATGTAATTTTGTAATGTAGGGTGATAATTACCAGAAATAAACAAATTTATTTATTCATTCATTTACTTTTCTTTTCATACCAACCTCTTTCTATAATCCCAAAAGTGAACACGCCGTGAAAACCTTGTCGCCGTTTATTTTTTAATTCCCCGTCCATTTATACGAGCCAAGCACACGACACGTACTTATAAGCTGTAAGAGAAACACCAACTGTGGCATTAGTCCTATGAGGTATTTAGTCCATGAACCAACTTGTATCTACCCTCCAGCTCACCTTAAATCTGGTGACTGAGAGCTCACACTCCCTTAATCCAAAGGCAAAGTTATGACTGGGCGTTTTAGGCGCTCCGCCATAATATAGAAGCGGCTGTATGATCCTTGTTTCGGATGATTCAAGGTTGATGTTTGCATGTTTTAAGTGTCTGTTGTCTTGGTTTATCCTAGGGTCACATGTGCGAAATGCTGGAGACCCCAGTTTGTGGTCGGGGCCGCCTAAACGTTGTACGTCAGAACTGTATATGGATGACTCTATTATACTTTGAAGTCAAGTTTGCACGCGAGCAGACCTAGTTGGCTTTTGTGAAATTATTTGGGAGTTCACAAGTCTGAAGGGTGTTAGGCGGTAGTTAGCACTACCTTGGCTTGTTGAGCAGTTGTTTTATATGCACATAAATACCACAACGCCTCTTTCCCGTAGGGTTAGGCAGATAATTCCCAAACCTGTATTGCACAGGTGCCGCGAAGAGGGAACCCCATTCCGGGGTGGTCGTGGGGCGTCGCGGTGACACCAAGTGCTCCAATAACGCCTCACATACGACCGAATAAGGAACGCGTGTGGTTTTCAGTTGGTATGCCTGCCGTCGCGTGAGAGCCCTTTAGGTCCATGCTGGTCTGGCAGCAAAGAACAAACATAGTATGTACCAGTGGCTTCTCTTCTACGCCATCGAGGGAATGGGCGAAAATCCTAGGAATCATGTCATAGGCGATGCGGCTAGCACCCCATCACTATATTGATTCCCAATCATGCTAAACGTGGTCAATCTTGTTGCCTTAGGCTCTTTTTACCCCTTATATTTATGCCCTTGGAATGTAAGAAAGAAAGAAAGAAAGAAAGAAAGAAAGAAAGAAAGAAAGAAAGAAAGAAAGAAAGAAAGAAAACATTTATTGACACAAAAACGACACATAAAGAAAATTAAAAAAATAAAAAATAATAATAATAATAAAACTAGGTACTTATGTGCCGCAGGTGCCAAAAGGGCCACACTCAGCATGTTGCTGCGGCAGGCCGCAGCGCTGATTTTCAGTGTGACCCTTTTTCCTAAAACTAAGCCTAAAAAAAACTAAAATTACGACTAAAATTACGACACGAACGTCAGAGACAGTGGGTATAAAAAGAAAAAAACAAAACAAATCTTAAATCTGACAGATTTCAACGCAGCTCAAGTTCGCACGCATAGAGCGTTTCCGAACGAAACTGTCAACACTAAAAAATAAAAAAAATAAGAAAAACAAACACCGTGTCAACATTATGGGCACATTATGTTACCATGATACGTGTACATGATTTGCAAAATATAGTCGTCGGGCCATGCACCACGTCCTACACTGCCGGGAGCCAGCTGTTCCATTACTGGCTGTAGTAATTATCGATTGGCCCAGAGCTGACGTACGAATAAGGCGATGTGCGCGTCCCTATTCTGAAGCAGACAGTGTGCTGTTTTAAAGGGTGAAAAAGGTTTTTAACACCAATGTTTTGTTGTTTTGTTGGTACAGCGCCTTTTCTCGTCTCTGGTGAGCAGTAGATGTTCCACGGGAGTTTGTAATTGTGTCGCACAGACACGTCATTCAAACAGATGACGTTTAGCGACAAAAATTCGCATAGTAACAAAGGTCGCGTGACAGTTAGTAACAGGTAGAAAAATTCGAAGACTACCCACCTGCTATGGGTGGTGTAGGGGTATAGCACGCGTCACGGAATGACGAGGATGAGGGTTCGTTTTCCGGACATAGCTTTACTTTTCGAATTTTTCTAAGTGTTCTAATTTTCACTGACATTTAGAAATTTAAAGTTAGTAATAAATTGAATATGAAAATAGGAACAAAGAGCCAATTACAGGATGCCACGATAGTTCCTAAATACAAGTTAAGCTTAACTTGAACAATTTCTATGCTGGTGTGGGTGTAGAATAAACATAGAATGTTGCTTCTCTTTCGTGCAGATGGTAAAAGTTCGTCGAGGGAAATGGCGAAAATCATGTTATAGGCGATGCTACCCATCACAATTTTGATTCCCAATCATGCGAAACGTGGCTCTGTCTACCCGGAAGGGATATAAACGTGATTTATGTATGTATGTGTTTGTAACTCAAGCTTATGCCGCTGCTAACCTATTCTCTCTTATTGCTACGCATTCGATATTTCGGATTCGACAGCAGAACTCGGCGATTTCAAAACGACGCGCGTTCTCTGAATACTGCCCCCCCTTTAATGTATGTAGGACGCGAATTCGTTGCATATTTCATAAGGACGTGGTACCTCCCTATTGATTCCGAACAGGTTGTCTACGGATATCCTGAAGCTTTTCCGGGTCGAAGCTCCGCGAGCCCGGGACTTTTCTGTACGAGCTTTAGTAAGCTCTTGATTATAAGCTAGGCTGTTGAGCTTCTCTAATACTGTTTGTCTAGTTTCGGGGATGGGAATTATGTTAATAATTAAGATGGAATTAGGAGTTTAGGAGCATAATTTTAGAAGCTGAAGAATTGAGTGGGAGATGCCATCGGAGATTATCAATTGCTCTCCGTTATTTTAGTTGTTTTCTGTTGGAACTAGAACACATTTTAAAACGATCCCCTGGTAATTTTATAAAAAGCGGAAGTTTTTTATTATGTCGGTATGTTCAAGCTCTAAACTTGTTAAAAACCATTTTACTGGAATCAACATAACATTATAAATAGAAAATAAAAAGTTAAAGCATAATTAAATTAAAAACAAACGACGAGTACGACGTTGCTTTGCATGTGTAACAGTTGTGCTCATTAAACTTTGATAATGATCCCGTGGAGGGATCGAAACGCGTCAGTGTTTGTGTGGTGTAAGGGATAATTAAGTTTGTGGAATTTATATGTGTTTTATTGGCACACAGGCGTGGTTATCTTGCACATGAGTATCGGAGTAGCAGGATAAATATATTTTTTCATTGAAATGAAAAACCTAACTAAAACTAATCTTAAAATGAAACAATTAAACAAGAAGAGCCGTGGCATGGTATTACAGACGCTGGCAACATTCCCCTTTTAGACAGCGATACTGATACGTTGAACTTGATATGTAGTTAAATAAATCTCTGAAATAAAACAGGCTGCTTTTTAGGGTTCCGTACCTCAAAAGGAAAAACGGAACCCTTATAGGATCACTTTGTTGTCCGTCTGTCCGTCTGTCGAGACCCTTTTTCTCAGGAACGCGTGGAGGTATGAAGCTGAAATTTATATCAAATACTTAGGTCTACTGCCCCTTGGAGCTGTGAAAAAATCAAAATTCTAAGCCAACGCAATCAAAAGATACAGCCGTTTATGCCGCAAATTTCCGCAAATTTTCAACTCTCAAGGGAATCAAAACCTACAAGGTAGTTCCCGTGAACGCAGAATTTTGAAATTTGGTATGAAGGTAGGTCTTATAGCACAGATTAAAGAATAATTGCGAAAACCGTAAATGTGTATGTATGTCTGTATATAGCAGTGACCAATATAAAGTAACCCCACACTGCGTACATTTTGCTTTGGAGCAGGGCTCTGCTTACACTGGTTTTATATATTTATAGATAATGATACGGAACCCTCGGTGCGCGAATCCGACTCGCACTTGACCGGTTTTTATCTCGATATTTTTTTTTTTTTTTTTACTACGAACTGACCAGTGATTGGCCTCTATCTCACTTGGTGGAAGGTGCAGATGAGGCCAAAGGTGTAACTCACTGGTTCAGTAACAGCCTATTCACTCTAGCCTTGAAGAGCCCCAGATTGTATCTGTCCGGAAATACAGACGATGGGAGCAAGCATATTCCCACGGGATCGGGATTTATGCATGCAAAATGGCGAAGTCTGCAACATTAATAAAATTACGAATACGATGACATTTCCACAATCAAATTAGCGGAAGAGATCCCTTTCTTAGGATAAGTTCGAGGTTGTACTATTTTGTGTTTAATAAGTGTATTACTTACTTTTTTTGCCTTATCTACTGTGTTTTACTTTGACTAGTAGAGACTTTATACATCTCTACTATAGACTAATATAATTTAAGACTCGAGGACCTTATACATCTCTTTTATAAATATATTTAATTCAAGTAGAATTTAAGTATTCTTAAAATTACTATTTGCCGAGTTTCTTGCGGCGCATTCTTCTTGGTAATGATGGTTTTTCCGAACACGCTGGTATTTTCAAAAATACACGTAAAAGAGCCCTTGGCGGCCAATTTGCAAAAATAAAATTTTGATTTTGATTAAATTTGAGAATCTTTATGATTTTTTTTACTATCGTCATCAATTAGCACTTTTTTTAAATTTAGGAATACTTTTACATAATTAAATACGACATGTTAGAATAGAATAGAATAGAATAGAATAGAATCGTTTATTGCATATGTTTTCCATTTTATTGCCGTATCATACAGAACAGTTCTTTACTATTTTCTCGTTCTTAATCGTATAAGTTGCCGACTTCCAAACACCCTTGTATGTAATCATTTATTAGTTTGTCCTTTGTTTTTAATACAGTTATTCCTTTGTTATTTTCCGTCCCGTTATTCCCGGTGTAATTAATCGCATTCCCGTACAGTAAATGGAGGGAATCGGCAAATCTCCGGAGTCAGAATAGGGATGGCATTAGTTTAAAAAAAAGTTTTTGTCGTTCGAATCGAATGCGGCAGAATCGATTGTCGGGGACTATCACGTGTTAATTCGCCACTAGAGGCGCTAGTGTCGCGTGAGGACAAATAACATTTACATTTCACTGGTTTCGGCTTCGTGACATAAATTATAATTTCTTTCATTTACTTGTTGAAAAGTGATCTCCTGCGTGAAATTATCGCAAATATGGATTTGGCAATGAATTTGGACGCTTTGAATGCGGATTTTTTTCCGAACAAAACGGAACTGCACTACATTGTGGCAAAGCTACTCGATATGATGATAGTTATTTATCATTAATATACTTAATGAGATTCGAGATTTAAAATTTTGTTTCGCCGCCGATCAAGTCGCCTTTGACAGCTATATCTCTGGACCTTAGTCAACAGTGTGGCGCCAACTGGTGAGCAAAGGAACGTTAGCGCCCAATTTATTTAGAGCTGGGGAGTTACTGTGACTTATTAATACGATTCAATTCCGATTCAGTTTTGGTTCATTCGCTGTCCGATCCTTACTGCGAAATTGAGAGCTAAAACCTGAACTGAGTCGTCGTAAATAAGAGGCTGTATGGCGGCCATCCCTAAGCCAAAGTCGAAAGAAAGCGGAATTATTCAGTGGATGTCGTTGTTATTTATCAAATACCTAATCAAGTTTGGCTCAGCCGTAATCCGGGATGTTTGGACAACTAATTAAAGTTTCTTTCGCCCGAGTATTTGTTGGCCGTGATTGAAGTAATTCAGCGGAAAGTCTTTGTTTCTTTGCTTCTATATTAATATCATATCTTATGGACACAAAGTGAAAATAAAAAAAGTTAAACTAAAAAATTACACAAATATACTTTTTTTGCTATCCAACAAGAAAGGAAAACTAGCAAAATAAATGGGACCTCTCTTCTCCAGCCCATATTACGTCCCGCTTCTGAACACAGGCCTTCTCTCAAAATGAAAGGGCTTGAGCTATAGCTAATAACGCTAGGTTACCCAATGGCTTACCCACTGCCTATGGACATCCCTAACACCAGGAGCCTTACCATGACGTTTTCATGCGATTCAATCCCGACTCAGTTCAGGTTTTAGCTGTCATTTTTAGTATGGATCTGACAGCGAGCAAACCTAAACTGAGTCGGAATTGAATCGCATTAAGACGTCATGGCAACCCTCCAGGTGTGTCGTCAGCATAGAGAGCTAAGATAAAACACGACAATGTGCTAGTAATTTCATCAGCTGTCTTACTCTCCATGTCGGAACACAACCGCAAGCACAGCTGCTTGGCGGCAGGATTAGTGAGCGGTGACGATTCTGACGGAAGCTGTACAAGCTCCTACCTTCATCATGATTTCCAGCCTAGCAGGCTTCCTCTCAGTATGAGAGAGCTTTACCTGCATAAACTATTTCTAATCGCAGTGAATTAGCATTATAACGAAATACTAGGTTAAGTCCTTTGTACGTCGGCATAACTCTTCTTTGTGCAGTACGGATAAAGAGAGCATTATTATAACAAGACGCGCAACACAGACGGACTAGAAATAAAACGGTAAAATTGATCCAAAACCCCTTTGTAGCTGAATTCAGACAAAATTCTACGAGGTCTCTAGTCGAGTGTCGAGCGCTCCGTGGCTCCGGACTTGGGAACAATTATTACTATTTTATTATTCTGTATATTTCTTTTTGTCTTAAAACAATATTAATACAAAATATAAAAACATTATAAAAACCTAACCTAGGGTGCCGCCGGCGAGGCGAAGCCTAAGGTACCAGTGGTCAGGGCGACAGAGAGAGGAACCTCCTGACTATCCGAGCCATGTCCAGGAGTACCGCCTTCTGTATCTGGCCCTTGACCCACCTAGCGAGAGCCTTTTAAGGTGATGGTCAAGGCTCTTCGCTATTAGACCGTTCGCCGAAACGACTATCGGGACAGTGCTCGTGGAATCAACAGGCCACATGGCGGTAACCTCGTGAGCCAAGTCAAGGTACTTGCTGACTTTGTGCTTCTCGGCCTTCACGAGGTTCACGTCATGGGGGATCTTTTTTTTTTTTTTTTTTTTTTTTTTTTTCTTTTCTCATTGTACCCCTGACTTGCCTCAGGGCCCTTAATTACTATCTTCATACATTCCAGTTCTCGCACTTATTCCTCTCGCACTTTTATTCTGCATACTTTTTCTTTCTTTCATTCATCGTATCTCATGGTACTTTATGGGTGGGACTTGTCGGCCTTCTCGGCCTTCACGAGGTTCACGTCATGGGGGATCGTGATGTCTACGAGCACTGCCTGGCGCTACGATCGATCTATCGATAGGACTGTGCAATGCGAGCAGGGGATCCAGATTAAGGGTTCAGGCGGGCGGCAATGATATACCTACGCTTTGTGCAAGTATTTTGAATAGTTATACATTTTTTGACTTTCAACCTTTTTGGCTGTTGGTGGCTGACTGGCGCTAGACTATTGCCACGCGCCGAGAAGCGAACAAAAAAATAAATAAAGGGCTGTCAGTTGTTCTTGAAAATTGTTGGTGCGCGGCTCGGTTGTTTATTCGGAACTTATTTATGTATAAGATATTGTAAAAAACGGTTGTATATTAATAAATGTAAATAACATTACGAATATTTTTACGGTGTGTCTAGACATTCAATTTAGCGGCGGCGGTGATTAACACCACGGATTCTACACAGCGTTAGTCGAAGCCGGCTTCCTCAAGGTTTGTGGCTACGTAATTTATTGCTAAACCTAATACTGCACAAGGGACAGCTAAACCACGGCCTTGGTAACAGTTACTATTCGTCCATCGAAGGTTTTTTTCATTCACTTCTAGCAAAAGTTTTCCAAAGTCTCGACTCTGAGTGCTCGTCCCACGACTATATTGGAAGCGATCCAAAGCTCGTCTCCGCATAGTAGGCACTGTTTCATTTATAAAATACTAGCTTTTGCCCGCGGCTTCGCACGCGTGAACCATGAGCATTTCAAAGAAGCAAGCAATCAAGCAAGCGAGCAAGCGAACCTGCAAGCTTTCAAGCAAGCATGCAAGCTTGTAAGTATGCAAGCAAGCATGCAAGCAGGCATGCAAGCAGCAGGCATGAAAGCAGGCAAGCAAGCATGCAAGCAAGCATGCAAGCAAGCGTGCGAGCAAGCACTCAGCGAGAATGCATGAACCTGAACATGAAGCAATCAAGCAAGCGAGCAACCAAACCTGCAAGCTTTCAAGCATGCATGCAAGCATGTAAGTATGCAAGCAGGCATGCAAGCAGGCATGCAAGCGAGCAAGCGAACCTGCAAGCTTTCAAGCAAGCATGCAAGCATGTAAGTATGCAAGCAGGCATGAAAGCAGGCAAGCAAGCCTGCATGCAAGCAGGCAAGCATGCAAGCAAGCATGCAAGCAAGCGTGCAAGCAAGCACTCAGCGAGAATGCATGAACCTGAACATGAAGCAATCAAGCAAGCGAGCAACCAAACCTGCAAGCTTTCAAGCATGCATGCAAGCATGTAAGTATGCAAGCAGGCATGCAAGCAGGCATGCAAGCGAGCAAGCGAACCTGCAAGCTTTCAAGCAAGCATGTAAGCATGTAAGTAAGCAAGCAGGCATGAAAGCAGGCAAGCAAGCATGCATGCAAGTAAGCAAGCATGCAAGCAAGCGTGCAAGCAAGCACTCAGCGAGAATGCATGAACCTGAACATGAAGCAATAAAGCAAGCGAGCAACCAAACCTGCAAGCTTTCAAGCATGCATGCAAGCATGTAAGTATGCAAGCAGGCATGAAAGCTAAAGCTAGCTTTTGCCCGCGGCTTCGCACGCGTGAACCATGAGCATTTCAAAGAAGCAAGCAAGCATGCAAGCATGTAAGTATGCAAGCAGGCATGCAAGCAGGCATGCAAGCAGCAGGCATGAAAGCAGGCAAGCAAGCATGCAAGCAAGCATGCAAGCAAGCATGCAAGCAAGCATGCAAGCAAGCGTGCAAGCAAGCACTCAGCGAGAATGCATGAACCTGAACATGAAGCAATCAAGCAAGCGAGCAACCAAACCTGCAAGCTTTCAAGCATGCATGCAAGCATGTAAGTATGCAAGCAGGCATGCAAGCAGGCATGCAAGCGAGCAAGCGAACCTGCAAGCTTTCAAGCAAGCATGTAAGCATGTAAGTAAGCAAGCAGGCATGAAAGCAGGCAAGCAAGCATGCATGCAAGTAAGCAAGCATGCAAGCAAGCGTGCAAGCAAGCACTCAGCGAGAATGCATGAACCTGAACATGAAGCAATCAAGCAAGCGAGCAACCAAACCTGCAAGCTTTCAAGCATGCATGCAAGCATGTAAGTATGCAAGCAGGCATGCAAGCAGGCATGCAAGCGAGCAAGCGAACCTGCAAGCTTTCAAGCAAGCATGCAAGCATGTAAGTAAGCAAGCAGGCATGAAAGCAGGCAAGCAAGCATGCAAGCAAGCACCCAGCGAGAATGCATGAACCTGAACATGAAGCAATCAAGCAAGCGAGCAACCAAACCTGCAAGCTTTCAAGCATGCATGCAAGCATGTAAGTTTGCAAGCAGGCATGCAAGCAGGCATGCAAACAGGCATGCAAGCGAGCAAGCGAACCTGCAAGCTTTCAAGCAAGCATGCAATCATGTAAGTATGCAAGCAGGCATACAAGCAGGCATGCAAGCAGGCATGCAAGCAGGCATGAAAGCAGGCAAGCAAACATGCAAGCAAACATGCAAGCAAGCGAGCAACCAAACCTGCAAGCTTTCAAGCATGCATGCAAGCATGTAAGTATGTAAGCAGGCATGCAAGCAGGCAAGCAAGCATGCAAGCAAGCGTGCAAGCAAGCACGCAAGCATCCATGCATGCAAGTAAGCATGCAAGCATGCAAGCATGCATGAAAGCAAGTATGCAATCAAGCATGCAAAGCAAGGACTCAAGTAAACATGCAAGCAAGCCCCCCGCATTGCCCCGCTGCCTTAATTTTTCTGAAACTAAATATTGCAGGATTTTTATAAAACAAACCCAACCTAACCTATAGGGCTGTCCTAAAATATATCCTAAATAGCTTTATCTTGCTTTATCTTTATCGCTATCCCGCAGGAATTACGTAATTTTCCGGAATAAGAAAGAAAGAAATTAGCCATGTGTTATTCCAGACTATAATCTATCTATGTTCCAAATTTCATCCAGATCTGTCCGGCCGTTTTGGCGTGAAAGAGTAACAAATATCCAAACATCCATACAAACTTTCACAATTATAATATTAGTAGGACATATTTTACTAATAATTTGATTTCTTACCTGCAATCACAAATCTCAACGTAATAAATAGTAGTAATAGTACCCACTTAGTAGTAATATATTCATCATCATCATCATCATCATATATCCCTCGGAAACCGTTCATTTTTCTGGGATAAAAAGTAGCCTGTGTGTTATTCCAGACTATAATCTATCTATGTTTCAAATTTCATCCAGATCTGTCCAGCCGTTCTGACGTGAAAGAGTAACAAATATCCAAACTCACAAACTTTCACATTTATAATATTAGTAGGATGTTATTCCAGACTATAATCTATCTATGTTCCAAATTTCATCCAGATCTGGCCAGCCGTTCTGGCGTGAAAGAGTAACAAATATCCAAACATCCATACAAACTTTCACAATTATAATATTAGTAGGACATATTTTACTAATTTTACTAATAATTTGATTTCTTACCTGCAATCACAAATCTCAACGTAATAAATAGTAGTAATAGTACCCACTTAGTAGTAATATATTCATCATCATCATCATCATATATCCCTCGGGAACCGTTCATTTTTCTGGGATAAAAAGTAGCCTATGTGTTATTCCAGACTATAATCTATCTATGTTCCAAATTTCATCCAGATCTGTCCAGCCGTTCTGACGTGAAAGAGTAACAAACATCCAAACTCACAAACTTTCACATTTATAATATTAGTAGGATATTGAATTTATACGCTTATTAAGCGTACAGTCGGATGTAACATAAGGATTGACCCATCAAAATATGAATGCAGATGTACACGCAGATATATGGCGGAAACTCTTGTTTTGAAAGATGAAACTGGTGGAGTGGGATACTGTTTCAAGCTAACACGATTTCTATAATTTCATTTTTTTAGCGTCCATGCTGGTCTGGGAGCAAAGAAAAAACATAGAATGTATCAGTTGCTTCTCTTCCCCATCACTATTTTGATTCCCCTTTCCACCTATATGCCCACAATCTTGTTAAGTCTTGTTACCTTAGGCTCTGTCTACCCCATAAGGGAAAAATACGTGATTCATATATGTATGTATGTTATTTTTTTATTTAGCTTCTTGTTTTTACTGTCCCACTGCTCAAAAAAGGACTCCTCAAGGTTTCCTCACGATGTTTTCCTTCACCGAAAAGATCATGGTCAATTTCTAATCTAATATCGGACATAAATTTCGAAAAACTCAAGAGGTGCGAGCCCAGGCTCGAACCCACGACCCTCTGCTTGACAGATGATGATGGATAGTTAGTGATCAATGAGATATGCCGCACGCCAGCTCTTATTTTAATTCTATGAATGCTAATTATCTGAACTGAACCCCCCCCCCCCCCCCGTTTGAATCCCCAAAACCCCCCTGGCTACGCCCGTGTACAATACCTACGAATACTACGTTAGGAGAGAACTACATATACTGAATACTCTGTTTCTTTATATCACTACATAGTATAAAACAAAGTCGCTTTCTCTGCCCCAATGTCCCAATGTCCCTATGTCCCTTTGTATGCTTATATCTTCAAAACTACACAGGGGATTTTGATGCGGTTTTTTTAATAGCTAAAGTGATTCAAGAGGAAGGTTTTTATGTATGATTCTACGCAGACGAAGTCGCGGGCAGAGGCTAGTTGTATATAAAAATGAATCCCTATTTCCCTTGGTTACGGGCATCACGCGTGAACGGCTGGACCGATATCGCTGATTCTCTTTTTGTTGTGTTTGTTATTGTCAGGAGAAGGTGCTTAAGTAAAAATATTTGAAAAAAAACTGGTACGGGGCGAAGCCGCGGGTAACAGCTAGTTAATACAATAAAGTATTTACTTACTTACTTACTATACTTACTACGTAGTGATGCTGCCGATGCGTCCCGTGATATCGTCCCAATTTCCTCCGACCATCGCAGCCACTGCCACTTCCGATCGAAGATTGTTGCCTTGAGCGAAAAAACTGTAACCACCGAGGAAGTAACCAATAGTGTGCAAATGTGATAAAAATTAGGTTTACTTTTTTTAATATGGCCCCATCGATGCGATGACTTCGCCAATGTCAAAGTAATAAATACAGTATTCAAAAATGTGACAAAAATGTCGGCAACGTTGTACGGTTAGAACACGGTCAAAAGACCCACTCTGCCGGGCTCTTAGCCAACGGTCGATGATATCCTTCGAAGACCGCCAGGAAATCATTAGCCAATGCCCAGGGTGCACCGGACCAAGCACTGATCTAAAAACGAACTTCAGCTCTTGATCACACGCGGAGGTAACTCAACTCGCACCCTACGGGTGTAGTAAATAAGGTTTTCCCGTGACATTTCGTTGAATTCTATCCGGTTTTCAGCAGGCTGTCAGATTAAATTGTATTATAAAAGAAAGAAAGAAGACGTTTATTCCTTTTTGCCAGACACACAAATATAGGAGAATATACACAATTTTATAGAAAAAAAAACACAGACATGAAAAATAGATCATCAGCGTTGTGTGTCTTTGCAAAAGTGAAACGGTCGCTGGGCGTGAGACACCTGCAGTACTGATTTTCAGCCAAATAAGACCCTTATTCAAATGTCGTTAAAGTTGACAACCGCATGGGATTCAACGAAATGTCATGGGTAAACTTGATTCACTATTGCCATATAAAACATGAAACAATTCAAGATCTCTCCGAATTTTTCCGGAATATAATTTTACTACTTACTTCCATGCTGGTCTGGGAGCAAAGAAAAAACATAGAATGTACCAGTTGCTTCTCTTCCCGCGCAGATGGTAAAAACCCATCGAGGGAATGGGCGAAAATCATAGGAATCATGTTATAGGCGAACCAACCCATCACTATTTTGATTCCATCCCACCTTCCACCTATACGCCCACAGTGTCTTGCTAAACGTGGCCTGTATGTCTTGTTACCTTAGGCTCTATCTACCCCGTAAGGGATGAAGACGTGATTTGTGTATGTGCATGTATGGAATTTTACTATCAGCAGGTGGAACACCACTTCAAATATGTTTCATTACAATTTTTGCTTTTATGCTAGGTTAGTTCTGTGGCATAGTCAATGAAACCAACTTAATATTAATAAAAACGAAAAAAAAACAGTAACTCGAATGGCTTTGTTCCACGTAAAAGATAGAAGAAGAATGGCTGCGAAAAATAGCCAATACACACAACAAATAGCCCTGTACACTCTATTTGGTTATTCCTCTATGCTGTGAACACACGTCCAAAAAGCGGCATCCAAAGAACAGATGATTTTCAGATAGCATCTAGTTTCCTACGGAGACGAGATCTGATAATTCAAAACTGCATTTAACAAAATAGAGGTAAGATTCCAGTACCTTAAAAAAATGACAATCATTGATTCTGGAAAGACACGTAGACGATTTCAAACTTCTGGTGTGTTTAGGTCTAATTAAATCTATACTTATATACATAGGTACACACAAAAGCCGCTTCTTCTTCGCAATACAGAGCCAGAGTCTAGTGCGAAGGCCGCTGTTTCACTTACCGCATAAAATGTCATCTACCTATCTCTATGTAACAATGTGTCCTTTGTAAAATGTTATGCACTTTGTAACTTCTGTGGTGAAATAAAGTTATTCTTATCCCGTACGGGTTAGACAAAGTCTCGGGTAACAAGATCTAAAGGCCACGTTTAGCGTTGTTCTGATGGGTTGCTAGCAGCATCGCCTATAACATGATGCCTAAGATTTTCTCCAATTCCCTCGATAGGCTTTTACCATCAGCGCGGGAAGAGAACTACAGCTGAATACAGCTGAACAGAATACAACTGGTACACTCTGTTTTTTCCTTGCTCCCAGACCAGCATGGAAGTGCGCTTTAATAAATTTGTGTGAAAACTATTTAGAGAATCGCCGCGTCTGCGACGCAAACCCGTCTTGCATCTCTTCTGTGTCTTGAGTTTAATGACCTCCAACAGATCACCAGTAACGATAACTGCATATGGACAAAGCTATCTAAAATTAGCACAACTCTTCCTCAAACCGTACTATTCCTAACCGACAGAACGAGCCATACCGGCCGTTACAAATGCATAAAACTTTATTCGCCACCTTTACTTTAACACCAGCGTAACCAGACCCCAACTCCCCTATGGTCCATCCTCCCGATCCTCCATGAAACGGCCTCGCCGAGGGACGGAGTGGGTCAATCAAAGCCGGTTTCGGTAAAGCAGTTAGGGCTAATTCTCAAGAACAGCCCAAACCTTTCTCGGTAACACGGACATTACGGAGCTTAACGGTTCGAAATACTTTGAACTTTGATAATACCACCCCAACGTTAAAGAGCCGAGGGTGAAATTAAATCATAGCTCCCAGTTAGAATTAACCGGGAAGTTGCTTAAGTGGGTTAAAATATAAGGTCTGAATGAAAAAAAAGTTCACTTAATTCCTTTCTTCGGTGTTTTTTGAAAGTTTTTCACGTTGGCAAATAATCCTTGAGTTTGTCACATCTTTTTTGGTAAGTGGATATGAGTTGGTTTTAGGACGTGCAAAATGGTCAGAGGCATAAGGTAAATAACTTTTGTGTGTATGATACCAAAGCTAAGCGTAATAAACCTTTGTATCTATGTCATAAACGAAATAGTTTCTACTCTTATAAGAAACAGGTTTCTGCCCGCAAATTAGCAGTTGACATGTTTATCGCTATCCCGCGGGAACTTTGCTATTTTCCGGGATAATAATTAGCCAATGTTTTAATCTAGAGTACTAGCTATGTCCATTCCAAATCGTATCCAAATCCGTCTACGTTTCAGCGTGATGGAGGAACAAACATACACACTCACTCAAGAAGTTCACTAAAGAACCTGGTTGAAGCGCAGAAGCGCACTGTACACTATTTTTTAAGACACAATTTTTTACTTACCATGTCTAAAGCAAAATAAATTTCATTTCATTTCATTTCATTTCATTTCATTTCATTTCACATCGTCAAAAGTTTTCGCTTTTATGACATTAGTAGGGTAGTCACAGATAAAGCTAGCTTACATTATTTATTATCAAATGAATCAAGAATTTTTACTTCTTGATTTTTTATGTTTACTTTTACGGTTAGAAATTTAATTTCTTAACGACACTAAAAACGAGAACACACAGAAAAATCCGAAAAGTAAAGCTATGGGTGGGAATCGAACCCGGATTTACGTCATTTCGTGACGCGTGGCGTGCTATACCCCTACACCACCCATAGCAGGTACCTGTCTGCTTAGTTACCTTCTTCCCGGACACAGCTTTACTTTTCGGATTTTTCTGTGTTCTAATTTTCAGTGCCGTTTAGAAATTACATTAATTACTTTGGATTCTTACAGGAATTAATAAAAGTGTATGTATGTATGTATGTAAACTCTGTATTGTGCAAAATAAATCCTATTAATATTATAAACGCGAAAGTTTGTGAGTATGGATGTTTGGATGTTTGTTACTCTTTCACGCCAGAACGGCTGGACAGATCTGGACGAAATTTGGAACATAGATGGATTATAGTCTGGAATAACACATAGGCTACTTTTTATCCCGGAAAATTGCGTAATTCCTGCGGGATAGCGATAAACGAATTCTCCGCCGACGAAATTGCGGGCAACAGCTAGTATAAAATAAATACAATTGACAAACGCTGAGATACAAAGCGTAATCAAAAATTGTGTTTGAAGAAAATTAAGGTTATTACTTTATTTCATCATCAGGCAGGATCAGGCAGATCATAGTATACGCTACAGCTTGACAACAAAAATAATGCTCCACGATGTACCTGCGCAGTATACCAATTTTAGTAGCGCGGGAAACTCTGGCGCTGTTATTGGTCGATCGATTTCGTACCAACAATGGCAAAATCGTGTAAGCGGGACAGAGCTAAGAATGCAAAGCAAGCAATACTCTGCCAGTTGCGCTTGCAAATAAAGTTCAATATAGATTATTTACACGTTCGGCTACCATCGGAAACTGGTCTGCGCTTCTCTGCGCAAACGAATACTGCCGATGCGCATTATATTTGTTGTCAAACTGTACGTCAGTGAGCGTATCGCTTGCCGCTTATCATTCCGCTCTCGGTGCGGCACCAGCCTTTGTACTTCGTGTCGTAAATCACCCCATTTTCAGACACCTAATATTATTTGCCGTTCGCTGCCGACCCAAAATGTACTGGCTTCGGAGTTCATATTCATAAATATTCTTGAAGGTTGTTTAAAAGCTCTGAGCTTCACAAGCCGTGTCAGCTGAGGTCAAGCTTTTTAGTTGTAGTAATGCTGGTAGAGTTTGTATATTACGTTGTGAACACTTGACTACACTCATCTACTATCATGCAATACACTCACAATATAAATTTATTTAACAAGAAAGAAAGAAAGAACGAGAAAGGGAAACATTTATTTACACACATTCGATACACGTAGATATAAAACAAGGAGAAATACAATATACTAAGGAATAGTACCGATATGGTGTAAAATGGGCCCCACTCAGCATAATGTTGCGGCAAGCAACGCTGTTTTTCAGTGGGACCCAGATGAAATTATAAAACTACACACCAAAAACACATACACTGTGGCGACACGAACGCCAGTGGAAAGCACTTCACAAACAAGCTGACAAATACACGGAAGCGTGTATGGCAACACTAGCTCAGTTCAATCGCATTAAACCAATTAAACCTAAACATGTTAAGCCAAACGCTGATTTGGCTTTTGCAGTGTTGCTGTTAATTTAAGGTTCAACAACATTAACAATTAATACATACATTCGTCATTCATGCTGGTCTGGGAGTAAAAAAAAACAGAATGTACCAGTTGCTACTCTTCCCGCGCAGATGGTAAACGTCCACCTAGAGCAGTGTTTTTCAAACTGTGGGTCGCGACCCCCTGGGGGGTCACACAGCCTCTACAAGGGGGTCGCGAGAAGTCGCGAAAACTATCTCATTAAAAAAACAAAGTTACTAACTATGCAAATGTCTAAATGTATATAGTATTGATTGAATATTTGTAACATAAATAAAATACCTACCTACATAAAAAAGGGGAGGGGGTCGCGAAATTTTTTTTCATTATAGGGGGGTCGTATCATGAAAAAGTTTGAAAAACACTGACCTAGAGAATGGGCGAAATTTTTAGGAATCATGTTATAGGCGATGCGTCACTATTTTGATTCCCCATCACCATGCTAAACGTTTAGGTCTGGTTACCTTAAGCTCTGTCTACCCCGTAAGGGATGCAGACGTGATTTATGTGTGTATGTAATACATCGAACTTGCTGGTTGCATAGACATGTTGAAGAGAGTACCACTGTGCGGAGTGCCATAGAGAGATCTCTCTCCAGGCAGATTTTATGCCTGGGGACCGAAGTCCGAAGGAAGAGAGTTGGGAGTTGTATTTAAGGTTCAGCTATCTTTGCCTTTTGCAGTCTGATTTTCCGGGATAAAAACCATCCTATGTCCTTCCGCGGGACGGAAACTGTCTTAAACCAAAGTTCAACTATTTAGTTCGATTCAGCGGTTTTAGTGTGAAAAGATAACAGACAGATAGACAGACAGACAAAAAAATACTTTCGCATTTAAAATATTAGTAAGGATAAGGATTAGCCTAGCGTTTGTCTATTATTTGTCGTAAAATGCTTAATAAGTTGACTGTACATGCAACTGTATATGTATATGTAAATCACGTCTTCAACCCTTACGGGGTAGACAGTCTAAGGTAACAAGACCTAAAGGCGTTTAGCATGATTGTGGGCGTATAGGTGGAAAGGGGAATCAAAATAGTGATGGGCGACTGACTGTACCATTCCTAATTCCACCTATTGTAAAAGAAACGAGATAATTTTAGATTATCCTGAACACACCATGGAACCTTTGCCCACTGGTTCCTCATCTCAAACTTTTCCCCCTTTGAGACAAGGGTGATCGTCGAATATTTACCTGTACCATAGATGAAATATCCAAATAGAGTAATAAGGGCTAACCAATTATGGCAACACATCAGTCTTTTTCCACTAATGCCATACTACCACCATTTATTCGCGATTGTTTTTTTTTTACAAGCTTTATGTTAATTTGCAACGTATGTATGTATGTTTGTCCGGGTGGAATCTTGCGGCTCAATTTGTGAAGCAGATATCTTCATCTGATTGATTTGAAATTTTGCATACTTGTGTATATCAGATGACAATACAATAATCTGGTAGTAGAATTCTGGTGGTCCAGCCAGGACCGTCTCCGCAGGAGGGAACTCTTCAACGGTTGGTCCGATTGACTTGAAATTTGATTTACGTATATGTAAGATGGATGGCAATGTAAGTACAGTTAACAAAAAGTACAGTCAGCAAAAAAAATTGTATCTTGAATGAATTTTTTAGGTTAGGTTATTCCTTTATTTCCTACATGGAACGATGTCACTTTCTTAAGGTTCACTTTGGATTTTTATAAAACATGATCAAGTTTCATTCGCTATGCCACACAACGCTTAAACATTACAAATACAAATACTCTCTATCTAACACCACATATACAAGTCATGCCTTTGTCCCTTAAAGACAGAGCCTAGAGTAAGAAGTCCTAAAGGCCACGTTTAGCATGATTGTGGGTATAAAGCTGGATAGAGGAATCAAAATAGTGATAAGTTGCTAACCGCATTGCCTACGACATGATTCTTAAGATTTTCACCATTTTCGCTGAGAGAGAAGCAACTGGTACAATGTTTCTAGACTAGTGTGGAAGCGAGTAGGTAATTGTATTTTAAATGAATTATATGACATTTCCTCTCTATTAGGCTGTTTGCTCTATGTCCTGAACAGAGAGCGACGTGACTAATTGGCGATAGAAGCCCCCCTGTAATTAGGGACTTTGTTTACCTTCCGAAGTTAGTATCCGAAGTTTGGGAGAGTAATAAAATAGGTAAATCAAGGTAACTGAATACTTAATTAGCTGAAACTTCGTGCAACTGCGCCAACTACTGAGAAAAGTTGAAATAAAAAGGTTTTGTGTACAAGTATTTTTACTACCTCATGTGTACCAAATTTGAAGTCAATACGACCAGTGGAAGTAAAGGTATGCCCAATTTAATAATTAGTAATCTCAAAAATATTCCATGCTGGTCTGGGAGTAAAGAAAAAACAGAATGTACAAGCTTCTCTTCCTGCGCAGATGGTAAAAGCCTATCGAGGGAATGGGTGAAAATCTTGGGAATTATGCTATATGCGATGCGGCTAGCGGCCTATCACTGTTTTGATTCCCCTTTCCACCTATTCGCCCACAATCGTTCTAAACGTGGCCTATAGATCTTTTTTATTCAAGTTCTGTCGGCCCTATAATTTTATTTTGTCTCAAAAATTATCTACCCTGGCCTAAGCGCTATTAGCCTCTTCAAAGATATTTCGAAGAGGCTAATAGACGCTACGGGTGACCGCAAAGCTGGCAGCTTCCTTGGACAGCGTATTAGTATCGCTGTCCGAAGGGGGAATGCTGCCAGCATCTGTGGAGCTATGCCACGGGGGCCCCTCCTTTTTTAATTATTTTATTTTAAGATTAGTTTTAGTTTCGTTTTTAAATCGTTTGCTTCGTTTAATTTGTATTAATTCTATTTATGTAATTTTTATTGAATGAATAAATTAACCATAATTTTGCCAATTTTATCACGTTAAAACGCAGTCTCCGCACCATTTCACGTAATTCAAAACACATGTTACCCTCTTGCATCTTTCCAAATCAAATCTTAAAACAGTTAGTCTAAAAACTGTTTGTCGATTTAGCAAATAATAGCTTCGCATTTGCCGATAACTTGCGAATCTCCGAAGTCATTGGCTGCGGACAATACCCCGCCGACATTGTAATTGAATTACAGGTTCGATCCCGGGCAGGCAATTATTCTAGACAATGTGGATCCGAGGACGGTAAGCCTTATTGGAATAATAAGCCTTTATGGCTATTTAATAGGAAAAGGTTCTGTTGAAAAATTGGGGTTCACAGGAATCGCCGAAGGTTTGTTAATGGAAATGCTTTGAGAAAAAACATTTAGACAAAAATGATGTAGGCGCTGTGAGGTCGTTTTGTATTGGTTGCTTACATAGATAGACAGAAGTAATCTGTTTTTAGTATTCACAGGACACAACCTCAACCTTCTCCTTAATTTGCTTCTCCTTGGTCTTCCTCTCCTTCTCCTTTCCTCTATTTTTTCATTTCTTTTTTCTGTTTTCGTCTATATTTACCACTCGTAAGGCAAATAATGGAAGAAATCTCAGAACAACGTGGAAATAAATATCATTCAAAATGCCTGACATCTGCAAACTGAGACATGTATACATTATTATGTACATATATCCATCGATCTATGTACCAAATAAGCCTTTTAAACATCATTATGTTTATTCAAAATTCAACGCTTTCCAACCGCAGCTAAGATTCAATTCGCCATCTCAATATCCAAAACATACATCGTTACAGCTCTAGGGCATCGTAAAGCGGGCCTATTTCCCTCAAACTATAAAAGCCACCATTCAACGTCCCATGAATCCCTCAGAACCAAGTCTCCGAAACTGCAGTAAATTCAAATAAACGCATTCACTATATTCATCGGCTGAAATCGTTCGCCGCAGATTTTTCTTCCCCCCATATATTCAAATAGAGGTGGTAAGACGCATATTTCATTTTAACCGTTCGTCGATGAATGAAATATGGCGGCCCGAGGCATGCATTGCCCCGGGAGAACGAATGTGGGATTTTACAGCGTTGACACTTTGCAATTACATTGGTGGTGATAAAAAATGGAATCGTGCTATGCATAAATTATGGCGCGTTTGAAACTGTTAGTATTGCTGGGTTTGCAACGGTTGCATATTGCAGCTGTTAAAAACAAGGCTGCTCTGATGAAACTTCATTAAACGCCGCTGTTATAAAATAGACCAGTGGTTTGACTTGTGGCTTCTCAACAAGGTCGTAGATTCGAGTTAAGAGCGAGTATGACTGTGGTAGCAATTCGGACGGACCTTGCACGGGGTCCTACTACCCTATAAATATTATAACACTGTTGTCATTTGTCCCGTGACATTTATTTAGGAAAGCATCTGGTCTAAGCGGACCACTTTTTAAGGTGCAACCACACCGGTGCGTAAAAGACGTCGACGGTTTACGCCTACGACACGTCACACGTATACACGGCAGTGTGGTTGCTCCTTAAGTCGATGAAATTAACGCTAATAAAAAGTTCTTTATTTATTACGAGAGGCAACAAGAACGGGAAACTCCCACGTACAGCCCAGAAGTCCAGCGGACCGCAAAATTATAGTACCGCTGCAAAATTCCGTCTAAAACCCTCACAAGTCGCAATATGTTAATACACGGAGGAACTAAACGAAAAACTTGAGCGGTACTTTTATTCGGGGCGCATAATTCGCTATTTGTACAGTCCGTTCGGTCTTTGCACTATGAATAGAATTATCCGGCCGTGGGGAAGTGCCGCTCATTACCATGCCGAATGTCCGAGTCGAAGGACTCTCTCATTTGGCGGTATTTGCACTTAAATCGACTGGCCGCCCGCAGTGTTAGACGTTACGAATTTGAATTTTAAACTAAGCTTTCCGTTTTACGCGGAAGGTAAATGCTGGCGTTTTTGCGTCCTGGGTAATTTGGTTTGTGAATAATGTAAGCTAACTAAGTTACGTGCACTCGGAACGTCGGTTGGACAGCGCTAGTTTGTTGGCTGTTTGAAGGAAACAATTGGGGGTGCGAGTCGGGTTACCTCCGCGTGTGGTCAAGAGCTGCGGTTCGTTTCCGGGTCCGTCCATAAGAGCAGTGCTTGGTCCGGTGCACCCTGGGCAACGGCTAATGATTTCCCGGCAGTTTCTGAGGGATATCATTGACCGTTGGCTAAGAGCCAGACAGGGGGGAGGAGGTCTTTTTATAATTTATATAAATTAAATTAAAAATAGCGGTATAGCACTTAACACAGAACGATGAGGATCCGGGTTCGATTTTCGACCATAGCTTTACTTTTACCTGCTACGGATGGTGTAGCGGTATAGCACGCATCACGGAATGATGAGGATCTGGCTTCGATTCCCGGCCATAGCTTTACTTTTCGGATTTTTCTGTTCTCTAGTTTTCAGTGCCGTTTAAAAATTTAACTTCTGTTAAGGTTTTTTTATCGTAATTTATGGCGGTACACTTCGAGTAGTTTTTTTTTTGTCGAGCCATAGAAAGAGAGAGAGTCATAGAAAGAGAAACATCTGTCAACCGTTTACAAATCCTCAAATTTTAACAGGAATTTTCAGTCATACTTCCATGCTGGTCTGGAGGCAAAGGAAAAACATAGAATCTACCAGTTGCTTCTCGTCCCGCGCAGATGGTAAAAGCCCATCGAGAGAATGAGCGAAATTCTTGGGAATCATGTTATAGGCGATGCGGCTAGCAACCCATCACTATTTTGATTCCCCTTTCAACCTATACGCCTACAATCATGCTTAACGTGGCTTTTAGCTATTGTTACCTCAGGCTCGGTCTACCCCGTAAAGGATATAGACGTGATTGTGTATGTGTATGTCAAACTAAGTCGACCATCTTCTGAATTAAAAGACAGTGTGTAAAATACAATCATTGCAAAGTAACTCTTGATTTGATCAATTATTAAAAAAAGATCAAACAAAAAACTCTACCTCTCAGCAGCCTAGCGTGTCAACAAATTTGATTTACACCATCCATCCAACGCCCAATATTCTCAAATTAAAAATTGATCCACAAAATGGCTGCCTATTTGCCAGCGTCTCCGCCAATTTCGTTGATCGGAAGTTAATTAAAGCACAAAGGAAGGCTTTGTTGGCCCTTTCGGTTCGATTCCAGATCATTATAATTTGACTCAGACAAAGACTGATTTGGGTATTGAAATGGCTTAGTTAATTTCATTTGTGCGGCAAATGGCTGTAGTGTGAAACGTGGGGTTGGATTTGTAACAAATTACAATTGGAGGCAAAGAAACAGTGTCTATTTAATTTATTTTAAACTTCTGTAGGCTTATTACCTAACTCGTGTAACCTCCCCCCCTCGTATTTTATTTATTAAACTTATATCTAGTCTTATACTAATCTTATATCTAACGCCTTATATTTAATTTAAAACTAGGGCTCAAATTACACTAATATCTAGACTAGGCTATACTACAAGCAGCACCAAGACACCAAGCTAGACTACTATCTACAGCTAATTACCTACTCAAATTAATACTATAAGAAGCTATTTGGATTGAATAGGACAGCATGAAGTATGGCCAACGTGATCGTCTATTCCCTACATTGTGGTAGTAACTCAAACTCGTTTAGTGGAGGCAAGAGGTGCTAATCCTAAGAAGTAAACTATGCCCTAAATATTAACACTAAAATGCCCTATATCTATCTGAACCTTTCCGCTCACACAGAACTCAGTTCTGCAAATTACTGTTACCGAACACTAACGGGCAATGAAAATTATAGTTAAATACAAATAACTAGGAGTTTATTTATATCTTGGAGTAGTTAAGTAATGGAGAACTAATATCCTGGTAATTTCAAATGCTTAGTCTGGAATTATAACAAGTATTTATGTAGGTAAAATGAGTAATTGTCTTTTGTGTTAAAGTTAGAGCCCCACCTTCGCTCTTGAGATTGTTCTCAACTGATCGTTGCCAGTAACCGTGTTCCTCGTCCAGAGACCCTAAGGAACTCCGACACTAGACTTGTGAGTTTACTAGTCTTTAGTCAGTATGTCATGTTATTGTACCACAATGGGTAAGAGGATAAATTTAACTCTAATTATTCCTATACTATGCTGTCCAATCATTCTGGTACAGAAGGAAAACTACTTTATAAATTGGGGGTTTTCTGTTATTTTGAAATATGTTTTTCAATCAGTAAGATAAGTCAGATTCATTGACCTTAGTCATATCTAAAAGCATTTCAATCAATTACTTATTAGTTCAAAGCAAAAGGGGATCTAAGGAATTTTCCATCAAATATAAATTTATAACACCCAGAAAGCTATGGAAATTAGCATATCAACTAAATAATACCAATCTTAAATATGTAGATCATAAAAACAAAACTTCATCGCTTCATCCTACTGATAACTTAAAGGCGGAGGATTCTTAAGGAAGATTGAACTGTCACATTCTATCTTTCTAATAGTAAATGTTTATTTAATATAATTAATTAAAACACATAATTTTCCCTTGTTGTTACAAGGTAAAACAGATGTTGAGATAAAAGCCTAACATAAAATAAGCAGAACCTCCCTATTCATGCCTAAATTAATATTCCTATTCTAGTCAGCTGTGTATTGAGACCTGGAGGAAAAACCTCACATTTACAATTAAACGTGTGATGTGTTATGCAGTTTCTGGGAGTGCAATGGAAACTTTTACACTATTCTAAAGAAGGGATTGGAGTGGCATCTCCGAGTGTATAAAGTCCTACGCCATGTGTACTGACATCGTCTACGGCCGAAGCCTAGGGTGCAGACGACATCCTAACTAGAGATATAGTAGTGTGAATATATAAATATTTAGATAAGAGACCAGCGAGACCAGTTCCCATGTTCCGACACAGCAGAACACGAAAGCCTGGGTACACGCTAGGAGGTAAGTTACCCTACCCAGATATTTCGCTGGGAGTCAGGTGCTGAGTCGAACCTCAACGCTTCAGCTCACACTGTAAACAATGTGTTGAAATTTCAAGCCCTTGTTATCACCGTTAGGTAGCCAGACTTGAAACCCGAAAACCGTGTTTCGTATAATCCCTACTTCAAGCACACAAAGTAATTAATCAAGCTAATTAGTATTCTATAATCGCAAATCCAGTATAGGCTCTAAGGAATGAGAAAAATGAGGGATGACGCCGGAGAGTAGCCCCGAGCCGCCAAGGTTAAGGATAGGAATATTTACTGGTATTCACGACCACAGAACACTATGTCACAAATCAATAATATCAGAACAATTAAATAATTAATTCAATCAATTAATGTAAAACCGTAAAACAGCCGCGACCCGACCTCGCGTATTTACTAAAGTCTAATTTGTGCTTGAAAGAACCGCGCTTACGAACCGACAGAAGAGAAAAGACCCCTTTCCTAAAATCTACGCCCGTATTTATACTCTATTTCGGTGATTTCGGCGATCTTGGTGATTTCGGCGATCTTGGCGATCTTGGTGATTTCGGCGATCTTGGCGATATCGGTGATTTCGGTGATTTCGGCGATTTCGGCGACTGTTCAGATGTTTACGCTATTTGCTATCCAGACATTATGAGGATAAGGTCCATTTTCCTGTGCTATGCTTTTTGACAATTCCAAGAACGTAGACAGACCACCACAGATAACAAATACGGAACAGCAGGTTATTACTAATAAGCAAATATTTCTTTGATGGTTATGTGTAAACACTTTAATCCTTTCTTATTTATTGGTAGTGATTAAAGTTTGGCCATAATAGACTATTTTCAGCATTGGATGTAATGAAATACTATAGTTTTTAGTAGTCTGTACATGTGTGAGATCCGCACGTAATGTGACGTATTGCTTGTAGACAATCTGTTTTAAGGTGTGACATTTTGCTTAACGATAATGTATACTTTTGTCAATGAATTAATGTTGCTTGAAGCCCTTTTGTCCTTAAAAAGTATGAGTTAAGATGAATTATATTTTATTTAGACATAAGGTGCTCCTAAATCTCTATGAGAAATACACAACAAATCATTTGCATTGTATTATCTAAAACCGTAAGCATTCCCCATAGCTTGACCAAGGTGGTTCATAATTAATATTCCTTCATGAAATTCAGTGTTCTTATTTCAATCTTATGTACTAAAATATTGGAATCCTTGAGACTATTTTGTCTATGGTGTCGGACAGTCTAAGGCACACTTTACAAGCGTCCAAATGTGTGTAAGCCGCTTTACTGATTTTGAGGGTGGCAACACAAGAGATATTCCTCTGACTTTACCTTGTTTGTCGGACATTCTTTGGCAAATAAGTTGACAAATATTGACAAATATTGCACAGAATTTATAGTGCTTGTACTTGATGTGATAATTAAATATGTCCCCTGTTTCATGGAACATTGTTTGAAATTAACACTATTTAATTTCGTATTAATTGATATATAAATGTGGAATATTATTCCATATGAGAGAGTATTAATATTTTATTTGTGAATTTTGACCGGAACGAGACCCCGTTTCGTCACACTCGGCAATCGCCTTCGTGTTCATTTTGACAGTTCTTGTATGAATGTGACAGCTGGCTGATTCCGACGCCAATTTTATTGTCAGCCCATACATGAACTGTCAAAATGAACACGATGGCGATTGCGACCGAGTTAGGTAATAAGCCTACAGTTCTGGGAGCAAAGAAAAAACAGAATTGACCAGTTGCCTCTCTTCGCAGATGGTAAAAAGTCCATCGAGGGAATGGACCAAAATCTTAAGAACCATGCATGTTTTAAGCGATGCGGCTAGCAACTCATCACTATTTTGATTCGCCTTCCCACCTATATTCCCTATGCTAAGCGTGGTCTTTGAGTCTTGTTACCTTGGTCTCTGTCTACCCCGTAAGGGATGAAGACGTGATTTATGTATGTATGTATGTATGTATGCCCAGGGTGCATCGGACCAAGCACTGCTCTTCCCCTCGGACGGATCCAAAAACGAAACGCAGCTCTTGATCACACGCGGAGGTAACCTGACTCGCACCCCCAATGTGGAGTAATTGCGTTGAGTTGTTACGCCTCATAGATGAGTTATTTTATTAGTTAGGTATAATTTAATTATTATTAACTTTTACTGGGATGTAGAACGACCAGCAGTTTTCCTAGACTAAGACATAGGAGGCCAATTTACCTGAGTAGATATCATTAAAGGATAGGACGAGTAAGTACTAAATTTAATTTGGAATGGAGTGCTCTCGGAGCTTGATTCTCTTGGATTCGATTTGGCTAAGATAAGGTCAGGTTTTAGTCCTGAAGGACTAATTTATTAGGCTAATAATTAAGGAAATGGGATATCTTAGTGGTAATTTCGGCTACGGTCTAATACTAATCTCCTTTTAGCCTGTCCTTTTTCATCTTCCAAAACTTACTCCAAATCCTTCACAGTTCACTCTGCTAGGCTGTGTCGGTTACCGACCTCCATCAGGCAGTCTGCCTCCGTGGCGTCGTTCAGGGAGCGCTTGAGGAAGATGTGGCTCACACCATCTCCTTAAATATTGTATGTGTGTACTCATATTGTATGTAGTGTGTATGTATGCATAATATTTAGTAGTTTATTTATGAATAATTGTTTGTTGTATTTTGAGGTGTACGCTCTATTGTGGCTTTCAATATATGGATATTTTATACTCACTCTTTGTCGGTCCCTCGCTTAATGTTCCTCTCATTTACTCACTTACTTGTTACAAAGTAAGTAAGTAAATGCTTTATTGTACAAATATTAGGAAACAGACATAAATCTAAAAAAAACATTATATATATGCGCAAAGGCGAACTTATCCCCACAAGGGCTCTCTACCAGTTAACCTGTGAGTAGATGAGTTAAAATTCCAGACAGTGAAAGCCACAATAGAGCGTACATCTCTAAGTACAACAAACAATTCATAAAATAAACTACTAAATATCATTACACACGTGCTTACATATAAAATACATACAATAAGAGTACACATATACAATATTTAAGGAGATGGTGTGAGCCACATCTTCCTCAAAGTGTTTTCAATCTGTTAGTGGCTTTGTCGATGTTAATTAAGAGAGAGAAGAGGCACAGGCCCAGCACTGGGATGTAGCACGAATCTATGTTTTCCGTATTCTTTAACTAGCTATGTTTTTATTAGCTCCCAGACCTGCATGGAATAAAATACAAGAAAAGCCTGTTGCCACCTGCTGTTGTGTATTGTTTTGTGTAATTATGTTATGTACACTGTTGTTTTTTTTTCAAAATGATTATTGTGTGCATCTTTTAGATAACTATGTATCATGTTGTTCGGGCATTGTCATTCTTTCATATGCGGGTATATCAAACCTGGGAAGAGGTTCTACCCGCGTCCTCAATAAAAATACGACGGCTCCCGCGCCCCGCGACCTGTCAGTTCTATCGAGGTGCTTGGAGCTGTTAGCCGCGGTCGGCAACGCTTCGGTTAAGTGGTTCGGAGCGTCACGCTGCTCTTTATCGGCGGATTTCCAGTAATTTCGGATAATCATATTAAGAACATTGTTATTTATGTGTGTGTCTGTGTGTGCTGGCCAGCAGAACTCTTTTTTTAATAACTATAAGGACATTGGTGCGTGTGATCACGGTGGCAGCTGTACGGTCTCAAGAAAAGGAACAAGGTAAGATATATCTGTATATGTTTGAAGTGCAATGCCTGAAAAGCCAAATATCTAGGACGACCTGGGCCAACCTAGCTCACCACTGAACCTATCGAAGGGTTCACTCGAACACATGTCTTTTTTGTGTTGTGGCAATGAATCTTTATTATTATTCTTATTATTAAAATACGTAATGGTCTCCTTCGCCAAACAACCTATTATTTTGGAAATAGCGTTTCGAAATAACATTTTAACGTCAAATCAAATATCCTTAATTAATGGAGATTGTTAAAATGGACCGGACGTTCCGTGCTCGGCCAATCAGCGTCGAGTATTTGCGAGTTACCGTTAACCGCCCGTGTTTCCGTTTCCGTTGCGTTTTGTGACGGGTCATGCTATTTATATTTTATCTGTAATTGATTGATCAATCATTTAAATTTCAGTCTCTTCGTGAATCCAATATCATAGAAAATTATAGGAATCATGTTACAGGCGATGCGGTCTGTAGGTCTTGTCACCTTAGGCATTGTCTACCCCGTAAGGGATAAAGACGTGATTTGTGTATTGTGAATTTCCTAGGCAAGTACAATTTACGCGATGGGCGGGGCACTTGGCAAGATGGAACGACGACAGATGGTCGGAGGCGGTCACAGAGTGGTGGCCAAGACTGGGTCGAAAGTCAGTGGGCAGACCATCAGCCCGTTGGTCAGATGACATCTGTCATTCCGCTGGAAAACAGTTGATTTTTTTTTTTTTTTGGAGAATATGGCTTGGTAGCTGGACCTTTAAGCCAAGTCTTTAATTGAATTAACTATTTCACATTTTCACATCACGAGGTTAATATTGATACACTATATTTTAGCAACAGTATTGGAAAACTGTTGATGAGACTGGCACGGGACCGGGCAAAGTGGCGTGAAGATGAAAAGGCCTTTCCTCGTTGGTGGATGTGGGCTGATCAGATAGATAGACAACACACAAAAAATTAAAAGGAGGGATATATCTGATATCTGTGGTTAACGTCGGGTTACCACGGTTTTTTTTCACAAAAAGTACAGAACGGGCTCTGGCATTAAAAATTCACCTACACGCCGTCTTAACGAAGCCGTGTTTGCGTTCCCATTACCAATCAAACGGGATTCCCACACGTGCAGCTCTCATTAAAACTGGAGAAGTTCGCGGCCACCGGATTTACGCGGAGCAAGTTTACGAATACAAATTACTTCATTAAACGGCGATCGATGCGGCGCCGACTTATTATTGTTATGTGGAATTTGAACAGCTCGAATGTGGAAAGTTGGTGGCGAGGAGCGGAGTTGGGCGCCATTTTGAAAGTAAAACACTGATTCTTCTTCTTTTTTTTTAACATGGTCCCATTGATCGTTGCGATGATTTCGCCAATGACAAAGTAATTTCGACGACCGGATAGCCTAGTGGTTAGTGACCCTGACTATGAAGCCAGAGGTCCTGGGTTCGAATCCCGGTAGGGGCAGACAGTTGTATGATGAATACGAATGTTTGTGCCTGAGTCATGGATGTTGTATGTATTTAAGTATGTGTTTATTTACGTTATTATAAGTATGTTTATCCGTTGCCTAGTACCCATAGTACAAGCTTTGCTTAGTTTAGGGCTGGGTCAATTGGTGTAATTTGTCCCAAGATATTTATTTATTTATTTATAATAAATATTCAAAAATCTTGTGACAAAAATGTCGGCAACGTTGTACGGCAGAACACGGCATTTTACAAAAAAAAATATGGAGAAATAACGGAAAAGGAATGTAAAAAAGGATACATTTTTGCCCTTATACTAAAATCGATAGCACCGCAGTAGTTGCCGTCTCCGGTCGGTTGGACGCTCCAAGGCTTGAGATGTGTGTCAAATAATAACGTAATTGGGTCACAATTTTCGATGAACCCTAAAAATACGACGACAATGGCTCGAGATCGGCCCCTTGCGCACGTTCGTCGCCCGGATTACACGGAGTTTGGGAACTCACAATCTATACCTATAAAACAGTAGTGACTGACAGACAACGCACAGCCTAAACCACTGGACTTAGGAACTTGAAGTTCGGCAGACGTATATCTTGAGTATCCCAGAGGGGCACTAAGAAGGGATTTTTTGAAATTCCCACGGGATAGGGAATAAACGAGGCTTGTATATTTCTCAGTACTAATAACTTTTCAAATTCGGCCCACATGTAGATGATAGTAACACTAAAAAACTGATTTTAGGATT
Source organism: Pandemis corylana (assembly GCA_949127965.1). NCBI lineage: Eukaryota > Metazoa > Arthropoda > Insecta > Lepidoptera > Tortricidae > Pandemis > Pandemis corylana. Next base: position 735,371 of record OX421866.1, on the reverse strand, counting down.
TTTCGATATTCCCACGGGATAAAGAAAAAATGGAGTTTACAATGTTCTATTTAGAGTGACTGATAGACAACGCACAGCCTTAACCTAGGAACCTAGGCACTTTCGATGTGTGTGTGTGTGTGTGTGTGTGTGTGTGTAGTATCGTAGGTCTCATAGCGGCTACAGACTCACGCGAGAGAAATGTTGCAGACGTATATCTTGAGTATCCCAGAGGAGGTAATAAATGAGGCTTACATATTTCTCAGTAACATCACCTTCTATTAAAATACATACATACATATATCACGTCTTTATCCCTTACGAGGTATACAGAGCCTTTTTTTTTTTTTTTTTTTTTTTTTTTTTTGCGGCGGAAAAATGCGTTACGCATACGACCGCGCCGTGGGGACGGCGCGGAAGTTATGTGGGACTCTCCTCCCCGGCCCCCCCCCCGAGTGGGGGGAAGCGGGGGAGGCCTACCCACTAAAAAACCGCCGGTATTCCCTCTCTGCCATTGGAGGGGCGCCGTGGGAGAACTATGGTGTCACCACGCACGCCCCGCCGGCCGCCCCGGCCTAAACGCCAGGGCTCCCGCGCCAAGAGAGGGGGGCCGGGAATACTTGGCCCCCCCCTAGACTCGTGGGCCTCTACGCGCTAGCAGGGGATCCCCATCCCCCGCCAGCAGGCACCACTAGGAGAGGGCAGCAGCAAACTGCCGCCGCCTCCTCCCCGTCCGTCTGCACGAGGTATACAGAGCCTAAGGTAACAAAACCTTAAGGCCACGTTTTGCATGATTAAGGGCGTATAGTGGAAAGGGAAATCAAAATAATGATGGGTTGCTAGCCGCATCGCCTATAACATGATTAATAAGACTTTCGCCCATTCCCTCGATGGGCTTTTACCATCTGCGCGGGAAGAGAAGCAACTGGTAAATTCTATGTTTTTTCTTTACTCCCAGACCAGCATGGAAGATCTATTAAAAACCAGTCAAAATACAAAATTCTAAATATAAAACAAAGTCGCTTTCCGTTGTCTATCCCTATGTATGCTTAGATCTTTAAAACTACGCAACGGATTTTGATGCGGTTTTTTTTAATGGTTGGGTGTACCCCCTTACTCATAAACGCTCTATAGGCTTCTGCTAACTTAGCAATCGTTTGTCCTTATCCGTCTCTTTGACATTTGCCTTTCACAGATAAGGACAAACGATTGCTAAGTTAGCAGAAGCCTATATGGCGTTTATGAATAAGGGGGACAGAGATTACTATACGCCCACAGCAATGCTAAACGTGGCCTTTAGTTCTTGTTACCTTGGGCTCTGTCTACCCCGTGAGGGACAAACACGTGATTTATGTGTACAGTGATTCAAGAGGTATATGCAACTAGCTGTTGTTCGCAACTTCGTCTGCATAGAATTCGTTTATCGATATCCCGCGGGAATTACGCAATTTTCCGGGATAAAAAGTAGCTTATGTGTTATTCTAGACTATAATCTATCTATGTTCCAAATTTCATCCAGATCTGTCCAGCTGTTCTGACGTGAAAGAGTAACAAACATCCAAACATTCTCACAGACTTTCACATTTATAATATTAGTAGGATTCGACGGAGACGTTTTGGAAAAAGGTCAAGTCAGGAGTACCCGAAACCGACGAGCATGTATGAAGAGATTAATGAATGTGGATGAAGCGAAAGAAGTATGTCAGGATCGTAGCAAGTGGAACAAAGTAGTCTCTGCCTACCCCTTTGGGAAAGAGGCGTGACGGTATGTATGTATGTATGTAGGATTCTAGGTAGACGACGTCGCGATCGGAAGCAAGTAACAAAACATAACTATTTCTCGATTCTACCGTCTACCTGTGGTATAATATGCAATCGCATGATAACATCATAGTTAATGTAATGGTTATCATTTGCTATTAATACATAATTAGGCATTAAAGCTTAATATTAATTTAATCCGCCGCCATAGTCCCGTTGCTGTCCGAATTGTCGCATAAATTGCATGGAATTGCATAGTAATGCACAATTTCAGTGGGAATTATGCACCTTCCTGGCCATTTATTACGTTTTGGACCGTAGCCCGTTAATATTTTATTAATAATAACTCTGTGTTATCATGCTCTTTAATAGTTACTGCTGAATTAAAGTTAACGACTATTTTGGATTTTAACTCTGGTAATTAATCATAATAATAATAAATTGCGCGGGTTCAAAAAATACATGTAAAAGAGCACTTGGCGGCCAATTTTCAAATATAAATTTTGAATTTTGAATTGCCATTGGATCAAATTTGGAACGGATACTTTTTATCCCAGAAATTTGCATAGTTCCCGCGGGATAACAATAAACGAATTCTTTGCAGACGAAGTCGCGGGCAACAGCTAGTGTCAAGTATCTGCAATTTTGACGTACATTTTGACAGATAACCTACGAAATTTAATACATGCCAAAATCGGTTAATATTATAAATGTGAAAGTTAGTTAGCGAGTGATTGAGTGTGTAGGTTTGCCCATTCTTCACGCTGAAACGACTGGACGGATTTGAATCAAATTTGGAACAGAGATAGCTGCAATGGTACCCTAGATGAAAACATAGGCGACTTTATCCCTCGGAAAATTGGACAGTTCCCACAGGTGACAAACATGTCAATTGCTAATTCTCTGCGAACGAAGTCGCGTGCAGAAGCAAGTGGTTAATATTATCGTTAAACTAGCTTCTGCCCGCGACTTCAACCGCGTAGAATTAGCAATTCTTTTACAATGTATCTATGCTATGCCCTTTGACATGTTTATCGCTATCCCGCGGGAACTATACAGATTTCCTTTTTAATCCAGGGTACCTATCTTCGTTCTACATTTTATCCAAATCCGTCCAGTCGTTTTGGCGTGAAGGTGAAACAAGCATATTCAATCACGTCACAAACTTTCGCATCATCACTACATAGTATAAAACAAAGTCGCTATCTCTGTCCCCATGTCCCTATGTCCCTATGTATGCTTATATCTTCAAAACTACACAACGGATTTTGATGCGGTTTTTTTAATAGATAGAGTGATTCAAGAGGAAGGTTTTTATGTATAACTCTACGCAGACGAAGTCGTGGGCAGAAGCTAGTTTATAATATTCGAAGGATTAACAAGTAGCAACTAGCACTAAAAAGTAATCGCGGTCTACCATCCCTTAGAAAATGTCTGATAATGTACGATCCGACGAATATCTTTCCGTTATCGATTTCCATCTCATTTCTATGCACGAGCTATTCCCTTGGGCAGAAAGGGATGCTTCGAATATTACATTTAACTTCTGTCGGAAAGTTTTTATGAAGCTAAAATTATGGGCGCCCTGGCCGGCAACACGTATCAAATATGTATTTTATGAACTTCCCTGTATATTCTAGTTAGTTCTTTGTGGAACTTAAAGAAAGTAAAAGATATTCGTGACAGCTAAAAAGCAAATTTCTAAACGACACAGTGAATTAACACAGAAAAAGCCGAAAAGTAAAGGTATGGCCGCGAATCTTCGTAATTCCGTGACGCGTGCTATACCTCTACACCACCCATAGCAGGTGGGTACAGTTTGACAACAAAAATAATGCTCCACGATGTACCTGCGCAGTATACCAATTTTAGTAGCGCGGGAAACTTTGGCGCTGTTATTGGTCGATCGATTTCGTACCAACAATGGCAAAACCGTGTAAGCGGGACAGAGCTAAGAATGCAAAGCAAGCAATACTCTGCCAGTTGCGCTTGCAAATAAAGTTCAAAATAGATTATTTACACGTTCGGCTACCATCGGAAACTGGTCTGCGCTTCTCTGCGCAAACGAATACTGCCGATGCGCATTACATTTGTTGTCAAACTGTAAGCCTGGAATCGAACCCGGATCCTTGTCATTCCGTGACGCGTGCACCCCTACACCACCCATAGCAGGTGGGTAAGCCTGGAATCGAACCCGGATCCTCGTAATTCCGTGACGCGTGCTATACCCCTACACCACCCATAGCAGGTGGGTAAGCCTGGAATCGAACCCGGATACTTTTCATTCCGTGACGCGTGCACCCCTACACCACCCATAGCAGGTGGGTAAGCCTGGAATCGAACCCGGATCCTTGTCATTCCGTGACGCGTGCTATACCCCTACACCACCCATAGCAGGTGGGTAAGCCTTCGAATTTTTCTATCTGCTACTAGCTGTCACGTGACCTTGTTACTATGCGAATTTTTGTCGCCAAGCGTCATCAAAAAAGTCTGGCCCTTACCATGACGTCTAATGCGATTCAATTCCGATTCAGTGACCCTGTTATAGACCCTGACTATGAAGCTAGAGCTCCTGGGTTCGAATCCCGGTAGGGGCAGACAGTTGTATGATGAATACGAATGTTTGTGCCCGAGTCATGGATGGTGTATGTATTTAAGTATGTATTTATCTACATTATATAAGTATGGTTATCCGTTGCCTGGTACCCATAGTACAAGCTTTGCTTAGTTTGGGGCTGGGTCAATTGGTGTAATTTGTCCCAAGATATTTATTTATTATTATTTATTTATTATTAGTTTAGGTTCGCTCGCTGTCAGATCCATACTAAAACTGACAGTAAAACCTGAACTGAGTCGAGTTTGAATCGCATTAAGACGTCATGGTAAGCCCCAGGTCAAGAGTGGACGACGAGGATGTATGGAGAAATTAATGAATGTGTATGAAGTGGAAAGAGGTATGATTTTTTTTATGGTTACCATGTTAAGTACGTTTAAAAGTATGGAATTTTTATAAATTTCCTGTAATTTAATTAAAATTTGACGTAATTTTAAAAAGAGTTCTGAGTTTTTCATCAAAATATTACAGACTTTTTTTCAAGACAAATTTAATAATCGAACAGAAAAATCATTCAACCCGTTTTTAAATCTGGTACTAAAAAAAATTATCAAACACTTAAAAATAGCGGGAAGACTTCCATTTATCGCCAAAGCCTTAAAACCCAGACAACTTTGATATTCTTGATAATTTTGCGGCTCTTGAAAAAAATACTTGGCCTAAAAATCCAATTAATTCAAAGCCGATCGGTGCTAAATAGCGGTACAAAGATCGCCGCAATCATAATCCTTCGTCGGTTCATTTGCTCGCAAAGAAATTAGAAATTTGATTGAATTCCATTCAGAAGGGTTCCGTGAAGCGATTAAAATATATCAACGGTTATTCGAATTTAGGGTGGCCAGGAATCTTTTACAAACTTTATATTATCAACTTGCAACGTATCTATTGTAGCGACCCTAGCGCCACCTAGTTACCCTCTACATAACTACTACGACACACGACATGAGTCTTCTTCTTCTTTTTTAATATGGCCCCATCGATCGATGCGATGATTTCGCCAATGTCAAAGCAATAAATACAGTATTCAAAAATCTTGTGACAAAAATGTCGGCAACTTTGTACGGTAGAACACGGTCAAAAGACCCCCCCCCTGTCGGGCTCTTAGCCAATGGTCCCTTAGAGACCGCCAGGAAATCATTAGCCGATGCCAAGGGTGCACCGGACCAAGCACTGCTCTTCCCCCCGGATGGATCCAAAAACGAACCGCAGCTCTTGATCACACACGCGGAGGTAACTCGACTCGCACCCCAACACACGAGGAGCTAGCGCCAGTTCTAATGACAGCTGTCACATCGTTCCACATGCCGCTAACGAAATTTTTCAATGCGGCTGAATAAGTACAACTCTCAACTCTCTTTCTTAGGACTTCGGTCCTCAGGCATAACATCTGCCTGGAGAGAGATCTATGTATGTTATGTAAGTATGTTTTGAAGCAGATATCTTGATCCGATTGAGCTGAAATTTTGCATACTTGTGTAAGTTAGGTGACAATTCAATAACCAGGCAGTGGAGTTCTGGTGACCCGGCCAAGATCGTCTCCACAGGGAGGAACACTTCAACGGTTGGTCCGAATGACTTGAAATTTGGTACACATAATGTAGGTCGGATGATAATGCTAGTACAATCAGCAAAAAAGCTTCTATTAAAAACTAAATTTTTGACAGAAACTTCCATACAGGTCTGGGAGCAAAGAAATAACTTAGAATGTACCGGGTGCTTCTCTGCCTGCGCGGATGGTAAAAGCCCATCGAGGGAATGGGGAAAATCTTAGCAATATTACTATTTTGATTCCCCTGTCCAACTATACGGTAATAATATACAAAAAATCACATTTTATAATTTTTAGGTATTAATCCCGGAAAATTAAAGAGAAACTTATGCATCTAATTAAGTAAATTTGACGTGACACTTTGGCGCGGTTACATTAAACATAAAGTTGAAATTTGGTATACAGTTAGTTTCAGTCCCAGGGACGAACATAGGATAGTTTTTATCCCAGAAAACAGTATAGCTCCCGCGGGATAGCGATAAGCGAATTCTGCGCGGAGTCGCGGGCAAGAGCTAGTGGTGTAATAAAAACATAAGGGCATAAGTCGTCTTATTCCTGTTTTCACTGCGCTGATATATTGAAAGAAAAATCGCGAGGTAAAATCGCGTGGTCAGCGCAGCAAAGGCGTCCATTCCGTTTTACAGATGACTGCCTTCGACCCTGCTCCCTCCCCACCCTGGGCAGCAGGGTTCAGGGGCGGACTTTTAATCTCATTAAGAATTTTTGGCCCTTTGGGCTTTTAAAGATGGATGTATACTATTTAAGTTTGGTTCCCGATTTTACCAATTCTCTTGGTGTTGGAAAGTGTTTTATTTTTTTACTATCACAATATGAATGGATGAATGTATGTAAGTATGTTTGTCCGGGTGGTATCTTGCAACTTAATTTTGAAGCAGATATCTTCAATCGATTGAGCTAAAATTTTGCATACAATACAATAATCTGGTAGTAGAATTTTGGTGCCCCGGTCAAGACCGTCTCCATAGGAGGGAACTCTTCAACGGTTGGTCCAATTGACTTGAAATTTGGTTTGCATATGCGGGATATATGACAATGAAGTACAGCCAACAAAAATTACAGTCAGTCAAAGATGATATTCTGTTAAGAGATAAAAGTTTATAAGTCTTGCGCCAGTAGAACCTCATGCAAGGTTCGTCCGGACTCCCATTTTCAAAAGGAAAACAGCTTCTTCAAACTGCTGGCCCAATTTTTACCCAACACGGCTACGAACCACGGCAAGGAATTAATAAAACCACATCGAAATCGGTCCATCTGTTTGAGAACTACGATGCCACAGACACATACAGACATTGACGTCAAGCTAATAGCACGTAAAAGGTTAAAAATCTACCGGTGTAGGTCAAAAAAAGAAGCATTATATTTTATTGAATCAGGCGTTACTTTGCGGAGGTCCATTTCAATAAACAAAAAATATTTACCTTGCTACTCCGCTACTCACGTGCAAAATAACCAAGCCTGTGTGTGGTCATCTGTTATTGGCTTTTTGTTTAGTACCTAAGTCTCATTACAATGTACTGTATTGCTGTTGATGCCCCAAATAAAATAAAATAAATAAATAAATAAGCCTGTGTGAAATATATATGTTTTTCATGCAATCCCTTCCCAACTGCCAATAAAACACATATAAATCCCACAAACTTAATTATCCACCATACAAACACTGACGCATTTCGATCCCTCTACGTGATCATTATCAAAGTTTAGTGAGCACAACTGTTACACATGCAAACCAACGGCGTACGTACGCTACATTTCACACAGGCTTGGTTATCTTGCACGTGAGTAGCGGAGTAGCAAGGTAAATATTTTTTGTTCAAAGAAGCATTACTCCCTTCTATTAAGTGTGTCACTGGGTATACTTATACAACGCTCTTTCTCATACATTAGTAATGTTACTGCTCTATATCTTTGGTGGAAACTAATCCTTCCATTGATACCTTTTCGTTATTTCGTATACTTCCAGGCTTTTATGAATAACGGCCTACCAAAACCATTAACTAATTAAAAAGGAGAGGCATAGCCTTATTATAAGGCGCCATTTGCAAGGCTATTTGATCCTTCTGACCTGTTAGGGCTTAAGGTTTTTTGGGGCAGACAAAATGCCAAATTCTTCCATGTTGGTCTGGGAGTAAAGAAAAACGTAGAAAGTACCAGTTGGCTCTCTTCCCGCGCAGATGGTAAAAGCCAAGAATATCATGTTTTAGACGATGCGGATAACAACCCATCACTATTTTGATTTTCCTTCTGTACGGCCACAATCATGCTCAACGTGACCTTTGGGTCTTGTGAGCTTAGGCTCTGTCTACCCCGTAAGGGGATAAAGACGTGATTTATGTATGTATGTAGACAAAATGGATATAATAATTACCTTACTTCACCTTAGTTCAATATAGTAATTATGTTATTCCTTACGGGGTAAAAAGAGCCCAAGGTCACAATACCTAAGGCTCGCTGCAACGCCTATAACATGATTCCTAAGATTCTCGAACGATTCCTCGATGGACTTTTAGCATCTGCGCGGAAAAAGAAACAACTGTTACATTCTATGTTTTTTTTTAATATCGATGCGTGTCGCAGCGAATCCGGTTGTTTTGGAAACAACGATTCTGTAAACGTACCAGCATCTCGATATATATATAATTATATTCAATCAATCAATCAATTGTCAATTGGTGTAATTTGTCCCAAGATATATATATATATATATATATATATATTTTTATATATATTTGTCCGTGTAATCCACGCCAAAGATGACGTCAGAGTCGTTCGTTAGTACTCGGCCGCCATTTTGAATTTGTTCCATTTTCAAAAATACTTAAGTACCTGTACTTTATAAATCGTGGGGTGCGCGTGCTCAATTGTGATCCGTTGAACCGGAAAATTCTTTGAGTGTTTCCTCTTATTGTGACTGCTTACAATTTCGGGATGCCGATTAAAATAAATTTGTGTCAAAAAGAATTATACTTCTTTCTTTTATCTGTACTTTATGATGTAACAGTTTTTTTTGACTTTGTCCGTCAAGAATCCATTTGTTTACTATCCAACGGGAAGTATGAAATTTTCTGGGAGGAAAATATCTATACGTAATAGAATCTTCTGCTTTCACCTGGCTTTATCCCTCGAGGCCAGCCTTCCTCGTACGTTTTCGCCACTACAGTCTATTTTGCGTAACTGCTTCCACCTCTGGGATCTTTCTCAATGATGCCTCTGGCTGGTCGTCCTTGGCCTCTTTCCCATCCATCACCATTCTCTTCTTCTGAAGATGCCTCTTCGACTAGCTAGGATGGCAGTCAGTTCCGAATATTTCTCCCTGTCCCTCGCGAGGCGAAATAGATGGACTTTGACGGATGTTATTCCAAAGATATCATTTCTCGGAAGTTTTCATTAGTCCCCCTCTGTGTCCTGCTTGTCTTTAGAATGCGTATATAACACCACAAAACCTCTATACGTTTCTTGAGTTTCTGCTTGATAGTTCAGGAGTCTCGTCCATCATTAATTATGAATGACACAGACTAATTTTGGTCGACTGGTCAGTACCTTTTTCATTGCATTAAAAGAGCTTCTGGTGACTTGAATGACTTGAATCCATCACCATTATATTCAATTTATTTAATCATTCAAGTCATGTTCATTACATAAATGCCAAGATGTTACTGTGTGAAATGGCGGTAGGTAAGTGACACCCTGTCAGGGTATAAAATGCCAACAATGCATAGCCTAAACGTATTTCTTTCTAATAATATTGTAAACTTGCTGGCCCGGCGTTCGTACCGCCTAATAGTCGATTCTTTAATATATATATTTTTTTTTCTCTCCGTAAGTACCATCCTCGTACTTCAAGGAATATTCTAAAAAAAGAATTAGCGAAATCGGTTCAGCTGCTCTCGAGATTTGCGCTTAGCAACACATTCAGCGATTCATTTTTATATTATAGATAGGTAGTCATCCTTAATTACACGGTTTAGGTAAATACAATTTTGTTGTCATGTCAATACTCGTAAAATGATTAAAATATAACAATGTCATGTCAATTAAGTTCTTAAACCTAGATTAAAAATTAAATACCTATGTGAATTTAAAAAATATATATGTTTGATTATAATCATTGTTTATCACTTAAAAAGTCGTCAATATTATAATAATATTTCTCGATTAGTAATTTTTTCGATTTAGGTACTTTTAAATAATTTATCGCTGGGTTCATTCATACACACATACACAAATCACGTCTTTATCCCTTACGGGGTAGACAGAGCCTAAGGTAACAGGTACCTACAGGCCACATTTAGCAAGATGTTTGATACATTTCGGCATTTGGTTTGCTATACGTATGCATCGGCAACACGGACCATTTCTAAATATTGAAAGGTTTGATTTTTGAAGCAATAGTTGATTATTTTTTGTCTTTGTGACCTCAATTTGTTTTTATCCGTAAATAAGTTTGAATGTTTTCTAACAAAATTGCTGCTTCCAATATAAGCTTATAAGATGTGCACTGAGCTACATTTATACGTATTCGAGAAGTTTTTTGCAACCGAAAATTATAACACAGGGATTCCAAATCCCCGCGAAATCTTTCAGATTTCAAGCTAACACAATTGAAGTGGTTTCAACATATTCCGCGTATATATTGACTTGAATATCGAGGACTATTTACCATATTATTTGGTATTTTATGAAATTCGTGTAAAAGAAACTATGAAAGGAAAAGTTGGGGACGCTGGGACAGCTATTGTGCGTCGACTTACGGATAATAATTCCGTTTTGTTACTTTGTTGTGTCGTGAAGAAGATGGATTCTGTTGAAGTATTGAGGATGTGTACAGAATGGGTCGTAGGGCCTTGTCTAAGGTCTGACCAGTAGAGACTTTATACATCTCTACTATGGATTAAAATAAATTAAGGTACCTATTTAACTTGGTAATACTTATACATCCCTTTTATAAATGCATTATAAGTTAACTAGAATTTCAGCTAAATGTATTTTATTTAAAAAAATGATTTTCTGCCATATTTCTTGCGGCGCATTCTTCTTGGCAATGATGGTCTTTTCGAATGCGCTGGTAGTTTAAAAAAAGACATGTAAAAGAGCCCTTGGCGGCCAATTTGCAAAAATAAAATTAGATTTGATTTTTTTTAATTAGGTAATGATATTATGAAAGTTGCTAAAATGATTTAGTTAATAAAACGTGTAAAAGTACTTAACATAGCCATAGAAGGCGCTTTCTCCAAGAAAGCACACCATAATTCGTCTGTAATAGACACAAAGGCCTTTACATAAACATTTATCACGTCTTTATCCCTTACGGGGTAGACAAAGCCTAGGATTCCTAAGATTGTCACCCATCCCCTCGATGGGCTTTTACCATCTGCGCGGGAAGGGAAGCCACTAGTACATTTTATGTTTTTTCTTTTCTCCCAGACCAGCATGGAAGTGTCAACTATGATTCAAAAATTCCTGAAAATCATTTTGTTTTTTTATTTATTTGACTCAATTAGAATACAAAAGAAGTACAAACTACTCATATCTATACACGATGATTTTTAATCGGTGATAAGGAGTTGAAAAATATTAACAAACAATCAAAATTTTATTTAATAGGTGAGGTCTTACGGGATTATCTCATTATTTAATTAATTAACCAACAACAATGGTCATCCTACATTAATTATTGATGGCAAATGGATACCAATGGGGAATTCCCCGTAAGCCTTAGACTAGGCGCGCACGGGAAACATTTTGTCACGGCGGCAGTGGGATCTCTCCGTCTTTACAAAGATAAAAAAACCGACTGCTACCGTGACAATATGTCACCCGGTGTGCACCTAACCTTAGATCTTGAGTCAATAATTACGATTTTGTTTGGATTGACAATGACAACTTATTACTCATAAGTTAAGTATCAAGCTTTTGAAAGAGGTTGAAGGGTCAATGACAAACCATAAATTGGGTGACAATGAGAATTGGTCTAAAAATTACATACCTACATAAATCACGTCTTTTTCCCCGGACAGAGCCCAAGGTAACAAAACCTTAAGGCCCTTTAAAATATTTTTTAGACCCATCCCATCACTATTTTGATTCGCCTTTCCACCTATTGGCAGAGTGCAAAGCGGGTGGAGGGGGTAGCCTAAACGATCACAGCGCTCGCTACGGCTAAAATTGTCATTTTTGTCGCTGACTTGAGCTGTCAAATCCATATTGCAGTAAACATTTTCTAATCGTTTTTGAGATAAAAATATGGTCCTGGTAAGATGTGTTGTTGTGAAAATTTGTAATAACACCAAGAAGAATAGCGACTGTAAATTTTACCAATTTCCAAGACCATGGTGGAAACGAGACCAAAGAAATAAGTGGATATTTGCCGTAAGAAAAAAAAAGTAAGTTACCTAACCTCTAAAATTTCACTGAAAACAACAATTTTAATATTATTGGCAATAATGTTACTGACTACCGTTGTCCAAAATTGTGTAATATAGTAAAATAACACAAGATTTCATTAATATTTTTCACAATATTTACTTACTTCTTGTTTGACAGCGGTGACAATATTGTCCATAATGGCCGCCTATCACGTGGCGCTGTCGTCGCGCACGGTCCCAATACGCTCTACGCTCTGTACGCTCTTTTTGTGAATTTACATTGACATTTCATTAAGCTGTATTTTTGTTTGTTATTTTGTTTTTTATTTAATTTCAGTTATTATAATTATTATTACCATTTTATTACAATTGACGATCCTCTTGTGAATTACTTGTGTTTGACATTCAATTGTACTTTTAAAAGGGTGATAAATAAATCGAATCTAATCTAATCTAATCTAATCTACCTTTTAACATAGGTAGAGCGTATAGGTGGCAAGGCGAATCAAAATAGTGATGGGATGGGTCAAAAAATTACTCGGGATTAAAGTTATCATAGAAAAAAAAGACCTTGGTTCGACGTAACTGCGATTTTAACGCGACCTCTTTCACTTTCAACATGAAACTACCGTGAGGCTCAATCATAATTACACATAAACTGAGTGTTCGTTTCGCTGCCGCCGGGGCGAGCGCTCCAGGAAGAAGGACTACGAAATAGTCCGAAACATGTCGAGCATCACTCGACTTTTTATACATGAGTTATCCGTTTATGTGTAATTGAGCTCTTTCAATTACTGAATTAGAAGAATTGGTACCTGATCACTGATTAAAAATCATCGTGTATACATACATACATACATACCGTCACGCCTCTTTCCCACAGGTGTAGGCAGACTACTTTATTCCACTTGCTACGATCCTGACATATTTCTTCCGCTTCATCCACAGTCATCAATCTCTTCATACATGCTCGTCGGTATACCTCTGCTAAAATGCATAGTAATAGTGTTGTGTGTCACAGGGTTATTATTAAGTCAAAGTGACCCAGCCTCCTAAAATATCTCGGAACAATTTTAATTCTCCGTGTAACTGATGGATCCTAACCATTACAACTCTACAAAACAAAAGAGCTCGCAACACTTTCGCGTTAATAATTAAAGGATCGTTACCGAACACCACTGAGCTCGTATTTATATTTATTCACCCGAATTCACGGATTCCCCTTAATTCAACGCTTCAGGCTATTAATTTGTTGTTCAATATTTCAGCGTAGGCGTCTCAAAAATCTTAATTATTTCATTACGAAGCGCCTGAGATACTTCTTGGTAATCGAGGGTGCTTTACCCGGCATCATACCTATCCAATCTTAAATTATTGCTTCAAATTAATCAATTTACTCGTAACTGCGCCGTATGTGCCCTAATTATAATAGGTATTTCCTTAATTACAAGGTATTTGCTTAATCGTTTGTTTCCCAAATGTTAATGTTTTAATCTTGGAAAATCTGATTTTGTTGCTTATTCGGGATGGAAAATTGTACACAGGAAATGTTGCTGGGATTTTGTGAGGTCAAAAGTAATAATATTTGATTTGTAGACGACGTACTACTATCAAGGGCCTATAAATTAATAGAATTAGTAGAAATGAGAGCGCTAAGAAGTATGGAAGGTGTATCACTGAAAGATAGAATAAGGAATAGTGTGATAAGGGAACGTGCGGGTGTGAAAGAAGATAAAGTGACTAGGATAGAAAAAAATATGCTTAGTTGGTTTGGTCACGTAGAGCGGTTGAATGAAAGTAGACTAACTAAACAGGAATCATGTTATGGGCGACACTACTTAGCAACCCATCACTATTTTGATTCCCCTTTCCATTTACGCCCACAATCATACTAAACGTGCCCTTTAGGTGATGTTACTTGTTATGTGTGTATGTATACATTATCACTACATGGTATGAAACAAAGTCTCTTTCCGCTCTCTGTCCCTATGTATGCTTAGATCTTTTAAACTACGCAACGAATTTTGACGCGGTTTTTTTAATAGATAGAGTGATTCAAGACAAGGTTTATAATGTATAATTTTACGCAGACGAAGGTAATAACAAAGGTTCAGTTACTACCCCTAAAAGTAGCTGATAAATTTGTCGGTAGTACTCGACCAGTGTCAGGCCTAAAAACCTAGTTCGAAAATCAAAGTTCCACGGCCGATTAATATTTTACCTAACAAAAGACTGCCTTGTAATAACTCTTTACTTCCAAACATAATGGTCGAAGTTTCCCTTGTCAGATATTTGTGAATTCTAGAATATTTCGCGAGTTTAAGAAAATCAACAAAGCAATTTCTAACTAAGCTCTAAGAAACTGAGTTGTATCAAAAATTCTGTTGCGAACTCCTAACATTTCTCAGCAACTGGGAACAACGGACCGCCGTTTTCAGTCAGACATCGCAATTTTGTAATTACGTTAATAATGTAGATTTAGGGCCTGCTTCCATGCTGGTCTGGGAAGAAAAACATAGCATGTACAAGTTGCTTCTCTTCCCGCGCAGATGGTAGCAGGCCATCGAGAGAATGCGCGAAAATCTTAGGAGTCATGGTTATAGGCGATGCGGTTAGCAAACCAACCTATTTTAATTTCCCTTTCCACCTATACGCCCACAGCCTTATTGCTAAAGTTGGCTTCTAGGTTCTGCTGCCCCGTAAGGGATAAAGACGTGATTCGTGTATGTATGTGGAAGTTTCAGGTACCAAGCTACAAAATGCTGGAACAATATACCTCCACCTATTCGAAATATTAAATCAAGATCGACTTTTCGCAGCAAATATAAATTACATCTTCTATCACTACAAATACAAATGTCCTGAACCTTCCTCATTCATCATCACTTAATATTCTGCTTCTTTTTTGAAATTGAAATTGTTTGGCATTTCGGCATAAATTCATAAATTCTAAATTACTAATTTTACATTTTGGCCACTTCTTCAGTCAGTAGAATTTGTAAGTAAAATCAGAACTCTTTTCAATGTTTGGCATAATGACACAATACAAATTTTCTGTTGAGAAACACGCTGGCACTCTTTCAGGTCTCTGACAGAATACCAGCTCTGCAGCTATTCGTAGTTGCAGTCCATGCTGAGTCAGCGCCTATTTCCCACAACATCACATGGCTCTCTAATGTTCAAAATTATTTGCTTTCCCTTTTTTTATTAGTTATTTTAATGTTAATTTTAAATATCTTTTGGAACCGTGTTGCATGTTATTTTATAAGTTGTTTTTACTTTTGTTAATTACCAATGCTGTTTTGGGCCATGTATGTTTTGTGGTGATTAAAGTTTTTATCTATCTATCTATGTGCTTTCAAAAATTGGGCCCCGCCATTGATGGTTTCAAGTTATCAGTCAGTAGTATATTGTGCAGGAACTAATTATTTATTATTGAATTCTGGCCTGGCAGCAGCCCAGCTGGCAGGACAAGCGATAGCCTGCCTTAATAAAATGATTGTTATGTTACTAGACGCGTAATTAATACACACACACACACACACACACACACAAATCACGTCTTTATCCCTTACAGCGTAAGGTAACACGACCACGCCACGTTTAGCATGATTGTGGGCGTATAGGTGGAAAGGGGAAACAAAATAGTGATGGGTCGCTATCCGCATCGCCTGTTACATGATTCCGGAAAAAATGCTGCTATTATTTTGAATCACTCAAGTATATTTTAATACAAAAATAGGTAGGTTAGGTTGGTTAGGTAAACATACCCAGAATAACGTAGAAGATCGGTTGGACAAATTATAGTTATTTTGATTTTTGACTATGTCTACTGAAATTTGCAAAAGAATCTACTGAATTATCTGAGTCTAGATTGAACCTAATAATTACTACCCTGATGAATGATTCTGAGGTTTTGAGGAGTGGCACTGGAACATAAGTTTCATGTGCTCTACCTACCCCTTTTGGGAATAAAGGCGTGAATCTAAGTCTCTATGTATGTTATTTTATAATTTGAAGGGACATCTGGATTGATATAAAATAGGTATGTAATTTTTTTTTCAGATTAACTACCTAATCAATAGCTACATTATAAATCAGCACAATTAAAAACAAAATACTAATCAGAATACATGAGATTTGCTTTTAGGTAAGTTTTGTGACTTTTCTAGCATAAAATTTTTTTTCAATCTTTTTTTTTTTTATGTGAATAGGAAGGCAAACGAGCAAGTGGGTCACCTGATGGTAAGTGATCACCATTGCCCATAGACACCCGCAACCCCGGAGGGATTGCAGATGCGTAATGCGCAATATCCTTATTTTTAAGGTTTTACTCTTCTGACATTATTCCTGATTGGACCTGGCAACACTGATTATAAGAGCTCATGAACTGTAGAAGATACAGCAAAAAAAATTTCAGGAAGCAGCCAGTTTTATTTCCACACCTACGACACCGCTAACAAACGTACTTAAATACCTATTGCTAACAAAATAGATAAGTAATCTATACTGGTATCTGTTGCCATTTTGAAACTGCGTGTCATTGTTGTTTAATAAGCCTTTGTTACGAAATATTCCAAAGATCGGTTTTTTTACGTATCAGTCTGTTAACTGGCGGACAGTATTATCACAGTAAATGAATAGAGCAGTATGGGAACTATCTTTTAAAATAAATACCTACGCTCCAATAGAGCGTTAGGGTTGTCGATTTAATCTTTGTAAAATTGAAAAGCTGTTTGTTTAGTTAGCGCTATTTCAGCTAGTAAGGCATGTTTTAAAGTAATCAGCTACACTTAAATAAGAGTCACTTAAGTTACTTAACTTTACTTAAGTAAGGTTGGCACCCTTCATTTCCGTAAAAAAGAAACAGAAATATTTGGGTTTTACAATAATTTAATAATTGAATAAATGAGCTCGTATATAAATAAAATTTCTTTAACTCGTATATAAAAAAAACTTCAACAATTTTAAGATTTTTTTTTATATATTACTTACTGAAAAATACTTTCGCCTGCTACGACACGTTCGGAAAGCTCTATTATAAAATTTTATGGTATGAAAAATTCTCATCCGAATGAGAAGCTTTATTAAATATACTATTGGGAAAAATGGACACACTTGGCATCCTTAAAACGATAAAACTGTTTGAGCGCACGTAACAGATGGCCGCTCGTCTCAACGCGGCACTCTCGACTGTGGGCACCGCGAGATCCACTTAGGGGCCTTGTAGAAGCGCGCGTCTGTGTGCGTTAGTTTCGACCGTTTTGTTCGTAGTTTCCTTACTGCTTTAGCTTATATATACTGTGATATTATCCTACATATTAGTACTATCTGGTGACGTCATAATATAATTATATCGATTACACCATGTTTACATTATTAACGATTAAGTCATACTTACCTACACCAAACCTTTGATTTGTAACTTGCTGTCGCCCGCGACTACGTCTGCGCAGAATTGCTATCCCGCGGGAACTATGCAATTTTCCGGAGTAAAACTATCCTATGTTACATACATACACCTTATATATCCCTTTTATAAAATGTATTTAATTTAAGTATTCTTACTGTAATTTATTGTGAAAAAATGACTTTTTCCCAAGTTTCTTGCGGCGCATTTTTCTTGGCAATGATAGTCTTTCCGAATGCGCTGGTAGTTTAAAAAATACATGTAAAAGAGCCCTTGACGGCCAATTCGCAAAAATAAATTTTGTATTTGTATTTTGTTTTTTGTAGAGCGGATGGATGAAAGTAGACTAACTAAACAGATCTATATGGGGAGTGTGAATGGTTACGTTGGGAGGGGAAGGCCTAGACGGACGTTCCGAGACCAAATAGGAGACGTTTTGGAAAATGGTCAGGTCAGGAGTACCCGAACCCGACGAGCATGTATGAAGAGATTGATGACTGTGGATGAAGCGAAAGAAATATGTCAGGATCGTAGCAAGTGGAATGAAGTAGTCTCTGCCTACCCCTGTGGGAAAGAGGCGTGACGGTATGTATGTATGTATGTAAATTTTGTATTTTGAATTTTATTTACTAAATGTGCCTCTTCCTCACGAACTACTTAAGAATTAGTCCAAAATACGTATTTGTGAGTTGGAAATTAAGCGACGGCTGCAAGTTGACTCCGGAGTTACCCTTTAAGCGGAACTTTGAATATTCAAGGGTTTTCTTAATAAGAGTTAAGTTTGGAAGCGGAGATGATAATTAGGGAAATGTTAAGAAACATTTTTGCAACAACGCCGAGGGTTTAATGTTTAAGTGTCGACATTATAAGGAGTTGAAAGGTTTTGGAATTTGCTGCCGTTTTACATTAGTCTTCCATGCTGGTCTGAGCCAAAGAAAAAACATAGAATGTACCAGTTGCTTCTCTACCCGCGCAGATGGTAAAAGCCTATCGAGGGAATGGGCGAAAATAATAGGAATCATGTTATAGGCGATGAGGCTAGCGATCCATATTTTGATTCCATTCTCCACCTATACGCCCACAATCTTGCTAAATGTGGCCTGTAGGTACTTGTTATCTTAAGCTCTGTCTACCCCGTAGGGGATAAAGACGTGTTGTGTGTATGTGTATGTATTACATTTTTAGGGTTTCATACAATTAAAAAAAAATGACAGTTTTAGACTTATTCCATTAATTATTGTTCTATTAGAACTAACATCATACAATCTCAAGAATAATATCTTAAGAATCATGTAATATTTTCTCCATGAAACTACCGTGACACTTAATCATTATTACACATACACTTACACATGCACAAATCACGTCTTTATCCCTTACGGGGTAGACAGAGCCTAAGGTAACAGATACCTACAGACCACGTTTACCATGATTGTGGGCGTGTAGGTGAAAAATGAAATCAAAATAGTGATGGGTTGCTAGCCTCATCGCCTACAACATGATTCCTATGATTTTCGCCCATTCCCTCGACGGGCTTTTGCCATCTGCGCGGGTAGAAAAGCAACTGGCATATTCTTTGTTTTTTCTTTGCTCCCGGACCAGCATGGAAGAAAATACACATAGATTATTATATATATTATAGATTATTACACAAACGGATGAAAATGTGGACGAATGAAACGATGAAAACGAGGGTAGTCGTGACATGAAAAATAAGTCGGAGGCAGTAGGAGTTGACAGTTTGGAGTATGTACGTTGAAGCCAGTACTATTTGGTATTTAATTTAAAATTTAATACATACATACATACATACCGTCACGCCTCTTTCCCACAGGGGTAGGCAGAGACTACTTTATTCCACTTGCTACGATCCTGACATATTTCTTTCGCTTCATCCACAGTCATCAATCTCTTCATACATGCTCGTTGTTTTCTGGTACTCCTGGCCTGACCTTTTTCCAAGACGTCTCCTATTTGGTCTCGGAACGTCCGTCTAGGCCTTCCCCTCCCAACGTAACTATTCACACTCCCCATATAGATCTGTTTAGTTAGTCTACTTTCATCCATCCGCTCTACATGCCCAAACCAACTAAGCATACTTTTTTCTATCCTAGTCACTATATCCTCTTTCACACCAACACGTTCCCTTATCACACTGTTCCTTATTCTATCTTCAATCAATCAATCAATTCAATTCAATACCTTATTACCTTATTTTAATACCTCTGAGAAAACAGGTCTTGACAGAAAGACAGACGTACACACGGCAATATAATCAGGTAAGCACCTACGCACGCTCGCGCCGTATCTATCCTGCTTACCGAATAGCTTTGCTGTGTGTACAATGAACTTGTAAGGGTTATCTTTTTTCCTTTGGAGCTAGGGAACCCTAAAAACGAATGCATGATCCAGACATTCGGAAAATGGCAAGTTTTAACATAAACAAAAATTGTAAAACATTGTAATTCGAAATTGTTAGCGAAGTTCACGGAACCATTAAATATTAATGTGTCGAATATGAATTTCATGTTTCGCTCGCGACCAAGTTGCCTGATGAATAACATCAGCGTTCGGAAATTCGAGAAATCCGGTCAGAAACGTACGCCATTAGTGTTTTTTTTTACAAGCTTCCGTTAACTTTTTGCAAGACATCGCGCCTGTCACTGATGCACAGGCTTTACCATGACGTCTTTTTATATTATTATTATACTAGCTTTTCCCCGCGACTTCGTCCGCGCACATAACGTCAGAGTGACGACACACCCCATACATCCACTCATGTCTCCAAGTATAAGGTTTTTATTGCCCATCCCGTGGGAAATTCGGAAAATGCCTTCTTAGAGCATCTACAGATCCTTTTGGAATATTATCTACTAATTATAGTCTTAATTATTTACCTTGTGTTTTTATCCCGTGGAAAGTTTTAAAAATTCCTTTGTAAGTGCATCTTTATACTAATCAAGGAATAATGTGTAGGCATGCTAAATTTAATGTCTGTAGCTTTATTAGTACAACATTTCGGAATTTTCCAATCCCGTGGGAAAATCGGGATAAAAAGTATCCTATGTCCGTCTCCTGGTTCTAAGCTACCTCCCTACCAATTTTCAGCCAAATCGATTAAGCCGTTCTCGAGTTATAAATAGTGTAACTAACACGACTTTCTTTTATATATATAGATTATAGCCTTTTTTATTCCGAATTCGCTACAATTTCATTTTTGTTGTTGTTATTGTGTTGTTTTTTATTATTATTATTATTAAGTTGTCGCGTAATTCGGCGTGCCTCATGGCATAGGCATCCTCCGTGTATTGGAGGGTTTGGGCTATAGTCCCCACGCGCGCCCAGTGCGGATTGGGAACTTAACACACATTGAATTTCTTCGCAGATGTGTGCAAGGTTGCCTCACGATGTTTTCCTTCACCGAAAAGCGCATGGCAAATTTCAAATGTAATTTTCGCACATAAATTCCGAAAAACTCATTGCGGGGGTTGCGGGTGTCTATGGGCAGTGGTGATCACTTACCATCAGGTGACCCACTTGCTCGTTTGCCATCCTATACATATATAAAAAAAAAAAGGTGCGCGCCCGGGATTTGAACCCACGACGCTCTGCTTGAGAGGCCACAGGTCAAACCACTAGGCTACCACAGGCTTTACCATGACGTCTAATGCG